>CM063109.1:1562820-2762820 GCA_031841125.1 Acanthococcus lagerstroemiae
GTTACGTCGTCTTCGACTGTAACCACCAGAGTGTCATCAGCGTAACAGATGATGTACCCCCCTGGTGGTACCTCTGCTCTCAGGATGCCGTCAAACGCGATGTTCCACAGGAGTGGACCAAGGACTGATCCCTGCGGAACACCGCACGACATCTCCCGCTGACCCACGTCCGTAGCAGTTTCCGCGCTGAATAATTTTGCGTAAGTACGCGGGGACTGATGCGGTCTCCAGCGCTTTCAATATGTGCGTCCATGGCATCGTATTGAACGCATTCTGTATGTCGAGGCTGACGGCTGCGCCAAATTGGTGCTTTTGGATCGCTGACTGTGCCAGCCTCTTCGGCCTCCCTGCGGCATCAATCGTCGATGTTGTAGCTCGGAACCCATACTGGTTGACGCTCAACGTGCGTCTCCCCCGGAAGTGTTTCTCCAGCTTGTTTGCGATTATCCTCTCAAAGATCTTGCCAACTGAGTCCAGCAAACATAGCGGCCGGTATGACGCCAGCCCGCCGACTGGTTTCCCTGGCTTCGGCAACTGTACCAGGCGCGTTTTCTTCCATCTGGCTGGGAATACTGCTCCGCTTAACGCTGCATTGAAGACTGCAGCCAGTATTCCCGGGTCGGCCTGATGGATGACGTACCCCCATCTGGTCCCGGCGCCTTCTTCGCTTTCGTACGTATTCTGCCTACTGCCGCGTCGATTTCCGCTGCCATCAGTGGTGGTACGGCGTCCACTTCCAGAGGCGTATCCATCGGTGCCAAGCGTTGTGGAAATAGATGGCCCACTATCTGTTCCACAGTACCCGACTCGATACGCTCGGTTATGGGAGGCCCCTGACCTTCTTCATCACTATTCGGTAGAGTTTTCCAAAGGGGTCATCCTCCACCTGGCTGCACAGCTCTCTCCAGCATCTCAGCTTACTCTGTCTGATTGCAGTCTTCAGGTTTTTCCGAGCGCGCTGGTATTCCTCGGTCACCAGTTGCGCCTCTTCTTGGCCACCTGTACGCTGATATCTTCTGCGCAACTGATTGGCCTCGGACTTCGGATAGGCAATGTCCGCGGTCCAGCAATATGTCTTTCCTTTCTTCCTCGGCGGACCACGACGGGGCATCGCGGCATCGCAGACGGCAACTACTTTTCGGTGTAGCTTCTCCGCCGCCTCGTCTCTGCCCCAGCTGCTGGTTAGCAAGGCTATTTCCAGCTTGTCCTTGTCCAGCTTGTTAGTCGCCCATCTTCCCAGCTTCCTTGGGCAAAAAAAAAAAGCAGCAACCTGCGAACTCTGAGGAATGTAACATACTCAGCCACCTCAAATAGGTCAAATTAAGATCTGAAAGTTATTAATAAAGTTAGAGTAACTCATCAGTTATTTGCACAACTGGTACTATCAGAGAGCCTCAGTAAACAGAAAAAGGAACTCTTGACAGAAAGACTGAAAAGCATGGTGAACCGGCGCGAGCGAAGCGATTGACGGCGGCGGGTTGGGCCGCGAAACGGCCAGGGGGCGAAGCCCCCTAGTTATTATTAATAATGGGAGAGGGAGGAGTTTTGGTTTTTAATATATATATATATATATAGAGAGAGAGATATCTACATTTAGAGTGTTTTGGACTTTGTACCGCGGCTAGATTCGCAGGATTTAGAGTTAATTTGATCACGTTAACGGCGGTCACGCCGCTCGCATAGAGTGATTATTTTACGTACATCATCACACCCTTTACACGTGATCAGCATCCCAAAGCATAAACTCGATGCTAAAGAATTTTGCCCCTTCACTCCTCTCGCATCATCCGCAATATTCTTCGTATAATTTGTGGGAAACAGCACTAACATAAAAACGTAAGAAACCACCATAGCAGAAATAAAGTGTACCAAATTTGAAATGGTACATATATAACCAACTAGCTATTGCTAACAGTAGGTAATATAAAACTAATTTCAACATCTACAAGGTACTTAAACAAACTAGTGACATCTCCGTCAGTTTGCCAACGTGTTAGGAAAATAAAGAAAATTTAGATAACATTTCTGTAGTTTAGAGATAGGAGCATCTAAAATTATATCACATCTGCCATAATAATGGAAACGACAAATATCACACCGGATGCAATGAGCTAAGTTACTAACTGGGAGTAATGTACCACTAACAACTTACACCAAGTTCATTACGTCAATAGTGCGATTTTTTGGGTCCCTGAATCGGTTTCAGGAGTTCTTTCACCCCTATCCTCAACCCATGAGGTCCCGCAGGAGGCTGTCTCCAATTATTCGAATTTCCCCCAGTTCAAGTTCTTTATGTTGCGATCTAAAGAACTTGGAAATCGGGAAAATAGATAGAATTAAAGACTAGCCTCCTTAGGAGCCTCGACGGTGTTGTAGGGGAGGGGGAACCCGTGAAATAGATTCAGCGATCCAAAAAATCTTACTATCGACGTAAACAATCTGGAGATTGGGGACATTGAAGTAATTGGGGAACAGACTCGAGGTAAGCAGAGAAAGAACCCCATCAGGAATGGACTTCGTAACCCATAAACCCGAAACCCTACTACCGTTTGAAATAACTCGGAAATTGAGGGAAATCGAAGTTACTGGAAATTAGCAGCCCCCCCCCCGCCTCTGCCGTGAAGCATGATTGTTATAGGGGAGAGGAGAAACAACCCCTGAAATGAATTCAGCGACCCTTAAAACCCCATTTGAGAAAGATAATAAATTTTAAGCTAACATGGGGAGTAGTGTCCATTTCTGAGTGTGAGTGAACTTGGTAATATTCCTTTTGTAGGGTGTGCCAATTCACTTCTCCTTCTTCTGTATTCCAGAGCGCTTTCGGCTGTTATGCCATCATCAGTGGAGTACGGTGGAATAACACGGGGAGGCTCTCCCAGCGACTGAAGCTCAAATTTCAAAAACGGTTAATTCTCTGAAAAACTTCTCCTCCTTGCAACACGTGTTAATCTTTTCTGATTTGGCTCAAACTTTGCAGAAAATTATTTTTGATTATTGGGAACCGTTTTAGGAAGGAGGGGGAAGGTGATCGAAAACATGGATTTTTTTAAAATTTAGAAACAGAGAAAGAGACGCGAGACAAACAAGGAAGGAAGAAAATGCAAACAGTAATATCTCTAGTACTTTATTACTTATTAGGAGAACTGTATAACAAAGATCATGGTATGTAAAATTAGGTCCCCGCATTTTAAATGAGTGACGATAGCGATTGCGAGTGAAGAGAAGATCGCAGTGTTTTCTTAAAATATAATGCAAAGTGAAATTTCTTAAGATTGCTCATCGTAACTAATACCCATATATCTTTTTACATTAGTCTATTATTTTATTGGGAGGGGGGGGGGACAAATTTGCATAATTTTTCTCTGGCTCTCGAATTATAAAAGCAGAAAACCCGTTTTATTTTCTTCTTCGTTGGGGCCCACGTTTGGGATCCGTAGGTGAGGACTGGTAGAGTGCATCTTTTCAATATTTTGGTCTTTGTTTCTGTCTTCATTCTACCTTTATACATATCTCTCTATTTGTTCTGTGTTCAAACGATTGTATCTGTCCCAAATAGTCGAATTCGGAAATTTTTTCTACTTCAGTTCCTTGTATTGTGGTTTACATTTCCCTTCCATATTGGATAATAGTTTTGTTTTACTTGTATTCATTTCTAAACCCGTATCTGCACTTACCTCTGGCAATTTTTCCCCAATTTCCTGTAGCCTCTTTATATCCTCGTTTATCATTACAACATCGTCCGCGAATCGTAGATGGTTTAGTTTTTCACCATTTATCTGTATCCCCATATCTTCCCATTCCAGTTTTCTAAATATTTCTTCTAATACGCAATTATAAATACATAGAAGGCATTTTAAACTCGTTTTGAAAATTTCAGATTTTCAATTCCCTAATAATTTCTGAAGGGAGACAGTTACCGCCACCAAATTTTAACATAGCGTGAAGAAGTTCAATGGAAAACAATCCCAAAAAGTTCTGATTGAAAGAAAAGTTAGGGGTCCGCAGGGGGAAAAATTTTGTGGCCCCTTTCTGTGGCGTGGAAATACGCGAATACATGTCAAAATTTAACCACACGGAGCTCCGTACAGGCATTAGTATGTCCTCTCCTGTTCTCGTTACCGCATGCTGCTTTCCCATCTTCTCTTTTCGTCCTTCCAACGACTCCCTGTGATCCACATGCATAATCGTTACGTGCCTGAAAATGCTCGCAGTTTCCCTCCCTCTACCCTTCCCGCACTGCCGGTATCGACTGCTAATGCGACCGATAAGCGGGTGGTCACTCCACTTCTTCTTCTTTTTTAATGTCTTATGGACTCCACTTTTTGCTTACGCTCCATGTAACCAGTTGCGGATTTAGAAGCTAAGCCGCTATAGGCACTTAACGAAACGTCCCCCTCACAGGATACTCCGTATCCTCCTAATGAGCTACGGGTCAAAAATTGATAATTATTTCCCAGTTGTATTTCATGCAACTTCTACAATATATTCCATTTTCTCTCTCTCTTCTCCTTTTTCGAATTTCCTCCCTTTTTCCAATTGTTGGTGTACAAAAATCGGCCGCCCCTCGAAATCTGCCGACCGAGACACTTGCCTAATGTGCCTATTGGGAAATGCATCGCTGGAACTGATACTATACAATAAAGAAGTTGCGTTGGTAGGTATTTAGATATTTCGGGGGGGGGGGGGTCTGGACCCTCCCTGTATCCGCTCCGCCTTTGTCCTCAGCTCCATGGTTTACCTGCCAACCTCGAACGAACACACACACACACACACACACACACAAAGACAAACTAACACTTTTATAATAGTGATTCATGAGACACAGGACACATTTTCACTTGCAGGTTTTAACTAACTGTTGCAGTTTAAAAAAAAATATAGAGAGAATAAGAAGCGTAGAAGAATAGTTGCATCTACCTATCACACTTCGGTAAAGCCACCTATAAAGATGAGTACTCGCATACGCCATTCTGGAGCCCATCGTGCCTGTCGATGCCGAACTGACTACGCGGTACGCTCCGCGTAGTCGGATTCAGCATCCACGGGCACAATGGGCTCCAGAATGGCGTATGCGAGTACTTGTACTTAGGTACCAAAATGTCCTTTGTTTGAGCTCTACCTTTCTTACCTTTCTCTGTGCGTGCGTGCGTGTGTTAATAGATGAATCGCCGTGCAGCAACTAAACCGGTTTTTGCTCGATAAGATTCCGTAAGAAACGCTACTGAAATTTACGAATGCAAATAGCTTCAATTCTCATTGCGTTCAGTCGGAGAGTCCTGATCTACACATATTTTGCAGTTTACTGCTTCATATTTGTGTTATTCAGAGGAAGATTTTGATGTGTTCAAAAATTTAATCTGATAATTAGAAGAAATGCTGAACATAGTTTTCGAAATCTGAAATTTTAGGGCTTTTGGAGGTGATGCAAGGTTGAAAATGGACCGTGTGATAAATAAATAAGTACTAAACAATATCCAAATATATTATGGTCGCATTAAATCAGATGTACCTACATGTAATAATGAGGCATTTTGAGCTCGTTTTGGAAATTTCAGATTTTCAACCCCCTAATAATTTCTGAAAGGAGACAGTTACAGCCACCAAATTTTAAAACGATGTGAAGGGGTTCAATGTAAAACAATTCCAAAAAACTCAAGTTGAAAAAATAATTAGGAGTCCACAGGGGGGATTTTGTGCTTCCCCCTCCGAATTAGAGTACCAAAATTTTTTATAGCCTGAAACCTACTCCGGGTTCATACGAACACATCCAGAAAGTAAGAGTTTCCCGACCTCATGGTTCACCCGCCAACCTCGAGCAAATACACACGCACACAAACAAACAGACAAACTTACACTTTTATATGTATAGTAGATATAGTAAAAATACTCGTACATGTATAAATTTTTTTTTTTTCCAATGAAAAATGTTTATGCGTTTATGCAGGGGAAAGTTACGTTTCTTTCGACGGAAACAGAAGCAATTTGTTCGTGGTTTTTGTGGGAAGAAGTGGAGAGGGGTTGAGAGAAGAATATTTTATGTGTAAAATATTTTTAGAAGAGTGAAAGGAGCGACGGTCAGAATAGTCTCGTTTTGTGAATAAGTGTGCGACAAGAAGCAAAGGGTAGGTATCACTGTATAGGCACTCGCGAATGTATTCTACAGGTAATATTTAGTTAATAGGGAGTTTTTGCAATCGCCCGCTATCGAATAGGGTAAACGGTAAACGCTAAACATTGCATTGGGTTAAATGGAGAAATTAGCGTTTAGCGTTTACCCTATTCGATAACGGGCGATTGCAAAAACTCCCTATAATATGTAGTAGCGGTAGCGACGCGCGACAAGTTATCTGAAAATAGACGCGATGATGTGTGATGTTTTCACCAAAGGGCACCAAACAATCGGGTTTTCGCTGTGACGTGGTAGACGGGGAGCGGCCGATTTGCCGCGATAATTTATGGATCGTAATGATTTTTTTAAATTACTTTATACATCGTAATAATGTACGTGTGTGCTGGGTTCGATTTTCAATTACGATTACCTGCTACCTTTTTTTGTCGGTTGTAATAATTACGAGTTATTGGTTCGAGGATGTGTACAAATAATATATAGTACCTATTAGGATTTTGATGTGACAATAGCAACAACACTGAACTCGTGCCAACGCGACGGTTCTGTATCGATTTAATTTTCACGATGCTCGCGATCGTGAAAATGATTGACACGCTACCTTGAGCAAATCCGCATGCGATTCGCTATTGGCGATAATTTGCGAGTATCTAGTTACGAGATCGAATCTTTTTATCAATACGATGCCCAACACGGTTGCGCAGAGTCTAAACAATTTGCAAATTACAATAAATTATTCCTGCTGGGCTTCAGCCTCGTCGTGAAATGCCAGATTCGCGGTTTTAATCAGGCCATCGTCCGTAGGCCAGGATGCCTAATAGCCCGTGTTGTCTAATCAGCGTTTCGAGTCGAAACTTTTTTTGGCAATGCTAAAACACGCGAAATGTTTCATTTATCTCGAACGCTATAGTTAGTTGGAACTTCCTCTTTGTCTTCTACATCAACTCGTACTCCAGTAAACGAGCCATAAGTAAATCTATCATCTATGAACGAGCCCGTGAAATATTCTGTGCATTAGTGTGAATATGTATACTTTCCCAGTTCCGTAAAAGCGTTATATTATTTTGTAGGAACATAAATATTTTAACTTTGCCCAAGAAGAAAACCTCTTCTTTCCTGACTATTTTTACTTCGTAACAGTTCGCCAAACTCTGGTTAGGTACCATTGATGCAAACTCGAAGCTACCGATTGATTTTCCCGAATGTATGTACACTGCACCCGGTCCAAGTATCCTCGAATCAAACAACCTTCCAATAAAATATATTGTTCGTAAAGCTCTGGTGTGAGAAATGATACTGTTGAAAAGACTCGGGAAATGGCGATAAAAACTTGAACTAAGCTACTCGTACGTGCCTAATTTTACACTTTGGTACTTACTTAATTTTCGCATCGTTATTCGAAATCTTACATTCGAGCGGTGATTTTAAATATTCTTTGTTGTCATCTGTGACGAAACATTCTGCAAAATAGAAAAAGAAAAAATGAGGAAAATCAGCGGCCTTGTCATTAGACTGGTCGGTGTAAATTTATCTTCCTAATTATTTATTATTCAACATTTGTCGATGAAACTCGTAGTATCATTTCAACGCAGCCCCGATGAATTAGTGTCTGGGTGTATATTGGGCCCGCAGCCAGGTCAAATCGGTCGGGCCGCACACAGAATTTCAGTGTTAGCTAATGCAATCTAGGAGCCAGTCAAACACTTCTTGTAGGCTATAATAACACCCCTTATGTCTTCTTTTCGAAAGAAAATACCTATTCGCTATAATAATCATATATTTATTACAATATGAGTGTATATAATGGAAGCTACACTCGTCATATCCTTGGCGTCTGGTTATAAAACGAACCTAAAATCTTGGATACAAGAGCTAAGAGCCGATATTTTTGTGAACCTGGGTATACTTTACGAATACGAAAAAAGCAGATTTAAAAACGACTCGCAAGAGCCTAAAACCATCCAACAACCTAACAACCTCACTCCGGCATCCTTCCTCTCTGTCACATTTAAACTAACTAAGCTGTAAGTTGAGATCTCTTAAGCTTTGCATACATATGTACCTCCAAAGTAAATAAAAACACGTTCCTAAATGATATACTCGTAGAAAGTCAGTGGCGAGCTGATCAGGAATTCTTGAAGGAAGAAGTGAACCTGTGAAAAAGTATTAAAAACAGACTACTACTTGCAAGCGACTATTTTTCAAAATTAGGTAGAAAATAGAAAATGTATTGAAAACGCGCTTTTCGACAACAGACAGGCGGCAGCTCTCTCTCTCTCTCTCTCTCTCTCTCTCTCTCTCTCCCCTCCCCCCTCCCATTTTGTGGATGGCTGACATATTGACTGCTCCGTTAGTCGCACCCAGGGATGGTGAACGACATAATTTCGTTCCATTATTACGTTATGTTCATAACTAATCGGAAATACTCCTGTTTTCGTTTTTAATTGGTCAGGAACAAATAACCTTTTTCTTTCCGTTCTGAAACGTTTTCTCTGAAATTTTCTTTTCTTTTTCCATTTTGTTCGCCAAAATGATTAACAAAATTTTTTATGGTCAATTGTTTTCCCCGATCAGCAGTATAAAACAACAGAAATGATTATCATCATCCCAGCTAGAACTTTCAGCACAAAATTATGCGAATTCTGATTATTCTAGACTGAAAAAATAAAATTGAATTCAACCAAATTCTGAACTAATGCTAAGTACAGTGCGGTGGCTAAGCCATGGGAAAGGAGGGGTTTCGAAATTAAATTAAAGAAGTTATAAAACGTGCTTGCCAGCAAACATAATATTGTAAGTTTCCAGCAAATTTAAGCATAGAAATACATTTTTGCCGTGTAAGGGAGGGGTTTGAACCCTCAAAACCCCCTTTCATAGATACCGCTTTGGCTAAGCATTTGCATGAATTTCAAATTTCAATCAAATTTTAATTCTGAAACGAAATAATATTTCTGCGTTTAGTTTCAAAAGTTCAACATGAATCATGTATAATGATAATATTTATTAAAATTTTAAAATGAGCGGAAAAAGGAACGTCCGACGCTTTTTCGTCCTGTTTTCTGTTTTCCGTTCTGTTCGGACTTACCGAAAAAATCTCTTTTCCGTTTTGTTTTCATTCTGGAGCATATAAATTACATCGTTTCCGTTTACGTCCCGGGATCCTAAGCATTTTCCTCTTTTTTTTTTTCTTTCTTTTTTTTTCGTTTTCCGTTTTGTTAAGTTTTTTCGTTTACTACCCTTAGTCTCGTCGCATTTCCACTCGTAGCCGTTTACATTCTCCACTTAGTTACACCATGACAGAAATACCCGCGCATTATATTCCAAATTGTCGTGCCGTTACACCGTGGGAAAACTTTCTATAGATGTAAGTATTTTTTCTACAAAAAAAAGTAGTCGCGCATCGTGAAGGAAACCTTCGGAATTTATTTCATCTATTTGTGACGTGGAATGAAAAAACTGACCTTGTGTAAGAAAATGAGATTTGGAGAAAAACGCGTTTTTAAGGATATTGTACTACGTTCCCGCCTATTTTGTGTCTGTACAAACTCCGGTCCCAGAGTTATCCATGTAGCATCACTTTTATGAAGTAGTAATGGTCTTGTATGAAGCAGTAGTACAGTTTCAACAAATTTATGTCATAAAACCAAAATTGAATTTTCTGACTTAAGGTTGATTTTCTCCCTCCACATCGGATTTGCGTTACGAGTTACAATAATCCGCAATTCGCGTATCGAATTCGATGAATAAACACAACATAAAACTAACCACGCATCATGGAATCAGAGGAACGGGTCCCGTCCATCTGCCTACCAGTGGCGTAGCTAGGGGTTTCCCACTGCCTACATTCGCATGCTATTCACTTTATAGCATGCTTGCGAAACAAATGAAGAATTGAATGTAAAATACGGTTTAGTACACATTTTTTGAAGTGACGAACCATTCTGACTTAGATCGTGTTGGATGTTGGTTAACATATGTTGCTGCAAGAAAATCAGTTTAACCATTCCCGCACTGGGTACTCCAAATACTTTATTGTAACCAGTTCTATATGGGAAGGAATTATTTATTGTTTAGTTGGAGACCTTCTGCAATGCAGGTGTGAGAATGGTAAATCATTCGATGAAATACGTTCATCGCGAATTTTGGAACGTTCTAATATTTTACGAGTACCGTAAGCCCTTTCCAATACAAAAATTCGTTTACTTTGGTAGTTATTTGCGAGCACATGTCGACGAGTTTGACTCCGTGTATAAACCCTCAAGAATCGCTAGCCTTTTCCTTCCACAGGGTATTTCTTACTATAGGAATAAGGGAGGTAACAAGCTTCTCTTCCTCTATCACCAACAAAGGTTATACATTGATGTGATATAGTTTTTCTAACTGAACTACGGAGGATATTATTTGCTGTTGACACGGGTATGCAAAATATGTCTAACATCTGGCTTACTGGAACCGTATTTATTCCTTCTCAAACTTCAACTCGAATTACCTGTATCCAAAATAAAACGTAATAATTACTTCGGATGTACGTGTTTCATATAAATTCTGTTTTCTGAAAAACTAAGTATTTACCAAATTTGATTTGTCTGTATATTCGCATCTGATAATTTATTAGACACTGTTAAAGTTGTGTACTTTTTCAAATGGCGGAAAATACGCGGTCCCCCTTTCCGTCGACGACAAGCGTTCGGAAATTGGGACCAAATTGGTGCATGTTACAAGTTGAGACCAGTCCTCTCTTGGATCTTGATGTGTTTGATTGATCATGCGCCAGCATTGTTAGAATACGCAACACAGAGACGAGTATGTTTGGCACTTCCTCATTAAATACCGTAATTAATACGACAATCTGAGCTATGTAAAAATAGATCACCGCACTGGAAGGTTTTCCAAATTTAAGTACCTCGTTTCGAATACCAGATTGCGGTAAATCGTGGTGCATAATATAGGCGTAAACAAGGGGCTTTGGAAGTTTAGTTAGCCATAGATCCTCTAAAGCCCCCCCCCCTAAAAAATAAATAAAAACTATATAGCCGAATGATTTTTAGCATTTTTTTGATACTTGTGAGCCCCCTTCCCCGCCATGAGCTCCTCACTCCAGGTCGGCATATTGTGATAGTGCTCGTAACAATGTTAAGCTGAATCGAAGTTGGTCCAAGTTACGATTTTATAATACCGTTTCCATGGTTGACGGGAGAGAAAGTTCATTTTTCAGCATTTATGAATAAAATTGCCCGTGATAAAAATTCGCTACGAACGAGTGCTAAATCTTACCTACTGAATTAGTATCTCTGAGATTTTATCAAATTATCGCGTAAAGCCTCTTTTCAGTCTGAGAAAAATCAGCAATGGAAAAGTTTCGTACCTTAAAGTTTCTTAAACTATGTAAAGACAGAATTCCTATAATAAGGCGACGCTTATCAAGTTTTATCTCGAAAGTCGTGAAGATTCTGCTACAAGCGCGTTATTATCACGCTAAGACTCCTCCATAAGCCGTAGTAAATCTCATTAAAAATTTTCAAAAGTTCAGTTAATTGAGTGGGGAAAGGGGGGGGGGATCCTCGGTAGACAGTGAAGCCGATTAACCCGAAGAAAAATCGAGTCCTCTTTGTAGGGGAACGCGATAGGTTTTTTTTTGTTTCGTTAAGCTGTACTCCCGGTGAAATCTTGATTAATAATTATTTTGCATTGACTTACCTACCCGCGCGTGTAGGTATCGCACGCGTAGCCCTATAAATTATTTTTAATTTTTGCGTTGTATGGTATCTAAATGAGTTTTCTTAGGAATGAAACGTTCAGCTATAACTGTTGGTCCGCAATCGTTGAAAATTACCGAGTCTGGGATTTCTCCGGTGACGAGTGATCGTTAAAGTTTGGAAAATTAAACTTCGGAAATCTCCAAGGGCGGATACAGAAAATAACTTCGGGGTAGGGGGTCCGAATGAAAAATGTCGAAAACTAATTGCTCTAGATCACTGTAAACGGATTTAAATGTTTGGGAGGGGGAGGAGGGAAGTCCAGGCCTTAATCCCCGCTGTATCCGCCACTGGAAATCTCCGTTTAGTATTTCGTCTTAATACTATCTATTGAATATTTTTCATTGGGTGCCCTTCGTTGAAATTGTCGATGTTTTGAGAACTCTTAGCTCGCAAAATACTGAGAATTTGGTCCACTTTGATACGAAAATGTTCATTTATGTACTCGACTGGCTCGGCCTTTCAGATAAATTATTGTGAACCTTTCGCCGTAGTTACGAGCTTTGTACGGATAATTCGTGAACTCGAAGTATTCAGCAATATCAACGCCATCAGAGTAGGAAACACCAAACGTTACACGCAAACTTCAACAATTTTAACCTAAAACTCTCGATTTCCTCTGTAATTATTTCACTACTGGGGGTCGGTGTTCGGTAGAAAAGGTGTTATAATCTAATTGTGCAATTCGGCCTTCCTTTAGCCTGGTATGCGTTCAGATAGAGACAACGAAATGATTTTAAGCTTGCAAGTTGCGGCGGTCTCAACTACGTACTTATTCTCTCATCTCTGCATGTTCAGGAGGTTCTCTACACAGTTCGGTAGAACCGGCGTAAGATACAGCGCAAGAGGCAAACACGAGTATCTACATACATGTAACAACGATGAAGGGGGGGGGGAGAATTTAAAAGCTCTGGCGGGTTCCGTCCGTGATTGTGGAATACATACAAACGAGCGCGGCGAGTGTCGAATATTTTATACGAGTATAATTCAAAAGCACCTTCGCGACCGTGGAAAGTTTCAATGCCAACTTACTGAATAGTTTAACAACGTACGTGCGAATACAATTCACGATTCGCTTTCAATTTTTTCGCTTAAAAATGCGACGCACGGTAACGATTCCTTAGCCAGCACCAACGGAAGTACTAATGATACGTACGAATATTTTTATTTCTTCCTTCTGCGGTGACGTTAAAATCGTTTTGCTTCTGTTCAGTACAAACCGGTTCTGTCGTTAGGTTTTGTCGTATCGTGCATATCTATTATATTGGCAGTTGGTGTACGGACAAGCGTTTTTCACGCCTTAGAGTAGGTGTTAACTCACGTTCTGTATGACACATTGGGAAGTAGGTACACGAGTTACTAAGGATTATTAGATGCTTCGGATACACCAGTCGACTAGCAGAATGAAATTACGTGTGAATCTCAAATTGTCGGACATTTGGATACTCGGATATCGATAGTGAAATAAAATTTTGCGGGCAAGTCGAGCTTTTCTCGCGGCTTCACTCTATTTTCAGCGGTCCCCGTAGATGTCTAGATCTAAGCATCCAATCTCATCACGCATATAGTATAAGCGCGTAATTATTATTTCAAATGTTGCGGAGTCCGAGGCACCTGATGCGCACTCGTGTTGGTATATATTACGAATAAATTCGACGTTACCTCGATTTGTATTATAAGATATTCCGGTCACTGACATTTTTCCGTTTTATTTTGCGCCGCGAAACTAACATTTACGTTTAACAAAAGATGCGCGAACAGGAAAGAAAAAAAAACACCAGTCTTACGGAACCGCTTGTTTGCACTTCATCGCGAATGATTGGCCATAGCCTTAGATCTCGCGCTTACTGATTAGTGATTACTGATTAAAATGTTATAAACGTCACGTTGTTCACCAGAAAAGAAAAATGATTCGTTAATATGCGTTATTCTTTTCGATTCGAGCGGAGTGCTGTGCTGCGAGGCGCCGCCGCCATTCATAAAAAGGGACAAAATAAAATAGTAAGGTCCGATTGATGGCACAGTCGCGAATTCAACTAACCAGCGAATAATTATACAAGTATGGTAAAGGTGTTTTTAATAGCGCAGTCTACTGAGAACTGAGATGCTGACAGAAAAAACAATCTCGAGACTGATGGTACGAGTATGATGCACGTGCGTAACGAAGAATTACGAATTACTTTTCGGCACCGACTCCGATCCAATCTAGTCTACCTGGGTCTACCTAGCGTATTGGTGCGTCATGTGATGTGTGGGGTGAGTGTGTGTGTATGCGTGCGTGTATGCGCGCCTGAGTGTGGCAAAATGCCTACGCTGATCAGAGACGGGCGTTCACACACGTACATATATGTTACTATCTTTTTTATAATGATGAAATTTTCCATCTTTAATCTTTATTGGCAGTAAGGACACGAACGACTACATGATAGGCACATATTGTACAGCCTGTTGGTTGAATGCCCCGTACCTAGTAACACGTACTCACGCAACAGTGGTCTACACACACACACACACACACACACACACACACACATATATATATATTTTATACGAAACGTTCTATCGATTTAAAAAGCATTAATAATAAGTAAGGAAAAGATATCGAATGATACCTACATGCCATGTTGGTGTAAGAGTTAGAACTGGGTTGGTAAACATGTACATCATGATAACAGTACTCTCTTATCAGAAAAGGACGTTCGATGCATTGCACTCGGGTCTCCCTCGTATAATGTAGTAAAGACTAAGGAACACGAACGAACGCTTCGCTTGCAAATTGCCGTTCAAATTGAATTTGTATCTGTATCCAATTCGCAGTTTGAAAATGAATAGTCAGTTGGTTTTAGATCCCTTCCCGAAGAAGTGCGCGTTAGTCCGAGTGTCTCTTCCTGATCCTGATTCACATGCGCCGTGCCCAGCGATCTCTCCCTGGTGGTCAGTAGTTATTTACATTTACGCAATAAAGAGAGCTGATTTAGGATTTTTTTTAGAAAACTCGCGTTTTTTTTGTTTTTTTTTTAATGCGTCACGATACGTTAAGGATGCGTCGATTTTGATTGGGACCCCAAGGTCCAGGCCTTGTGGACACCCTTCTAAATAAGGCCCTGTATAGCGAGTGTGTAAAGCTTTTAACGCATATTATGTACAGTTGCAGTAGGTGTACATAGGTAAATTGTTTCTGTACGACACAACACGTGATTCAAGCTGACTGTACCTAATACTCGTATTGCGTATGTACTTACAAATGTACATCGTACATGTTCGTGGCAACTTGTTTCGTGTTCGGAAGACGCTTGTTGCGTGTGCACGGGCGTGCTTCCTAGCCGGTATTTGAGAAGAAGACGAGTATTGGATATCCGAGGACCATAGTCGAATGAAATTGATGGTTGAATAATCAACTAACTGCTGACAAACGCACATAATGGACGCTTTTCGCGCTAAATATGATTAACGACGAACACGAGTGGGTACTAATCGAGTAATGCAATTAGTTCGATTGGAAACTGACAGACGCCGAGACATATTCGATGATGTGATATTCCCTCGAAAAAGGCTATGACCGTGGAACAGAAAGGTCGTGACCACGAATTTGTTATAGCATTCGCCGCGTTAACGCTATTGCTGAACCCGCCGCCCATGTAAATAAGTAATCGCATTACTTTTTTGGCCATCGCATTCTATAAACACATCAACTATGGACTACGGTCGCGTCTCCGGAACGTTCTGTGTTGCGAAATTCGCAAACATTTGAAATAAAACGTTTATAGTCAAAGCCAATCCGTTCCACTTTCTTGTACATTTTACCCGAAGTACGCAAAACCTACGTTCATGACGCGTAGGTACGTCTCAGTATTTTTAAACGTTATTTTGATCGCATCGGTAGGATTGTGGGACTAGTGCGCTTCTCTTCGTTATCCATTTATAATTTTCCCGCTCCTCATCGTCGAGATGAACGATGGAAAAATAGTTGGGTAGAACTTGTCCGAAAAAATTGCGAGCGCTTCTTTTAGTATCTATTCGGGTAATTAACGCGAATTAATACCGTTTTTAATGGGCGAGTATAATATATGTATTACGATGCCCTTTTTAAACTTAACTTAGTAGTTAAGAATGCTTACGAAAAGCTGCGAACAATAATTTATTGACTTCACATATAGAAATAGGATAGCATGCGTCATCATTTTGAATGATAACACTTCGGCGTGATCTAAATTCTAAAAAATGTGCTTGTATAATGACGAACACAGACAGCGCCGCCGATGCGTTAATATGTTATCAGAAAACTTGGATTAACTTGCGCGTTTTGTCAACACATCGAACTTCGACGACGTATGGAGCCGAACAGCAACCAGTTTTGGTGAAATTCGCTGTGCTGGACGAGCTTGTAGTGTTCGTAAACGCAGCTAAAGCGCGTTAGAAAAGCTAAATTTTTAGAAATAAATCGAAAATCGATGATGCAAAACGCATTAAATGTTTCAAAAACGTACAAACTTTTCTGAAATCGTCAGAAACCACAGAAACTTCTACCAAACAGAGTTTTTCAAAAGTATCAGATCGTATCGAGACTCTGGAGCCATAAGTCAGAAATCGGAATTCGAGATCTCAAAGTCGTTTTCGTTTAAAACCGGAGCAACTTCTCCCGCACACTAGAAACATTGATCAACGAAAAGGGACTAAAGGACTGTTGCCTTGGGCACGAAAAGAAGACCGACGTAAAATGACCGCAAAACGCGAGTACTCCAGATCTCTGTACTAAAGAAACCGTATTGAGAGTGGGGAAGAAGGGGGGGTCTGAGGAAGATTCTTCCTAAATGGTCGAGTAAGTTGTAGAAATTAAGTTGGGTAAGGAAAATACTTGAATCATTCGTTAGCAAACTTTAGAAAGCAAAGATTTTTTTCAAGTCAACAAAACATAGACGGAAAAGGCAATCTTCGTATCAGTTAGATTAAAATGAGTGTCGAGATAATCGCCGAGTGCTCGCGGGAAAACTTCCGCCGTATGTTTGATTCAGATTACGACGTTAAAGTCAAGATGGTCGAACTGCATAAAAGTGTGCAATGTATGTTCTTTTCACCTCCCTTCAGAAGTGTACCGAATGTAGTAATTGCGTAGCTTCTTCGGCAGTCCTAATTCGTAACTTATTATACTTAACCCACAAAATGAAATGCGGGAGTTGTATCGAACCGTATAAGCATGGCGGTGAATTTTGAAGAGGAAAACATTTATTTTCAAAAACAAATTTAAAAATATTTCCGCTCGAGTTGCTCGTCAACTCGCGTTTTCCATTTATTACGCGATTCTCTTCTCGGGTATGGAGAAATCATCCCCCAAACCTTGTCGCTACGAAACTGGCAGGGCGCCTAATATTTTTTCGCAGGGTGACGCGAAGTCCAAATTCCCCCCCCCCTCCCCGCTACGAGTTCGCCCCACGGGCTCTGGCACACGAGCAGTTTCCTGCTGCGCAGAACATACTCGTATACTGCTGAAAATGATAACGGGGAGGAAAGTCGTCGGACGGCAAATGAGTCGCACGACTAAAAATCGGTACTATACATAGAAAGTCCGCTCGTGTGCCAGAGCCCAGATCGAAAAGGTATAACGATCGAGTCTTGATTAATAGCGAATACAGTCACGATTCGATAAAAGTCAACCAAATCTAATCAGTTCGCAATGAACCAGTGAACTGCGTATTAATGTCAAGTTCTTTCTTTCGAATGCCGTCAACGATAATTATAATGATAAGATTTTTGATTCGTTTCGTCGCGTCACTTGCGACCATGGACACAATAACGCGTTTCTGACTACTAAAACGACTTCTCATGTCAAAAGATTGAATCCATCGCTTCTTTTAATTTGGAAGTTAACCAAAAGTGCCCATGTTGGTAGCCCTGCTTCTACAACTGGATAATTTAATTCGTTCGTATAAAAAATGTGTCAAAAGAGTGATCTTTGAATGCCTTTGGCGTGTCATAAAAATCGTTTCTGAAAGAAAGTTGGTTGAAATAATTTCAGCAATAGCATCGAGCTATCAGGATAAAAAATAATTACTTCCGTGGACATTTTTTTAAAAATGAAATTACGAGTACGTGAAATTGAAACTCGTGATTTTTGGTATAGAAGAATTGGGAAGCTGAAATAATCCCCCAGACGTTTCCACATTCCAGTGTGTTGAGCGTTACTTAGTTTGTGTTAGTGTGTTACACTAGCGCTACCTAAGCAATGTTAACTTCCCAATAGGTCAGTGAGATTTCGAATCAACTTTTGTAATCTCCTAATGGGTGATCGCTTTTAAAGATTTGAAAATTACAAGTAGTAGGGAAACGCAGCAGTGTATTATCGTCGGTCGTTCTTTCGTCACCGCGGTATGTGACATAACCAATTCCAAATTACAATGGACGATTAGATTATAGTTCCAAATTACGAGTATTATTCCTATGCCTACGTATTCGATATACTGACGCATAATAATTATATGTACATGTACGAGTGTGTAGCTCAACAGTTTCACGATCGACGAACTACGAGTATACACGTATCACATATCATCTTCTTTCTTTTTCAGCTGTCACCTGTGTTAGCCATCTAGCACGTTCATCGTCAGAAAGGAGACTATATTTATGCACGTCTTGGTACATATTCGTCGTAATCTAATTATTGCCGAGCGCACACAGACCAAGCCTGTTCAATAAACGCGTTATTTTCTCCCTTCTTTCTAGCGATTTGTCAGTATGTATCATGTATGTACATATGTATGTATTATTACGTATGTGGAACGTTAATAACGATCTTATTTTGCTTGGAATACCCCTCCTACACTTGAGGATATTACGATAAGAGCTGGAAGCTAATCTTCACGGGGTCTGCACTTTTTATGCTTGAGGAGGGAGAAGGGAGAAAGGGATGAAGCCGAATGACGATACCTAAATTTTTTTTAATTGCGGAGGCACGGATGTGAAATGGAAATAACGGAAATTTTGTCATTAACATTTGCCAAGCGTGAGAGTGAAATTGAATACGTGGGAGCATTATCCCGGGAAGCGACGAAAGACCAACTATATTATGTGCATTTTGTAATGTCGTAAAAAAACGTGTCATCTGTGCACTGTCTAATTTAAATACGTTGTAACCCACAAGATGGCCTTTTCGAATTTTCTAGGAGACTCGGTAACGCTGCATGAAACTGTGTCAACTGACCGATACAACATCGCGCCTATTTATAATAATTACTTATTATTACTGCTCCGCGAATTCTAATCTAATTTTATGATTTATATTGCTGTAAGCTCTCTCTACTTCTGAAAGTTTTTCGAACTTTCGGTCTTAAAAAGCGAATCGTGTGGAGCCGAACGTGCATATTACGTTTACGTTGTTGGCTACAGTTGACTGAATTAGAAATTATGGCGCGTATTAGCGAAAAACACTTCGCCAAAACTTTTTCGTTGCAAGCTATCGTTTGCAGGTAACTATTAACTGATACTCGGTTAGATATACATTTCATATAGTTTTATTGAAATTAAGTAAAATGAGCGCTGTATACATTACAGACAGATTAAGAAAGTCGCGGGGGCAGAAAAGTGTTGTACTACTTGGAAGAACTGAAGTAAGGCGAGTAGGTATCTGGGTACCTATTACGAAACGAAAATGTGTTTCATGTTGACAGTCCTGATTTACAAATTGAAGATCGAACATCGAAGGTGTTCTAACTGGGCCTATTGTCACAACTTTTCGAGACCACTTCCAGGGACGTACCGATAGGGGAGGGGGGTAAAGGATCAACTTTACCCTCCCAGCAGTTGGAAAAATTTACCATTTTAGTCAGACGGAGTTGGGAAAATCCAAAAGGTTTTTTTTTCTTTTTGGCTTTGATACTTGGGAATTATGTTGAGAAGTTTAAAAAATCCAACCAGTCAAAGGTTTTTTTTGGAGGGGGGGGGGAGGAAATTTCGAGTTGAGTTAGTTGGAAAAATCCAACAAGTCGAACGGTTTTTTAATTTGGCTTTGATATTTGGGAATTTTGAGTTCAACAATTTTTGCCCCCCCCCCTCCGGAAAACTCTTCGGTACGTCCCTGATCTCCTCTACCCTTCCTTTCTGCAGGTGCGTCTCTGCCTTACACCTGCGGGAAACGAACACGAACAGCATTATTATGTAATCACCTTCTTTGACCGCGCTTGTCCGTGTAAAGGTGAATTGACGGTGTAAGTTATCGGGGAAATTTCCAGTTGCTGTTGGGTTCGCCGAGTTCATAAGATTTGGGACGGTGCATTTGAAGGTTTTGAACCGCTGGATTAAATGGATAATGGACGGGTAAAAGAAGGAAAATGAGACATTGTGGAAGGGCAATGGAAATTAAAAGTTGAATCCATGCTAATTTAATCTAAATCTAAACACCTTTATTAGGATTGTGGACATATGTACATTGAACATATGTACATTGATGTTAGTTTGCGATTATGAGTCGCCCCCTCTTTAGTCAGTAGTTCCTTGGCCCGTATCGAGCAAAGGTTTCGCGTAAGCGCTCCTACTCTTTCCTGTACTTTGCTATTGTTTGGAATTTTTTATTTATTTTTAATTTATTCGTGTCGTCCTTCCATCTTGTAATTTGTTTGCCCTTCCTTCTTTTTCTGTCCCACGGCTGCCAAAATGTTGCTCTATAGGTCCGTTGGTCTCTCTTGCTTATGTTAGAGCTCTATAACTTCGTGTGAGTACAATCGTCCGCCATTTTGACGTCAACCTTACCCGTGGATGCCGAATTCGACTACGCGGTACGCTCCGCATAGTCGAATTCAGCATCCACGGGCGCGGTTAGAGTCAAAATGGCGGACGATTGTACTTACACGAAGTTATAGAGCTCTACTTAGGTTCAACATTAACCTTTCCATCTGCGTGACTAATTTTATTTCAGGTTTTTTCTTTTAGAGGCCATGTTTGATATCCGTAGGTGAGGGACCAGTATTTGGACCATACTTTTGTGATTCGTATATTTACTTCATTTTCAATTTGGTTTTCAAAAGCTATGTTTTGGCCTAGATAAGGTTCCCTCCTTTTTACTATTTCGATATCTTTTCCATCTAATGGATTTTCTTTTGTCCCAATTTTTTCGAAAGGATTCTGGTTTTTTGGGTATTTATTATTAGTTTTGCTTCTTTGCTTTGCCTGTTTAGGTCTTTAAACATTTTCTTGAGATCTTCTAATGTTTCTGCTACAAGAACGATATCGTCTGCGAATCTTAGATTCATTAGGCGACTACCGTTTATGTTAATCCCCCTCCCCTCCTAGTTCAGATTCCTAAATATTCATCCAACGCGCGTGGTTGAATAGAATCGGTGATAGGAGGTCGCCTTGTCTTACTCCTTTTTTGATGTCCAAATATTCGCCCGTCGTGTCCGTCCTAATCCTAGCTTTCATTTTTTCATATATTTCGTATATTAGTTTGATAAATTTTACGGGGGAGGGATTCCTTGATTTTGAGCGAGCTTAGCCGAAATTCGTGGCTTATAGAGTCAAAAGCCTTGTTGTAGTCTATTAGTTTTACGTGTATGTCTTTTCCATACTCGTTACATTTTTTTATTATCTGATTTACCGTATGTATATGGTCCACTGTTGAGAAGGATCTTCGGAAACCCGCCTGTTCTATTGGTCACTGTAAGATTAATATTTTTCTAACTCTGTTTTCTAGCGCTTTTGAAAATATTTTGAAAATTATCGGAGTACAGGTGATTGGTCTGTAATTTTCTACTTTATGTTTAATCCCCTTTTTTTTAAAAGAGTATTATTGTGTCCGAACATTTCTGGTCCTGTGGGATCTTTCCTGTTTCCAAAATTTTATCGAATAATTTTGCTATAGTATTATTACTAGTTCCCTTCCTCTCATCTTTATGTGTTCGTTGGTTATGTTGTCGTGACTGGGACTTTCATTTGATTTTAATTGATTTACTATTGCTTTGGTTTCGCTTTCCAAGAAGTTCCAAGAAGGAGGGTTCATTTTCCACCTTCTGGTCTAATAGATTTTCGATGTCATCTTCATTGCTGCCAGTATACAATTCTGCGTAGTATTCTTTTATTATTTGGTTTATACCATTTCGGTCGTAGACCTTGCCACCTTCACTGTTTACGAAGTAGGCGGTCCATTGTGTACCTGGGTTTAGTTGCCTTCTCATTTTCCCAAAGTTATTATTGTCTTCTAAAGTTTTCCTTATAATTTCGTTTTTAGTTATACAGTTATTTTGTCTAATTTTGTTTCGAATTAATCTGGAGACCAGTTTAACTCTATTTTTTCTATTTTTGTTTCTCCTTTGATTCTTAATAAACCACTTCTTTTAGCTTGTAAACTTTTTATTTCTTCTTTTAATTCAATTATGTTTGTATATCGTTATTACCTGTATTTGATTTTGATTCTTCTGACTCTGATATGGCTGCGTTAATCGCTTCAGTTATTTGTTTGTATAGTGTTTCAACTATTCCTGAATCTTACTTCTTTAGGACTATTTCATTTAGTTTTTTCGCTAAGTTTCTTTTAATTTTAGGAGGTTACTTACTTTTCTTTTTTTTTGTCGGAGTTTTTTATTTTTTTGGGAGGGTCTTTATTGTTAATAAGCGATGGTCCGAGTAAAATTCGAATTCATTGTTTATTTCAGAGTTTACTTGTGTTGTCATTTCTAGGTGTAATTATTTAGTCTATTGTAGGTTTATATTCGTGGTTGGGTGCTATCCAAGACTTTGTTTCTGATAGAATCTTACCAGTCTCCAGCTTCTTTCGTTTCTTTTTCCATATCCAAACTTTCCTAATGTTTCAAATTCACCTTCTTGTCTTTGGCCTATCTGACTGTTCCAATCTCTCATCGGGAAAAGTTTATTGTCTCTTTTCTTCAGTTCTTTTTGAGTAATTTGTTCCACTATTTCGTAGAACTTTTCGATTTCCTCGTCCTCTGCCATAGATGTGGGGGCATAAATTTGTAAGTAAGTTACGCTTGTTTCATTTATTCTCATTTTCAGTACTGCTGAGATGCCTTTTAAATTTCTTTTACCGCCTTTTTGTACTTTGAACTGATTAAAAAACCTACCCCTTCCCCCATTACTTCCAATATTGTGGAACAAATTACCTTTCTTCGTTGTTTGGATTCTCTCCCCGCTTCGGATTTCCGATAGACCTAATACCGCCAGCTTAGATTTCACGAATGCATTTTCTGATTCCCTAAAATTTAACTGTTTGAGTAGTGTTCTTGCGCGTTTAGTGTGCCTATTATAATTTTAGTTTTATTTAGTTGTTTTTTTTTTGTCCGAATTTTCATGTTTGTTTTTGTTTATCGTTTCGTTGGGTGCGCTTGCGGAATGGGTTACCAGGTAGGGGGAACCGATGCTATGCTACGGAATTTCCCGGTAGCTTTTTAAGTCCCAGTCTCCGTCCCTGCATACATACATGCTGGCAGTACGGAGTGAACTTTTTCGAATCACTACAGCACCAGTCAAGCCGTTCTCATCGATTGTACAAATTTTATAGCTAACGAGTGTCAAAAATAAATGGAAGATAGATTTTTATCATAGTACTGCCTATCGCTTTGATTTTTGTGTTATCAGTATTTACGGCGAGCTGTATTTCACTCGTGCTTGATTTAGAATAATATATCGTATGCACTAACTGGTATGTAACTGTTAGTGAAGGTCAAGATGTTAGATAAAAGAGTAGCGGCAACGGAATGTACCTATGTATATAAGTACTTAATACTGTCACTGCATCAGCGTCAGATGTAGGTATGTAGCTATTCTTCTCGTGTACCTACTCATAGACTCGTTCATAGTACTCCTATATGTACATACAGTATGTAGGTATGTATGTATGTATATATGTATATATGAGCGCGAAATATGCGAATAATTCGTGTTACCTGTATATATACATACATACTTGTAACATCTTACACGGGAATTATGTCGGAAAAGAAATCGAATCAGAAAACGCAGTAACTATGGACAGAAGATGTCTTCTTGCTTTGAAAGATTTGTTTTTCTGGGGAATCTTACAGATTCCCGATTGCCGAATCGCAGGCCGTATCTAGTAAAACTAACGTAATTATATCAAACTCTCCGAACGTGTGGCGCGGTATTAATTACTAAAATAATATTGATTCGCAAAAGCGAGTGCTTGAAAGCTATTACCTACTGTTTGAAAATTTATTTCTGTAGTAAACATTACTTGCAATTTTTCTAACGTAATCGAGTACTTATTTGTTGGACTCATTGTTCCTTATTATATTTCGTTCGAAGAAAATTTAATAATAACTTTAAAAGAAAGAAAGAAAAGAAAAAAAAATCGCTGGTTGCTGTACAACGGGGTGAGGAGGTATGTGAAAAAACCTTGCCGAGGAAAATTATTATTGAAAATATTTTCTTGTGAATGAATAAAAGCGTACCTGTCACTCGAGCGGAGAATAATACGATCTTTGTTTCACCAAAACGTGCATCCGATTTATCGACTTTATTATCTACGAAAGATATTAATACGCTACGTCAGATATTGTTATATTTATACGTATATTTTTTTTTTTTTAATTTAATTTTTAAATTTTTTCACGTTAAACCGGGCAAAAATGTGAATTTGATGTCGCCACGATGAAATAACGAGAACTTCGTCATGATAATGAAGTATACATCGACTGAAAAAATGATCGCGCGATGGACAACAATCGAGCGTCGTACTGCTGAAAACTAGTTGCATTATAGTACGAATATTAGTACGAGTATATTATGTTTACGCTTTTTCACATTTCACAAAATAGACCGCACCACACCGCACCGGACCACCGGTTAATTCACGACCTTCAGACGGTGTACGTTCGAGGATGGTTCAGTACTCATTTACCTTACACACATTCATTGAATTCGAATCAAATAATGCTTTCTGCGGCTGCTATGCGCACTTAGGTCATCATGTGGCCGCGAGTCGCGTACGCCTGCCCTAGCGCAATTTCAGATTGAAACGAAAGAGTAAATAATTATCTTCGAATCGGCATATTGGACTTGCTTATTCAATTATTAGCCATTGAACGGTCGATCGACGACCATTCATTTTTAATAATTGTCCCTCAGAATGATCATGATGAAGGTGATAGGAAATCAAAAGATTACAATAACAAATTATTTTTATTATTACTATTTTTATTATTATTATTATTATTATTATTATTATATTATTGATATCTAGTGAAGACGACGGTCGATTGCCGCTGTTGACTCTTTCGTTTATCTAAGGTTTTGTGCTGCTGTGCTGAAGGTCACAAACCAGACCTGACCGGCGAGAGGAAGACCAGACTAGAATAGACACGGTTTGCCCCTTCCACCCTTAGTAGAGTGGCGAAACTTTATTTGCTTCTTGATCGTAATAATTATTTGCAATTCTGCCTTAAGTGGCTCTCCTCCTCGCGGTAAAAGTACCTGCGGGAACATTCGAATTATTAGAATGAGTGTTAGAATGTATGTATCTCTTTTATAATCAATTGTTAGAACCGCGAATCCGAACGTTGTTTCATCCTCGCATCTTTTTTTAGTTGATCACAAAACTGTTTGCAGATGAGCCTGACATGCGTTGTCCAGTGCTTATCTAAAATCGCACAATGGACCGCCTTGTAGCGATTTGCAGTAATTTGATAGTACTGATAGTTCTTACTAAATTCTGTAATCAGTACTATCAAACCATCGATGGTCTTGTCATTCAATTTTCTTTTTGTTGATGGTATTCAGTGGCGGAACTATGGGGAGGGGGGGGGTCGGACACCCCCCCCATTTGGGTTGAAGAATAAAAAAAAACATTGCGAAAGCACCTTACATATACATATAAAAATGTAGTGAACGTGTACACCAGCAGTGCTGTAGTCCTGTGTGGACTTTAAAATGTATCAAGAGAATCAACTGAGAAATGGCGATTATCGAAAATACAATGAAAGTAAAATGAAAATACAAAAAACTGATTAGGGCTCAAAACACTCTCCTTGGAAAATTTCTAGATCCGCCACTGATAGTATTCGCGAAATAATTTAATAGTTTCACATTGTTTTAGAAACCACTGAAAAACTAGAGGAAAAACTGGAAATCATTGAAAACCATTGTCATCAAACTATTCGGAACTATCCGATTAATAACTGATTTATTTAAAAGTTTTTAGTATTCTTGCAGAATTCAGTAGCTCGATCATTTGTTACAGGTATTTACGTTTATTAATAATTTTGACCAGTTACAATAGTTTGAAAATTGCAGTATCTTTCGTTTATATATGACAAATTAAGCTCTAAGCGATATTAATATGAAGTGACATCAGGACACGATCTCATTTTTTTCAAATTCAATAATGAGAAAAATTATCAAAATTATTTGATAGTAGGATCAAACTGCGTTCAATATTAGGTACCTAGTATAGATTTTTTTTCTCTTATTCTTTTTTTTCTTAGTACTATCAAAACTATCAGAAAATACTAATCGCTACTACCTGGCAATTGCAACATCTTGGAATCTTCCGCGCATTTTGTTCTTGATATGTAAATAAAGAAGGTATGCATTTTCCCGCTCGGCAGAACATGAGAAAATAACGGCGAATGAATCAGCGATTAAAAAAAAGAAGGGCACGGTGAAATAAGTAAAGTTGTGAACGGCAGAAAAATAGCGACACGACAATTAAAAAAAATGTAGAAGTTTGCTTCTGTATAATATATTTTTCAGAGCCCAATAGTTTTTCCAAGCTCGTGCTCTTCTTTTTGATATCTGACGACTTAGGGCTTCTCGTATAGAATCAAAAACTTTCCTGAATGGTTAATTAGAAATTCCCTTATTTTTTCTATTAGTTGTCCAAATTTCTACGAAATTCTGCCTGTTCAGCACCTTGGCATTGATCCAATTGTGGGTATATGCGGTTTTTGATTAGTTTGGCAAACATTTTTCCTAAATTTGAACTCAAACTTATTGGCTTGTAATTATTTATACCATTTTTATCTCCTTTTTGAACAGTAATATGATTTCCGAAAATCGCCCCTATGTATGGACGTGCATGGCTGACGTGATTGGACGTGTCTCGTAGTCTGCGAGACGCTACAGAAATTTGCAGTCTTCAGTAGATATAACGTTGCTCGTTCTTGCGGTAAAATGATCGTAGGAAATATCATTCTGAATTTAGGGAACATAAAATGAAATCACGGTACTCTGGCTCGATTAAAGAGCGGTGTACATCATTTTCCTCTACCGAGTAACTTTGTACGCATTCCGAATATGGGGGGGGGGGAATTATGACATTTTTGACCGAGTCGGAGTGAGCGACAGACTAAGAAGAGGAGGCTTACTGTTTTTAAAATCTTGCGAAGCCTTCTTCCGTCCAGCTGACTTCATGTTTGTACAAATTCCTTTCTCTTTTCAGGAAATCAAGCGCTTGGTACGTTTCTATGTTTACATGTTGAAAATAAATGGCGTAATTCTGAGATTTGAGTGCCCCCCCCCCTGTCTTGAAATGTTATTTTACCATCGCCGTTGACTTGTGTGAACATCCTTTTTGTTTGGTAAAACAGAGAAGAGCGATCGCAAGGTAGTATAGTGTTCTCATTTTCTCTCCACAGATTTAAAATACGTAATACTAAGTTGAATTTTCTCGATTAGATAGTATTGAATATTCCATATGGAGATAGAACGGGCATTATTTTTGAATACGAGCCGTTTTGTTGAAATACGTACCTTCTTTTGACTAGATCAGCTACCAAAAACGTTAGCATTGTACACTCGCTCTTGAAACCCTGACATTATTATTTGTACATCATTGAAGAGAACGCTCCCCGTCCATTAGTCGTTGAAATATTGTGTCGAGAAATGAATAGCGAACAACGAAAGACGTATCGGACGTGTTACTAATCGAAAATTATTTAATTCGCGTTGCGATAATGTTAATGTACATAATATTATTCTCGTTTAGTAGGCAGCAGCTAGGCAATTTTATTAACCTCCTCGCTGTTTCCAAGTCTTGGTTGTATGAGCACGGTAACAGGCACCAGTAGTATCAAACAAACCTAGAAAGGGCAGTGTTCCTGAAACTGAAACCATTCATTTACTCTGCTCGCGTTACGTCGTCGTGAAAAGTAGATAATTCGATGATACGTCGGGCGGAGAGGTTTTCACGATTCAACCCCTCCTTCCTGAAATGGTAGAAATACGATTTTTCGCTTACATTTTCGAAAAATCGAAGTATTTTTGCTTCAAAATAGGCTTCGCAACTTTTTTTTTTCAGATTAAATAATGTACCCATTTTCGGCAACTTGGCTAAGATACTGGATTCGGGAAGCAAATCACTCGACGTCTAAACTTAATCCGACAACATTGCGCACGTCGTCGCGTGAACTGGGTGTACATAATTTTTTACCTGCGCAAAAAAAAAAAAATATTTCGATACTCTTCTACAACTTGATGATAAAAAACTAGCGATAGTAATTTTCAATTTTGTGTATCGAATACTCGAATATGTGGAAAATAAACTCGAAAAAGGTTAGCGGGATTGAAAAAGAAAAATGGTTTTTTCGAGAAGCGTAGAAGTATTGAGATATTTTGTTTATGATACTGGAAGCATGAGGATTTCTCGCAATTATAGATTCTTAATTTTATAATTCTTCGTCTCTTGAAGTTACCCGCTAAAAACGTGATCTCCGTCTCATTACACCCGTTCCTCATGAATGAAAAAAATGGCGGGATACTGGTATGTTATCTAAACAAATACTCGTGATCTTTCACTCCGAAATTCAGCAAAACGAAAAGACTATCAGCTAAACCTGAGTACATGAACTAGAAAGCCAACCAGCCTGCGAGATAGGTATCGCTGGCTAGGCAGAATGATATGCAGCACGCCGGACGTAGAGACAGATGAAAAAAGAGAAAGGGAGATGTACGTAATATAAGAAACTCCCTTCTGTGTGCTAAAATTTCAAATTGGTCTTTGAAAAGCTTTAATTGTCCAGTGGGACTCTAACCATCATTATTTACACTCATACAGTGACCGACTTGAAATACTGACCAATCGATTGCATAAGTACTTGAATATGGACTACTTGCCTATTTTCCCAACAGTTTTGCGTAATTTCTGACTCAAAAGCGCGGATATATCGTTCGCAAAACGAATATGAATTATTATTTTTTTTATATTGAATTCGTCTTTTTTATGACAAATAATGACAATTACATAACAATTTTTTCATTTCGAGCCAAGTCTTTCTGCGCCGTTCAAATGAAAAGATGAAAAGTCTAACAGATTTATCGAAATGAGTTGATAACTCGAAAAACCATTATTTTCACACATGGCTTGATTTTTGAAAAACCAAACCGGGGCTGGATCAAAAGTCCACTGCAAAATTTGAAATCAGCTATCCAAAAAATCAGGTAACGATACGCGTTCAACTTTTTATTCCGAGTCAGTTTTCTCGCTTTGATAAGGAAAATGAACTTGTGGTCCAAATCAGAGCCAAATTAAAAGTCTGATACGATTTTCCAAATCCGCAATCCCTCCCTTTTCAAAAAATTCCATAGTTTTTTCGATTTTTTTAAGTCAGTTCAATTTTGACTCATTGTGGATTCGAAATTTGGATTTACGGGCCCAAATCGGGGCCGAATCGAAGATCTAATGCCATGGGCGTAGCTAGAACTTTTTCCAGGAGGGAGCAAAAAAGGTAGAATTTGTGCAGATGCAAGTCACTGCTTTACTATCAGTGTGGCGCCAGTCACACATTTTCGTTGTCTAGCCTCTAGGCCTCTAGGTACATCCTGTTTTCTGCGAATTTTATTTAAAGGAATCTCGGAAAGAATTGCCGTTTTCAAGATTAGGTGAGGAGAGGGCAAAATTTTAACAATAGTTCAAGTTTACGTTCCTACTAGGACGCATCCAGAAGAAATAATTCTGGAATTTTATGACAAGCTGGATTGGATAATAGAGGAAGAGAAAGGAGATCTCAATCTTGTGATGGGCGACTTAAACGCAAAAGTGGACATGGGCATGCCCCCCTCCATCAGTATTGGGGATTTCCGCATAGGCCTCTCGAATAAGAGTGCCGATAAGCTAGTGCATTTGGCTCTGACGAATAATCTTAAAATTGCCAACACCTTTTTCGACAAACCTGTTAATAAAAAATGGACTTGGCGAGCCCCGAATGATTCTATTAAAAATGAAATTGACCACGCACTAATAGATGACATGAGAGTGATTGAACACTTAGAAATCTTGAATAAATTTAATTTTTCCTCAGACCACAGAATCGCAAGGCTATCGATTAAACTACCCATCAAAACTAAATATAAACCAGCTAAATGCAGGCCCAAGCTTACAATTCCGATATATAAAATAGAAGAAGCTAACAATTCACTAAATTCTAAGCTAAACCACAAAAACAAGTATAACCTAGATAGCATACAAGAACTCTATGACAAAATAGTGAGTGATTGAGAATCAGTGGCGAAGGAAGTGGGAGAGAAGGAAGAGAATCCCAAAAACTGATAGCAAACTCAGGCAAAAACTAAGGACTGGATTGCAAAAAGAGCCAAGCTGAAGTCAAAACCAGGTAAAACAGTAGCCTAAAAAATAGAACTTTCGGAACTTAACAAACTTGTCAAAAAAGAAATTAGGAAAGATATCCAGGACTTCGACTTCAGATTGGCTCAGGAGATAGTCGAAGAATCACGGTCGACCAAGAAGGTTAAAAAAGCTCTCTCGAAAGGCAGGAGCCTATTCCCATACGTTAGTTCTCTGGAAGGCGGATCCAAACTTCGTGGCAGATCAGAAATTATTAATGAAGCGACAACATTTTACTCAAACCTCTATGCGTGCACGAACGGGGAAGAAAGTATGTATGATCTACCTGACAACGAGGATGGTATACCAACTGAGGACTTTCCAGAGATAACGAAGGAAGAGGTGCTAAAAATTTTAGGTAAACTAAAAAGTACAGAAGTAGCAGGCCCTGATCAAATAGAAAATCGCATCTTAAAATCGTTGGCACCCTCTCTTGCACCAGCTCTGGCCTCTCTTTTCAACCAGATTATCTACCAAGGAATTACTCCGAGCCAATGGTATATTTCAGAGATCATTCTTCTACATAAGAAGCGCGATAGAGGAAACCTTAACACCCATAGACCGATAAGTCTTACATCCAACATGAGCAAAGTCTTTTTAAAAAAACAGAATTCTTGGTACCCTTGATTTTCAACAACCAGTAGACTAAGCGGGTTTCCGTCAAGGTTTCTCCACCGTGGATCATATTCTGGCAATTAATCTTCTAATTGAAAAATCAAAAGAATACAATTTTCTAATCCATTTTCTTTTCATAGACTTCCAAAAAGCCATCGATTCCATATACCACTCAGCAGTTTGGAATTCGCTCACTCAGCAGGGCGTAGAAAATAAAGTGGTGAAAGTTCTCCAGCACTTGTACTCGAATTCGGAGGCCTATGTGAAATTAGATACGGCTGGCGAGAAATTTAAATTGCAAAGAGGTGTGAAGCAGGGAGACCCCCCTCTCTCCCAACCTGTTTAACTGTGTCCTCGAGTCAATATTCAGAACTCTGAACTGGGACGGAAAGGGGGTGAAAGTTAATGGTTGGTGGCTAAATAACCTTCGCTTCGCGGACGACATAGTTTTGATTGGAAACAACATCTCGGAATTAAAAACGATGGCATCTGAATTGTTCGTGGCAAGTAGACGAGTGGGCTTAAATGCAAATTTAGACAAGACGAAACTCATGTCGAAGGACGAAGGAAGGTTTAATCTGGGTGGCCACGAAATTGAAAAGGCAAACGAATACAAATATTTAGGGCAAATTGTATCTCTAGAGGGCAAATCAAGAAAAGAAATTAGATCTCGAATTGCGTACGCCTGGAAAAATTTTTGGAACCACAAACACATCCTAAAAAGCAAAATGAAAAATAGTACAAAAACAAAAATTCTGGAATCATGTATACTCCCCACCTTGCTCTATGGCACACAATCATGGGCCCTCACTAACCAACTAACAAAAAATATCGTAACCACCTTTAACAGAATGTTAAGAAGCATTCTCAAAATTAAAATCTCGGACAAAGTTAGCCTAGTGGAAATTAGGAAAAGAACAGGAGCAAAAAAGATCTCTCCGGCAATTTACAAATTGAAACTGAATTACGCGGGGCATCTAATAAGAGGGAAAGACAACTGGACCAAAAGATTAGTGGAATGGACTCCATGGGACCTGGTAAGGAATATAGGGCGTCCGACAACCAGATGGCGAGACCTCATGGTTAAAAACTTTGGAATTCTGTGGCCAAGATCTGCAAAAATCGAATTAGCTGAAAAAAATTGGTAGAAGCCTATGCCCGAAGACGGGCGGACAGGGAGGATTAGCGACCTGTCACGTCGAACTACGTCATTCTGAGAGATGTTACTCCGTAAATCCGATGTACGATTGGTCAAGCTTATTGTTTATGCTTATAAGTTATGTAGAAACGTTCACCGACGGTTCGCCGCCGTCCCCTGTATGGCTACATATAAAATAACATAAAAATTTATTCAGTTGGCTGTAAATATTCGAAAATAATCTTGCGAGCACTGGAACATAATTTCTGTTTTCAAAATCCATGGGGGGGGCAATTGTCCTCCCTTGCCCCTTGCTGGCTAGGTCCATGTCTAATGAGATATTCAAAATCAGGGACGCGAGAAACTCATGTTTTGATTCTTGGTTCAAATTTTCTAGTTATTTTTTCTAATTTGGCATATTTTGAGTAAAAACTACACATTTTTGGGCCCAAATGAGGGCCAGATTAAAAACCTAATGCGACATTCGAAATCAATGACCGAGGAACCACCCCATTACGATTTTTTTCCAGCACTTTTTTATTTAGGATTCCAAAATAAGTAGCAAATTTGAACCTCCCTTCCGAGAATGAGAATTTTTTACCCGAAAAGAAACTAAACCTTGTCCCTTGAAGATCCGCCTTTGCGTGCAAAAAAAAATGTGGAGGCAATTCGTGAAACACCCTGTATGTGTCTTTATTCGATGTTCGGGAAATGATTTATCTGACGTAGAGACTGACGACGGAACTCTGTAACAGCTTTGTGGGTTAACATCAACTACGGCGTGTGTTGGAATTCGTCACGTTAACAGAGTATAGTACAACAGATGCTTGGGTCAAGTTTCGAGCAAATCGTCACCAGTTCTGGGCTCTAGGTAGTGAATGATAATCGTGGATGCTGGAAAATAGCGGTAGTTTTTTACCTATTGTTCTAGAACACACTTCAGTATAGCTAACTAACTTCGTATGAGTTTTCTCGACTCCTGTGAACTAGTGCTGCTGAGGGAACCACCGACAGTACCTTTTGGTATCCCGATATTACCGCATAATTAGTGCACCAGTTCGTGCTGAAAGTACGAGCAATATTGCGAATGCAAATGCAGATGCAAATACGTATATAGAACGATTCGCGTAGGCAACCAGCGTGAAGCACGGTAGAAATTGTGCGTTATACTTTACAGTTTACAGGCAGTGTCTGAAAATGGAAAAAACATACGTCACATCCAACGTTCCTCGCTCTCTGTGACATAAAACAAGAAACAAAAAAATAAGTATATAATATGTTTGTTTTTTTTAAAGTACAAAAAAGTACAAAAAAAAAAACACAACGTACGAATGAATTACAAAATTAAAAATACAAAAAAATAAAAAATAAAAATACGAGTATATACAAAACGTAATAAATGGGGCGAGATCGTGGTTACTAATTATCTTAGTTTTTCGGTGCTCGAGTCGGCCGTCCTGGTAGAGGATATGGACGCGGACACGTCTTTCTTATGGTAAGATGACTGGTACTGGAACGGACTATCGTGTTCGTAATTGAAGAAGTGTGGAACCGGAGCCTGGGCGGCCACTAACGAAGATTTGTATTTGACGCCGCTGTCGGGTAGTGACGAGTACAGGGGAGGCGAGGAATAATCGCCGTCGACGTAGGATTTGGTGTCCGTATCATGGTCTGCGGCGGCGGCGGCGGCGGATTTGTAGTTATCCTGAGCGGTGTATTTGTCGACGGTCAACGGAACCGGGGCCAGTTTGGTCGCGTATACGCTGTCGTGATCGTGGTCCGAAGCCGAACTATCGTGTCGTATGGAGGAAGCGTAATGCGTGGAGGCTGATTTGCCGACCGCTGCCAGCACGTACGAGGTGGGCGCGTACTTTTTGGCGTACGCATTTTTATCGTAGTATTTGTAAGAGGGAGCGTGGACGTACGATTTGAACTGCGGTGGATACTGCTGACTGTAATCGTCGGCCGCGGCTGCTGGCGCGTAAGATTCAGCGTACTTGGCGTATTCGGCGTATCCTTCGGTACTGCTGGCGTACGATCCCGGGCTGACAGCTTGTACACTTTGAGCGACTGTTAGAGTCGGCTTCTTAGCGGCGGCAGAGGCGGATTCTTTGAATAAGTACGGTTTGGGTGTAATGTACGCGGACTGTGGCACATTGTGCGAGTACTGGTCGGCGGCGGCTACCGTGTATGGCACCGGAACGTATTTAATGACGTACTGTATTTGCACGTTGTTCTCCGGGTCGTAAGTGGTGTATTTTTTCGTTTGCGGATAAACTGTACCGGCGGCACTGCTACTGCTGGCGTGACTGCTGTCCGAATTTGGGTACGCGTATACGGGTGCCAGTGAGGCGTAAGCGTTACTGTTTGATATGCTCTGATGTTTGGTGAGCAGCGTTTTCGGCGTCGCTTCGTATTTCACGTACGTCGGGTTGGCGATTGGCACCTTGTACGCCGATTCGTACTCGGCTCTCTGGTACAGCTCGGGCGATCCGTAAGTGAGTGGCACTTCGGATGGCAGCGCGTAGTAACCTTCGTTCTGAGGCTCGTGGATGGGAGTAACTTTTGGTGTCTGCAAGTCGAAAAATAAAAAGTATTACCTCCAGGACATTGTTCGATACAATCAGTTCCAACTGTAATGGCGCAGCGACACATGTCGACTCGTTATTATCTATAATATTTTGAACCGTAGAACCCACGAGGATTATGCTTGAAGGGAAAGAGTACCTCAGTCTATTTTCTTAATCGAGAAAAAAAAAAAAAAAAAAAAAAATCGTTTTCGTTATATGAAAAATTAGGAAAATAGAATCGGCTAGCAAATTTACAACAGCGATAGATTTTTGTACTTGCACACTCGCGTGCCGCTTGTTAATTTTGAAAATAAAATCTGATTTTTGAAATTGACAAAATTTGACAACCTCATCTCTCTGTTGCTGGTTCATTGTTCTCGGTAGGTTTTCCAGTTGATAAAACGGCGCTGGTTATGGACAAGATCAAGGGAGTTTGCGAGAGTTAGGGGGCTTAGCTTCTTCTGCCCAGTGTACCAAAAGTTTTTTCTGAGTGGACCTTGAAAAGATGTAACGTTTTTACGATTCTGTTACACAGCTTTTAAAAAACTTACTGGTACGCATCTTTCCCACCTTCGGAAAAAGTTCCATTCCCCGAGTACGTGCGCCTGTCCTTTCCCGTCTTTCCACTTCCACTTGTATACAATATCTTCCAAAACCATCGCCAATTTGCAAAATTAACATTTTGTTTCGTTTATTTAATTTATTCGATATTGTTCCTCGACATGTTCGTACGTAGTTTGATTTAAAGTTGTCGACACCTCAACTTCAACTTATAATTGTTGTACGCCACTTTGTTTTTGTTGGTCTGTGGAAGTGAAACATGAAGTCAGCGGCGCTATAGTTTACCTTCCTAACGCATACGGATCTTTCATTTCAGCGATAGGTGTATTCTAATTTTGTCGACGTAAGGCTGCCCGCTCCTCTAATGATGGTCACTTCTCCGACCATATCGGAATTAACATAAAAACACTCGTACTCGTAAATTGTACGCGTGTATTCGATGTAATATCGCCAATGACGGACGAAAAATTTCTTGATACGCTGAAGAAACGAGATCGAATGTAGCTTTCTGACCTAGCTGCGACGTGTCATCAAACGGAATCGAGATTCGCAAACCTTGTCGGTCAACAACCCTCAGACGAGAGGGAGGCGGAGAGAAAGGAGGAAATACCCCGGGTCCGGACTTTCAGGGGACCCGATATTTTTAAAAGGCCGGAATTTCAACGCTTACGACTACATCATACTGTACATCAAATCAGCAATCACTCCATATACCGCGAAAGGAACTTTTTATCCAGTAGCTTATAATTCTTCCCCATCCTACAGAAGAACAAAATGAACTGGAATGAAAGGGGGGCCCGTGGAAATTCCCCTGGCCCTCTTTTTCTCTCTACGGGGCTGTCGTTCAATTTCAGAGTTCAAAGTAATAGTGTACCTTGTACGGTGCGTAGAAACCGTATTTATACTGCTTGGTATCCTTAATTCCGGCATTCAGATAGGCGGAGGGATATGATCCTTGAATGACTGCCACTGGTACTTTGCCTTCTGCCCCTGGCGGAGTGTTCGGTATCACGTAAACCGGGATTTTAGCGAGAGCGTAATCCACCGATTCGGCGTCGTTTACGTCCCGCTGGCTGGTTTTCTTCTCCTTCTCTTGGGCGGTGGTGGCGGTGGTGGCGTTAATTGCGCACACGACCACATAAAACATCAAAGGTGATGCGTAAATCTGTCAAATGACAAGAAAAAAATAAAAATAAGTAAAAGAGAAATGCTCGCGGATAACGGATCTGCATGATACATGTATTATAGGAAGCCTCGGATTAGTATCCATTTATTTGGCTATATGTATATATATATGTATAGTACGTATGCTAGCTACTTTGTAGACCTCGAGAAGGCATACGACCATGCGAATAGAGAAAAACTGTTTCAAGCTTCAGAAAAGTATGACATTTCGCCGAAGCTGAAGAATACAAAAATACTACGTGTGAAAAATCTTTACGATGCAAAGACGGAACGAAAATTAAAAGTCGAGTTAAGTGACGTAAAATCGAAATAGGTACGGCGCGGAAATAGACAAAGGTGTTGGATAATGAAACTGAATTGCTCTAAGATCAAATAACGTCCTCATCTACGTATTAGAAAGATTAAATTATCCGTTGTTATTTACGTAAAGTCTTACTGACATAATATTAAAAGTTCGATGTATTCGACTACACCGAGACCCTTTTGGAGCGAACATATGTAGCTTAAGAACTAAGAATTTGTCAGTCAACTCCTTGGTGCAAAGCCTGCTGTAGGAAAATGAATCCGGACTCTTGTTTTCTCGAGTTGTAAGTAGTACGTTCGTCGGTGTCTGAGTGACAGCAAGGAGTATCGCCGAAGTCAAAACTTGGGAATTTGCAAATGGTTTCTTGGCTTGGTGGATGAAGAAGAACTCGCAGGCGTGTAAATGGATGCACTATGCTCTTGTCCGAGTTTCTCTAGTTGTTCCCAGGTTCTTCGCAACGTGGCACGTACTCACGTACCTAGTACGTGTCGCGTGCATTTTATTTATACATAATTTTATTATATACACCTATGTAGGTATAACGAAACTCGGACGCACAAAGTGACGATGTTTGAGCATATTGTAGTGCTCGGGGACTCCTGCTCGCACTCGTAGACTCGTACCAGCCGCGCTCATTTCCAATACCGTCGTCGGTAATCTCGGAATCGTGTAATGAACTTACTGTGTTGGCCGTCCATCGTGGCATCGTGCTCGATGGATACAGGCAGCGCGTCTCTATATTTATGTTGCGTACTCGCATTAGGTACATATAATTAATCCGAATCGGAATTCGAATCCGCCCGCCGCCTTCGATATAAGTACGAGTAGGTACTCGCGAACGCGTACGAATGCCAATTCCTTGTAAGCGTTTGTATACTTACCATGTAATTATTGTACCTATGTAGGTAGCTTTATTTCGTTCGCGATTTACGTAATCCGACGATACGATACGATGCGATGCGTTGTCGGGGTGATCAAACGCGGGGCGTTGCGACATTCGCGTGATTTTTTGCGCCGTACGCCGGCGTGTCTTTTCTCTTTTTCCTTTCGATTCCTGTATCCGCAATACCTATGTACAAGTATACGAACGCGTCCCCGTGTCTCATTTTTTCGCAGCGGTATCACCATCGCGTCGGCACCTCCTAAGAACGTGCGCTCGCTAGCATCTCTCTCACCCGTTCACAACCTCCATATTCGATCGGCATCCGACCCACTAACCAATCTTTTGACGCCTCGGTGGTTAAGCCACCGAGTCATTGGAGAGTAACTGAGGCTCGCAAACAATTTTTGACTAGCAAAAAGGCTCTTTTCGGTGATCCATTAAGCTCGATTGATCGGCAACTGCCGCCCTGCCGACATGACGAGGCCTGTCCGATGCCGCATTCGACTACCGAAATATCTAACTGCGGCGGAATCGGAACAGAGGACGCCCATCCGCGTATCCGCATGGCAACCACATGATACGCGTAATCGCCGACCTCGATATACACATATGAGCAACGAGTATCTTTCTGTATGTACACACATATGTGTGTGTGTAGTCACTCGATAAAACTGTTTGACTAATACATTCCTTCACCGACTACCTATACGAGTGTATACTGTAGGTCTACTTAGGCTTCCTACAAATACGTCGGCATCGCGTCGTAAAGCGAGCGTGGTTCTCTTCCTGCTAAAAAAATCGCGAAACGCGACTCACAATCCCCGTCTTCAGACTAATCCACTTTCACGAAAACCCAGCGGTGGCAATTTTTAATAGACGCCTATAAATTAATGTTCTCGAGACGGACGGCGACCTGGTCCAGTCGATATTCGTATTCGGCCGCGTATATTACCTACTCGTAATTGCCGACAATAACGCCGACAGCGGGAGTAACACAGCGGCTATGAAATATCCGAGCAGGTACGAATACGGATGCACTTCAGGGTGCAATTTCGATGCATTCTCGAATCACAATGGCGCGGGCCCCGCATTTCCTATTTACTTATACCTTTACCTACACATATGTACGAGTATGAGTACATTATGTGTCAATGTACGTGCATAGCTGCATACAGCGTCGATGGACAGTGCGAATCGATGTTAGCGAGTCGTGAATTACACCCAGCTAGCATTCGACTCTACGTGTTGATGAACGAATACGTAGATACCGCCGATATTATTTTACTGATTTGACTCTAGACGTGTGCCGCTGTAAGCCAGGGCCGGTTTTAAGTACTTTACAGCCCTGGGCTGCAATATTTTATATCCCCCACCCCGCCTCCCACAAAATTGAGATAACTATTTTTTGGGCCACAAATTTTGTCACTATGGGGCTGCAGCCCAGTCAGCCCAGCATGGTAAAACCGGCGCTGCTATAAGCTGGAATTACGAGTTGCCATCACGTACTCGTGTACGAGGTCTGACAATCAAATAACGAGACTGCGCGCGTAACGGGCATCCTAGAGGGGTAGGGAGGGAAACAAATACATCACTGGAGACGTCGAAGTGTCTACTATTCCAGTTCTAAATCACGTTTTCGTAGCTTCAGTAGTATTTATCCTATCGAGTGTAGAAGCGAATATGTTTTTTTTTGTTTTTTTTTTCGTGCCGATTACAATATGTGACGAAAAACATGAGCAAACTATCAATCTGAAATTTCTCGTTAAGTTGAAAAAAACTCCGACCGAGTGTTATAATTTTTTGAAAGAGGCCTATGGTGAGAATTTGTCTATCTCGTGCGTGTGTTTTCGAATGGTGTAAACGGTTTTCTGAAGGCCGAGAGAGCACCGAAGATGACTAGCGCCCAGGTCGACCTGTCTCTGTTGCAACTCAGGAAAACGTGGGCGAAATCAATCAAATTGTGTGCGGAGATTGTCGTATGAGCATTCGGATGATTGAACACCAATAAAGAAACTCTCAGAAAAATTTTACATGACGAATTGAACATGAAGACAGTCTGCGCGAAGTTGATACCGAAAAACTTGACCCTTGAACGCCCATAATGCGCTGTCTGCGTAGCGTTATTTAACCGCCAGAGGCCCTCAGGTGCTCGAACACGCGCCGTACTTGCCCGATTTAGCGCCCTGTAACTTTTTCCTTTTTCCGAAGATCAAGTCTGCCCTCAAAGGAACCCATTTTGAAACGATGGAAGAGGTAAAACGAAAATCGGCGGAGCTCCTAAACACCCTTACGAAAGAAAATTTCCAGCATTGCTTCAACCAATGGAAAAAACGAATGGGACGGTGTGTGGTGAGAGGAGGGGAGTATATTGAAGGGGAACACTAATTTGTTAAATAATTTTTATAATAAAGCTCTTTTTGATAAGCAGTCTCGTTATTTAATTGTCAGACCTCGTATATGTATCGACGTTCAACATCATCTGAAAACCTGATCTCCATCAGAAAAAAGTTGGACGGGTTGATTGTCTGAAAAATTTGAAAAATAACGAGAGTAGAACTGATACCTCGAGATTCTGCGAAACGGACAGTCAAGCCGAATTGCGAACAGCCGGCTCGGGTTAATCAAGTCTTGAGACCGACAAACAGACAGACGGATAGACAGATAGATAAACAGACTCGTTGAACTCGTCGAGACGCATGAAGACTAGTCAAGCTACTGTTGGAACTCGCGGTGAGACATATTAGAACTCGCGAATACTCTTGTTAGGATTTATTAAAAACTCGCTACGCGTTTATTGAAATTTTTTAAGACTCCCGTTGAGAGTAATTCCTTTGTGCATTTTACCGGGATTTACTCTAAGACACGAGACAGGTAGGCCGATTGATAGAGACCATACTGACAGCGATACGTGCAGGGCGTAATGAAGAAAACATTTTAAGATGGGAAGGGGAGCCAAAATTTCCTCGAATGAGCCAATGGCCTGTTTCACGAGCAAAATTCGCAGATGATGCGAGTAGTAAAAGTTAAGTTCGTCCAAATTTTTCCAATTGATTGTCGCTGATTTTCCAGTTGAAGCCAATTTTTGAACCTATAAAGAGCCCCCCCCCCTCGCGGTACGTTCCTAAAGCCATGTATACCGGTAGAAAACAGTCAAAACGAGATGAACAAACAGGCAGTCGGAAGAAATAAACACGTAAGGGAGACCTGTAGCATCGTGGAGGGACCCAGGGCGAGCGTGAAATCTCGAGATTTTCGAGGTACGCTGTGTCAAGGCAGTGACAGTTTTAGCGAAAATCACTCCAGCGAACGCGTGAAGACACTAATGAGGATTATTTCATTTGAGCTGTGCTGCAGACACGAACAGCGGTAGCAGCCTTTGTATAGCGTGTGTAGCAAGTTGCTACACCTCAAAACAGCTTGCTACACCTGGGAAAAATGTTTGCTACACCCCGAAAAATCTCCCTTTTTTTAAAACATCCAAAATCATCTTCATCTAGAAGTACAGAGCACAGACAGATTTTTCAGTTGTAGTAAGGTGGTCACAAATGCATGTGTCAGTTGACTAGGACCATTTAGATTAGAATGATACTGAAGAAGTTGAAATTTTGAGATGCATTGAAGATTTTGTTACTTTGAATTCAGATGATATGGAAGGTATTACGAATTTTTACAAATCAGACTTGAATGGACAAAGATTGAAATTACGAATACATCGAGGTATTTTTTTGGATTATTTCAAACAAGAAAAAGGCCGATTTCCTACTTCTCTACAAGAAGCTCTAAATTTTTTTGTCTCTGAAAAAAGTCTATGACGAGTGGCTTCCGAAATGAAAAAGTTGTGTGCTCTAGTCTTGACAATTCCATCATCTTCTGTCACATGTAAGAGGTCGTGTTCCACGCTGAAATTTTTGAAATCGTACCTAAGAGCGGTACTACTTATTGCAAAAAGATTGAACAATATTGATATCATCTATTCTTATAAAAACGAATGGTGTAGTGGGACGTATGCTGAAAAATTATTGTGTGAGATAAAAAATTTAATGGATGAGTGGATTTTTCGAAAGAAATATCGATTGGCAACATTTATTGTTCGTACCTAGTTTAAGGTTAAATATTCGCGAATTTTGTCCGTTTTGTTGTAACATTTATTTTCGCTCGTTTGTTTGTTTACTGTTAAAATAAAATAAGAACAACTCTTTTTTGTTGGAGGGGGGGGGTGATTTTGGTGATAGGAGCCCCTAAAATTACCTTGAAATTTTTGCTACACACCGAACAATTATCAGTTTTTTACTCTCGTCAAAATGGAGTTTTACTACACCTTAAAAAAATCTAGGCTGCCACCGCTGGGCACGAACACGCTGTCACTCCGCTGCACTCGCCCCAGACCTTAAATTCTGAATACCTTAACCCAGACCGCGCAGTTGACACGGGCTACGGAAGCTCATCTACGCGATATCTACCGTACATATAATCTAATCGTATTAAAATACGATTATTATTTGGTTACGAGAACGTGCAGCCGCGGTCGGAGAAATTATTCCTCGAGAACTGGTTTCTTTGTATCTGGAGATTTGGCCGAGCTAAGACGATACGTGGCTAGTAGTACTCGTATATACGTCGGCGAAGCGCAAAATACGCTAAATACGGGTATTACGTAACCGACTCGAGTCGACTTTTGGTCAATCGAGCGCGCATTGTAAACACTAAACACACTCGTCACGACTGATCTCGCTGTTGGAAAGAATCTGTCATCGTCACTTCGTTCGAAGTGCGAAAGAAAATTTTTATGTACGAGTACCTACCTACGTAAATATCCGCCGCAATTTGCTTTCTTCGAAGATAAAACGACGACACGGAACTGGTACTCTCTCGTCTCTTATCCGTACTCAGCGGGGGCGAGGACCTATTCCGCATACGGTGCGTATTATTAATTAGCTGTATGCCGCGAACGAGCGCCGCCACCACGGCCCGGCCGTACAGTGACGCGACGGCGCGAAAAACGTTGTGCGAAAGTGCAAGTTCATTCGTCTCGCTCCGGTTCGCGGTTGACCGGATCTCGCGGCTCGCGACTCTGTGGAATAAATGCCCATTACAAGGTTACCTCTGGTCGAATATAATGTCGAATGCTCTCACTACGCCTACACGTAGGTGTACGTGGTGTAGCCTGTACTAAGTTGTTCGAGTAAGTACGTATGTTGACGTATATGAACTTGTACTTTCTCCGTCGTGGCATTTGGTGGTGAATGAAGAACATTCGGATTCACGCAGCCTCTTGCACCGAATACTACGAAGCTGGACTCGAGTCGTGTGTTCATTTCATGGTTTGTACTCGTATGTTTCACCTCCTACGAGTTCTACACATTTATCAAAAAATTCAAAATCTCGGTGTCGGCTTCACGGTGCAAATACGTGCCTGTGTACCGTACCACCAGGCTACCGGATCTTCAAACGCAAACGTGTCCGGTTGACGTCGCACCTCTATCGCTACCGGCTGCGAGCATTCTTTTACGAATTCCAGTAGCGCATTTTATTCCGAAAATGGCTGCGTCTTTACGCATAACCGACTGTGCGCTAAAATTTCGTCGTTTGAAGGTGCCGGTGAATTCTTCAAATAATGCGGTACGGCATACGTATATAGGTATAAGATTTGTAATGTGACGCGTGAGTTCAAATTGAACTTTCAAATGAGTAAAACGAGCGAGAACATGGAATATTGGAGGCGACATTTCGAGAGCGGAGAGCAGATTGTGTCCGATGATCAGACTTTTTCGACAAATGAAAAGTTTGCTTTATGTGTAGATTCCGCGCTATATTTCTTTCTTTCTTCCTCGAGGGGGGTACTGACCCTAGGAAAGTAAAATTTTGATACGTTCTGCATGACGAAATGATAAAATTCGAGTTTTAAAAAAATGTCGATCGGATCATCGGGGACAGTGGACGCCGAAATTTAATGTTTTTTAACTGCGTCTGTTGTCCAACGCTCTGTTTGGCTGTAATTGAGCTAGCTAGTTGAAATTTTCATCGTCCACTGAACATAGGCTGAATTTGAACATGATCACAATCGGTTCATTAATCGCGAGTCAAAGGTACTAAAAGTAAACTTTTTATTTTTCAATTCGGATCTCTTGAACATCGAGCGTCTGATCGGTATTTTCCCTATTGAGTCCTAATGTGAGGTACGCCTCCTTTTCCATTCTGTAGAATTTTATCTGGTACCAAATGTTTTTTCATAGTGAAACAATCAAAAATGAAAAATCGACTCCCACTGGGTTTGAACCCTTGACCTTTTTGTGAGTCAGAACTAGTAACTAGCCAACCAATGAGAACCAACGTGCATTAGCCTTTCGTAGTAATATTCGAATATAGATTAATAAATAAATTGGTTTCCAATGAGGGTTGTCATTTCATGTATTCTCACGCGCTTCTCGTTAATTAAAATACGACATGTTTCGATGTTAGGTAGTTGCTCTCGCTCGGCCTCCTAATTTTCCTTTTTCAAGCTTCCACTTGAAAAGAATCTCAGAACTATTGAAAGACATCTCTTTACAAGATTGCCGTACCACATATACGCTAAAATCGTGTAACTACGAAGTTCTTACCAGGTAGATGCACCCGAAATCGACTACGGTATTTAATCGTTCGGGTCGAAATTAGTTCGTTTGCCCAAAGTAGCTCAATCCCAGTTTTGTGGTTGTTGGTCGAGGGCTGTATCGTCCGTCCAGAAGTAGACGGTCACATCTCAAAATTTACGTGTTTTTTTTCCTTGTTTCGCGAATCAACTATAAATAACGTACAGCTTTATGGGTAAGACTGTCGTAATTGTTTCTCAAATAGAAGTTACTTCCGGAAATCCGTGTTATCTCTGTAATTTCTGCACAAATCTTACGAAGAAAACTAGCACAAAATTATTGTTGCAATATAGCGACGAACTTCGTTATTTATGGGGAAAGAGCGTTATAATTCGAGTGTAATTTGTAAAATACCTTCACCCTTCACCGTGTGTCGCGATGTTATTTCGAATTGACTCTTTTCTTCAGAAAATTTTCCCTCTCCCGGGTGGTTTAGATTTATTTTTAAATGAAAGTGTCGTAATTCAAAAATCAGTTCTCATTGCGATTCCCAAGTACAACGATTCTGTTTTCCAAAGCACCCAGCCGCAATTATCTACTCGCTCCCATTTTTGAAGTCTTATTATTTATAATCAAAACGAATCTTTTGACGTTTCTCCTGAAAAATGATAATTTTGAAATCGGTTTTCGACTTCCACGTTTCGTAAATACGTACATACGCGTACGTAATAGTTATTTACTGGACTAGCGGAGGAAGCGAGCGATTACACGAGCGTTTTAAATGTACACGAGCTGTAAGCGAGTGCGGCATAGTAACGCGAGTGGAATCATCACTGCCTCCGCGAGTCTAGTACAACATTTTATTCAACAAATACAAAAATTTGAGTACCACTCTTTTTAATTGTAGAGATATCAATATCATTGTACTCGATTCGACAATCGACAGAGCGTGCTGACAGACTGTACAATCGCGTTCTTCCTCCACTAGTGAAGGAAATACATATTTTCATTACACTTCAAATTTTTGACGTGTTATTTGAGATTATTTAGTGGAGGAAAATTGCCTTCCATAGCGTACATTCTGTGGAGGAAAACGCAATATTTTTGTATGTGTTGAGTAAATGTTGTATACGTACTACCGAGATTTCTTCGCCCGCTTTTAGGACCGACTTTCATCGATCATTTTAACTTTTTATAAATGAAGCAATATTAATGCGCTCTTTTCAACGTAGGCGGAATAATAATAAGTTTTTATTTGCGAAGGAAATACGTAGTTGATTTTCTCTGATGCGCCTCGAAGCGCACTTCAGCTGGCTCAAAACCAAGTAGAAGGAGTAACGAGTATTTTCGAATAAGGGTGCTCGCGAGACACTTCCACTTTTAAGGCGAATCAGAGTGTAAGCGGAGATAATTTGGTTTCTCGAAAAGGCCAAATCTGTTCATCACGTAAGCAGTCTCATCGTGATCGAGTAGCTAATAACTTATTTATTTTTACATAATATCTTTCTTGTGCGTACCGCATAGGCAAAAGACTCCTCGAGTAGTATCTGCCTGTTTATTCTTTAATTGAGAAATATGGCCGGTACTGTTTCTCTCTTTCTTTTTGTGTATTTCGTTCGCGAGTAACTATGTACGTGAAACGTGCTGTAGTTAGATTAAAAGCTTCCTATATGTACATCATCGCACGTTATTCTGATGTGAGATTTCGGATGATGTGAAATCGGAAATTTTTTTGCCGCCTACCGTACCGAGTTCGGTTGTTACATAATTACGAAAACCACGAAATTTACTTTGAGCCTATATGTACTTGCCCACTCGGTATGATGGAAATTGCGACCGGTCTTTAGACGTGGATTTCACATTAGAAAAAAAACATTCGATTTTATCTGGGTTTTTTTGTTGTTTTTTTTAAATTGTTTTTTTCTTCTTTTTTTTCCTTTATAATGTTGGGAATAGGCAGGGAGAGGGAGCACGAACCGTGAGATGAATGAACTTGGCACGCATTTGTGCAATGACTGGTAACGAAAGCGTAATGTATACAAGATACATATACTCGTATGTACGTAGACGCAGAGAAATTCGATTGTAAGTTTAAATAAGCCGAATTTCTGCACTTTTATCTTTAGGCATGCCTCCGTTAAAATACTAAACACGATACATATCATCGAGCTAATTGTTAATTTATGTTAATTTATCGCGTTCGGTTTTTTTTTGCCTTTCACGCGCTGCGAATCATATTCGCATACATACATATCATACATTATGTATCGAATAGATGTGTCTTAGATTGTGTTTAACGAGTCCTCTGGTAGACGATGTTCCGAACCCTGCCCCTTCTATTTGAAAACTTTTGAATGACATGCCGATTGTCCGCGAAGTTGTTGATAGGTAGATTTCTCAATTTAACGTGTTGACCCTCACGATCGCTATGTTAATATTATTGTGTTGACAGAAATTTGAAAGCTTTTGATAGTTATCGTATTTTCTGGAGGTCGTAGAATGAAATTTGTGTAACTCTATTGACACGTATGCGATATCGAACTCAGACAGGGGCGAAGTTTAAGAAAGGAGACTCGACCCGTAGATTTAAATGTAATTAAGCGTGATGATAATAAATTTTGTTCGCCCAAGTTGAGCTTTTTTTTTCCCCCCTTTTTACTGAAAATGTTGAGTACGAATTTGGACGTGATTGTTTCCATTTTATTTTTGTACCTACTTCGGCTTAGAAGAGCCGGATTACATTTTCATCAATTTTGAGCTATTCACGCGATAGGAAAATTTGTCCAGAATATCTTCCATCGCTGTAATCTAATGTTCCAGGCCAATCACGACACGAGAAGATCATAACATCCTGGGTGTGCAATAAATTTATCGCGTGGAAAAAAAAACCCATTGGCTTCTTTTAACCGAAGAGACAGAAATATATGTCGTGTTAAAAGAAATGCTGAATTTAGTGATTTTCGAAGTAGAATTCGAAAAAAGAATCCAGTCCAGGAACGTGACCACTTTCAATTAGGAGGGAAACAGGATTTAAAGGGGAGGGTGTAAAATAAAAATCTGTACCTGTAAATGAGTATGCTAAAATCAAACCCTGACCTTTTCAATTTTGCCGAAAATGAGTTACGCATAGATTCGTATAGTTGAGAATACTGAGAATCGAATGGTCTAATCAGAAATGTCGGAAAACATCGATGAGATCGATTTTTATGGTCGTAAAGTGTAAGATGATTTGACTACTTTGGAATTAATATGTATTTCTACGGTTTTAGCACGAAAAAAATCCCTGTTAAAATCAAAGGCAGACTTTTCGATTTCCTCTTCAATACTGATTTTACTTACGTTCTCCATGCATGACGTGGTCGAAAATGTTGAGTAGAATACCACAACTGCAGCTGCACAAACTGTCACGACTCCGCTACAGTTTATTGCGTTTTTCTCGAAAACATATTTTCCGGAAAAGTCAGAGTTTAATTCTAGCGTACTCGAGTCTGGAGTGCCATTATACGAGCAAAAGGAAGCTTTCTAGTTTGAATTTTGCGCTGTGCACCATTTAGGAGAAATAATATTCCAGGGGGAGGACAGACCGTCAGCTTAGATGCCTCATCCCCCGACGCTACAGGCGTGGAAGTATCACCCAGAAATTGAACGTGTATAATCGCTACCGTGATACCCTCCTGGTAGTCGTGCGAATAATATCTGTTTTAGCTACAACCGTTGAAATGCGGATTAGAATATTCTTAGCGGTAGAATTTTCACATTACATACCTATTATCCTTTTTCGAATCGGATTTGGAATTGACCCAAGTACGATCTTACCCCGCGAATTGGTACATCATTTATTCGCTGTACGTGTGTTGACAGTAGACTTCGAGAGCATTTACAACTGTCCTAAGAATGTTTACCAATCTATTGTTCGCCAACACATCGACATTAATAAAGAAACGCGGCACACCTTGAGAAACCGACTCCACGCCTAACGTAGCGAAAGATATTTTAAATAACCTTTACCATACTCTATCGTTCACCGAATTTTAAATTTGGTGGGAGCGCACCGTTGTCTGAGTATCACTACAAAGTCATTATTCCCATTCAAATCAGCTGTATTGTACCCTGGACTAGGGATGGCTTCCGGAAACAATCTCGGGATAGGAGTTCAAAATGTATTGGGAATGAATCTTAAAAAGGTTCCGATGATTTGTATCAATCATTTTAATTAAAATTAAAAATATTAACTGAAGCGCGCTATACGATAATGCGTCATTGTGTATCAATTTCGCCCTCTGAAAAGCCCTTTTTCCGTTCTCAGAATTGCTGGGGTGATACGAAGGTGGAAACTAGTCAACAAACAGGCATTGACTGTAGTAATGTAGGGCACTGCATGCGGTTCTCGATGTTCTCCGTCAACTTATCATACCGTATTCCGATAATTTCCATCATTTGTCGGTGTTACATACAATGTTATTATCCTACATGTACCGGTATTTCCAGTCGTCTCGAAGGTAATAATGCTACCGGAAATACAGCGGGATTCACCCGCGTATCCGCGTATTCTATCGCCGATGAAAATTCGAAAGAAATTGGCTCATCCTTCGATTGCCCACAAAATGAACGCGTCAACTCGTGAACGAAAAAGTTTTGCCTCCCTGGGAGGGTCATGGAGGAAACTCCGGGATCCGAAAACTAGCATTTCATTAGCTTTGTAACGAGCTTTCGTCTGCCTGCCTGTATGCCATATTACACGATGCCTGTCCGCTTGTTTTCATCGCAATCTGGAATCGGAAAAGGAAGTTTAGGATATAAAACCTATTTCCGATGATTACGCATTCGTGGTTATGCATCACCGACCACTGACTGATAGTCCACGAGTCCATCAGTCATTGCTACAATGTAATATTAGAAAATAAAAAAAGATGTGTACGCGATGTGCGCTATTACGTTTCCATTTTGATAGGGGGTCCTGATTTGCTCGAATCTGTTTGTTCACACCTACAACACGTAAATGTACTCGTACTCGTAGTAAGTAATTCGAGGTGTGAAACTTGGCGCATAGCGCGTGTAGATTGTCTCTGTCGAGCGTTCTTCATTGCACGTATGTATATTTATAATCGTAATACAGTAAGTGTATTCTACGATATTATAATACGTATGTAGGTATACTCGGCCGACTAGACTGCACGTCTGGTATTGATAGAGCGTCGTCTATTCGGTTTTTAGGTAGCGACTTGGCATGCCCGCTTGTACTAGTAAGGTCACGAAAGCAAGTTTTCTACTTTAGTCAAATCTCGAAAAGGCGGATGAATTAGTACATAATAGCTCCTATGTACGTACGTGTAATATACATAAATATAGGCTGTATTAATGTGCATGTATATTTGGATAAAATGACTTACCAGTTTCATGGTGTAGCGCGATCGGCACAGTGTGGTGCAGATGGGCAATGAAGATGACACAAACACTAAGCTGAAAACACGATACCGTATTATCTCGCGGTCAGACTCAGAAATACGAGTACATACAGTATACCCGCCAGGTATACCTACTTACTTTAACGAAAAGTCTCTTTAGACAAACAAAGAACCAAACCAACAAACGAACAAACGAACGCACGCGTTAATCACTCATTTGACTAGCCGGCTGCAGGAGTCTCAACTAATGCGTGCACTTTGAGAAAGTAAATCTCTTTTTAAAAAATGTACCTTTAATTCTCCGCTCACCGATGTTCGAGGATGACATAATAGGCTTGTGGAGGTAAAATGCGCGCACAATGTTTTTGCCTGCGTGGTGTGCGAGTGTGAGCGGACGCCCTTTCACCGTGTGGTCTTTTTGCTCGGCGGCGCGGCGCTGGCAGGTGGCGACGTGTCGGGCAAGTCGGGACCGGGACCAAGAGTCGAGAATCGCCGCGGCGGGCATATTTCAACGAGATACTCGTTCACATTCGTAATTATATACATATATATGTATTATGTAGTTTTATGTACATTTAAATATTGTTAATCCTCTTCACTCCGTATACGTATGTGTCCGGATTACGCAAAATTATTATTTTTTATGGACGCGAGACCAGTCAATCGGCAGTCGGTCGATTAAATGAAATGGTTTTCGCTTTAATTTATTTCGAACGAGAAGGCAACGAGGGTGAATAACCAGATGCGACGTCATCGCCATTCCCCGTCGTTTTGTCATCATCGAGGAAGTACGCGCTGACCGTGTGATCCCGAATCCCCGGTCCGTGATCCGGTTTCCAGCGAGAATCATAATTACATATTATGTGCATAGTATAAACTCGTACTATACAGTATACAATACATACATATAGTATGTATTAATCGAATGCAGTATATTGTTCACACTTGACGTACAGCTGGCGGTCGAACAGTTTTTCCATTTCACTTCAGCTGTAATTCTAATGATGCCTTCGTTTGCAAAATAATGTAAAATGTGAATACGGTAGTCGAAGACACCCGCCGATTGGCGGAAACTTGCCTAGTGCCGCCGGCGCCGGTGTTCTAATCGAGAACGAAATTCCCACGTATATAGGTACTAGGTAGTAGGTAGTTCATACTTCATACAGCTGTACTCAGTTCAATTTCGGATATCCTATTGGATGTACGTACATACGTAATATATGAAGCGGTGGGGGGGGGGGTAGTTAAAGAAGCTGCGGCCTCGCTTCATCTAGAAAACTCATTTGCTTGGAGTGATCCTCGATGGCGCAAAATTGGGATATAAACTTGCACTAGAGTGCGCTGCAAAATCACCTGTGTGGGTGAAAATAGATGAGTGATCGCGTGTTCTTTCAAATAGAAAAACTGCTGTCTTCAGGAGGGTAAAAAAAAAAAGAGTAGAAATTATTCTACGAGTAGACCTGATTATATTCAAATTTTTGGTAATGATGGAGTTAAATTTAGAACAAATTGTCTCTGAAAGTGAATTTCTAATCGACTTAATGATAGTTGAAGTTTGCTACTGTAATGTTTTCTACGTTATATTCGTATAATTTACTCAACAGAATAACATCAATCTCGAAAAACTTAACCGTTAACATTTTTCATAAATATGACAGCCAACAATATCTGAGATATAAAATTACGCCTACATAAACCGACCACCACATGCTTATGGTAAATCATACGTGATCACTCACGTCAGTTTTCATACAGGGCTGCCAACACTTGAAACTTTTAGTTTACATTCCAGTGGCGAGATTCGTTCGACACGCGGGCCAAGACGAGGAGGTGAGGGGTGAGTGAAGAGTGGCAGCGCGTCCGGCCGTGGGGGACCTGAAATTTCCAGGCGAGCGCTCTGGGAGTGCTGATCTCGGTCAGTAGGGAACCCCATGGTGGCCCTGGTAGGACGCGCGCACCGTTCCGGCACGTAGAAATGGGGGCTCGGGCCCGGCCCCAAGGCGTCCCTCCGGTCACTAACGCGATGCTCGAAAGGGTAGTTCCAGTGGCCGGGGGTGCGGTGTCATAGAGACCACTTTGGCATGCGTGCATCGCCATACGTCCCACCACACACCAAGTGGCGAGATTCGTCGTTGTTAGTTGATCGTGATGCTCACATTCTCTGTCGGTGTTGCTACGGTTACTTACAAAACAGTACTGATTGTTTAGGGACATACATACATAATTTTTACAGATTTAGTTTTCACTCTGAGAAAACACGTATCCTAGTGCCAACATCGGTGTTTCAGGAACCACGATTAGTTGTCAAGCCCGTTGTATCATCGGAATCTCATGTAGCAGGGTCGAAACTGGTCCAAGTAACTGGTCTGCATGAATGTCTTCAGTCTTATCAGTGCAGTGGAGGTGATAGGTACCTATTTTTGCCTTGGTGGAGGGAGGACGAAAACGAAGCAAACAAACTAGTACAATTCGTGAAAAATTTTGAAGGCAAAATTTCACCGGCTGTATTCGAATATTCTCTCTTTATATCATTTACATCTATTTATAAAAAATATAGAATTGCAGGGGCTGCTTCCACGGTTCAGCAACGCATGTATCGAAGTCTAGAACACCTAATTTTAATTTTGTCCAAATGAATCTGTACATGTTCAATCTTGTAATTCGTTATTTTCTGTACTAACTAGATGACGTTGGTAGGAAAATTGAATAGCTACGGACGACCATTGATCTAACAAATTGTAGACGACACGTTAAAAAGAATACTAACCACCAGGAAAATGAAAAACTTGACAAACAGAGAAAAATGTGAATGAGCGAGAGTAATATGCTTACCGTGTGAGAGAAACGCGCTAATAATGATAGGTATATTACACACCAAGAGTCAAAAGTGAGTGTTTACATGGCGAGGGAAGATTTGCGAATGAGCGTACCGAGTGAGCATTACCCTAGTCATGTAAACTCACTTTTGGCTCTTGTTGTGGAAGATATTTTTTATACTACTTGATCAGAAGCGGCAATGTTTTTCGCTGACATGGTCTATATTTTTTAAATTAATTAATTTATTTATTTAAATTATAGACAGGTGATTTTTGTGTGCATAATTAATTCAAAAATTTAATTTGCTCAGTTAATTACTGCAAAGTACAGTATCACAGTCTCGTCTTCAGTTTGTTCACGTGCACAAGCAGCATACACAGGTAGTGGCCAGCAAAAACGTAACGACGGTTAACAATGAAGGGTAATAGATGTACTACGTCGTGAATATTTTAATGCATTCTTAAGTCGCTATTTTGTAATTCGCTCTGTGGCCGAGTGGTTAGATACGAATGCCCAAAAATGGGTTTCCATGATTTCTAGATACGCTTATAATCCATTTTTTGGGTTATAGTATTTAGCTATACATATACGTCATTCGGTAAAGATCTGCGTGATTAGTTCACGCAACGTTGAATAGGTAATATTATAGAACATTTCAACCTCCTGTGTCCTGTGGACCAATATACATGATAGGTAGGGGTAGTTATGGAATGTCATCAAAAATGAGATCGCTGTCTCGGAAAACCCTAGCTTCAATAATATATTTGACTGCAACTCGAGTAGATTTGAATATTTTACACTTCAGGTCAAAACCCGGTGTATAATTTCCTACACGAAGAGGAGGGGCAATTGGGCAGAAGTTAATATTATCTGATCGAGTTCAAATTTAGCCCACATTCGTTTTAAAGATTAGAGAACCAATACAGAGGCAGGCAAGAAAAAGTATGAGAGCTGGGAAAGTGAGGACAGCCTTAGTGTTTATACAAAATTTTTCCTCATTGTTGACAAGCAGAAATAATCTTTATGAAAGGTGTACTATTTGTCCGTGTGAAATTTACCTACTTCTTCCTTCCTTCTCCACTTTTTGGAAGGAGGAGAAATTCTATTTTACATAAACTAAATATTTTTAAGATCTGAAGAAAGAGCGAGAGAGAGAGAGAAAAGAATTAATTCATGAAAAAAGAAGAACGAAGACCACTTTTTCTTGAAACGAAGTTAAACGCATATCGTAATAAGTTCCTGATGAACTCTTCGAGGAAACCCCGAGCAACTCGATAAATCATCCTTTTCATTCCATTATCGACGGATTTAATTGAACATCGAATAAATTTAGAGTACCTACCTACAGTGTATATTTAGGTATGTCCGAATTACACAACCGATAATAAAATTTTCCCCAAGTATTATTCGATTCCTCGTGATGCCTAACGCGGGTTTGTGATCAGTGATCACTTTGTAATATCGAAATAAATTATGTACGCGTAATACTCGTACGTATAGTGAACGTACGACTGACAATATTTACGGCTGTCGAGTTTATTTACTTTTCTTGTATGCGGGCACGTATACGTAAAGTACCTAATTTTGTACGATGCTATCGACAAACAATTAACACCATTGACCCTTGATAATCGAGCGATTGTCAGTTGAGGAAGAAAGTTCTTTCAAATTAAATGTAGGACATTTCTGTGCGAGAAATTTTGTTGAGAATTATTTCACTTTAAGAATGAGTTGGAAGGCTTTGTAGATAAACAAACTTTTGAACTTTTAATAGCAGATATAACTTGCCGGAACGAAGCCCACGAGAAGCGATGAAAAATATTTTTCTACCGATTCTGGGACAGAATATTGGATAAAATTAATAATTTCGTTTTCTGCTAAGTATCAAAAAAATTTTACACTAATAGAACTTTTTTTGATGTCTATAATGAGGAGACGGGAGGAGCTCCTTTTTGATTTCCTCTAAACTGTCCGTGAGCGGAAATTTTTCTTGAATCACTTGGCAGTGTGGAAGCAGCTTCGTCTAATTTAAATCTTGACTTGGCTCGGGAAAACTCATCGGAGAGGGTCCAGCAGAATTGGAACGTGATAATGAACCCTTTGCAATAATACTAGCGGGAAAAGGAGAAATATTTCATGTTCTTCGCATATTACTTGTGCCAACCAAAATTCGGAGAACTGCCGAATGAAAATTGCCGAGCCATACCTAATAGTGAAAGAAAAGTCAGGGATGGATAACGATTTTCCTTATGGGGTATTCTGGACTATTCGAAGCGAACTAAATGATTGGTAGAAACTAGAAATACATCGTTCTTGGAGCTCAGGCCTTTCGAAATATGATCGCGTGAACTGATAATAGTAAAAAATGATTCTGGAAAAAGTTACATATTTCCGGCCGTTATAATTTCTCTTTGAGAAGTAGGTACAAGTCTCTTTCGATACGTGGAATCCGCGTGTACGTTTAGTTCCCACAAGTAAACCGTCGAGTTTGATCTTTTCGCTGGGTGCTTGTTGATCGGCGCATGCTTAACTTGTAGAGCAACGATTACTCCGTATTGTATTATTCGTATTCCTGTTTGTTTTGTAATTATATCTCAAACATCGGCGGAATATTAATAAAGCTTTTCTTCTTCGTCGTTAAAAATTGAGACTGTCGACCAAAAATAAAAATAAAAAGGAATTATCTAATTATCGACATCATTCTGGGAATTTTGTGGCCGGTATATTATTATTTTATTATTATACAAAAACACGATTCGTTCGAAAAAATTACGAGTCAATTAAAGCGAGCTATTCGTGAATTAAAAATGATGGCCGCGGCGGTCTTTCCTTCGCTAAATTATGTTATAGCTCTTTGTTTTCTTTCGTTCCTTGCGGACGCTGCGGTATACGAAAGTAGGTACCATCTGAGTATACTTATACAGGGTGTTCCACGAAAGTCCCCCCCCCTGTTTTTTCACGAACCGATGGGCAGATCTTCCCGGGACGAAAATGATTTCCCAGTCGTAAGGTCTAGTTTCTCTTGAGCTTAAAAAATTTTCTCCCCCTTTCACGGGGGGCTGGAACCTACCACCAACTTCGGAATCTTAAATAGGAAGGTATGCCTTTATGCACCTTGTTGGAAAGGCCATTTACTCCAAAATACGAATCCGTGGGAAAAAATTAAAATTTATCAATTTTGGGGGGGTAAGGGACCTAGAGATGACTAAAATCCACCCAGAATCAAAGTGTGGTGACCTATCAAACGAACTACCGAACATGGGGTTTTCCAGGTCGCTGATTTCGAAAATTGCCTTATTTTTTCGATTTGACTAACTCAGGGGGCAGAACATTCAAAAATTTGGGGCAGAAGGGGTTATTTTAATGTTTCTCATTTTCGCTGATACAATGTCTTTATGCACCTTGTTGGAAAGGCCTCTTTCTCCCAAAAGTAGAATCCGTGAAATTTTTTTGAAATTTGTCAATTTTGGGGGGCGAGGGGGCCTACAGATGACCAAAATCCGCCCGGAATCAAAGTGTGATGACCTATCAAACGAACTATCAAAAAGAGGGTTTTCTAGGTCGCTGATTTCGAATAATTGCCTTATTTTCCCGATTTAACCCGTTTTAGTTTTAAAATCCGAATTTTCAACCTAAAATTGGTTCCATTATTCACAAATTTTTGACTTTCTGAATGCAGATTATTAAAGTGGCTTCATGGACATCGTTGAATAGAAAACTTTCTCCAGAGTATGAATTCGTGAAAAAAATTTCAAAATTTATCAATTTTCGGGGTAAGGGGTCCAGAGATGACCAAAATCCGTCCAAAATTGAAGTATTATGACCTAGCAAAAAGACTATCGAAAAGGCGATTTTCGAGGTCGCTGATTCCGGATATCACATTTTTCCCCTGATTCAACGAGTTTCAGAGCCTTACAAAATTTTAGACCCAAAAGTGGTTCTAATTGACAAATTTTTGAGTTTCTTAGTTCAAGTTATCAAAGTGGCATCATGCACATCGCTGGATCAGACAGTTCCTCCAAAATATGAATTCGTGAAGAAAAATTGCAAATTCATCAACTTCGGGGAACGGGGTGTAACGCCAGCCAAAACCTATCCAAAATCAAAAACCTAAAAGAGGTGCAGGGTGAGTTTTGAGAATGACCCTCCCCCCTGTTTTTTTCTCGAATAATTGTCGGATTGCTCCCAAACAAAATGCGATCTTCGTGTACCGTGGTCTAGTTTCCTGCGGGCACAAGAAATTTTCTCCCCCATATTTGGGGGGCTGGAACGTACCACTAACTTTGGAATCTTAAATGGGAAGGTATGTTCTTATGCACCTTGTTGCAAAGATCTCTCCGCTCCAAAATTGAATCGGCGGAAAAAATTCAAAATTTATCAATTTTAGGGGGCCAAGGGGCCTATAATTGGGGGAAATCCATCCAGAATCAAAGTGTGATGACCTAGGAATTTCTAATTGTTCTGAGAAAATTCAAAGAAAAACTTACGTTAGAATGGTCAAAAATCGATACCACAAATGTCACTCCAGTTTTTGTAACCTTACTTTTGGAAATTTGGGAATTTCATCGAAGATCTTTGGGAAAATTTTCCAATGATTTTCATTAAAAATTTTGGAGGAAAAATCTCATAGGAAATAAGTTGATGGAAAAGGGTTTTGGAGAATTTTGTCAATGATTTTCAGGGAAAATGTTGCATGATCTCCGAGGAATTCCATCAAAAATTTCTTGAGGGATTTTGTCAGAAATTTTTGGGGAGAAATTGCAATAATTCTAATCTTTAGGAAAATCATTCGATAATTTCTGAAGAATTTCATTAGGAAACATTTGGGGAAAGGCTCCGATCGTTTTTGAAGATTTTCATCAAAAATCTTCAGGAAAAATGTTCGAGGATTTTAGAAAAATTTCATCGAGTTTCTTTGGGAAAATTTTCCGATGCTTTTGATGGAACTACATCAAAAATTTTTGAGAAAAAAATCCTTGGGTTTTTTCAATTTTTTTTATTATTAACAAGCTTAATGCTGAACTGAAGAATCTTATCGGACATTTCTGGAAAAAATTTCCAATGTTTCCCAGAGAATTTCTTTAAAATTCTTAGGGAAAATATTCTGATAATTTTTGTAGAATTTCATTAAGAGAAAAACTCCGACGATTTTTGAAGTATCAACAATGTTCAGAAAAAATGTTCTCCGAAGAAATTCATCGAAGATTTTTGGTGAAAATCTCCGAGAATTTTCAAGAAATTTCACTGGAAATTTTCGGAAGCAAATTCCGGTAATTTTTGATACAACTAACCTCCAGGAAAAATGTTTTCCGAAGAAATTCATCGAAAATCTGCAAGAATAATCTTCGATAATCTTTAAGGAATTTCATGAGAAATTCTTGGGAAAAAATTGCAATAATGTCCAAAGGTAGAAAAATACAGGAAAAATCCCGGATAATTTTCAAAGGAAGTTCATCAGAAACGGAAAGAAAAATAATTGCAGATTTTCTCCAACAGTTTGCAAACAAAAAAAGCGAACGAATCACTTTCTGAACAAAAAATCCTAGGTCATCACACTACAATATTCTCGGTGGATTTTCTCCAATTGTAGGCCCACTGGCCCCCTAAAATTGATCAAATCAGAATTTTTTTCACGGATTCTAATTTTGGGGGAAGAGATTTTTTCAACAAGGTGCATGAAGTCATGGTGTCAGTGAACATAAAAAACGTAAAAAAATGAATCCCTGCTCCCCCAAATTTTTGAATTTTCTGCCCCTGAATGGGTCAAATTGGAAAAATAACGCAATATTCGATATCCACGACCTGAAAACCCCCTTTTTTGATATTTCGTTCGATAGGTCATCACACTTTGATTCTGGGTGGATTTCCCCCAATTTTAGGCCCCCTGGCCTCCTAAAATTGATGAATTTTGAATCTTTTCCGCGAATTCAATTTTGGGGGGAAGAGGCCTTTCCAACAAGGTGCATAAAGACATTGTATCAGCGAAAATAAAAAACATTTAAAATAACCCCTTCTGCCCCAAATTTTTGAATGTTCTGTCCCCTGGGTTAGTCAAATCGAAAAAATAAGGCAGTATTCGAAATCAGCGACCTGGAAAACCCCATTTTCGATAGTTCGTTTGATAGGTCACCGCACTTTGATTCTGGGTGAATTTTGGTCATCTCTAGGCCCCTTGCCCCCCAAAATTGATAAATTTTGATTTTTTTCTACGGATTCGTATTTAGGAGTAAATGACCTTTCCAACGAGGTGCATAAAGGCATACCTTCCTATTTAAGATTACGAAGTTGGTGGTAGGTTCCAGCCCCCCGTGAAAGGGGGAGAAAATTTTTTAAGCTCAGGAGAAACTAGATGTTACGACTGGAAAATCATTTTCGTCCCGGGAAGATCTGCCCATCGGTTCGTGAAAAAACAGGGGGGGGGGACTTTCGTGGAACACCCTGTATAGGTACCTATATGGCACGGCAGTAAAATAAACTGCCTCCGGCCGGTTAGTGAGTGAAGTTATAACACCTAGGATTCTTTTAGACGTGTGTAGTGACAGATACACTTCGGTACCGAAAAGGAATGCTCGCATTAGAGGTGCTCCTAATGTTGTTAGAGTGGCGACCAAGGGCGTAGATAAGGGGGAGGGGTCCTAGGGGTCTGGACCCTCTCCCCTTAGCTAAGAAATATGAGTCTTTCAGGAGTTATGTGAGGCAAATCATGGGGAGGGTGTAAAAAGTTAGGCAGGACTGAGAAAAACAAATTTTTAAACTCCTCCTTTATAACGGAGCTACCTACGCCCATGGTCGTGGCCAGGGAAGGTTGAGATTTTTCGAATTTTTCAAATTGCGGGTTGAGAGGGAACGTGAACAACAGAAGAAATGTGTTTCGTCTCGAGATGATCCCCTGTACAGTTTATTATTTGGTCAATTGGTACGTTGCTAGAAGTTGCACGTTCGTTCCAAGGCTAGGAATGTATAAGCTCGTCAGAAATATAAAATAAAGAAATTAATTAATACTAAATAAAAATAAAAATATTTAAAAAATAAATGAGCTACGAGGACAGTGAACGTAACACTCGCAGATGTAATGAGTGACTCAATGAGCTCGGAAGTTTGAATAAATGTAGACGTACTTTTAAAATCCTCCACTGCGTTGCACCGATATTTCGTGAGTTTATAGTGTAAATAATGGCAAAAAGAATTTGAGGACTTTACTCTGGGAGTTTTATGAGATGGCATCTGTATCACATGTAATTGACTCCGGTATTATAATTTTCGAGTTTTCCTATATAAAGTCCCTCCTCCATCCGAGTAAGGTGCATCAATTTTGAAATCAAAGGTGAATTCGATGTTCTTCAAAACTAGATGATCTGGAGTAATTTACGTATCTTATTTGTATTTCAATGTGCCGCAGATATCTCTATTTTGAATTTAGGAGGGGAGGGGGTATTGAATTTGATTTAATAATAAATTGGTTCCTGTTTTTTCTATGTGTTTGAATGTTCAGAAAGTTAGAAAGTTTCTGCATTTTCTGTAAAGTTCGAAGGAACGCGAGGAGGGATGATGCATGTACATTGTACAAGGATGTGTTGAGAGCGGGGCGCGGGGGCCAGTTTTTAGTTGAAATTGCATCTGTGCCTCCGCGATTACAGGAAACTATGACAAGTAATTTTACAATTCAAGTAGAAGTTTCCCTCTACGTATGTACGCCACCGTATACATACGTGTATGGTATTGGAAGCGAAGCACATGGGTGGTGAAAAGAAGTTTGTTTGCCCTTTAAATCTTACCTAATACCGATGCTCTGGTTTTCCAACCTTGTCTTGCCATCTGGTATTAGTATATCTGGGAAAAGGAGGAGGCTCCGACGTACCTTTCGTCTGGAGAATTTTGTAGTTTGTATTTTTTTTTTCAGCATTCAGTCGGAGCTTTTGTGGAACACAATTTGAAAATTTCAGTCGCTGAATGCTCTGCCTTTGAAATTCAAACTTGAAATTCGAGTAATATTTACTCGCGTACGGTAAGAAAGCGAAATGGTTACTCGAGAGACAATGCTTTCTCAGCGATATTATGTATAACTTGGATAATGAAGACGATGAGGGGCCCACCTTATGCTATCAGAAGACCTCGGTTTTGTCAGTCTGCCTCGGGCATGCGGTACCTTCCCTGAAAATTGGCGTTTGAAAAATTAGAACATTAAATTCGTCACATTCGTATTATTGTCCCAATTTGCGGTGAAGGAAAATATCGAAATAATTAGAAAAGCGATGATTCGAAGATCGAAGTGTAAGTCTCTGTACACGTGCATGTATTCGCGGTCGTAAATGGAACTACGAGTAGTTGAAAATCCCTTCCCTATGGGTTGATATAGGTACGTATATTATATAAAATGAGGAGGCAAGGAATCGTAACTAATTTATTAAAAATGAGTTACGCGTGGTGTCTGATAGTAAAAACAGCGAAGTGAATCACTCCGTGTCATTCATTTTCATGTTCAGAGTTTCCTTTCTGAGATATTAGGCTGTGAAAATTGGCTTGAGAATCACAACTAACATTATCCCACGGATGTTATCAGTTTTGACTCCAACATATGAATTTCATGTTTTTTTTTTTCTTCTGTTTTTCTTCAATTTAGTTTTGTGATAGAAAAGAAAGAAAAAAATAGTTTGTTGTTCGAAATAAACGTCAAAATGCGGTGCTCCTTTTTTCCTTGCGGCAGTATTCATTTTTCACTAAGCAAAGGTTGGTAACAGGCACGTTGACCGTTTTGCTTATGTTCTGGAGTAATAAATTGGGTTAGTATCAAACGCTAGAATATTAGTTTTCGGCGAAAAATTAAGACCTTGGAGTCGAAACTCGCAACATCCATTTTTTGTTTTAGGGTGGGTAGGATTTTAAGGGTTTCCACAAGACTTCCGAAATATTTTTCGATTGGAAGTTGATAATAACCACTCGAAGAACTCACAGTTCAAGTTTCAGTTAAGTCTCCCAAGTCTGTGACGTCAGTGTCGCTGTACACATGTTTTTCTTCTCGCCTGTAAAATCGTGTTTTCGGATCTTCTTAGTTATGAATCCATAGGCTCGTGTCGTACGTGTATTTATTTATTTATTTTTTATTAGATTAGGTTGCACAAAATTTGTCGTCGTTTTCTTTTCGCGCGTGAGCAAATTCAGATTTAAATTTATCGCCGTCGTAGAATGGGATTCGAGTCATATTTTCCAAAGGAAGGAAATGTTATAGATTTTCCATCACCCGTAACGTGGCGGCGGGTTTTAATTAGCGAAAATCTCGTGTAATAAATGCCTGTTTTACATTTTAGTCGCGAATCTCGTTTCAGCGGGTACTTGACTGATCGTAGTCTTAAATTTCGGTCTCGGTCTATGTAGTGTCGATTGTTTTTTCAAGCTACTCGGAAAACAAAACACTCGTATTATGTAGTGTACCTTTAGTTTAACTTTCACCAGTTTTTAAATCTGTCTCGTTACTAGGTAGTACACAGCTAATGCTGCACGTATGTAATCGTAAACTACTCGTGGATGTACGAGTAAGTTGATGGCTAGAGTTCATGGATGAATCAGCTGTGTAGTCTGTAGTGGAAGTGTCAGTTTGTGTTGTGTACTTAATTAGTGTACCTGTACGACTACGGAGGTATATAAATGAGTATAATATACTCGTACATGTAATAAATTATAAACTACTGATGAATCGACCTCGTGTGCGAACGAAGCCGAATAATTTTGATTTACAGATGACTGGGTACTGGGTAGCAATTTGTGTACGTGTTAGACTCGTAGGTAAGCAGGCTGCGCGAACTGATAGGTACCGACATTCGGTTGTTCTTTTCGTTTCCTCTTTCGCGGGTCCTGTGCCATCTGCTTACTGCTTTCCCTTCTTACGAAGTGACAAGTGCAAAGTGTAAACAGGAACTTACTCCTCTATAAGCTACAAATATTATACATGTTGGTAGATATGTATATAATTTCATCGGGCGCTGTAGCCAGATTGTACCTACAGTTTGGAATTCGCGCGTATAATTATTAATATTAAGTATTAATTTCTATTTTATAATATCATCGATGACTTACTAGTTTGCGTCACAAGTTTCCCAAATGGCGTCAACAGCGTTATTATTATTATTATTATGAGACGAAATTACCGCGAGCGTTCGATAGTCCATAATATTGCTGCGACACTACCGCTAATAGAAACCGCTCGGCGCTCGCGAGTGTGTAAAGTTAAACGATCGCGAAACCCGAATATATAATTTACACATGTACAGATATCTAATTTAAAAAAGAGTGAGAGAAAGAGGAAAGAAATAAGGAAATTAAAAAACTAGGTTACTGGTTAGCGGAATTCTAAATGCAAACGCAAAAGGTGGTTCGAGGAGCTGACATATACATACATATGTACGAGTATGTACCTACACGAACACACATAGGAGCCTGGCTTATGTAAATCGACTTAGGTATACAGGCGTAAACCAGAGTAGTCGAGCGTCCGTTTTCCAAAATTCTTCTACGGGTCCTTCCGGCCCTGTTTGTTGATTTCGCCTCGAACGGCGGTGCTCGGTGCTCATATTCAGCGGCCGTTTGGCCCATCCGAATTACAGGCATGCGTGCTTCGCTATCGGCCGCGACGTGTACCATTTTTCTTTATTTTTTCTTCTTTTTCTTTTTCTTTTCATATTCATTCGGAAAGAAAACAGAGGGTAATTTGACAGGCAGTGACGTACTTTAGATATCCTCGTGGTAAAAATTCGTTCGGCAATTTTTCCTCCTCTCGAGGATAAACAATACTCAGAAACTCTTATTGTTTTATTTAATTTTATTTTTTTGAAAGGACCGTTTATTGCCATATATTACAATGGCTATACCCCTACAGTTTAATTATACATATTAGCATTGTGTTGTGTAGGTTAGGTAACTATATTTGCAGGTCCCGATGTAGGCATTTAGTGGGTGGCAAATTTTCTGATAATGTTCAATCGTGAAAAATAGGGGAAACTAACGGATAATAGGTAATTTTTCTCTTCGGAATTTGCATCGGTACTAAAAATGTGGGAAATTTCATCCGAAAATTCGAAAATTTTTCGAGCGCTCGAGGTGCGCTTAAAGTCTGAAGAAGAAATTGATTCGACCCGAAACATTCGTTCCCTTTAATATCCACCACGTTTCATAAATTATATTTCAAGAGCAAACCAAATTTAATGATTACACGCGGAATCCTTTTTTTTTGTATTTTTAATTATTTTGAATCCCTGCTTTCCTCTACCCCACAAAAGGTCAACGGGGAGGAGGCTAGCGGTGATAGGTGCCAATGTATCAAGATCAGAGGTTTTCGAATCTCAGAATTCTTTTTGCAGTCATGTCAGCGATCAGCCCTGCCTTCAAGACCTAAAATATTGCTAGTTACATAAGTAGGTGTCGATTGTGCCGAAAATGAGCGCAGTTCATTTTCGAATTATAAGATTCACCGGGAGATATAACCTGACGTATAGACATTCGCATATTCGTGTACCTTGAATGATCATGGTTATGGCCCGAATAACATTAAGAATTGAGATAGGGATTCCCAACTCCTAAAGCCCCATTCTTGATCTAACTGATACTCGTTAACGCTACTGACCACATTTTCGATTCCAGCTCCCGGTTGAGTTAAAGTTTTGACTGAAATGGCCGCAAAAGTGAACACAGTGACTCGAAAAATGTCAGAGTAATCGTGTATTTACCTTATCAGTCAAAATTTTCAGAGTTAGACCCCGCATAGAGCCCTCGAAAATGGGTTTGGACTTAAAATAACCTATATTTCCCGAAGCTCTATTTTTGACATAAGTGCAGTTAATAACCATTTATGAAACTGACTATAATTTTAAAATTATACCCACGCTAATTTAAGGTCCCTCCCGGGACCCTCGAATCCAAGATAATTACAGAAATGTGTTAAATCCAAGAAATGAATATTACTCGTACATATTTAGCTATGTGATTTAAATGCACCATTTCATCGATGCAATCCCGAGAGTCCCATTTTGGAGCGTACTGTTGACTTCCTGAATAGGTATGATTTTATCTTGAAAAATTTTTGTCAAGTGTTTCGATGTGATAAAAACAACACATTTTTTGAGTCGGATCGATTTTCTTTCCAAATGTCTGCTCGCGAGGTCGTAAAAAGGTAATAAGTATATTTTTTTTAAATAGGAAATCTGATATAAAACTTTCAACTCCTTAGGGCCGTGAAGAAATTCTCAAGTGTTCAGATGAAACTTTTGCGTACGACCTAAATATGTACTAGTAACTTTTTTATTGCTATTCGTCGAAGAAATTCGAAACAAAATGTTCGCTGTACTGTAATGAAGAAAGATAATGCGCTTTACTCGGGTATAAATTTTAATTTCCAATTGTGCCGGTCTAATGTCTCTTTAGACGAAAGCATTCAGTTAACGATTTCATATGTACCTTCCGAATTAGAATAGGGTCGTCGTATCCTCTTTTTTCTAATTTGCTCTCCACCCGAGTCCTGGAATCCGCCCTTTCAAGCATTACTTCAGAGACGTCGGGGAGGATGTTAGGGCTGCCATAGCCCTCTTCCCTTCTAGCCGAGAAACCGACCTAGTCCGAGAATTCTGGCGAGTTGCCAAGTGGGCTCGAACCCGGGACCTTCGGATTCTGAGACCAACGCGTTATCTACTCGGCCAACCAGACCTCTCTAGGCCAACTAGACGTCGTATCAATCAAACACGTTGAATCTGTAACTCAATTAAAAAAAAAAATCCGTCACTCTGCCGGGAAATGAAACGAAAGAATTGACTCGTCAATAACTGTCGGTAATATCACGAAATCGTACAAATTATTATCTACTTATTTATTTATTCAAACAAAACCATTTTAGCAAGCTATCCTAACTGAACCACTGCTCGTCCCTGGGGTACGGCTTAAAAGTTATAACACAAATTTCTTAAAAATGAAATACTTGCAAAACTAGAGTGTATCACTAAAATCTCGAGTCTTGTTTCGGATTTCTCCTGTAACGTTTTGCCAAACTCTTCAAAATTGAATTTAAAAAAATGTTCATGGAAATTGCTAATAACAACACGGCTGCAGACTGCAGTCGCGTAGCTAAGATCAAGATCAATGAGCAGTGAGCACATGGCTGGAAGAATGTCGGGTGGAGTGTCGAGTTTGTCGGAGGGGAGGGGGGAGTTGAACTTTTCGCTCAAATATACCCATGGCTGTAAGAAAAATATTGTTTTCACTTTTAAGCGTTGCAAATTAATCGGTTGCACATTGCAGCCGCGCAGCAAAGATCAAGATCAACGAACACATGACTAGAAGGAAAAATAATTTCCATGAAAATGTAGACTACTGAACTGAATTGACGCTGTCACTTCAAAAAGGGCATATACCGAAAAAGTCACCTTTGTGAAAAACGAGTTTGAAGTTTGCAATGCCGCTGTACGTGTTGCGCTAGGGAATTTTTGGTTCGAAGTTGTGTGGAACGTATAATATCACACCCGTAGATGACGAAACCAGTGTTGCCGACACCGAAAACCTATTGTTTGTGAAGTGACTTTTTCAGTATATGCCTTTTTTGAAGTGACAGCGTCCATTGTGACCATGAAGAGCTAAATCATATTGATGGGCTTCACGCAATACGCACAACTGAACTGAACTGTGAACAGAACTGGAATCAAGTTCAGTTCGATCGGAATTGGTGTCTTTCGGTTTTAAAATGAGGGCCAGCCCATAGACATATCCATGTCAAAAAAAATAATAATAATTTAAAAAAAAAGGCGAATGCGACCCTTTGCCACTGGTAGAATTTTAAAGAACATTAGGTGAATAGTGGATACGACTCATTGGCAGGGGTAAAAATACCTGTAGAATGAGAGGTTGTAAGGGTCACCGAATTCATTTCAGGAGTAGTTATTTTCCCTCCCCTAAATGATTCAGACAGGGAAAGGTAGTTCCCATTTAACTCAATTTCCCTCAATTTCCGAGTTCTTCGTATCGGTAGTAGTGTTTCTTTGGTCGCTAATTCCATTTCAGGGTTCTTTCTTGCCTCTCCTCAACTCTTGAGTTTTCTCAGGGGTTAATCGCCAGTTACTCTAATGCCTCCGATTTCCAAATTCTTTATGTGGATAGTACAGATTTTGGGGTCGCTAAATCTTATTCGGGGATAATTTTCACCTCCCTTCCACGGTGGAGGCCCCGCAGAAGTTTAATCTTCAATTACTCACCTAATTTTGAGTTCTTTATGTTGTTAGTATAATTTTCTGAGTCCCTGAATCCGTTTCTGAATTCGTTTCTCTCTTCCCCCTTAACTCTTCAAGCTCCACATGGGGATAATCTGCGATTCCCCTATTTTCCGGTTCTTTATATTGAAAACACAGGGTTTGTGGGTTGCTAAATAATTTCTCGGCTCTTTTTCCTTCTAACTCTTCAGGCTTTGGTGGTAGCGGGGGGAGGGGAGCTAGCACTAAATCGTATCATTTCGGAAATTATATTACGTCGAAAATACGATATTTTAGGTCACTGAATCTATCTTTGATGAAGCTCTCCTTCAAAGACTCTCATTTCAGACATCATAGTTTTGTATTACCCATCGCGTTTTCTCTTGTGTTTTTGAATTGAACCAAGACCATTCCTCTGATTTAGTACTGTACGCAGAACTAGAATCAATATTTGCAGGGTTAGTCGAGAAGGTGTATCATATCAAATTCGGACGAGGTATTCCTTTGTATACCCTTGATTTAGTATGCTGCGTGCTACACGGTTCATGGATGGCCTAATCTTCCTCTGGTAGCTAATAGAAATTCATATTCATTAAAGTGGTGCAGACTGGGCCACCCTTTAGATCGGTTCCATAAGCTGGAAAACATTTTCTGCAAAGTTTGAATAAAATCGGCAAAGGTTATCCCGAGCCATAAAGAGGAAGTAGTTCTTATGGGAATTAACATTGACTTTTGGAATTTAAGATTGCTAGAGCCAAATTGACCTGACCCCGGAGAGTAAAACTTGACTGCATATTTTTATCGTTGTTCCGTTTGTGAATAATTTTTACATAAGATAAGAACGAGTAAAATGTATTACTTACGAATTACGCGCATTATATACATAATATACACGCCTTCTTTCGTGTCAACAACCCACAAAATCTTACGTACAAGAATTTTAAAATTGAAGTAATCGCGGGTTAGCCCCCTGTAGAGTCTGAAGGGTTGAGGGGGAGAAGAGAAACGAATCCGGAAACGGATAGTTGTATTTTTTGTTCTCGATGGAAAATTTGGAGTATGCCTGTTAAGAATTGGGCCGTGTAGAAAAATGTTGGTCTGTTGAAAAGTATAGCGATTCTCTGTCATTAGTGACTCAGTTTCTCCGGTAGAGGAAGCTCGTCGGTTTGTCCGTTTATCTGTAGGGTCAGTTGATTCGCTGACTATCTGTCGGTCTCGCTGGATCTGGGGGTAACTAATCTGTTCCTATAAGTTTTCATATTTCAGGGTGGAAATCAGTTTCTTTTTCTCGATAGAAAGGACGAGGTAAAGAACTTAGGTTTTCAGTATGCGGTGAGATTTACATTCCTGAGGCGAAGGTGAAAACTCGTAAATCCATGATTCACTTTGAGAAGATTGAAAATGTTTAAAATACTTGGAAAATTTCGCGTTGGTGGTTCGCGAAGTGGTGAGAAAACTCGTTAATACTCCAGCTAGTTGACGATAAGATGAACAAGAATAGAAAAACTAAGAAGATTTGAGAAGGAGGTGGAGGTTCAATTTCCGATAGTCTTTGACCCAGGAAAAGATGAGGGAAGAAACGATGAGAGCGAGTACTTCTTAGATATATGTTTGCGGTTAAAAAAGGCCGAGTGGTTGACGATCTCCAAATGAAAGCGATTGCGCCTTTTCGTGAATGTCGTAAGTTTACCCTGTCTCTATAATTTCTGTTGTGTCTGATAAAATGACTTCTCGAATAACGACGCGAGCTTTCATTCAATCGATCGTTACGATGCAACAAGTAGGTCTTTTTCTTCTTGTTTCTGGAATACGAGTGCATGCGGGAATAAAGCGGCTCGTGTCGAAGATGCTACGCGAAAAACGGCGCGAATTCCTCACCTAACGGATCGCGGTCGTAAAGTACATAATAATATGTAGATGTAGATGTATCGATCGAGCGGGTGTAAAAATCGTCTGACGTTGGTTTTCTGTTGCTTCATTTTGATTGTACCCGTACCATATTATAAACTTACAAACAGCTCTCTAAGTGATTAAAGTTGGGCTTACTTTCGCAATTACTTACTCGTAGCTTACGTTACATCCATAACGTTTTTTCACACAGCTTCACCAGGTAGTTGTGAGCCCCATACTCGGGTCTCGGGTGGGAAGTTACAACGACGACGGCCGTAAAATTTCTCCTCAGTTGTACATTCCTTTCGTGTTGTCTTCAACATTCTTTTGATTTTTAAAACTTTTTTTTTTTTTTTTTTTTTCAATAAACTTTATTAACTTTAAGCATCCAATAAGAGGGGTCTGTAATATTAATATTACCACGGCACTATTAGCCTGCACCATATTCCAGTTTCTCAAGCGGTAAATTAGACAGCGGGAAGTATAATACATATTATGTATTATGTACGTATTTTCTCTTGGTTAAAAAACCGAGCAACCGAGGGTTTAACGAGTGAAAAAGAAAATGCGTTTGTGTTTCTATCACTGACCTGCCCCGCAGTTTTGTGGTACTCGCAACACGCCTAAACATGAGTTGAGTTAGATCGTAATGGTTTTTGAAACGTCGAACTAGCCTTTCGTTCCGATTATTATTACCGATTACCCGTACTTATTATTATTTTTTTCTTGCAACCGTGCTTGGTGTGTGTAAGTGTCCGTTTCAGCTAGGTTTTTATTCAACTTGGTCGGCGTTGCGTGTTGATTTCTGTCATGTTTTCATTCGTAACAGCAAGTACGAGTCGAGTACCTACATATATTGTAGCTAAAATTTTCAGTAATTCGAACTACCGGACTGCAGGGTGTTATTTATTCGAACTTTATTTTTTACGTTACATCGTAATTTTTAGATTTATCGGTATTTCTTTTGAGAGGAGGAAATAATAGTAAGGGAAAATTACCATCGGCTTCTGTAAAAGTAGGTAATAAATACCCTACGAGACTATAATTACTATGGGAATAAGTAATGGAAAATTGTGGGAGGCGGGGAGACAAAATTATATGCAGCTTTGCTCGGGTACGGTGTATGTACGTGCAATTCTCAATAACTTTGGTGTCATAGTTCAAGGTCTCCTTCGTTCCGAGTGAAGGGGGAAACATTTTTTTTTTTCCAGTTTCCATACCTCATTCTGAAATTCTCAGTTTACGTTCGAAATAACGAGCATTATTTATTTCCTTTCATGAAGGAGGGAAACCGAAATTGGCAAAACTCTGGCTAAATTTTCTCGTGTAAAAAATTACGTAGTTTCGATTTCGATTTTATCATTGTCTGTTTTTGTGTCGATTAAGAGAGAGTTAATCAAACGAATTCTTCGTAATAATGGTGGTAATGGCAGTTAGCGATGCAAAATCTGTACGAACGGGACTCCTTTGATAACGAAGATAAACTAATACAGTCGCTTCAACGTACTTGTTGGTGAATTGCATAACGTAGTTTGGTAGGCGTTGGAGAACTCCAGCGTATACTGTTTAATGCATTGTATTCGTCGGCTACTACCTCTTAGCATTTGACGCCTGTAATGTACCAAAGATTGATTAAGCGTCTATTGCACAACGGCGAAATTTTCTTACGTTTCATCGTATTCTTCGAGTGCATTGGTATTTGCTAAAACGAATAGTATAATATAATGGAAAAATAAATTATTCAAAAGGAAATACCTTATAACCGGCACATAGGCAATTTGCTCTACATTATATACTGTGTTCTATAGGCTTGTGTTTTTGGGTTTTGACTAGTTGTTCCTCGAATACATCCTCGTCACAAGTTTCTTCGCATAATATCACCAAAAGTTGGAATAAGCGAAAGACAGCGTGTGCCTAGCATAAGCGACAACATCTCAAATTTTCATAGTCCGCGAGAATTTTCCGTGAGTCGAATAATTACACCAAAGGACCTATTCAACAATCAAGTGGGTCATGGCTGATATCTGGCGGTTTTTTTGATATCAAAAGACCAAGGTTTGTGATTGATGAGGAAAATAATGTTCTCTGTGAATCTGAATCTGCTAAATTCGCTAATTTTTCATGTATAAGTGTACCAATCACGTGATCACTGGTTTAAATTAGTGTATGTGCGCTGATTCGGAACGTACATACGCTGATTTGAATCTTTGGACACGTTATCGATATACTTATAGCTAGGGTTACCATATCTGAATTTTAGGAATACCGGACACAATCGCAACAAGCAAAAAAAAAAAAAGATTTTTCTATTTACTCTTCTTATTTAAAAAATGTAGAAAAACGTACAACGTGGAAAAATACCAAATAAACTAGGGACACATACAAATACCGAAAAAATACTTCAAAACAGTGATTTATAATACAATTTCTTTGACTCTTTGGCTGTCATTGTTTTTAGCAAAATGTATGAAAAGTAAAAGTTTGAAGTTTCCCGGACTTTTTTTGCAATCCCCGTCGGACATTTCCCCTGAAGCTCAAAATCCTGACATGTCCGGGATTTTCTGGACGGATGGTGACCCTACTTATAGCTGAAAACTCAGCGAATTTCGCGAATCCAAATTGAGCGAGTTCGAAGTGCCTTCGCGACGCCGCAACATCCACTTTGCCGCCAGTGGTGCCAAATTTACACTGTTCAGCGAGTTATTTAGTCGGAAAATTTCAATAATTGTAACTCCTTCAGCTTTCCATTTTATTTCACCTAATTTAATGAATATTATACTTCATTGAAAACTAAAACTATAAAATTTTGATGTATTAGTAATTCTTGAGGAGATTCTTTTCACTTTTGAACGATTGAAAATTTAAATTCCTCTCTTAAAAATAACACCAAATGGGCACCGTACAGAATACGTGATTAATAAGTGGAAAAATAGTTTTTGATTAGAATTAACGTCGGAGGGTACTACTTGGAGGCGTGAATTACCTTGCAACCCGAGCAGGGGGCAAGTTGAATTTCTCACGAGTATACTCTCGAAAATGATCGTGCGTTGTTTTTTTTTGTAGATTAATATTATTTTTAATTTCTACACTTTTTAATTTCTACACGCTAAAGGAAATCATACCGACGATAGAACGTATAATTCATCTACATCGTCGTATTTTCCAATTTTTAGCCACCTTTCCGGGAGAAGCCAGTTTTCGTCAGTGTGAGAAATTGTCAGCAGTTGGTGAAAACTTGAAAATATCAACAAATGAAGCCCTGCCCCTCTACTCGCTTTGATCGTGGAAAATAGTTCGAATGCTGCTATAGATAAGACAAATAATGTAATTGTATCGAATGAATCATTTACAGCCAAGGGTTCTCGATGTAAAGAAAACTGAATTTTTCTCGCGTCAATACCAGATCGGTTGTCCAGAAAAATATTTAACATTTCGCGTTAAAGTCGATACACTGATATTGTCTTCTTATCCAACCCTCTGCGGAGACCCCTTCGTATATTTGAAATCTGGCTTCCGCTCGGCTTCTTTCGCCGGGAAAACCCTTTAGAGAGACAGTTTGCCAGCAGCCATCTATTCGGAACTAGGCTAGTAGTTAATGAGATATCAAACCAATTGCTAACGTATGCTTCACCTCATCGAAAATATACCTAAGCGGGTACGAAGCGCCAAGAAGGTATCCGTCTGGTAGCGCTATCCTGCGAAGGAGCCTGTGGATGAAGCTCTCCTTTAGTGGCTTCGAGAATAGTTTAAGGGTAATATTAATATTAACCATTTAGCGTAGAAGATTTACATAAAATTTGGTATTTTCCAGAAAATTTCATGTTTCTAATATTGTTACGTCTATTTTGAAAGTTGGCCTCCTAAATTTACGCGTAAGAGGTAACTTTTGGGTAAAAATTGAAATTACTCGACCTAAAATTTTGCCGAAAAGCTTCAGTTACGCTTGTTTCGGGTGTTTTCCCTCCCGAGATTGAATTTTTTGACCACTTTATTCCAAAGTGGCTGTCATCTCTAGTTCAAATCTTTGACTAAAAGTCATACCGAATCGATTTCAGTCAGTCATACGTGTTTCGAATCGGTTGCGATCAGGTTCAATTTACGGAAACCATAGTTTTATATTTCAGAATGATGAACTTCTTTAATTCTGAGGACTTTTCATTTTCAGTTGGCGCGCCCTCAAACTCACTACCGTTCTGTACATTCGTAATGGTAAATTGACCTATTTTATTGAAAATGTGCCCTGATCATAAGATGAGGTGGGAGATGTGTCTGGTTATACTCGATGGCGATCACCTGGACCGAATCGAGCGAACAAATCGCAGAAAATACAAAATATTTCTTATAACTGCTACTGTATGGTCGAGAAAAAAATGTCCTGGCCAATCTTTCTCGAGCGTTTCAAAGTCGGTCCAACACTTTGTCAGATAGTTTCGTATTCATGTACCTTTCGGTGCGCGTATCAAGTTCATCACGCTGCGATTCGCTGACCACAGCATAATCACCGACAACTGAACCCAGTAAGATGACGCAGATTGTGTTCGTATTCCGCAACCAGGAAGATAATTATGACTCGTAATGTTTTAATTCGTTCGCGTTTCCCCTCGAAATGCAAAACCTTATCCATACTTTTGCGGCGGATGGAACAACGAAAAATTTTACGCGCCACTGAGTATAAAAAAATTCGCTTATTAAAAAGAAGAGAGAAAAAAAAAGAAAACGAGAATACAAAAAGGTAACGCTTTTATAACTTAAATGGCACGTTGCGCTGAATGGCACTTGTATGAAATCATTGATACTTCGGCTGTACTCCAGGTAGTCAGAACGTATTCGATGGCTGCACAGTTATCCTGGAAATTGAAATATCTGCAACCAAACAAACACATCATCGTCAGTCTATTCGATTATATTGCACTGATTTTTTTTTTTTTTTATTCGCGAGAATCGGTTTATGTGTTACATTTTTTATAAGAATAGTAGACGTGACCTTATGGTTTGAATCAGCGCAGTTCATTCGTTTTTCAACTACCTACATAACATTTTGTATGAATATATGTCGATCACGTAATCACGGATTCGAAGAGGTTGCGAATAAGCGCATGTACGCAAATTCGAATGATCACGTGATCGATAAACTTACAAGTGAAAAACTAGCGAATTCCACTGATTCAAATTTAGGAAGTGGCCTAACTTGGAAGAAAGATTTGATTCATTTATCAAAACAATTCAGCGAACTTCTCGCGTTTTCGAAAAAAAAAATAATAATAATAATAAATAGTTTTAAAACACGAAGTAATAAGGCGACGCTAATACTCTTCGGATACCGCGTTTACATTTATTTAAAACGGAGGATGTCTCATGTGAGTCATTTTGAAGTGAGTACTGATATTTGAGAAGGTAACGGAAAGGAGCTAATCGGAATATGTATTTCAAATAGCATAGTCTGCTGATTGTTGAGTATATAAATAAGTGGCGAGCGGCAGTAAATTCCTTCTATGTAATCGAAAGCGAAGCCAGCGAATTGTTGGCGTATTAAATTTTTGTATTGGGCAAATTGTTGCGAAATTAATTTTTTTTTTACGTTCAGCTCCCCCGTTATCTAATGACTTGATATTTTTAGGAAAATGGCGTTCGGCTGTTTTGAAAGTGTCGAAAACGGATTTTTTTTAACGGGGGGAGGGAAGGTGGAGACAGCAAAAAATTCAGGACGTGGTGACCTACCGAATACGTCTACTCCCCTCACTTCGTTTCAACATATCTTCGAGATTTGAAGCCGTAGTGCAACCCTCGTTTTAGTGCTCCAAGTGTCTACTTTAGCTGCGTATATGTACTTATGAAAACTAGGCTATGCTTATCGCTTACTCGCTAGTATGTTTTTTCCGTTCACCACGATTCGTGAGCGTAGATTTCTTTGCTCACGTAAGGAAAAGCCAGTGGTTTGGCCACCGGCACCGCGTACGGCTGCGGAACTGGAATTCCAACCTGCTTGTACACTGGAACGGGGACCGGATGTGGAACGGCTACCGGGTACGGTCTGTCTACCGGTACGGCGTACGGTCTCTCGACGGTGATCGGCACCGGTTTCGGCACCTCTACAGGGTATGGACGAGGGACCTCGACCGGGTACGGAGCGGCGACCGGCACTGGCACGTGCTTCTCGACGGTAACGGGTACAGGATGTGGTACGGCGACTGGAACGTGTTTAGTGATGGTGGTGTGTATCGAGGTGGGGTAGCTAGCGTAATGAGGGTAGCTCGAGTATCCGTGTAAATGGGATAGACCCGCGTAACCGTAACTAGGATACTCGTGATAATGTGGATACGATGAGGAGATCGTACTGCCGAGACCGTATCCACCGAGCGTTCCGTAGTTCAGGGTGCCATAGCCGTGTCCATAGCCGTAGCCCAGCCCGTAAAGGCCGCGCTTGATTCCTTTTTTTTCTACTTTCCCTTCGATCACGTCTGATTTTTCGGCAAGCTTTTCGCACACAACGGCTGCGATCAACGCGCTCGTTACGAATACCTGAAACAAAAAAATAATGATGCGATTACTACACTTTACAGTAATTGTTCGTATGTGAAATCACGGAACAACTAAATTTTCCTTTGCTCGCGGTAATAGTTACAATTTTTAATTTATATATTTTTTTAATCAGTACACGTATCGTACTATACGTCGTATCTCGATGCAGATTATACCACTTGGAGACAGCCGAGACAAGTACTTCAACGAATCTTTAGGACTACAGTAGGTACCGTACTACTCATCGGGTGGAAAAAAAAAAAAAAGCTAACACGCTTTTCTATATTTTGTCTGAAAAGCGTAGGAATCAATTTTAACGTGGAAGTAACCCTGTCAGAACAGTCTGGACCACTGGGTCCATATTTGGAAGGAGATGGTGAGTGCTACCCTAGAAGCGTACTGTTCACCAAATTGAATGCCATTTATGGGTACTGTAGAAATTCTTCGTTACTTTTCATGTCAACTACCGCTTCGAGCCTCTTTCGTTCTATTGCATGATTTTTCGTGCGTCGTACTCTTTAAAATACGTACATTTAACCCGCTCGTTCTTGCCCTCGGCAACATAAACATTAAGTTAGCGGCCATCTAGGCCAGCTATGGCGGACAATGGTGCCAACACGGCAACCACCGATCCCATAGCTATCACACACGAGTTGCAAAAGACCATCACTCAGCTCAACTTCATGATCAAGCAGCTCAACACCAAAATCGAGGCGCAGCAAACAACGATCGAAAATCTTACCAAACTCCTAAGTGAAAAAAACCAACCCTCTGTAACTCCGCAACAGCCTGATGACACGTCAATGCAACAGCGGCTACCAACGTCAACGCCAGTATACCTGAATCTTGGCCTTCCACCAGTCCGGAAACGTCAACGCCACAATGAATCCTCCGACAGCGACGTGCAAAACCTTGCTGACCCCGACTCGATCACACCGCGTACCTACAAGCCACCACCTCTGGTAATGAAATCCAACAAAGCCAGAGAAATAATGACTGGCCTGGTCCACGGCATGCCAAACCAGAAACCAACCTTTACAACCCTCAGTGACAACTCCGTTAAAATCCACACCGAAAATGAAAACGCCTACCAGCAGGTAAGAGATACTTTGATTAAAAACAATGTCGAATTCTTCACACATCAATTACGTAGTGAAAAGCTCTTCCGAGTTGTCATTCGTGGCCTCCATCCACAAACCGAGACGAAAACCATCGCCGACAACCTAGCTGCCCACGGTCATGTGGTCGCCCGTATCACAAACGTCACTGTGAAAAAGGCTACTGACCCAACCAACCGCCAAAAAACCTCGGTTCCAGTACCTTTATTCTACGTCGATCTGCAAAATCAACCAAATAACCAGGAAGTCTACTCCATTCGATACATCAATTATCAACGCGTACACATGGAACCTCCTAATGCCACAAGAGATATAATTTCTCAATGCCTACATTGTCAGCAGTTAGGTCACACCCAGAACTTCTGTGCACTAAAACAACGCTGTGTTAAGTGTGCAGGCTCTCACCCATCAAAAAAATGCCCGATTCCGATCGAGCGGAAACCAAAATGCGCGAACTGCTCTGGAGAGCACACAGCAAACTACCGGGGCTGCCCTGTTTATACTGCTGCCTATGAGCGTTGCTTTCCCAAGTCAGTGAAGGCAGTCGACAGATTGCGTGACTCTACCGCAACCCTCAAAAATGTATCCTTCGCGACTGCTGTCAAATCAGGTAACACAGCTCCTCAGCCACCTACCTCAACTGTGGCACCTCCGAACACAAACCAACCTTCATCCCAGCCGGTCAGGCAACCGGCGACTCCAGGCATCGACCTCCGAAGTCATGTTGAGAAAATCGCTACCAGCCTTACTGCTCTCGCTTCCAACTTCGACTCCTTCCGCTTGGAGGTAACCTCTCGTCTCGGTAAACTAGAAAGCATCAACCAGCACTCGTCTACCAAATCAACGGCTACGCCAGTGAAAACCCTCTCTCAACTTGGGACGCGCAAAAAATCAAAATGAGCCCTCCCACAAAAATCATAACGTGGAATGCAAACGGCATATCCTACAGCACCGTGACGAATTTGAGAATTTCCTCATCACCAACAACATTGATGTTGCGTTGATAAGCGAAACCCACCTTCGCTCCAGTTAAACAGTTTGACTTTGTGGCTACAATGTATTCTCTACTCCACACCCTAGCGACTGCGCCCGTGGAGGAGCGGCTGTGATGGTAGTCAAATCCTCAATTACCCACCATATGCTCCAACTATCTGCAACAGTAGGCATTCAGATGTCCATGGTTCAAGCCAGACTCTCATTAAAGAATGTTTCACTGGCGGCAATCTACTGTTCACCGAACCACCGAACCGACTCATCGATATTCCACTCAATCCTCACCTCAGCCGGCCCTTCCTCTATCACCGGCGGCGATTTCAACGCCAAACACACCTATTGGGCGTTGCGTCTTACCACCCCGAGAGGACGTGAACTTCTCACATCCATCCAAGGCCTGAATGCAAACATATTATCCACACGCTCACCAACTCATTGGCCGTCGGATCCGCGCAGGAAGCCTGATGTCTTGGACTTCTTCATTTTGCGCGGAATTCCTCTGCAAAAAACCGAAGTCGTCGCCCTCGAAGACCTTAGCTCCGACCATCTTCCGGTTCTCCTCACGCTCTTTGACTCCACTTCTAGCAAATCTAAGAGACTCGCCCTCTCCGCAGCCAACACTGATTGGGACAAATACCGAGGGATTATCGATAAATCCATCAACCTGCACATTCCACTGAAATCTATTATGGACATCGAGAGTGAGATCAACTAGTTCACACCGCTCATGATTGGATGCGTGGGTAATTGTTATACGAAATTGCTATTAATTAGCCGTACGTTTCTTAACCTTTTTTTCTCCACGAAAACTAAGCTTTTCCATCGCGTTCGGTAAATAAATACGAGTAATTACCGTGAAGTGGTTTCGGCAGTTTGTTTCTTAGTTTCTTACATTTGGTTTCGAATCTATAATGACAATGTCGAATCCACTCTTCTCTGAAATATTGCTAAAGACTGCTGCAGTGATGAATCTAGAGAGGAATCCTGGGAGGGGAAATTCAGAATGTGTAAGAATTGAATAGTCTTCCTCCCCCTCCGACATACGTAGAAGCTATTTTATGTCCTCGAGATTGTAGTTTTTGAAATTAATCGCAATATAGACTGTACCATTCAATTTTCTCTCTTGGGAAGAAAGCTTATCCTAAAAAGTACGTAAGGCTAGTCAATGCTAATTCAAGAATTTCAGAATTTTCTGAACTAGCTCCAAATTTCTTGAACTTGCAACTCATCCGAGTCTTTTTACAGCTCTTCCAAACTCCCTGAACAGACTTTTCGATACTTGCTTTTACGATTTCTTGAAACTCTTCTTCGAGACGCTTGCTGACTTGATTGAGACAGCAAGACTCAAATCTTTCCCTGGGGGGGGGGGAGGAGGAAGGCAGGCAGTCGTCCTCATTGCTCTTCGCGTGTATCGTCAAAGCTTTTCCCTGCTTCCATGAAACACTCGAATAACTCAGAAGGTACGGTACGGGAGAGAAAGAAGAAACGAGAGGACGATGACTCGTACTTGATACATAATACATACTCGTATCATCGTTTTTACTACGCCGCTTCTGCGCGAGCATGGAAGTAGAGCTTTGCATCAGCTGTCAATCTGTCAAATTTCCCCGGGGAAAAGATACGCGAGTCTGTTCTTCGATTAAATCCCGTTCACGAATTAGCAATAGTTTTCTCTTACCCGATAGTTCCTTTGACGCGCATTCTACGAGCGCATAAATAAGTACATAGGTAATCGTTCGACCTCGACACGATAGTTAGTAATACTCGTAATAGCCTTTTGGCAGCCTCTCCGTGCCAGCCAGGAAATGAAAATATTCGAATGGTACCAACGTAATCGAATGAAAGGAAGAGTGTGGCGGTAGCAGGAGCAGTCTAATACGATGAGTACCGAGTAGGTAGGTACTAGGTGCCTAAATAAGGAGTAGGTACGTATAGTTATAGTAGGTGTATAGCCTATAGAGGTACTCGTACTTTGAAATAGAATACGAGTAGATACGAGTATGTACTCTTAGTACGTACTCCGATGTCAGTGTCGATGAGTATTGACCGACGCGATGAGCTGAGTTAATTACGTAAAACCAATTCGGAGTGAATTGATGTTTCGCGCATCGCATATTAATTGGCTCTCACGTACACGTACGCCGGCGAAAGGGTTCGGAGGAGGAAGCCGAGCAGTCATACACAATACCTGATCAGCCAGAAATACACTGGAGGAAAGATTACGCTCGAACGTGGCTGGAATACTGAGGTGCTACCGTATTGAAACGAGCCATGGGAATGAAATGCTAGTTCGGACGTTTTTTCATTCAGAAATTCGCCGATTTACGCGTTCGTAAACATACCGTCACATCTTCGCGCACCTTCACGCCCACCACCGTATGCGAAATTATCGACGATACGAGTATGACGGTGCTACTCTGCCTACATTATTTACATTCGTCATTTTCCCAGGATATTTGAAATGTCGGTGACATGTCGGTGTGGACTCGAATACCTACGATAGGTGCCTATTTATTTGGCGAATGGAATAGACACAGTCCGACAGTGGCGCCCAGAGGAAGGTCATTTACGTACATTGGCCGGTTGTTCCGACTAGACATACATATTTGGTGTAGCTTCGTCTCGCCGATTCTGGATACTCGCCCTTGAAATTGGTGCCGGCGAACGATTGGGCTCACTGACTTCGATGAAGAGGATGTGAGTAGAGAAGAACGAAGTGAGTAGCTACCATCCTCATTCGCGAGAAAGTGAATTTTCCCTTCAACTTGGTGAGGGAGTACATCTGTATGAAATGAGAAGAAGCTCGGCGTTAGAACTAAAATAGTTACCTATAGTCCGAGAAATTAGTATAATCGGATAGGCCCGCGCGTTATCTTTTCGTAGACTGCGTCGCATCTCCTTTTTCGTGATAGTTAATTTCATTTTCAATTCATCTGTCAAAGAAAGACTTTACTGTCGCACGACGATAAAAATTTGAAAGAATCTTCGAGGCAGACTCGAGAAATTTGGAAGTGTCAATCGAGGATTTATTAAATTGTGTGCCTCGAACTAGCAGAAGTCGCGGTTCATCCGCTAGATTATCTTTTATAGTGGCGCAGGACTTTTTGTCGTTTAAATTTGCAATGCTAACCTTCGATACTGTCGTATTATTATAAAGTCAGATAAACTTAAAGACTAGTGTTGAGTATACATGTATGTAATGTACCTGTTTATCATTAGTTTTAACGAATGAACTATCGCAATTATGAAGGCTCTCAACTGCCATTGCGCTCGGGTGGTATTCACTGGTGAAGTACGAATGCGCTGGGACCATATTATTCAGAGGTTTGGTATACGAGTGGTATACGCGTGCTCTCCGCACGTGATGGAGGTAGCACCTACGATGCACCGCTTAAGCGCGTTTCCAAGTTGACAAGAATTTCGACAAGAATTTCGCAATCGGTTATACACGTACCTACATTATTCTGAAGTTCACGGCTGTACCTAGTACCTACCAACGTAGAACAGCGTATTAGCTATATCTGGGAAGAACGTACGTGTATTTTCCATTGCATGTACGCACTTAAACCTCTACAAGTTGACGGATGTGATAACGACAGTTAAAACTACAGAATAAAACGAAAAATATTCCGTCAAATTATTACCCGCAGCCCAAGTGCAATCTAAACTGAACAACCGGCCAATGAAATGAGGTGTTTGTTTCTCCTTGCTGAAGGACAGAAGAAATGATTACTGATCAGTGATACACTATTCGCATATTGGGTATTACTTTTTTTGTTTTCATTTTTTCATTTATTATTATTATAGAATAATTTTACAGTCGTGCAGAAATATGAATCGAATATGAGTGAACAGAGTTTCTAATTTTCATTATCCGTTATCCAGAGTTGGGAACTTCAGCATGACGCTATCTTGTGCTGTTATCTTCTATTCGGGTTCCCTGAGATTATACTCTGCGATTCGCTGCTTAGTACCAATATTCTCGAAGTTCACAACGAATTGGACACTGTTCAGCAAAAGGAAACCAACCAACATTTGTAAACAAAACGAGTTATTAATATAGTTGGAAAGAGCGTAAAAAGTAGAATTTTTCAAAATTGGGCCCCCCGATTCAAAAATGTAAGCTTATCAGTAAACGCTATCTCATATAGTTTCTACATGGCTCTTAAACTTCGAATCACGTGTTCTTGAAAAACAGATTTTGCTAATTGGTTCTATTTTGCTGAACAGCGTCCAATTACGAGTATAATTCACTCCTTTCGTAATTACGCACTCGATACCTGTCTACTGTTTTCTTAGTTTTACATAATATGATGTACCAGAAATTTCCCTGTGAATAATGATCTTACATGTAATCGTTGCTTATCTACTCATATGCGGAGACGCCGCGAGATGAGCGGTTGATATTTACCTCTCCCACATTTGTACAATTGAACCCGAAAGTTGGAAAATTCACGCATGTAGTTGAAAAAATTGGACGGATGGAGATCTTTTTCTTTTTTTTGTCTTTTGTCCTTAAATTTACAGCATTGTAGACGATATTTACCAACACGTCGGGAAATCCCAAGGTCATTCGGGAAAGTTGCGAAGGAAAATCGGCTTTTATTTTTCTTATTTTTCGTTTGTCAGATAAAATATGCCGCTATAAAATTTCAGCACCCATTTTTAGGGTCTCAAGGTGTCTACAGGGTTGGAAAATTTGGAAAGTTTGGAAAAAGTCAGGAATTTGAAAAGTAGGTCAGGAAGTTTGTAAATAGTCAGGAATTTCAACAATATTTTTAAGAAGTTTGGAAAAAAAAAAACAAAGAATGAACGCACGGAAAATTTCTTTCGTTGTTTAATTTTACTTCAGCACTCCCTAGAGTTGTATTCTACTATCTGTAAACACCTTCCTAATGCTTTCATCCAAAAATCAACTTCAAATTTCAGTTCATTTTAACCATAGGATCTAGTAGTATAAACATAAATATATACTGTCTGTACTGTAAAGGCTTAAAGAAGAGAAAAGAAAGTTTGGAAAAAGTCGGGAATTTATATTTTTCCATTCTTGTAGACACCTTGGGTCTGAACCTCTTCCCTTCGTTTCTCTCACATAGAACATGTTCTTCGCCCCGGTCCTGTGTCTTGTACCTCTTTTTCCTCGTGGCTTCATTTAATTGGAAGGCATATCATCGAGAATCGAGTAAACTACGCGTATAGTCGTAGCGAATTTCACTCTCTTACTCAATGTCTTGTTCTTTAACCAGTGACGATGATTCATGTAGTATTAAGTAAAGGTGTAGCATTGCTGCGACGTCCTAAATTCAACTATAAAAAACGAATGTGTAGGTACTAGGTACATAATACTCGTATTCCACTCTCGTACTTCGGATAACGGGAGAGAAATAAAATATATTTTGTTACATCCTGTCAGTTCGCCGTCTCTAGCTCTATTGCTGTTTCTGGGGTACACAGTTGATTACGAGGATTCACATTGACTAAGACCAGTGATTATACTATGGAGGGTTCGGAACTATTAGTCTTCCTCACAGTTATCATTATTGGAGTTCGCGATGTTTATGGAAAAGATACCCCATTAGGTACTCTAAATTCCCAATGTGACTCACGCCGGAGTTTGCAAATTTTATGTGTGTAGTTCCTAAGCTGAAAGTTGACTCGCGATTTTTAAGTGGTCGGGAATAGGACAGTTATTTCTACCGGATATTGCAGTTACAATGGCTGGAATTTTCCATTTTCTAGACTCTGTTTTTAATTCATATATTTTTCTATTTTATTATCTTTTCATCGTATTAATCTTAGAGATTCGCCGTCTGTACTGGGATTCGAACCCGCGTCCCGTGGTTTAGAAGGCTGCGTTCGAATCCCCTCGGCCACCAAGACAGTCAAAGTTACAATATTTTAAGGATTTATAATCCGTATCTTCTAAATAACTAGGATCGTATTTCCTTTATCTTGTGACAAGTTTAATTCACATTCTCAAATTCCGAGTTGTTTATATAACTAGTATTGATATCGAGTATTTTACAATGGGAAAAATTCGTAAGTATCGCGAATTATATGCACGTCGCATTTGCACAAACCACGCAGTGCCGGTCTCAAATTCTGTCTCCAGTAGACAAAATTATTTTTGCCGCGTTTCGTATTTATTCTGTTAGTATTCTGAGGAAACGCTACGAAATTGATGGTATGTATGGAAAAGAAAAGATCGCATCAGCTGCAGCAGTAAATGTTTTGAAAATATTAATGTATCCGAGTGTATCTTGCCAAGCATCAGTATTGAAATTCGAAAATAAAAACAAGGAACGATCAGAGCCTCAGCGAAGCAAATTCATCGAGAGGACGAAAATCAAACTGTTTTCAACTGTTCAAGCGAAACATTTAAACATTTTCCGACTGTTAAGCGAGAGAAAAAAAAAGGGGAAAGCTCTTAAGATGCCTGAATTTTATGTAACAAATGAGTAGGTACCTAAAATTTCCAATTTGTCACCTATGAAAAATGAGTGGAGGAGGGCGAGCCCCCTTTTTTGGCTATGACCCTAGGAACAATACTAGAGAACAAATAATAAACTGCAGCTGGAAGGCTCACATCTGCTATGATCTCGGTCATCATAGCCTGTCACTTCAGAAGAATTGGCTGGACCACTTCTTGCACTCAGCCAAGTATTTTTTTTTTCACCTCGTCCGGCAGCGACTACTTTTTATGGCTACTTTTTTCTCTCTTTCAAATTTTGCCGCTTCTAGACAATGATTCAGCACTTTGAAACCACGAAATGAAAATTTCTTAACTTAGATTAGATACTTATACGTATTTATGTACGTGTATCCTTAGTAGATTAGATACATAATATGTACACGTATCCTAGTCGGAGTACGTATAATGCATACTGGATTTGTCGAAACACATGTGAACTTTCTATAACACCTACTCCATGTATACAATCGGAAAATAGAAATAGAGAGTAGCTCAGTCTCGAGTCACGTGATACGAACGCCTTGTAAATATAAATTACTTGGTCCCTAGTATAGTGACTTTCCATTTTCGTTTTCCTAATTTAGATAAATCGTTGCAGGAAAAACAAAATATCTATACGCATCGACGATGAATTCGGGTTCTGGCTTTATGACACGTTGTGTAAAAGATTGTTGAGTACAAGTACGTGTACACTACTAGCCTGAATATTATCTGTATTATTGTCTTATTTTTTGGCTGTATTTACTCGTAGATGATATATAAGTCGTCGGAGTGCATTTCGATTCCGGTCGAGTTAGACATATAAGCTGAATTAAGTACTCCGATGTTTGGATAGACATTCTGAGGTGTGATTATTTTTGCAGGTCCTGGCCATTATAGATGCACCTATCGTTTAATAATTCTGTACCTAATTCACCGAATCACTATAAAATACGCGTTGTCTAATATGGAATGTAACCCTATCTTTAGTTTTCACCGAGAAACTGGATCGAGTTATGACACAGCAAGATCTTTATTTGATTATGTTTACAGTTTGTTTGAGTAAAAAAAAAAATGCTCTCATCCCCAGCTGGAAAGCTGGAACGTTCCACAATTTTTGGATTTTTTAATGAGAACATATCGAACAAAGTATCGAATTAGGCATTGATTTCAAATATCCAGTCAAAGTTTTAACCCGATCTCGATTTCTTGTTCTAAACGACCGCAAAACGGGCAAAGTTAACTTTACCTTTAATCGAACAAAATATGAAAAACGCGGGTTTTTGAGTCGCTGATTTCGGAAATTATTACAGATTTCTAATCCCACTTTGAATTTGTTCACGAAAATTTGAATTTCTCAGTTGAGATGGGCAAGTGAGCTTAAATTTAGACTGGGTTAAAAATCTGATGAATTTTCTGAAATTAGAGACCCGGAAGATTTTTTTCAATACTTGGTTTGAGTTTTCGTTTAAAAAAAAATTGCTTATTTCACGAGTAAACTCTGAATTTTGAGGTCCTAGTTGGGGTCACATCAAAATTCTGATTCGATAAGTATTCAAAATCAGCGACCGGAGAAATCTCTTATTTTTGTACTTTGTTTGATACGTTTTATTTTAAAATTAGAATTCTGGTGGAACGCTCCAGCCTCATCTCCCTCATATTAGAGAATAGAAGATTTGCTCAATCAACGTGAATTTAGACGTTACCAATTTGAGATCTTACTTTTTCGTACTTTCGATCCAGACTCAGCGGGCAAAAATAAAGATGCGGGCGCATTTCATTAATACCCTGCGTAATAGGTTAGCAACATACTCTTTTTCTAAGTTGATAATTTAAATCAGATATTGTTTTTACCATTTCATATTATTCTTAAACTCTCTATAAGTCGAGGATGATTCTGCCAATCGGAAGTAGCAAAGTACATACGTCGGATATGAGGACCGACGAGCCAACAGCCTTCCTAAGGGAAGGAAAGGGAAAAGTTCATCTCGAAAAGATTTAAAAACAGCGTTAGTAAAAGAATTTAGAAATTTGGAAGTCATTTTGGTACAGCTCCGACGGACTAAATTTTTTCGAGAGATTAACGAATTGAGATTGCTAGAAAAGCGATCGACTTCGTCTATTATTTACCAAAAATTGGCTGAAAATAAACATTTTTCTTGAAATAGACTGAAAACGTTCGTTACATGCAACTTTTTTACGATTTAGCGCGCTACTCGTACTTGCGTTAAAGAGCTCTACCTAGGTTCAGGCACGAAATCTTAAAAAGCTGCATGCAACTAGTTGTGTACATGTGCAGCCCGCCTAAAGGGTAGCTTGGAAAAGTCAGCTTGTTGCAGTTTCTTTAAAGCAGAGTTTTTGTAATTTTTCACGCTTTTCTCGACCAATTTTGTGGGACCGAACTACAAAATTTCTCTACGAATAATACAAATACAAATTCAAAAAGAGAGGGCTACTGGCAAAAATCTCAGTACATGGCAGGGGGTTGCGACTTCGGTGTATTTGAAGTAAGCACACATTGGTATCAGTAATACCTGATATGCCGTTTATTTATTTATTTTCATGGGAGGGGGGCTGATAAAAATATTGGCATTAATGCGTAAAAAAGAAACGGAAGGAAGCATTTCGTATCAGTAATATGTAATATACGAGTAGATCTAAAATGACAAGCAAAGATGAAACGAGAAAAGGGGCTCCTGGCCCCTCGTCAGAAATGTTACTTACAAATTTGAGTTGACGAGCAAAAAAACATTCTCTGAAATTTAGGAGTACAAACGATTCCTTAACGTTACTGATTTTGTTGATGAGCATGTAGTAGGTTTAACGCTCGTATAATGCGCGATAATACCTTACAATTTTTTCGAATTTATCGAAAGGATGGAGGTGCATTCGCCAATCACAAAAAGATTCGTTTTCGGAATGTCCAATGAGTTGTGCAACGCGCAAAATTTAATTCAATGACTTCTCGAATCGAGTAGGTATCATCGAAATCACAAAACCTTTCATTATCAAGATCTGAAATATGAACACTTGCTCCTGTCTATCGAATATCTAAATTCTAATACTCGTGTAATAACGTTTTCATGTTTTAATTAATACTCGTACTGCCACCGACCTGGTGTCATAAAACTACCGTCAATAACCGATTTTTATACGAATGTGATGAGGTAAACTGGCTAATTAAAGAGACGGGGAGCTTACGCAATGGACGTGAGAAGCCTTAGGGGTGTCACGAAGGTTACGTAGGTATGCACTTACGAGTATGAGTATAATTTGAACTTTTTCGCGTAACCAAGTTTCCTTCAGTTTTGGTTATTAGTTCGTCGTTTAGACAGGAGACTTTATTCGACACGTCGAGTATTTTATCTTTAGAAACCCTGAAAGCGAACCAGTTCACCGTAAACCCTTCTTGGTGGTTTTCGAAAAAAGGAGCGAATTGACAAAAAAAAATTGCAAATTCCTAAAACTGCGATGAATTCTTTTTAAATTTTAATTTGCGTCTACGAACTGAGGTTTTTGATAACGTGACCAAATTTGAGTATCAAGTATACACTGCGGCATGCACTTTCGGTCTGAGCGGCTTAAAATTCGCAATAGAAATAATCATTAAAATTCTTTCATTCGTAGCTCATTCGATGGTTAATTCATCGCAGTTGTCGCTAATTTATATAAATAAAGGTAAATCGAAAAGCACACGTCGCTGTAGTAGGTACAACAAGCACCTATTCCAAAAATAACAAAATCCGAAAAACAATATCACCACTTTGAAAAATATATTATCTCTATAGTAGTTAGCAAGTGTGCGAAGTTACAAATAATTTTATTATTAGTAATTTTAATACTCACCAGAGATTTCATTGTGTTGACTTTGAAAACTGTTCTGCGATAACTTCGTGCCGGTGTATTATTTTTAGTGTAGCTTTAAGTCTAATCAATATATAAAGCACTGCCCCGCCAATTAATTTGTTTGATTTACCGTTGAAAAAAAGAAAGAGAAAAAGAAGAAGAAGAAGAAGAAGAAGTAAAAGAAGAAAAAAACAACAAAAAAACTTGAACTGTCCGCTGTAGCACTCGCAAATGATATAACTGTCGTTAAGCTTTCTTCATAGTAGGTCTATGGTATTGACTCTCCTACTATTTATCGCACTTGCTGATCTACATTACTCGTCCACGTTAATTTGTTTTGCTTTTTTCCCTGTCTTTTTACTCTTTCTTTCTTTTCTCTCTCTCTCTCTCTCTCTCTCTCTCTCTCGCTGTTTGATTTGTCTCATTGCGTCAACCGTGTCGTTTTCCTTACCGTATGTATGTCTGCATTCTTTATTTCGGTTCGATGAATTTTATAGGACCATGAAGGTGGCAGAAAGTGACGACTTTGAATTATAAAATTAATGAGTCTGGCTAATGATATTGAGTGTATTGTGTTTCACGCGCGTGCCACTGGACGCCCCTTCAAAGTTCACGGATATTAAATTCTAGCAGGTTTTTTAGAGGAAGGATTTGGAAGAACGAGAGAACGATGGGATTTCAAGAGATAGGACCGTTACGTCCGCTAGAGCGACTCGAGTTCTCTGCTATAAACTGCGACATTGTTTTCAAAAATACTCGTTTGTTCTTACCATCCATCAGTCGCAGTGTCGCGATATTTTATAAAAGCATACGAACCTACGAGGACCATTTTAAAAATTTTAAAAATCATTGTGTTTTAACATTTTATAGATGTGTAAGTGAGAGGCAGACTATGCAGTTCGGAAAGTTAAAACATTAGAACAAAACAGGGAACATAGACTCAAAAGAAATATGTTTTTTTTTTTTATAGAACTAATAACTACAGCTTAACTGGAAAAATATTCTTTATTCGCCCTCGATTTCAATTTTTATAGTATTCGCGTATTGGTGAAAAAATTGACCTAATAGATACAGTGGAAATCGACTAAATTGCTACTCACGAGAAAACATTTGGTTTTTGGGGAAAAATTTAAAAGCAAAATGATAAATGCATGATTATTGGCATTTTGGTATCAAAAATATGGTAACACTGCTTGATAGGCAAGGCCTATGATATGAAAACGTAAAACAAATCAACTTGCAGGCATCAAAATATAATAAAGATGCAGCGTGGCAAATCAATTCATCGAATGCTGTATCCCCCCCCCCAAAAAAAAAAAAAAAATAATGGAAAACTAGTGCACGTGCTCTCCATATTTTTTGGCGTGCTCATCTTTTGGACGCTACGTTCGCTGGACGATGACATTCTCATGTCGACGCAGTCCGCGAAGCAGACATGAAAATGGTCTCTTGTGGTTGCAGACTCGTCTGTAAGATGATGAACTGGAGACCGTAGTGCTCGCAGACTGGTACAAGGGACGGTGACGTGATGCTCGAAAGGGAATTGGGAAGTTAACCAAAAGTAACCTATGTTAGTAGACCTGCTCCTACAGCAAGTGGATAATTTTACTCGTTCATATCGAAGACGCGTAAGAGGAGTCATCTTTGAACGCCTTTGGCGCATTATAAAAATCTGTTTTGAAAGCAAGTTGGTTGAAATAATTTCAGCTAAGTATGGCATTGAACTATCAGGATAAAAAAGAATTACCTCCATAGACACTTTTTTAATGATATTACATGAAATTGAAAATCGCGATTTCTCACGTAGTAGAATAGGGAAGCTGAAATAATCCCCCAGACGTATCCAGTGTGTTGAGTGTTACTTAGTTTGTGTTACTGTGCAACACTAGCGCTACTTAAGCAATGTTAATATCCCAATATAGGCTAATACAAGGAGCGGGGTACTCGCTGGCGAATGAAGTGTTGTCAGTCAGTTAGTAGTTTTATTATTATTATTATTATTATTATTAGCATGGAACATGCTTTAGTTATGAGCTAACTGCCAGAAAACGATACGAAATTTCGTAGCGAAAAAACTACACGAAATTTCGTAACGAAAAGTAGCGCCTCATGAGCTCGTGTTGTTAATAGAAATCTGCATGGAAATTTATTTGTTTAATAGTATTACCAATATTGGCCATCAAGTTGATATTTTGTGCAAAAACGTTCGGCTAGCTAAAACATGTTCCATGTTCTTTATATTTTAGCTGTAAGCTCAAAAAAATAGATTGGGGGTCCAGGGGCGGAGCCTCTTGCGAGGCCCAAAGGGCCGAGTTTTTTCGTAACACTCTTTTCGTCACGCTCCAAAGTAACGCATTTTCCCGTTGTGTGCCAAAGTAAAGACATGAAAATGTCAAAACGATTTCCATGGAATTGATAATGCCTTTTCGTTCCTCCTTAAACGTAACATTTTTCCCGTTTGTGTCATACTCATGGCTGGAATGTGCTCGAGTAACGACAGGAAAATGTCAAAATAAATCTCCATGGAAATTAGTATTTTATTCCTTCCCAGATATAACGCGTAATGCGTGAAATGTACCGCATGAAAAATGTTTTCCAGTTTGTGTGCCAAAGTAAAGACATGAAAATGTCAAAAATTAAAATGTTGCCACAGAGTGTTGTTTTTTCCCCCCTATAAGTATACACTAGTTCATCGAATGCTGTATCTCAAAAAAAGAATGGAAAACTATGTTGAGGGCGCCAGTCATGAGTAAGACATTGTATTAATCCTCTTTTAGTGACGTCTATGAAATTTCTGCCCCTGCCGAAATGGAGTCACTACCTAGTTATGATGATATAACCTTAATAGCGAGTAGACTTCATGAACAAACATAAACAGTAGCTTTCTTGACTTCCCATTCGCAGGAATGGACTGAGTAATGAAAAATAAAATTCGAGTGGAGAAATAGTAGATTACTATACACGAGGGTAAAGTGAGCTTCTGACAACGAGTGCAGAGTTTGTGAAACAGGCTGGAGGTCAGTTGAGCAATGGCACGAGTATGTCAATGGGAACGTACCCTCTTGTATTGTAAGTTATTTTTCTAAATACCTCGCACTATATTATAAAGACAGAAATAAAACTGCTAAATTGATTTTCCATGCTTACATCAAAAATGTGTTTATGAGTGTGTTAGTAAATTCTGATAAAAGAACGTGATTGATTCGGTTGCAAATATTTCAAAACTATCGATGAAAGAATTTTATTCTATAACTTAGAAATATGCACAAGTTGCATTTTCTTTAGTTATAAGAAGATTGAACCCACCGCAATTACAAATACATTCACGAATTTTTTTCGTTAAGATAGGCGATCTGCGCTCCCCGTACCTCCGTACATGCGTTGTTAGTTGTTACTTGTTAGTGTGCTTATGTGTGTATGTAGTGTCACGAGCGCTTTCGACATTAATTTCATTCTACATTTCAGTTACATTTCATCTATCAGTTCTTATGTTATTCTGAAAAAGGACCTTAAACGGTAACTACAGATAGGTCTTTCTTCCTGACATTATTTCCAACGACCACGAATAAGAAAAAGCTACCTGACTCTGCGCCATCTTTACTACACTCTGTAAAACACATGCTGTTAAAACGTAACTTTACCCACAGTTTTGCATGGGTAAAGTAGCACTTTAACAGGAGGTATTTAGAAAAATATGTTTAGACGAATAACCATAGCTACTTTTAATCTGCAGTTCACAGTTTTAAACATCGTCATTATAATTAGTGACGAAAGCGGAAATGAAAAATATTTCGGGGATGGTAGTTAGTTGATAGATATCTAGTTGGCAACAAGTTTTTTGTTTTTTTTTTTCATACGAATACACAGGTCCGTAGCTAAATGCTTGTGTGTGCCAAGGCATTTGATATTTCAACCAGGGCATGTACAAAAAAACTTCATTATTTCTACTAAATCATCTTTCTTTTTTACTTTTATTTTATGGAAAGTTGTGTTAGCCAGGGCGGTGCGCTTGTCAGCCATTGCCCTGGCTGTCCTAGCGTTAGCTACGGATTTGCGAATACAATAGCAGATAAATTGAGGAAAATCTGAAACATCAGCATTCAGTGTCTGCCTGTACTCCTAAAAGAAGGTTATGATTCTGGTTACGTAAAAAAATTTACTCTTTTCCCTCGACACATAAATTACGATTCCGGGTTTCATTGAAAACAGTTGCCTACCAGCTAATTGTTGGCTGCTTCTATTTCTCACTTTTTCTTTTACCTTTTAATTCTCGGGCTGGTGGGGCTGTAATATCAGCCGATCACATGACATTTCAGCAAACTTAAAATGGGAAACAACTCTCACATCTAAGAAACATAAGAAACTTGGCTGGAATCGAAGATATCGCGCAATTTTGCGTTGGATAGCAAAAGCTAGAGCGCTGCCGTGCACTTGGCGAAGATCGAGTCGTCGACAGATTGTCACGTTTAGGGTACAAAAAGAAGAAGAATAATGAAGCTGTCGCGTGATTATCTCACAAATGTGGCCGATCTGTTGCAGTCGATAATCGATTAATCGGCGCAGTACTGTCGGTCCAAGCACTACGGGCTAATTGTTTACTTGGCTGTCTCTCGGTGTGGCTGATTGCTTGTCTCTTTGTTTGCCTAAATCTTGAGGATTAAGATAAGTCCTCGCAGTTGTTATAATTTCATGTAGGCCATACGTTCGGCATTCTTTCTCAGCTAGAATTTTAGTACAATATCGAAAGAAAAGTGTGATTTTCCATACTACCAGCTTTCGTAAAAAGCCGATCAATGAAAATGGGTTGAATGCATTTCGACAGAATTGTTCCGAATCGCAGCTTGTATTAGCGTAAACAGCCGACCGGTAATAGAGAGGTTTATAGGGGGAGAGGGCTCACAAGTATGACAAGTATCAAAATCGTCATCGCGTTGTCGTCCATGAATCCGATGTGTCCACCAACTTCTGCCTCAGTCTCCGTGATCGTTTTTCCAGACGGTGTATATTCGCGCAGCTGTTAGTGCGAACGTTTTTCATCCATGCTCGTCACCTTCTCCGGTAACTCTTAATTTTTCTCAGAACGGGCTTTACTTTCAGTTCGCTTAAGATATCGGTGTTCCTCATCTTATCGAGCAGTGTGTGAAACAGCTGTTTTCCTCACGAAGCGCATTTCCCCTGCTGTGATATTCTTTTATCGCATTTTCACGAATCTTATTAGTAATGTAAATATAACGTCACTCCGCCAGCAGTTCTTTGTTAACTCTCGTCTGAATGACCACGTATCCACTAGACGTTTTACTCGTCCACTGGCTGTTCTTTTGTGTTTCAGAATAAATGGCCACGAACTTGGTGTTCTGCTAAACTAAGATATTTTCAGGCTCTTCTTCCTTTCCTGTCAATCATCTAACGGTTCGAGATACAATCCTTATTTTTGAGTTCGATGCTTAATGTTTCGTATTTATACGAGTACAGGGTGCCACGTCCGTCCGCCTATGTTTCAACTACATTTACCAGATGCGAGGCCTTCAACGTTGTTGGAGCGAGTATAGTGAAATTCATTTGTACCGGTTACCAGCCGGAGTGAAATATATTGTGGTAGCAGGACTATTGCCAATATGTGCACTAGTCACATCCGCTCGGACTTCCCTGTCAGGCTTACCTCCTTCATCAGTGGGTCTGTCGCATTCAAACGTCAAATGGGTGTTATGCACAACGGATATGAGCGGAGTGTCGTTGCGTCTTTGACAGATTCATTTTTCGAAATTTTCCTTCCTCAGTGACTTATTCTCTCAATTATACTATATCCGAGCTCTTCTGTTTCATATATTGTCGTGAGGTGTTTGGTGTGGTTTTTGAGGGTGCTCCGGTGTGGTTGAAGAAATGGACTAAAGTAGAAACTGTCGGCTCGAGAAGTAGCGATGGCAATGCCGGAAGTTGGGCCGAAGACCCTCTGGCCGTTCGTCTCGGTCAGCTAGGCCGACATAATGCTTAAGAAAGATGAGCGCGAGTGTTTAACAAATAGATTTATTTGTAACACCAATAATCACACAGACTGATGACAATACTTTTTACGTTCAGTACACGTTTAACTACTAGAGCACAACCGGATTAGCTTTTTAGGTTTTAGAAGTGACGCCGCACGACAGATTAGAACACAGCAACGTGTTTGTTGCAATACCAAAGAACGAGATCGGAAAGGAGACAACCCGGATTGGTTCAGGCCCGAGTTTATATTCGGAAAATTCCCTTGTTCCGAAGCTGGGGTATGTGGTGGAATTTCCCTCATAGCGGTGCTTTTAATGGTACCCGTAACAGTGCTTTTCTAACGGTACTTTTAACGGTGCTTTTGGGCTATATTTCGCAATAGTCTAGCGATCTATCTGGTCGCTATATGAGCGGATTGCCTGTTTTGTACTTCGGTGTGCAGATTCGTCTGGATTTCTTAGTGGGCTGTATTCGATCGATAGATTCCCCGATGGAGTGTGCTTTCGTTGATGACGCAGTTCGGTTACTTGCGTACGCGAAGGTACCGTTATTTCGTAGCTGCACGAGGAGCTATTTTAATGTCGTAAGAAGAAGAGAGTATTGCGAAATTCTGCCTTACGACGTATATGTAGTTACCCGTACTTGCCAGCGTGGGGGAGTGGGAACCCTTTTTGATGATGGCTTTGATCAGGTTCACTCATCGGAGTTTTCCCATATCCTAATAATGATTTTTGTCTCGGAGTTTTCCTTCTCCTTTGTCCATCCGCGGCGTCGGTTGCCCGTCCGACTATGTTGCTTGGCTTACTGGGTCGCCACGTGAAGACTGCGGAATTGGGCTGGCAGCGGGCATGGATGGCCCGATCGATCCGAGAATCACCCATCATTGGCCCAGTTAGACTCCAAAGTATTAAAATAGAGGTAATGCTAAAAATTCTTTCAATCGCATAATTTTTCATTTTTGTGTGGAGAGGGCTTTAAAGGGATTTGACAAGGTGTCTGTCTACAGGTTTGGAAAATTTGGAAAAGGTCAGGAATTTGAAAAGTAGGTCGGAAAGTTTGTAAATAGTCAGGGAATACAACAATATTTTTAAGAAGTTTGGAAAAAAACAAAGAATGAACTCACGGAAAATTTTTTTCGTCATTTAATTTTACTTCAGCACTCCCTAGAGGCGTATTCTACAAATAAAAACTGTGCATTGAATAATATCAACTTCAAATTTCAGTTCATTTTAACAATAGCGTCTAGTAGTATAAACATAAATACATATATACTGTCTATACTGTAAAGATTTAAAGAAAAGTAAAAAAAAGTTTGGAAAAAGTCAGGAATTTATATTTTCTATTCTTGTTTGAGGGCTAAGCTCCTTTTCCCCCTATTTGCGCCTATGGCAGTCTATAAATTGAATATCGCTGTGTTGATTGCCAAAATTCGACTGGGGACGGCGCCATGATGAAGAAGAAGAAGAATTTATGTACTCAACTACGTACTGGTGTACGATTTGCATTTGGAAATTTGAAACCCGACCATTGTCTTGATCCCAAAAAAGAGCAGCAACAGTGCTGGAAACCTTATTTGCAAGCTGCTGTTTGAAATTTTTGAACAATATTAATCGGAATTTAATTGCTGATAAACGCGCTGTGAATAGCTGCTAGGGACCCTGCGGCAGCGGCAACCCCGACAATAGACCACGTAATGTACCGTTCGCGTTCTAAACGCAAACGCGAGAGTAATAATCGTTGTTTTCGTTATAACGCGCTTATTACCCCCCCCCTCCCCCCGCGCCGTCTGTACCTTCTACCTACGGATCGGTACAGCACTTTGCAACTTGTGTAAATTCAATTTTTGAAAACGCTTGCATCAGCGTGGCAGAATGGAATAATAAGTTAATAATTCGGGCAACTCTTTAAACTCGAAGGCTTTGGTAATTAGGGTTTTGCGTTGTCGAAAAAACGTGACTCATTTATCACTGTAAATACGATCGATGACACAGTTTCGACTCACTTATTCTATTCCTATCTATTGGTAGAGCATCTCGTTACGTTCGGTTACTTTTCGGGTATTTATTTTACAGACGGCGATTACAGGAGTTTTGTAGCGATTCTCTCTCTCTCTCTCTCTCTCTCTCTCTCTCTCTCTCTCTCTCTCTCTCTCTCTCTCTCTCTCTCTCTCTCTCTCTCTCTCTCTCTCTCTCTCTGTCCTCGAATGACCCGCGCTTGGTGCCGTGCCCGTGATGCAGCTCGTGCATGAATTCTGTTCCCGCTATAGCATAATGGAATCGCACTATCATTTGCTGTAAAATGTCATCACACAAGAGCCTGTTTGTAGCGGCGAACAAAAACCGAACTAAGTAAACCGTTACCGCGAGGAGGAGTCCGAATTCAAGGGACACGTCCTAGTATTCGAGAGGTGGAAATTTCTGATAAACGCGATCACTCGAACTTACTTCGATAAATGGACGCTGTTCAGCAAGAGGGAACCAACTAACATTTGTAAACAAAATGAGTTATTAGTCTCGTTGGAAAGAGCGTAAAACGCAGAATTTTTCAAAATTAGGCCCCCGATTCAAAAATGTGTATTCACGTTGAAAAAAGCTTATCAGTAAACGCTGTGTCATATAGTTTCTACATGGATCTGGAGCTTCGAATCACATGTTCTCAAAATGTGGATTTTGCTAGTTGGTTCCCTCTTGCTGAACAGCGTCCAAATAGAGTTCAGTTTTCAATGTGGTTAACGACTATCATCGAAAAATTTGAGCGAAGATTTAATTACGCAGTTTATTGTATCGAATAATTGAGTCTGGCGTTCCAAGCAGATGACAGTTAAATCGACTTCCCAACACTAGTACAGTTAATGTCAACATGGACCGTATTGCTGGACAGTACTGCGAACAAAAAATGAAACATGACGTTAAGAGAGAGAGAGAGAGAGAGATTTTCAACATGCTGGATGAGTACCGAATTAAAATCTACTCATATTAACGTCAGAAAACTCGGAGGGAGCATTAGGCTGTAAATTTAGAAATAATTTCAACTGTAACTGCTAAAAATTTGAAATAGTTCACTCGTGGGTTGAGTTAAATAACACTACACAACAGCATAAAAAACAATGGGATGAGATTATCTGATTTTAGCTGTATTTTGAATGCCGAATACGATGGTGTTAACCATTCTTCTCGAGAACCTCTCGTTTTGCATATTGAAAATTAAAATTTTATTAAAATTTTCACTTTTATTCCTTTTTGTCATTCAGAAATAGCTATACTGATACAAATAACTATACTGAACGCGTGTGGTTGTTCGATCAGTATAGTTACTAAAATTTGCATTTAAGATATTATATTATTATAAACCATTTATTGTAGTACATACCATTGACTATCTTATATTAATAAATATACTATCTACTATTACATTGAGCCCATACGGGCGAAGGCCTCTCCTAACCTATCCCATTCCGCCCGGTCCTGGGCCACCTCGTGATACATGTTATGCCCGAGCAGCCTTACGAAGTCATCCCTCCCTCCACCAGGTCTTTTGTCTTCCTTTTTTCCTTTTACTTGGGGGGACCCACCACGTCGTTCTCTCCATCCACCTGTTGTCCCTGAGTCTAGCCACGTAATTGTTCCATTTGCATTTAAAATAGGAGATAGAAAAAATAAATTAACTACAATCAAAAAATTAACATCGGCATTAAATTCCTCGTTGAAAATACATATGGAATCGTTTATTCTCGTGTCATTGTTTTTTGAAAAATCTCAAATTGTTGTGTACTGTAATTTGCTCTACCCAACCTTCGATCATCGGCATGACCCTCAGGTTGCAACAACTAAGTAACTACATAGTGAATCTTACCCACGAACGCCTAAATTAGGTTGCCTGTACTCACATTTTCAGGGAAACCACCACCGTTCACCTAGCCATGCTGAGCTGAAAAGTTAAACCGCATATCACGTCAATAACATAAACCACGTTAAATATATTTAAAAAATTGATTGTAATCATTTTGACGTACTTAACGCAAGGAGGACGAAAAATACAGTTGACCCACGATTTTTCCAGCAATTTCGATCGTCGAATGGTTAAAAACGTACCATCTATTCTTAAATCTAACGGTTGCCGCAACCCGGCGATGATCAGACAGAAAAAAAAAAAGGAAACAGAAAAAAAGGATATGGGAGACAAGGGGATGGCTAGGACTCTTTGATTGTGAAAGGAAAAGAATGAGACTGGACGAGAAATGCACGTGGCTATGTAGATGCGCACCAAAACATTCGAATTCTAACCTAGGTTACTACGCGTATTTGGCCGAAAGGAGTCAAAGAGATCGAGAAGAGCGAATTTTGAAATAAAAAAATGTGCAGACCAAGTCCCACCTGTCACACATACAAGGTCGGCATACTATTACTGGTCGCACCATTCAAAGGTTTACAGACGCTGTACTTTATTGTATTTTGATATTTGCTCTTCCGTCTCATTCTTGCCGATGAGATTGAAGACGGTTCCCATTTCTTACGTACGATGTTGGGTTTAATTGAGTAGGCGACGATTTTGATCTAGGCGAAACGTACGCCCTCCAGATTGTTTTGTAAGTTAGCGGTAGCCTAAACTGCCTCTCAGCTAACAGTGTAAGTAACGATAAGTCGTCAAATATCTCGAATACAAGCTGAGGTTCTACCTTGACTCGCTTTGTCAATCAGCTACTCGTATCAATTCGATTGGCTATCTTCACAGTCTACTTGTTCGGTCGTTTATATCACGCACTCGTCCAAATCAAATACTTTCCCGCCGACCCTCGACCTACCAGTTAGTCACTCTTCGTAAGTAGGTACTGGTACTTGTACAAAAGTATCTGACTCTGAGAAGCAAGTGCAAGTGCAATCGTAATTTAACAAAATCGTAAAAACTGCTTCTAAAAAAGAAAAACAAAAAACTACACTTCTCGAGCTTGCAAATGTGCGACCTCATCGTCATCAATTAGCTGCGATTGCCTGCGCGTAGTTAAGAGTCAGCCGCATCTGCGTAACATTTTTTCGCGTGTCTTAGTCGTATTAAGTGTGACGTGAGACGGCAGTCGCGGTCTTCTGCTCGCGTGCGTGTAGCGTGTAAAATCACTTCGTTGACTGGGCTGCTGAGTTGGGCTTGTATAGCTCATAGTACCAAAATTGCCAGACCTCGTGTCGGTGTCGCTTAGTGGTTCCTTTGTGCAGAAACGTGAACTTAAATTGAGTCCGCAAAATGATGACGAACATTTTTAAAATTCACCTTATTCGGTTTCAAAGCGTGGTAACTTCATTTTTAAGGTTGGTCTGGGTGTACATCCTTCTTGAGAGGATTCACAGGGAGCCGGAAAGTATAAAAACTCGACCGTTAGGTATTTCAGTTGTCATTACTTGGTTCGGGAGTTTTCCGAGTCGCTGGATTCATTTTTCCAAATGTTATTTCGACTATCACATCACTCTCTCCTAAAATGCTTTACAGAGGGCCAAAGCTTGATAACTTGAACATTTTCTGTCCATTTTGGCTTCCGGTGGATTTGTACCGTGGTTTTGAGATCGCTGAGTTTAGTTTCGAGCCCCCCCCCCCCCGACCATCCCTTTTGAAAGTATTATATTTAATACCTAATATTTTGTACTCGCTTAAAATGAACAGCGAACATAGACAGTCATCTTCGAGAAAGCCAGTTTTGTTTTCATCGTCTGTGGATACGTAATAGTCGAATAAAAGAGGGGGGAGGGGCGTGAGAAAATAGTACATATTATTTTTATTAATCTACTCTACCGCTATACGGAGAACGGTTTATGATTCGTACCAAGTTCGCCTATTTACTGGCTGTTGAGTTCATGGCGCAGTATTGCGGCGAGGGATGACAGTCGAGATTGGTGAGGGTCTATTTGGTTTAAATTCAGTCGACTGTCGAAGCCTCTCAAGGGACGCCGCAACGTAAAGCTCGCATGAACTCGGCGAACGTCGAATACAACCGATACGATGGCTGCACGAGTAGCTACTCGTAGTAATCATAGAATTAGTAGTAACATTTGGACGCCCGATTCTGATGGTAAAATCAAGCGTAACCTTGATACGAGTACAAGAAGTGAAGAAATTACGATAATACAATAATAAGATTGTAAGGCTTGTTTAAATCAATCTCCACGGCTGAATATAACACGAGTAAGTTGTATATGTTCGGGCGGCGATGGCCGCGAGGTCCAAAGTTGACGCGTTACTAAATTGCATCGCGCGTGTATAATACTCGGTCAGGAGATAAGGTAGGTGTGGGTATGTACTTGTCGTCCGAACTACATGTGCGAGTAGAAGAACCAGAATGTCCGCTTTGCTTAGGTTTGTGCAAACCTCGTAGCTACGAATGAATCGATCTGCTCGAATAATTACGGCGTTTACGAGTACAATAACTATCGGTGTACGAGTAAATACTCGTGCTCGTATAATGAGTACTGGTGGTGCGGCATCGCATCGCATCGCGTCGTGTCGTGTTGTCGCAATAACGCGCGGTGTCGCGTGCAAAATAACGAAATATCTTACATTTAGATACTCGAATGGAGTGTTGGAAAAAGTACACGGGTATAGGCCTACTGTAGATACGAGTGCGAGGTAACGAACTGAGTAATTGCTCAACGGTAGACGTACTCTGAAATCACCGAATCATCCGCCGCGCTTATTCGCGTGTCTGACTCGCGGCGATGGTGATCTGCGTGTGCGTGAGGCCTGTGAACCAGTTCTGTCTGGTGAGTCACGCGCTATAATTCGTCCGACGTTGACCGATTCTAGCGACTTGGCGCGTATTTGCGCGCGGATTACGATATCGCGCGCCGCCCCGAATAAAGAGACCAATCGTGTGTGCTCGAGATCGAAGTTGTCATTTCGGGACATTTAGAAATCCTCCTACACGTATACATATACTCGTACATGCGTCCGACAACCGGGCTTCATTTGGAAATTTCCCAGGATCGAAGGGCGGAACGCGTATCTGAAATACGAGTTATTATAAATGCAAAATGTTTTGTGTACCGGCGCCGCTTGTCGCTAATTCTCAACGTGGACAGAACACGAATATCGGCTTCACGGCGTGCGACCCGCTACACCTCTTTCCGTCAGTCGCGTCGTATCGGACGATTGAGCTTTCAAGAATCTAACGAAGTAGAACGTGCGAAGAAAGAAAAAATCAACAACTACATTTATTATTATTTATAAAAGTGCGAACGCGCGAATCACGTAGATACTAATTACGCTTATTTCGAATGTGCATCGATAGTGAGATACCTTCCTTATTTCTGTAGCTGGCAAAATCCGAATCGAATGGAGTTTTTACGGGAAACGGCGGCCGACGCTGGTAATCGGCTCGTTCGAACTCTAGGCCTAAGGTGAAAGGGTTTCTTCGCGCACCTGTCAAAAGTCATCCCCTTTAGTCGTATATTATAGGTTATACCTATATACCTATAGCTAGATAGTACATACACCATCGCATCGCATCGGCACGACCCTGATAATGGAGGGCGCCAACGCAAGTGACGGCGACGCGACGTTCTCAGTGTAGAGATAAGTATTACCAACTGTTACGCAATGTAGCCCGATAAAATGAACGCTATTTTATGACATTTTTCATGCCTCGCAATTGCGGACGATGGATAACGCGTATTCTTGAAAACTATTCGTACAGCTACAAAAACTATAACTGGTTTGTTTCATTCACCACCGATTATGGAACTAAATGAAGAAACCTTCTCACCGTACCTATAGCGATCGATTGCGCTCCTTGTTACCGTTCTTCGGTCTAGATCAATTAAATCGGACAGCCGATGGAATGCGCGATTCGCACATAGTCGACGAGTTACCGATGAATAGCCAGCATGAGCGAGCATAATTACATCAGCTTCTTAGCAGATTCTGGTCCACGACCCCGAGAGCTATAGTCGGAGATGCGCCGGCCCTGTACCCTGTATAGCTGTGACGAGTTACGTAATAAACTCACTAACTAAAAGATAATAAATAAAATAAAAAAAAGCGTCCGTTCGGCGCTGGAACGGAATCGAATTTCTCTACCTGGTGTGTACGGTATGGGAACTTTTTCAAATTCTAAGTAGACAAACTATCTGGTTTTTTGGTGGTAGGCGCAGGTGGGAACCGGCGGTCGATTGTTCAACTTTATAGCTTCGCGATCAATACGAGGACGTGCACGTACGCTTTAATCTTTCCCGTGGATCGATGATAGTGGCGCGTATGGCGATGCACGCATGCCGAATTGGCCTCGGGACACCGCTCCCCCTATCCCGGAAATTTTCCGTCAGGATAAATCTTTCCCGTAGATAGAACCTCTGTTTTAGCAGAAAGTAGCCGCCGTTGACCCGAATTTTAAATTGATAACTCGCGAATCCGTCGTTACGTCGAGTAAATGGACGCTGTTCAACAAAAGGGAACCAATTAACATTTGTAAACAAAATGAGTTATTATAGTATCGTTGGAAAGAGCGTAAAAAGTAGTATTTTTCAAAATTGGCCCCCCGATTCAAAAATGTGTACTCATGTTGAAAAAAGCTTATCAGTAAACGTTATGTCATATGCATATAGTTTCTTGAACTTCGAATCACGTGTTCTCAAAAAGCGGATTGTGCTAGTTGGTTCCCTTTTGCTGAATATCGTCCAAATATCCTTCTAGTTAAATCCTTATCTGGGAGCTCGGTCTGATACGCGATAACATTCAGACGTGTCAGCGTGCGTGAAACGCTTCGGTGGTTAAGCGATACTAAATACTAATTTTATGAACGCTAAGATGTTTCATACATATGCTTGAACCTGATCGGGTGGTGTCGAAACGGCTCTGTGTACTCGTTGGACATAGTAAAAGCTCGGCTATGCGTTCGTAAAAAAAGGAATATTTTTGCGCGATCAAAAATGAATCCGGAGTTTAAACAAAAATTCGAGGAGTTAATAAGGGTCGTGAAAACAATTATTGAAAATACGACCGACCTCCCTGAAAAGGACTAGACTCTATCGCGAAGGATATGAATGAGACGAAGAAAGAGAACTCAGTCCTGAAATCGAGAGTTGAAGACTTGGAAAACCAAAGTCTGGCACAGTCGCTGTACGAGTTGGAGCAGTATGGAATGTTCAACGACCTTATAGTATGCGGAATCCTAGAGACGAAGGAGGAAGACTTGAGAAAAATTATGAAGAAAACAGCGAGCGCACTAGGGACAGAGTTGTCGGACTTCGAAATCTGTACAACGCACAGACTAGGAGTGAGAAAAGAAACCTCTCCAATTATCATGAAAATGACTAAATCGAGACAAGAAGAAAACTCTCATCTAGGTGGCAAAAGAGAAGAAACTGAAGAACAAGGATATTGGGATATTATACACAAACGCAGAGGGAAAAAATTACTCGAAAGAACGCTTGTCGAAACGCACGATAGAGGTATTCCACGAAGCAAGACGAGTATGAGATGAAGGTCTAATCTGTAATAGAATTCGCGTGGACCAGAGAAGGAAAGGTTTTCATAAGCATTGAAGAACGCGACGAAGCAAGAAGAATCTTCAATATTGAGGACTTGTTAGCCCTCGAAAAATCGTTAATAAGAGATGGTGCAGACAGAGTGAAGAACGGAGGGAGCGCCGAAGAGTTGACTAACGAGGAAGAACAATCAGAAACCTCGAGTACGAAAGAAGGAAGAAAGAACAGAGATCGCGCCGGGAAAACAACGAAGACGAGTAACCGGACCAAACAATTAACACTGCTCGATCGTCTCGAAACAGGTCAAGTAACTAATATGAACAGAAAATAATATAAACCGAACATAAAAAACTGTTCAGATACTTTAGCACCACTCCTAACTGACTTGTACAACGAAATTTTAAAATTACAGAAAATATCCCTGATACTAATAGAAAATAGCGGAAACTATATTGTTATTTAAAAAGGGAGATAGAAGTCAAATCAACAAGTACAGGCCAATTAGCCTAATCTCGAACCTACGCAAAATATTTACAAAAAAAAATAATTAAAAATAGAATATACGAATAGTTGGACCAACATCAAAGCAGGGAACAAACCGGATTTAGGAGAGGCTACTCGCTCGACGATTGACCACATTTTCACAATTAGCCAACTAATTGAAAGGGCAAAAGATACAAGATGCGATTAAACTTACTCTTCAATAAAGCCTTCGACTCGATAAATCTTGAATTCGCATGTGGCGGGATGTAGAGAGACAGAACATTGAGAGGAAATGTATCAATATACTCGAGAGGATGTACGCAGGTGCAGAAAAGCATGTATGAAACTTGATAAAACTGGGCTGCGCATAAAAATAGAAAAGGACGTCAGACATGGGGAGATCCGCTGTCATCGAATCTATTTAATTGCGTATTAGAGGAAATGTCTAGAAAAGTGGAATAGGAAAATATAGGGATGGTGAAAAACTGAATCATCTAAGATTCGCGGACGATGTTGTACTGATAAACGAGGATATAAAGATGCTGCAGGAAATGGGAGAAAAATTTACTAAGGTAAGTGCAGAGACGGGCTTAGAAATGAACATAGGCAAAACAGAACTACTATCCGATATAAAAGGGGAATGTAAACTCACCAATAAAAGGAACTGAAATAGAAAGAATTTCCGAATTCGATTATTTGGGACAAATACAATCATTTGAAGGCAGAACAAATAAAAAGATAACTAAAAGAATAAATGAAGCATGGGCGAGCTTCTGGACTTTAAAAAACATATACAATACATATAAAGGAAAAATGAAGACTGAAACAAAAACAAAATGTTGGAGAGATGCACCATACCAGCCAGCCCTCACCTATGGAGCCCAAACGTGGGCCTTAACGAAGAAGCAAATAGAAAGGTTAACAACTACAATGAGAAGGATGGAACGAAGTATACTAGGGTTAAGAATCAAAAACAGAGTGAAAAACGAAAAAATAAGAGAGGAAACGGGTATGAAAGAAATAAGACACGAGATCGAGAAATTAACATGGGATTACGCGGGACATATCGTACGTTAAGAAGAGACAAGATGGAACAAAATAGTCAGCGATTGGGAACCTTACGACTAGACAAGACAGCTACAAAATGGCGTGATAATATAACAAACATTTTCGGAATAATGTGGAGAAGAGTAGCCCAAGACTGAAAAAGATGGAAAAAAGCTGGGGAGGCCTGTACCCAAAGGGGTTGAGTAGTTCGGTATACGAAATTTATATTTTCTCTTACATGTGTACAGATTGTAGAACTACATAGATTAAAGGCTGATTGAACTGAATTGAATTGAAATCTTTATTATTTGAAGAAGAAAACTACCGAATGAATTACAATTTGGCGGATCAACAAAAAAAAACGAGTAGATATTACATTTTTGGTGTTTCTAAAATATTAATTTCTCCCTCGAATTTATTTCAAGTTAAAATGCGTGCGCGTGTGTGAGGGAGGGGGGGTTACTGGCGCGTAGGTTTAAATTATATGTATGTTCACACGTTCTACGCATTTTACCACAACTGAAACAAGATACGGGAAGAAGCTTAGAGTCGTGACATTATTCCAAGCTATACCTAACATCGGAATTTCCGGAATACTATTTTTGTCGAACAAATATCGCTTCAAAAATTCGATACTAGCCCATTCGGAGCGAGGAGTTGTTTTATCAAATGCGATAGTGAAAAAGAAAAATGTGTGTGTATTTTGAACAATAATCTCGCAGGGATTTCTCCATCGGGATCGGCTGCGAATTACGCGTACTTCTTTCTCGTACAGTTTTGTGTAGTTTCCTTGTTTTAGCGTGATATCTTTCGAAAAACTGGGCGCGTTAATGAATCGCAGATGCGAGTGAGCTAAGAACCATTAAATTGCCGTTCGATTGGACGACTCAGTTTCCGTTCTTGGTGGTTTCTCAGGCTCGTCAAACTCTACACGAATCGTGCGAAACAGACGCGACGATTAATGACCGACGACGATCGCAAATCGATTTACGATTCTACTTTCACATGTTTCGGCAACTCACTGGCGAAGGCGATGGCGATGGCGATGGCGATGGCAATGTACAGTTCTGCGCTGTCTTAAAAGGGCCGTCGAATGCTTTTTACGCCAGATATCTTTCGTTCGTTGCTTGCAGATTCGTACATTAAGAAGAAGAAAAAACAATTAAGCTTATTTTTTAAACATTAACTGTTACGCAATTGTTGATGCGCGCGAAGTCGATGTATACGCGTACATGTTATACTATACTACATACATGTATGTTTAGGTGTATGTGTATGTGTATGTGTGTGTGTTTAGGTACGTGTACTTGTACCGGGTGTACCGGAAAACGTTACCGCTTACCACGCCGTAGTGCTGGCTGATACGCGTATTACCCATTTCTGTTACGGTTCGCATTCCCAACCATAATAAGGTCAAATTATTATTTATCCTGCCGGTACATCACACGTAACCGATGTACAAAGTCATCAACACACACCACATCACCACCCCTTAGTCTCTCTTTCTTACTCTCCCGTATTCTGCCGCAAAAGATTACACGCGAATATTCGGCCGGTATATTTGGCTGAAGGGTTGACCCAATGATGATGACTGTGTTGACGAATCAGTACACAACACCCCGTTCACGATCACCGTTTTTGCTAATTACGAATATAATCTGGTAAATAAAACGGGGCCAAAAGATGAAGGAGGGGAAAAAATTGGGATGGAAGCAAAATACGAGGGAACTAACACGGAACTTGACTAGAAATGATCGACTGTGCGTCCCACCACTTCTTCTGCTAATATTTTCGGGGTTCGAATTTTTCTCCAAAATCTTGAAAGCGTACGCGTGTATAAATATAGAATATTTTTCGAGCCAAAATTGTTTTACACCTGATTTTCGGTTCATAGGTGCTCGTAGTTTGCAAACCCCTAATTTCAGAGAGAAACCCAGCTCGTAGCGCGACCGTCGTCGCTGGCAACTAGTCAGGCTATATATATTCGAATTAACGGCCATTTGAGAGTCACTTCTGGTAGAGCCGAGGCTCCGATAGTCTACTTTGGTACACTCCGTTGCTTGCTGCATCCAGTGAGACGATTTAAAATTAAAGTGAAAATATATATAACGAAATGAGTAGTTCATGAGTCAGGTAAGTAGCTGTGAGTATTGAAAAAATAAAATGGAAAATTTGAAATTAAACTAAAAACATTGGTGTCTGGTGCACCGTTGCGGATATTCGAACCGAGATTTGTCGGTACTCTCCCGTCGCAGCTTCCAGGCGTTTGGTGTTCCGGGACAGAACGGAAGGGGGTCGCATCCTGCTTCGATATACTCCTCTACGTGCTGCATCCAGCCTCTGGTGCATCGTCACGGATATCGAGCAGGGAATCTCTGATACTCTCCCGTCGTAGCATCCGTGGTATTCTTATGAGCGACCGACCCAAAAAAGCGAAATGAAAATAAGAGGAAAAATTCAAGGTGAATTATCGCCCATAAAGATGCGCACATCTGTCCCGCTGGTACCTTCCATTTACCAGCGGATACGTATTTAAATGAAAACTTCAGCGTAAACGCTAAAAATGCAGGCATCCGAAAGGGGGCTCTGAAAAAAGCCAGAAATAGCTCAACGAGACTCGCCCGGGGTGAGGGAGGTGCCAGGGACTTGAAAGTCGGTTGCTTAGATCGCATGTTGAATATTCTGTACTAGGAAGCTTCCTAACGCATCCTTGCAGCATTCCTCAGCGTAACAAGGGCCACCAGGCGAACCTCTCCCTGGTGTAACACGGTAAACACGGTTCTTCGCAATCTCTCGTACCCGCCCCGGAAATATAGTTAACTGTGGTTTAAGATAACCCTTCTAAACTCGACCATTCTACTTAGTCGATTCTTTATTTCCACCGCTTTTCACACCATTCTTGGCGTTTCGTGTCCTCCAATCTCGAATATTTTCAGATTGAAATTGAATTTTCTGTGCCTTGATGCATTCAGAGATGCACTGGAGCTCGTCAAAGTAATAAGAAAACTAAAATTACGTTAGGATATCGAATAGTGGATATTCGAGCCCACCGATGCAATGATCGCGCATACTATCGATTTAACTCTTAGCTAAGAATTGTGACCCGAAGAGTTCAAGGCGAAAAATTCCATAGAACTTAATAGATATCGGATCTAAGATTTCCAGGGTTGCCAAATTCGTTAGTACGATATTATTCTGATTCTCTTTTGATTACTGAAGTATCAATAAGGAGGTGATGGAGGAGCTAAAATTGAAAAAGAAGAAAAAATTACTTCGTCGATATTATGTTTTTGGGTTTGTAGAACCGGTAAACTAATTTTCGCCCGTAGTTTGACTCACTCTTGAAAAGCGTTGTGGCATCAAAGGCGAGGTTATGTTTTCAAAGTGAAGTCGAAATCATGCAAAAATCTAATTCGGCGCATTTTAAAATATTCGTTCTGTCATTCTGTCTTCTGCCGATGAGTGTTACAATTATCAACTATTGATTAAACTGAGGAGAATGAGTTCAACAAGCGCCTAAAGTAAATACCGTCCATATTGTTAATTTTTCGCCTTCTCTCAATTCTAGCTCCTCTCTTTTCCTCCTGTCCGACGGTTTTCAGAATTCCCGAAGTGCTATTCAAATAATATGAAAGCATATTTTGCGACGTCGGAAGCCCTTTAAATATTTTTTACTCGTATTTTATAACTCTCGACTTAGTGCCGCTATTTCCCTTTTATACATAGTATCAAAATGGTCGGTGTTTGTCTCCTAGCTTCACTGCGGGTTAATCTTAACTATTCTTAACGTCCTCTGGGTGTTAGAAATGGTTAATAAAATTTGACGTGTCCTTCCGGATCTTCCGGTCACGTCACTATTTCGTGATACTCGAACCAGTGTAATACGGTACACATTGGTGGTACGTGTATTTCTGGCCACCGCATCTCCTCCAGGACTCAAACCGATTATGACCGATCGAAATCGTAATTACTGGCACTTTCACTCGACAATTCCGATTAATTAATGCGCCATTTATGCAGGCAATTTCCGCGATAGGATGGGGTGCAATGCGATGCGATGCGATGCGACGCGACGCGTATGCACGTCTCCAACGCGATTGTGGAATATCGACTGCTTGCCGCGTTTAGATGATTTATTTACGCGTGAACCCCAATTTGCTGGTACAAACTGTGATCACCGTGGAATCGAATAACTAGGTGAATACTTTTAAAGCTTCGCGATATTCTCAAATTGAGTTCGCGTACACTAAGCTCGGACGAATACTCGCCAGTTCTTGCTCGGTTGTCTTTTTTGTTTCATATATTCAGCGGCGTAGCGAAGCGAATTGCATTGGAAGGAGGGGACAGAGGAATTATTCGACTAACGGGTTCCAAATTTGAGTGCGGAGGAGCTAAAAAATTTTTTGAAGTTTTCTCGAAAAATCTGAGTCCTTGAAAGGCAAACATGGGTCTTTTTGGCACTTTTCGAGTCGGAATTTTTCCAACAGAAACTGCACTTCTCAACTTTTTCCAACTTGCCGAATTTATTTAGGGGCTCTCCTTTCCCCCTCCATCAGTTGCTACACCTTTAGATGCATCATATTTTCGATTGCAAAGGTGTTAGATGTACAAATATGTGCAAACATTATGTACATTATTTCACAAAAGACGATTCTTAACTCTAGATGTCTGACCTGTCGACTGAATTGAATAAAACCCCGCGTATGTGAAGGAACGCAACCAATTTAACTGCAGAACGTGTCGTGTGGTCGCGCCGCGCCGCGATCTTCTTAGTTTACGTTCGTACTCGTACATCGCCAACTGCCGTGTATAATAAATTGCATACGTTCTGCCCGACTTTGCTTGTTGTCGTGTGCCAGCATTACCTACCTACTTACCTCCCTACCTACCTGCTTTTTGTTATTCGGGAAACTAAACACCCGGATAGAGCAACGCGATAAATACATGTACTGAAGGAGGGCGCGGGCGGTTCGAAAGTGGCGCATTCGCACGTTCCAGGTACCGCTTTTTCAGATTTAATGACGCTCGTAAGGGCATGTGGAAGTGTGGGATCGTATACCTGTATTAAAAATGGGTTACGGAAATTTTTATGGAGCAGGAGCTACTTGAACCGATTGCGATCCCTACAGTATGCGCGAGTCATCTTGTTGAAATTTAGAAACACTGATCAGAGATACCAATGTTCTGTGTGCTATGCGTGCTATCCTCGTCTTTTCGAATGTGCCGTCGAAAAAATTCAGTAGGTGGTGAATTTTTTTCTTTTGCTTTTCACAGAAAATCTTATAAAATTCTAGTCTTTTTGTACCAAAACCCTGGAAAGTGGGGGAATTCTGTAACTTGACTCAGTTTGTTAACTGAGTAAGTAAAACGAAGAGTTTTTCTTTGCTTGTCCGTTGAAATTTTAAAAGTCTTGGCGGGGATTTTTCATATTTACCACACCCCCTCCTCCGATATGGTCTTTACAACGGCCCTGATTTTAATACACCCAATTCGATCGATTAATCGAGTAAATTTGAATTTTTGTAAATTTTTGATGGTTCGCGAAAACATATTGTCTCGTACGATAACTCCTTTTTTCTACGTATCGCGAATGAATTTCCACTTCTACCACCCAGGTTCAGTCATTTTGCTTTCAGCGCCAAACTCCTGCAAAAATAAAATTCGCTATTCCTATGAAAGATACGTTGATTAGTTTTTATACGGTAGGCAATGTAGGAACTGGTTTCACTCTGATGAAGTACAAATGTGTAATGTATAGGTGTCCACGTATACGTAGTACGTACCTATGCAGCTTCTCGCATTTGTTTTACCGATGTATTCGAATGCTCGGCGGGAAAAAGGGCTCTCGTGACATTTCACTTTTTTACGGGAGTAGAACCTATCTGGAACTTTTTAAGAGACTGAAATGATCTGTAAACCGCTCCAGCGCCTAAAATAGGCAATGTGAGCGTATCTCTTATAACAATGTGAGATTACCTGACGATTGCATCGTTATTTGTTAAGATTCTGCATTCGTTACAATGTAGTCATAAATTCACGTACACTGATGCCGATGTTCCCCTCCCACCCCCTCTGCGATTAATAAATTGAGTGGGTAATTTCAATTTGTAAAATTTTTTGGACAAATCCCCTGGGTTGGAAGTACTTGTAGTCGTCCAGACGGATGATGTAATTACTTTCTAGATTTTTGTTTTATCGTTCATTTTTACTCGTGTTATACTGCTTGGAAGCTATAGGCCCAGGGTTTAAACCTAGTCGAGTATTATTTCATCAAATTGTAGGGGAGAGTGATGAACGAGGATGATTTAAAAAAAATTATTATCGGACGTATTTATTGTATGTAATTGAGGAAATCCGCTGCATCTTTCACCATTATACGTCGAAGTAAACGTTACTGTCAGAAGTTTACCGATGTGGCGTATCTATAGGTCGATTTATCCGTAAAATTCTCGAGTCCAGTTAGTGGAAAATGACGGTTAACTTTCTACCGTCGTATGGAATCGATGCCCTGGTATTTCCATAATTATTGGGAAGTATATTCCGCTGATGAAAGGTTGTATTGCTTTTGCTATTCCAGAACCCTATCGAAGCAAATCAACCTGATCTTTCATTTTAAATCCCTATCCTCGAGGCTGTATTACCTGTCCTCTAATGTGGCACGACTATTCGGTAATTTAAATAACTTAATATACGCGCATTACCGTGTCGATTTAAGATTGAATTTTGCCACCCGATATTCCTTCAGCCGAGTTCGGCTCTTATTAAACTACTTATTTTAACGACTTGTCGATTTGTTCAACATCATTCTCTTTCGAAGATGGAAGAGGCTGACATAATGGTCGATAGGTGAATAAAATAATTAGAAATGACCGTAGGTGTCGCCTCTGTCAGATATATTCGACAGAGTTAGTCGCTGCCACTTGCCAGCCTAACGAGACCGAAACTTGCGCATTTGTAACCGACTCGCTCTATAGAAGATGGGTCTCTACACAGTCACTGTGTGATCAGTGAAGACGCGTGTGGAATGGTTCGGATCATTTTCGGATTCAAATTATAAAATTCTTACCGCGCATATATTTACAGTCGGAACTTTTTTTTTGCGCTACATAAATCTTTGTGTATCGACCAATGAACAAATATACAATAGCTGTTTTCGTCATTCTTGATGTTTTACTCCGTGAATTTTGAGCTTCTGTCACTAGTGACCCCTTCCCCCCACCCATCCCTGGACGTAGTTGGCTAGTAGAGAATCGCACCCGCCGTTAAATTGTGCCGACTTTTTGTTGTCGTCAACCGAAATTGCTGCGGCATCGACGCATCGCATCGTGTCGTTTGTCTTTCCCGCGTGAAAGATATTCGAGTCCCTAAAAATAATGCGATACCTAGCCCTCATCGACGAGAATTTTCTGGCATTTAGCCTTCTCAAATCATTACGTAATAAAAAAATAAAAAAATGAATTAATTTAGATGCGATTCAGATCTTCCGCGTGAACTCGCTCTATAATTGGCTGGAAAACGTATCTACAAGTTGTGCCCATATCAGTGAGCCTTGAATTTCGTTATGTAACAGTTAGCTCCACGACCGTGGGTGAACGAAGGAAAATTTCCATTTCGATATTCAAATTACGTTTGTGATTTGTGACAACGCAAAATAAGACTAACTCGAACACTTTCAACGACGTTTTTGAGAACTAGAATTATCGTTTTTAAAAATTCACGTTATTATATCGCGGGGTACTTGATTTTGGCGGCAAACCAGTTCACCTATTAATGATTGCCCGATGTCGTCCGTATTGTTCTCCCGAGTACGACGACGAATTAAACGAATTTTTTAGTTTTCATCTAATTGAAAAATTTTGCGGACTTTTTAAATGATCTTTGTTTTCCAAGACGACGAAAAGGATGTTCCTCTTTATATTAGGACTGCATACTGGTCGTATTCGAAACCTATAAAATACGTATTTATTCGTACCTGCGTGATAATATAAGAGCGATTGCGAGCTTAGATCTGGCGTACGATTATTACGATGTGTATCTCAAAGATATTGTCATCGATTTTGTGAAGCACCTACCTATCCGGTGGTGGATACATGGTTAGCAAATTCCACGTATGGGCAGCATACGATGTGAAGGGGAAGTGTGCATCCGCGTACACTGATTGTACGCATACAAAAGATATGGACGGCTCTGGCGATTGCCCATTTGTACCGAAAAACTGCCGAGTATCGGGTCGCGTCCATTTACCTACTCGTATCTGCACTTGATTGTCCCTTCTCATGTCATGTTGTTAGCAATACAAGGAGCTGTACTCGACTGATGATCTACTTACGACCCATAAGATTTAACGCAGCGGTGGACAGAGTTAAAGGGTGATATAGACTGTAAACTGTTGATTGATATAACGTTGAATCTTGCGGATGAGTCGTGTCGTCATTCGAATGACTCGAGCGAGTACCTGTCACACCACAGAACTTTCGATACCTAGTGACTCGACCTACGGATTCTCATGGTTGATGAACGCAGAGCTGAATAATTTGGAAACATTGGCAGTAGCCGTATGTATGTCCAGTGGTTGTGCGAATACAACTCCTTCAAGTATCATTCGACTCAACACGCTCTCTAATAAAACTAAATCGTTAATAAATTTCTTAAATTTTATTGAAGGTCTTAATTTGAGAAAATCGTTTTATAGATGTAATCGTCGGAACATTTTGTGTAACACGATACTGAGAACAATGGATAGGTACTGAAAGGAAATTCCAGCTTTGAAGAGGATGAACTTCGTTGACTTGGGTTTGCTTTTTTGAGTCTCGCGGAACCGTTCTCCAATCCGTCGAGGATATGTACGACCTTACATATTCAGGCTGAAACAATAAAAAATTCGAAATAAGTTGGCCGCCTGGACGAAGATGTTTGCGAGTGAAAGAGGTCGAATCTATGTAGAAGGGTTATTTACTTGAGACTAGTTTAGCATGGATGGGCGTGTGCGGCGAAAGCCGGAGCGTAGCTGCCGAAGCTAGAGTAGGTGGAAGCAGTCAGAGCAGCGGTGGACAGGTCAGCGGCGAGTGGAGCATGGTGAGCGAAGGAACTGAAGGCTGGGGCAGCGGCGATGGCTGGAGCGGCGGCAGCGTAGCCGTGGAATCCGGAGTAGCCGATGGCTGCTGGGGCAGCGGCGATGGCTGGAGCGGCGGCAGCGTAGCCGTGGAATCCGGAGTAGCCGATGGCTGCTGGGGCAGCGATGGCTGGGGCAGCGATGGCTGGGGCAGCGATAGCAGCTGGAGCGTAGGCTGGGGCGTACACTGGAGCTGGAGCGTGGTATGGGGTGGCGTCAACTGGAACTGGATGCGGTACTGGGTATGGAACTTTCTGGATGACTCTGTATGGGGCTGGTTGAGCTACTGGAACTGGGACTGGACGTTCACGGACGACTGGGTACGGTCTCTCGACTGGGTATGGGACTGGTTGTGGGACGGCTACTGGCACTGGTCGTGGTACGTTGACTGGGTACGGCTGTGGTACGGAGTATGGCACTGGACGCGGTACGGCGTATGGCACTGGGTATGGTCGTGGTACGGCTACTTTCTCGTTAACTGTGTTCACACGGACAGCGGTTGGCACGTAGCTGGAACCAGTGTAAGCGGCTGGGGCTCCGTACGCGGCAGCTCCGTAGCCGGAGTATCCGGCTCCGTATCCGGCTCCGTAGCCGGCGAGTCCAGCTCCGTAACCGGCGAGTCCAGCTCCGTAGCTGCCGAGTCCAGCTCCATAGCCGTAACCAGCCGAGTAAGCGACTGGAGCAGCGGCGTGTAAGTGAGCTCCATAACCGGAATAGCCAGCGGAGTAGGCGACTGGAGAAGCGGCGTGATATGCGCCATGTCCTAGTAAACCTGCGCCATAGCCGGAGTAGCCCCCGTAGCCACCGTACAGACTTTCACCGTATAAACTACGTTTCTGGCCTTTTGCGGTTTCCTTCTTGAGCGCCTCGGCGTTCAGAGAGGCGATGAGACCCAGCAGAACGATGCAAACCTGTGTATAACATAGAAAACAAAATCGCACGCGTGAATAGAGAGCATTATGCCGAGAGTTCCTCTTTATTCATCGGACAGTCGGTGACCCCCGAATTGTTTCTCGTTGCTCGAAAAAAAAAGTGTCCATTCGAACGTACGAATTCCAAATTGCGCGCGCATAGATCAAAAATCATCACCGCAAGCTGCGTAGATTCGGTATTAGTCCTAGTTACCTTTTTCGTCGCTTTCAACGACCTTCCGAAAAATAATCGAATCGGAAGAATTTCTTAATAAAATGCGGCGAATATCCTTTACGGTTCTGGACGACTCCGAGTTCATTTATTTGTAACGAATGAAATGCGAAGAACTAGGGTTTCTAGATGATTTTTAGACAACTCTAGTGTCTTAGAGACGAAACAGAAATTGATGAGAGCAACGATTATCCGACTCGGTGGTTTGACTGATTTCAAAACGTATTTGAAAATACTACGCCGCGGTCTTTTCGAAAGATTTTCAAATCAAAACTGTTCTCGACGAAAATTTTACCTGCGTCTTAGAAACAGTCAAAAATTTTATCACCGAGAGTTGAAACCGATCTCACTGGTGTCGTGTGAAAAAGTTTCGATAAGGAAGTGTTTCAGATATTTGTAGTTGTGGCGAATTGAACGGATTAATTTCGCGTATTTGGGGCGGAAAAAATTTTGACCCGTCATTCATTTTTGCTGTTATAGTATATTTTTTTAAGCGACTCCCTTAGTCAGAGGTGAACCGAAGGAGCTTATTCTTTTAGATTTGTTACGGCACCCTTACCCAGCATTTATAAAAACGATGTTGTTTTCCGCGGTAGAATGGCAAGATTTGTTAATTTTTCTGGCCATAAGAAAGATTACTTTCAAGAATGGGATTCGTAGAGAAATTATTTTCAACTTATTTAGCCTTTCAATCGCATTTTCAGTCTATACTCGTATAGGAGTTTCTCAACCTTTTTTGAAACACGGCGCGAATGAGCTTCTAATTCGAAATAATTATTTTATCACTCATTCCCAGAATTTTCTTCTTCAGAAAGGCTAATAGTTCGACTCATTTCTGTTATTGATAAGTTAATGAAGCGGTGTACAAAAACATCGCCTTGATTACCTCTATATTTGCCAAGAAGGTTTTCTACCTTCGTTTTCGTTAATTTTATGATTGCGGAGCTGAGATCGCAAACATGAAAATAAATATGCGATCAACACGCGGTACAGTGCGCTTTATTCACCCTACTGTCTCATCGTGGTACTCCCTTTTTTAGAAGAAAAATTTTGTTTCAAACAATTAGTTTTGGCTTCTAATTGTGACTTAGTTTTCGAGAGAACGCAAAACATAATGTAAGAAACTACGTAGAGATTATGCGCCCTTTTAGTTTTCTGGAGGACAAAAATAGTGATTTGCTAAGAACACTTTCAAAGGGAGTTGATTTTAGAGGTCGAGATCTGACTACAAACATCGGCTTCCTTTTATCGAAATCACGTGGTTCTGCGAGTGTATTTGGTTCGTTTTTTTTCGTTGTTTTTTTTGCGACGCGAATGTGCCCCCCCCCGATCAATTCGAACCCAGTTGATTTAATAATGCGATAAAACAGGTTTTTTTTTTCTTTTTTCTGTTTTGTAGGTATCGAAAAGCGATAAACGAGTACGAGTTTAAATTGAAGATACCTAGGATTTTTCCTTCAGAAATACGAGTAAGTTATTTCAAGTTTATTTTCTACAACTGCCTCACAAGAACGTTTTTATGAAATAAAGATTTTCGTCTAATTTTTACCATCGTCTGGGTCGAGGTAAGAAAATTATTGATCGGACTTTCTTCGTCTCGTTTCACTGAAAATGTCGAACCGAGTTTGAAATGATTAATGTACGAAACGAAGTATCGAATGTACCGTTGAAACAATTTACGATCGAGTTCGTATTTTATAATTTCGTAGTTGCCGTGCGTAGGGAAGAGGTAAACGGTAAAAAAGTTGATAAAATGTGTGTTAATGAAACGTAAGAAGATTCCAACGTTTTCGGTACACGAACAGACATTTTAACTTCGGATCTGGACTTTTTGAAAATAGAGAAGGAAATTCGACAAGATTAGTTCTGGTTACCGCTTACTGGGCTATCGTATTTGAATTTATGTACGTCGAAAGGCATTCAACGGGAGTTTTCGTATCGGAGTCAATCCGATGTGCGAACAGAAAGACTTCACTATTCGTGTCTACTTGGAAACCTCGAGACTTTGCTATTTTCGGTACGTCGAGATGTGATCTGCTAGATTGAACTTGAAATTTACGCCGTTTTTCTCGTTACCTACTCAAACTAATGCCGTGAAAGGTTGAAATACATAATTTTAGATTTGAATTAAGCACCGAAACTGTGAAATGGTTATTTATCGCGTTATTTTCTACTCGCAGTTGCAATCAAGAGCGCTTTTAATTTACTAATTGCCAGCTAAACTTTTGTGGTATTGTAAATTTTTATTTTGAACCACTAGGTAGAAACTAACAGAAAATAGTAAAACTGTCTAACTCTCTAATATATTTTAAATAAAACCATTTTTCCAATTGAACGTGAGGTCGAAATGAAATGAAACCGACTGGTAAATTCGAACCACCGAAGTGAAAAATACCTAGCCTATCTGAAAAATATCGCGCGTGTTCGCAATTTCGTATCCACGCAAGCATCCAAAAATTTTCAAAATCCATATTTTCTCCTCTTTTTTTTTCACTTTCTTCTTTTTCTTGAACATCGTAAATTTGAAATTGTGCGTCGAAGAGGATTTCGCATCGCAAATCGAACGCACTGGCAACTATTTTGAAATAAAACTAACAAAAATCGCGGAAAATGTTCTTGTCACAAAACAGAAAAGTTATACTTATGTAGATAAAATGCGTAAAAAACATACCTGGAATTTCTGCATGTTGATTTAGACTAGATTCGTTTAACAGAAACGAACTTTTTGTATTTACAAAAATGAACTGTAAACAATGTGGTACAGTTTGTTCGACTGCTGCTTCGAGTCGGATAAGTATTGGTTAAATACTTTCTCTACCAATATATGCCAAATGATACGGAGTCATCTTGAATATTAAGTTCAAGAAGAGTGCACCTAATTATTACGTCATAATCGATTATATTAATTTTGTCAACTTCTCGTTCCCAGACCGGTTTCGGGAGATTTTGTTTTTTTTTGTTGGCTTTTTTTTTCCTAATTTTATAGGTTCTCGGTTGGTGCTAATTTTAATATTACGGTCACGAGGCGTTCACAAAATATTCTTCTCGAATTCCGGTTGGTTTGTTTGCGAAAACTCGTTAGTGGAGCGGTGGAGTCATGGAGTGGCGCTGCTTACGCTGGCGCTTACCTTTACGATCCAGTCTAGTAGTAGAGTGTTCCGCGCGCTTTGCAGCTGCACCATCCTCAATTAGGGGCTCTGATCGATTTGTGGTGCGGCATCCAAAACCATTCGTTTTAAATTTCGCTTCGTATGCGATAAATTTATTTTGAAAAACCTCTTACTTGTCGTACGGTCGCAGAAACTGTTTGACACGTTCACCTTAGTAGTTGATCTTAGTTGTGAGAAACTAAAAAACCCCATCTTCAGTGGCCTCGAAAGCCAGGGTGTTAATAGTCGTATACTTTCTGGGCGAAGTATACTTTTCCGTGATTAAACAGATACGTGCGAGCTCTTAGCGCTTTTCTTGTGCCCGACCACCACGGAACGTCGAAAAAACGCTTTTTACGAACAAGTATGTCTATGTAAAAGGATTATCGAAGATAAGAGTATTATAGGTACTTATTTAGCTCTATTATTTTGGCGTTACACGAAGGTCGCTCAGATAGTTATCATTGGAAAAGAGGTGAGAAATTTGCAGAAACTGTAAAAAAAAACAAAAAAAAACGACTGCGCCGTCAATCCGAATTTACAAGAATTGTTCTGTTTTGTCCGCCCGTCTTCACTACCCGAAAATGTGTGTTTCAGGGGGTCGCTGTATCTCGCACGAATGTTTCGTTTCATCTCACCCAGTCTTTAATCTAGAAAATAAGGACGAAAAAACATCATCATTTCTTCGTATTTGTACGATATAGAAAATGACAAGCGACGAGAGAACAGGTTGCTCTTACCTTACGTGGTTAGCTAACTGAGAAATTTCGTATTCCTTGGAACTATCCAATGTGTTGAGAATATTTCATTTTTCGCGATATTAAAATAACAAGCTCGTAGAATGAGAAAAGCATTATCATGGCGAAATATTGTTGAAGGTGATCTTTTTAATTACTATCAAAACTCGAATCATCCCTCACTAGTTTATCAGTCCTTTATTGGGTTAAGACAATCTGACTCTTCGCTCTCTCGGGAACATTAATGTTTAACGGCACTTCGATTGCTGTGGACATTCGTTGCGTAAAAAATCTTCCAGACAAATGTTTATACTGAATTTCTCGTAATTCCATTAGTTCGGTAAATACAACTTACTTTGCACCTCCTCCATTTGAAACTTCAGAATGTGAAGTTCAAACTAATACTTTACTCTGTCCCGTATTAATACAGATTAGGCAATCCGCAAACTTTCTGGGTAGGAATCGAGTAAAATTCAGTACAATTATGGTTCTGGTTACTCCGAGTTCAACAAGTAAGGGGGGGGGGGTGTCGGTAACCTTCGGTTTCATCTCTACCACATCTTTCTACTCGTCAGAAATGGCCAGAAAAGGGAACACCTTTTCCCTACCTTCCAAACCCGATGTAAGGGTGCGTGTTCTCTTACTCACTTCTCTTTGAGAATGTGTTTGTCATTTCCACTATACGCAATGAAACTTTTAGCTATGTATTTTAGAAAACTTTCCCTGTGAGTTTCCAACCCCACTACAGAATAACCTAATGAATATTGTGCAAGGATAAAAAACTAATGCTTTTAAGTGTATTCTCCGTCAAGGTGAACTTCGGTTCGCTTTCAGATTTCTTTAAATTTCCGATTGGGCACCAAAAAAATTGCACCCTTCCTCCCCCCCCCCCCTACACACACGCACACCGTGACTGGAGTGCAGCGGTAATAACGGACAACCTGCAAGTGGAGTAAGCAAGAGAACGCGCTAACTCTTCCTTCGGGTTAGGAAAAGGGGAAACTTTAATTGCACGTTGAAATAAAGTGAATAAACCATAAGAAAATAACGATAAGATAGAGTGTATGAACGATAGGAAAAATGGCAATTAACGTTACACATTGCACACTCTGTTTTATCGAGCGATTAAATGACACCCTTAGGAAAATAAGGGAGGGTGTTTTGGTTTTCGGTTGTTTTGCGTAATGTAGGTGCTCGAGTAAAGACATTGTCGAGAGACGAAAACCAATACAGCCTGGAATGTTCCAGCTTTTGGGTGAACTTAACATTTTACCTTTGGAGATTGGAAAGGTTCTATAGGTTGGAGCACTGCCTTTTCTTCTCGATACGAATTCGCGAATTGTTCGAAAAACTTTGCATATTTCTGAGGACGTCACATTTGAAGCACCATTTGACGGTCGGAACTCCCCAGTATTTTTGCATACACGATTATGAAAATTTTCCTCACTCGTTCGCTGTGCTGCGCTCTCGCCTCGTTTTCATTTCAGTTACTATTCCTCGTTCTACAGGAATACTAGTCGTAGCAAACTTGTGGTGCATCGCACGCTGTGCTATTTTATCTCACAATTATTCGCACCTCGAATGATTCTAAAATAACGGAAAATTATCGTCCCATAAATAAGGGTTCTGCTGTCGGATTCAGTCCAGGAGTTCAAGAAAAGTCTTTGATCCGATCACATTACATCAGTAGTGCAGTTGTAAGCAGACAATTTTTGGAGAAAATGGATAGTAAGCTTAGTTGTAGAGAATGCGATAAAAGAGAAAATTCCGAACAAACCCCGCATGTTTGGAGCGAACGAACGTTGTTTGGTTCATGTATTTAATGAGGTTCGGAACATTTAAACGTTTTCGAACTCCTCCGTCAGTATTCGTATAGGATGTATACCGGTCCACCAAGTTTCTGAAAAGTTCCCCGTTTCAAATAAAGGATCCTCAGTTCTTCAAAATTTCCCCATCTTGATGAGAAAAATTACTGAAAATTCAAAACGGGAAGTTTTTTTTCATCATAAAAGTGAAAATAATCAGCTTTCTTTGGAAAGTTATTGGAAACTTTGGCGTGCTAAATCGAAAAAAGTCCCTCAGCGTCAGAAAATAAATCCTCCGTGAATCTTGCCATAGTCCCCTACTTTAGATTTCCAATTTTCAGTAGACCCCAGACATCTTGTCGTTTATTATACCTTCGGTTAGCCTCGAACATCTTGATCTATATTTAGATGATTGAATCGAATACAGGACCAAAATACGATGCAATCAATTTGCATCAAATAATTTTTTTGTCTACATTTTCGAGCATTTATCGACAGTACAACGCGACTGCAAGTTATTTATCGTGTTCGTCTTTGATTATTCGCTATAAGCTTCGCCATCCAACCACTCCAGGTGTTCGTTATGTAATACAGATTACATTTTTCGACCCCCCCCCTCTCTCTCTCTCTCTCTCTCTCCCTCTTTCTATTCCGCCGTCGTTCTTTCCTCACCTTCTCTCTTTCTTTTTAAAATTAATGCCAGTATTTAACATTTAAATTTTTTGTAGCACATTTCCACTTTTTTCCTTTTGATTTGTACCATCGAACGTGGAGCCACTATACATTAGGTCGACTTTGGCTGCTGGAGAGCAAAATAGCGAGAGCAATTCGTTGTAAGACATAGACATAAATTATCGACTAAAATATACTTGTATACGAGTATGTATATATATATTTTAATCTGTGCCGATGGAAATCTGCTGTAATGCGGAATGTAATTAATGTGGGCGGGCATGTACGATCAGATTGATGCCGAAACAAGACAGAATTTTAAGAGGGGAGTTGCATTCTCGATTAAGTACCGACAAAGAAGTGATAGTCTAGTTTTTTCATCTTTTTTCTTTGCTGATTTTTTTCCCTCCAAAAAAGTTCATGAGAAAAATCGCGACATTGGACTCATTCTCGACGAGTTTTGTCTGTTCCGCATGGCGGTCAGAAGCGAAAAGTAGTAGAGCAGACGCGAACTACATAAATTATTGATTCATCGGTTGTGAAAGAGAACTGGGAAGCAACTCAAAGAAAATTAGCTTTTTGGTGGTATTTTATTTTTACTGTTACATCAACTGTCAATAATTATATTATTCTCTGTACACTACTTTTGTAACTCCGTAGATTTGATGCCGATTTTTGATGTTGTGGCAGTATTATCGCTTGATAGTAATATTGCGAACGAGTAATCTCGCGCGTATTAGGGTTGAACAAACCACTGAAAAGATTATCCGGATCAGGAATCGCGAATTATTGGCAGAAAAAAATAAATGATTCGACCCTCAATCGCAGATCAGCCGAGAGAAAATTATTCCGTTTACTACTTAGTCCAAATAAAAGGTAATTCTTCAAATCGTGTTTCCATTTTTTTTTCTAGAAAATTTCAATGAGTTTCAACGAAATTTCACAAAAATTTCAAAATATCTATTAAATATCCGTGTATTGAAAATTATCCAAAAATTTATGGACTGAATTTTTAAAAGTTAATTCGGTTCGCGGATAGTAGACAACAAAATTATTCGGATGACGGATCAAATCAAAAAATTTTGTTTCCAAACATTTTTCGAACTTAATGTGATCCAAATATGTGCACTTGTGGTGCATATTTTTTGTCGACGTGCAGAGTTGGAAATTTTTCATCAGTAGTCGGCTTGTCTGCAAATTATAAATTTTAAAATGGCAGAGGTGAGTAGATATAAATTTATAAGATATATTGAAAAGGATGGATGTGGCTGGGAGGTTTAAAAAAAAAATAAAAAATATATGTCACCAAAATCGTCTTTACTGGAGATAGTTATAAAAATTGTATTACCAGTTCTTCGTCTTTACGCGCCATCTCAGCATCGAAGGTTAGCGATTCACGTGTTGATAGTGATAGCCTCAAACATGGAATTGAAAATGAAAACTTTATATTAACTTTTAGTGCTGTCGGGCCACTGATGCGATACTCGAAAGGGTACTTTCCAGGGTCGGAGGTACGGTGTCTCAGGGGCCACTTTGACGTGCGTGCATCGCCATACGTCCCACCACGCCAAAATATGTTACCAGTGAAGTACACCCCATCCATCGTCGCAGGTTCTTTAGCAACGAATTTTGACGTCGTCCTATTAATCATTTCCTTCAACTATTTAGCTTCAAAATTTTGCGTTCGTCTTCTTTCGCGGTGTGGTCTTGGTGTATTTCAGCTTTTCTCTTCTTCTATGGAACGTAGCTAGTAGTTCTGACTATTTCTACATGAACGAGATGAAAGGAAATTTATTGTTAGAACGGCCAACTGTGTACAAGAATGAGGTGAAAACTAAAAATTTTCCAATTCGAATTACGTTGACTCCTCGAAGGTTGTTATTTACTGTCTGTAAAAACTGTGCAGTATATACCTATTTTCAGTTCAACCACAAGGCTCGAAGTTCAACGTAGCATTTGCGATGTATGTACGGGATTTTCGCAGAAGAAGATTTTTCGGGATAACTTACCTGTGAGAAATAATTATAAATATCGTGAAATAGGTTAGTTTTCGATTGTATATAACGTAGTGAACCCTAATCATGGAAAAAATTTGTTCTTTGCATCAAAATTCATAATTTTATAATTTCAGAAAAATTTCCAAAAGCTCTGAAGTATGATAAAAGCCGAATTAACAATAAATTCGGCTTTGAAATGAGAAAATTTCTTTCTGTTCAGACGTTTAGAACGTTACGTACAATCAAAAATAACGTGTGTTTTTTTTAATATTGTTACGCTCGCGTAGCTTGCGAGCCCCTAATTTCAGAGAGAAACCCAGCTGGTAGCGCGATTGTTGTCACTGGCAACTAGTCACGCGGAGGGTTGTGCTTACACCCTCCAGAATACGTCTCGATTGGTGGAAGTGGCCTCGGTCAGGGTATATAAACTCGAACGGACGGCCGTTCGAGAGGACTTGTTCAGAGTCGAGGCCAGCAGGCAGTTCTACTTGGGTATACTCCGCTGCGTGCTGTATCCAGTATCTGGTACACCGTTAAGGATATCCAAATCGAGAAATTTTGATACGCTCCCGTCGCAGCACCCAGATGTCTGGTGCTCCGGGCACGAACTGGAGAGGGGTCGCATTCTACTTCGAGATGCTCCCCTGCGTGCTGCATTCAGTATCTGGTGTACCGCCGTGGATAGTCGAATCGAGAAACTTCGATACTCTCCCGTCGCAGCATCCGGATATCTGGTGCTCTGTATTTGAAAGAGATTCTTACGGGAATGGGGTACAGTCGTACTTCGATGCAGTATTTAATGTTGCATACCGCTAAAAACTGCCTACCAGTATTCTGGGAAAACAAATCCCGTCCTTAAAAATGGGAAAAATTTAACAGCACGCAAGGAAAAAAGATTTTGTACGCAAAGTAGGAGAACGCAAACGGGAAAGTGGAACAACGAAATGGAAAAGAAATATGAACGAAAGAGGAAAGGAAAGTGCACGCAATGTAAAAAGATGAAAAGAAAAAGAACAGATAATATGTAGGTAGGTACTAGATAGGTAGCTAGGTAGGTAGGTATATTCTAGTTCGAGGGTATGTAAACAATCTCATGTTCGTGAGAACCCGTTCAACTGAAGCATTTTCAGTTACACAAATGCTACCAATTAGCAATATGTACATTTTAATTTTTAGCTAATAAAGAGTTGCACGGAAGAAAAATATCTCACGTCGGATATACTAAAAGTAATTGATTGTAGGCACTTTTCTCTGGAACTAGTCAAATTTTCAAAATATTTTCAATTATTTGGAGAAATGTGTCTTCAGTTATATCGTTGTTCTGCGATGAGATCAAAAGAGTATAAATTGTAGTTTCAGACAAAAAAAAAAAAAAAAAAAAAATACTCTTTTTTCATTGTTCCAAAAAAATACAATACTCTTCAAAAGAGTATGTCTAGCCAGCCTGCTACGTACCTAATAGTTCTTTGAAGTTATGGACGTGCAGATCTAGTCGATTGAGTATTGGCCAAGTTACTACAACAGTCTTCTCTCCGGTCTGATTTCTGTGATAAATAGGTATACTTATTCGTTGTTCTTCAAACTGCGAAGGTATTGGTGTTGTGGGACGTATGGCGATGCACGCATGCCAAAGTGGCCCCTGAGACACCGCACCCCCGGCACCGGAAACTACTCTTTCGGGCATCGCATCAGTACCGAGGGGAACGCTTTGGGGCCGGGCCCGAGCTCCCATTTCTCCTGGCCGGAACGGTGCGCGCATCCTGCCAGGGCCACCACGGGGTTCCCTACTGACCGAGGTCCGCGCTCCCAGAGCACTCGCCTGGAAATTTCAGGTTCCCCGCAGCCGGACGCGCTGCCTCTTCCTCTTCACTCACTCATCGTGTGAGACTCTTCCGATTGAAGCTCCAGCCCTGGTGCTACGGGCGAGCTTCGCTGGATGGTATCCGCCGCCGCAGTAGCAGCAGCAACATCCGCTTCTCCTCCTTGAAGGTATTGTGTATATTGTAGAACAATTCATGTACCTCTTCTCCTGGGCTCCAGAATGAAACCTGAGTCGGAGCTGAAATGTTGTTCTGTCAACTATGTTTGTAAGCGTCTGTAGAAATCGAAAAACTGTTTGTGGGTTCGTTGAAATTTAAATCGAAAAATGCGACTTTGATTAAGCGCTGTCTCTCGTGTTGAGCTAGATGACCCGTTAATTTTGCGACTGAAATAATGTACAGAGCTATAACGATTAAGCTGAATAAAATATATACATAATTTTCGTTTAAGATGCAGTTATTTGCACGCTGACGAAATGAATAGTAATTCTCCGTTATTTGAACGTTTCTGAATATCTAGCAGGCGATCAGCCATGAATTTATTCCAATTTGTTTTACTCGAATGGTTTAGTGGATGGTCAGGAGGGGTGGGGGTGGGGGTTGAATGCTTTTGATCCGCGACAAAATTCAGGGAAGGAAAGTTTGCGTATTTTCTAAAAATCTAGGAGAAAAACACCCAGTTGCTGTCGAAAATAATGGGTGATATTTTATCCAGGAGTGCAGGTGGAACAGTTGTGCCCTGAAAAATCCTGAAGAACTCTACTATCTCCAGGTGGAAAATTTCTGACATTAGTCAACAGACCGTACTGAATACAAGTTTCTCTTAAGTAAAAAAAGTATGTATTTAATAACGGAAGAATCACGCAGGAAGCATTTCTTTGAAATGTAAACAGAAATCTCGTAGCTCCTCTCTCTTCCAAAAAACGTGAGGATCACCAACTCATTTTGCTGTAATATTCATCTTTCGGCGCGAAAATAACATCTTACCCATACCGAATAATATATATTATGTACTTCGAGTAACCCCTACATTCGCCAGTCATTCATATTTATACGGCTATCAAAATTTCAGAAACCCCATTTCCTGCTTTATTCAACCCGTTTATATTTTGGTTAGAGTTATGACGTAAGAACTGATTACTTATTGTCATGATTGTCATTCTTGCAATCCCGTAACATCGGGGGGGGGGGAGGGTATATATATCACATTTTCTCATAAGTTAATAATCTGCCCACCTTCCCGTACAAGATTCAAAGTTTCCCGTCGATGTTTGGAAATTGACGCTAAAAATCCTTGTTCCGCTTATTTAGAGTTTGCCATTATTGCCACTTAGTTTCCTACTAGCCACTGGACTTCAAATTAAACTTACACCCTAGAAAAGTGGCAGCCCTGCAGAGTCTGGTTCCAACTAATGTACATACTATGTACTTAGTATTAAGATGGTACATTGGCTACTTATCCCATAAATTCTGAAAAAGGAAACGAGGAGGCCTATTTACTAGAAGTACAAAAAGTGTAGAAAACAGGGCATTTATTCACGCAACGAAAAAGCGGGGGGAGATCTGCCGTTTGATATGAATAAATTGTAGACGGTGTCGTGGGTAGTGAAATGTTAACCAAAAAATTCTTTTGTATAAGTATGTATCTCATGTTAAACTTGGAACCTCGTACGATGCAGATTAATGTTTTGTATTTGAAAGACCTGAAAATTTGATGACGACACCTCCATATGATAAGGAAAAACATCAGGAGGGGAAGGTACGACACAAAATTTGGGAATTTCCGAGACAAGAAACATCGTATTGCGTGTGTACAAGAACAAATAGAAAAGAACGAGTGGAGCTGTAATTCCTGCTGTCAAACTGTGCTCGCCGCACTTCGGACTCCCGGGTATATACGAGTAGGTATGTACTATGTACTTCTCGCACTCAGCTGAAACTCCATTCATATGCAAAGAATCTCGTGCGGGTAACGAAAACGCCAACAGTATCTGGTAACTGACAAAATATATTTTACTTAAGCTACGCGTTATAAAATAGACATACAATTATGTACAAAAGTATTATAAAGTTTGAACCGAGTATAAAAAGTTGGTACAGTATTTTGTACAGAGGTCACGAGGAGATGGTTTGCGAAGAACGGAACGAATTCGCGTTTTCGGAGAGTGTGGAAAGAGAGCAGGAAGACGTTGGTCAGCGCTTAGTGATGATAGGCGTAGCTGCTGGCGAAACCGTGATGGTCGAAACCGTGATCAAAGCCGTGAAAATCGTGATGATGATCATGGTCTTTAACGATGACCGGTACGTGTTTCTCGACGTAGACTGGTTGAGGATACGGCACTGGCACTGGCTTCGCCACTGGGTACGGTTTGGGCACTGGCACTGCGATATGATGAGGGACTAGAACCTTGACAGGATACGGTACTGGTCGGTCAACTGGCACTGGAATGTGTTTTTCGATATGGACTGGGTACGGCTTGGGCACATGCACCGGGTACGGTCTATCTACTGGCACGGCGATGGGCACTTTCACCGGATAGGGAATGTGTTTCTCAACGGGAACGGCGACTGGATGGGGTACTGGAACGGGAACCTCTTTGGTGATGGTCACGTGCTTGACGTGATGGTGGTCGTCCAATAGTCCGTAGCCCCCGAGACCGTAGCTGTCGTAACCGTAGCTGCCGTAGCCACTGTAGAGGCCGTCGTGTTCTCCAAAACCATAGCCGAGTCCGAAGAGACCGCGTTTACCTTGTTTTTTGCTATCCTCGGGAGTGGCGCTTTTCTTGTCGGTTTTTTCCTCTGCTAGAGCTAGCGCGACGATAGCCAAGAGCAGGAATTGCGATTTCTGCAAATACAAATTCGAATTATATGTTTAGAACGAGATTTGCAGTTTTGCTCCGTTTCATTATGCGAGAAAATATGTAGTACATAGTTGTTGCGAGGATTAAGATCGACAATAGCAGCTAATTATATGCGTAGTGTGTAGGTGGAGCAAGAGCCACAATTTCGTTGAGAGCGCAGAATATTAGTACACCTCATTGTCCTCCTCGCCCCCCCCCCTTAGGTGATCGTATATAAGCACCTAAGACTTTGCAAATGGTGAACGAAGCGATCAACTGGAATTTGACGAGGTTATTTCGAGAAATAAGCAACGCGTTATTCAGTGTCCCACGTCAAAGTTGAAATAGAAAAATTATTGACTGTCAAAAGCGAGTTATTTTTCCAGGTACCTCGAATTTTCAGGACTCGTAAATAAAGATTTCGCTAGGTTTTTCGTCTCTTTTTCATTAATCATTTCAGGAAACCATTGTTTGGGAACAAAGGAGCTGCACGGGAGCTTTGGGAACGGGAGATTTGTGGAGACTGCTTTATAGCCGTCGCCTCCTCCTCTTGTGGAACTTTCCCGTATGTTCCGTGATTTTATCTAACGGACCGCGTGCCGTATAATTGTCAAAAGCTAGGCGACTAGTATTTTAATGAAACATTATAGCATTTTGTGTCGGCGAGAACGATGCCGTTGACGATGCACTTGAACGGATTATACCGGTTGTCTGATGTTACCTTGCCCGAGATCCAGTTTAAACGCGGTAATGAACTTCTAAATTGGTCGACGTGTGCTCGGAATAATTTTAACCGACCCCATAGTATAACCGATTTTAGAAGGAAAAAAATGACGACGATTCTACGATGATAATGACCGTAGCCAATCCAGAAATCGGATCTTTACTATCTGCGTTATATACCTATGCTTCTTTATTCAAGTTGTGCAGTTATCGATGAGCGTAAGGTGAAATTGAGAATGATCGAATAATGAAATGTGTGCGGCTTATCCAAATTGATCATACCGAACGTCTGATTTTCCGAAATTCGGAGCATTGTCGACTGTTGAAGTTACCGTCTAGTGTTCTTAGGCGATTGAAAACGCAAGGGACGTGTGTAGTAAAGGTTATCTGATAGATCACCACTGTGGCGATTCGTAGCCAATCAGAAAGCTCCATTGGAGGAAAATCACCGACAGTACCTATATAGATTGCCATAGATTCCTCAGTACAGTAGTAACGGTGACGAATTGACGATCAACAACGGAGCTTTCTGATTGCTGATTCCGGAAGCGCTATTCTGATAGTTTATTAAGTAGCGCTTTAGGATCTTTAAGATTGCGGCAATTTTGCGTCGCCTTTTGTCTGTCGGGAATTAAAACGAAAATAAATACCAAATAAAAACTAAGGAAGAGGGAAATATATTCGTGATACTGTATTAGTCTCACGGTTGTAACTTCGATTTCGGATTCGAAGTATATTATCGTTGACCGGATTCTTCGATATAAGGATATTATAACAGTGACATTTATTTTCCCGTGTACCGAACACTGGTACTCTGTCTGTATACGTATATAGATTCTTGAACCGTGTAAACTTAATCTTGACCACTTATTTAGAACGACCGATTCCGTTATTGAATAATACCTACTCCTTTGAAAAGCGTCTAAAGTTCATTCCTCTTCGGGAGACTCCGGTCTCCCATAAGAGTAGCGCCTGATGTGCCTATATATGCGAGCCAGAAATAAATCCTTCGAGATTAGTAACGAGTGAACAGTAGGGAAAAGCGGGGGGTGTACGCGCTGCCTTCTCCCGAATCAGTGGAACTCATTTTCACGTTATTTTTTATTCGTAACCACTCCATGAAAGGTTCCATAGAGAGCTAGGCCTGAAGAGGATGATGATCCAAATAAAATAACTTTAAAAATGAGTTCCGAATTTTCGGATTTTAACAAACACTAGCTTTTTGTGAAGCCCGATTAAAACAAGTGGTCAGAATGAGGATCGAGTAACAGTATTGTAAACGACATCTGGTTTCATGTTCTGCGGCATAATACATTGTCTTTTGATTTTCAAATGATCTCAGTTTTCCTGGGCCTGCCATTGCTCATTGACGAAATGGTAATTGCCGTCCAAAAGAATATTTTTGTAGATTGTTTTACTGGTGATCAACAGCCAGGAGCCACCAAGTAATTGATTAGTGGTAAACCCTTTCCCCCTCCGTTTTAAGGATGCAGCCTGGACAAATTTACAGCGAAGTACAATCATTTAAAACATATCCTAATTCGTTTTTGTGGTTCACTTAATTGTCGAGTAATAGAGATACTTCTGTATACCGTAAATCGCACTTTTATCCTATCACTGGATTAGTCTACAACTGTCTTACGTGGACAATAATATTTAAATTTATCTTACGCCGAGTAAAATTTGAATACTGTATCGCCGTAAAATATTCGATGCACAGAGCCGCATTTCCCCCCTTTCTCGCTGTTTAATATAAAAAATTAATAATGGACGTCGTCGCATCCAGGCAATTACGATTGGTGAAAAAATTCTGCAGCCTTTTCGCATTTTTAATTAACTGGTTTGAAAATGAAAATCCACTGAAACGATGTGTGTATCTTGCGAGGTTGTGTATACCATTAAGATCGTCAACCGGAAACGAAATTTCTCAGAATTCTTTGCGCTGCTTATCGAAATTTGTGTAACGGTTTTTAAAACGCGCTGTATTATTTTAAATTTTGCGCTCTCGTTATAAAGATCAAGGGGATTCGATTAACGAATAAAATTGCGCGAATAAATTTCGAGCCTAGGAGTGGCAAATTCCAGTATTTACCACATATACCAGTCGCCTAAAGAAGGCTGTTTCATCTCCATACCACTGGGAATATATTATAATGTATTTTGTACGTATTTGAAGCGGAATAAAAAAATTATAAATAAAAAACGGGGGAAATGTCGGACGTGTTTTTAATTTTTCCATATATCGGATACTGAAGAAAATATTTTATAACCTTGTCCGCACTATTCGATCTTACCGTTACATATACATAATATATTTATATTAATATTATGTAGACGTAAGACCGCCCCCTTCGAAATAGAAAGAAAAACTTGAAACAAACCGACCTCGATGCCGAGCCAAAAATTTAATTTTTTCAAGTATCCGAGGATATGCCTCTATGTAGGTGTTTTTTTTTACTAGTACACTGACGATAATACGTCGGTATCCTAGAATGCAATCGTAATACAGGTAATCGGTATTCGCACCGAAAATAAAATGCACCACGAGTTCGAAATAAGTGCAGTTACGTATTTGTAAACTAACGACCTTTCTTAATCAATTCTTGCCACGTCTTCTTTTTTTCCCCTTCCCTCTTTCTCTTTTCCTTTATTACTTTCTTACGTCTTGTATTAATGAAAAGGATTTATCAAAAGCTAGTTATCGGAGGGAAGACGAAGGTGATTCACCAATTTTCGTATTATGCACGCTTGCATGTACCTTGATGAAATTCGCAGTGTCGTCGAGCAAATATCAAAATTATCGCCAAAATTTTATCGAAAACCAACTGACCGCAATTTTTAAGCCACGACATTTGTTTGTAGTTACTTCGCGAAAGCACAAACTAATAAAGCTAACTGAAAAGAGAAAAGCACACCGAGTTGATAAAAGAAAGAAAAATAAAGAAAAATAGAAATACCTCGAAGTACATTTTTACAACAATCGCACGCAACTCAAATCGAAGCAAAAAAAAGCTAAGCCAAAGAAAACAAAATAAAACAACAAAGCGAAGCGGAGAAATTAAAACAATACAATTGAAGTAACGATCTGTACACAACGATGGACTAGATTAAAATGTATATTTGCAAGGATTTGTTTATATATCGACCCCGGCCAGGGGTGGTAAGTTTGTTGATCGGCGAATGCAGCTCCAAAGCGCGGGTTGAAGGTAGGGGGGAAAATCGGCGATGTAATTAACGTATATGCAAGCTGCTGCTGCTGGTAACGACGATGCCGGGTTACACTACCATATTTCCTAATGAGAGACGTCGTTCGCCCAAGTTTTTCTCCGGTCAGGAGAGTACGCGGGTTCGCGGGTACAGGTATGAACAAAGAGGACGGACAACAATGCCTCGACAATGCACGCAATTCGCCCGATTCTCGTCCCACACTCTGGAACAGGGTTACGCAACGGGCAACAATTTACTCGCATTGCTTCAATTGCGCTATCCTCTTTCTCTCTCTCTCTCTCTCTCTCTCTCTCTCTCTGATTATGGTAAGACACGAGTTTTAATATTTAATTAGCAGATACGAGAATGACCTGCAGTCGTTTTCCAGACGCTGGCTACGAACTTTTCGTGCTACACCGCCACCGCCATCGTCGTCGCTACCTCCATCCAGCAGTCGCTTACCTGCCGCGGCTACATCATGCCGATCGTCTGAGCCTCCTCTTCGCCTTCTTCGTTCGTGCTTCTGCGACTTGACGCGGCACTGCCCGCAAAGTCCAAGTCGAGTCCGCGCACTGCGACCGCGTGTAGGTCACGAACTACATACGTATGTACTGTACATACATTTTGTATACTGGTGTACAGTGCATAAGCGTATGTGTGTAGGTGTATGTGTACACGTGAAAAAACACTTCGAGAACGTGCGATTGTTGATACGTATTCCATGTTAGGTTCATATACATACATAGTACATACATATCTGCGCCTGCAGTTACCTGTTTCTATCAATTCCATAGTCGACACCGTGTATATATATATATATATACGTACTATACTGTACAGTAAAGGCTGATGATAAAGAGGTTGCGCAGTGGACGCAAGTGCCTGCATGTTTGCTTTTGCACGCGCCGTGCACCAGCGTCAAAGATCGAGAAGCCTCTCGTCTCGATACTACGTGTCTTTTTGCGGAAAACAGACTTACGCTAATGGTGTCTGTATTCTGCATTGAAGCTACGACGTGAACTTTTGAGCCACTCAACGCCGCGCCGGGGATCTTAGTGGGGCACTCATCTTGAACACAATGATGTTTCAGTACCAGCTGGTGTACGCATCTGAGTCGTTCTGATGCTGGTGACACACGGCTACCTGGTTTCGACGGAAATACCGAACAGAAAGCGAAAAAAGCGTACGTAGAAAATGACATTTCTTTACGACGTCGCATGTTCGCTTCAAAATAGGGAAACTCGCGGGAAGAAACATTATTCTGGTACGCAATAACACGCATGCCCAAAATATCAGAGAGAGCCAACTAACTAGCCAGTCAGACTAATAACTACGGACAGAGCATAAAATGGACTTACGCGATGGGAGTTATTCGTAAAACGGATCAAATTAAATGGGAAAGATGAAGAGGAAGATGAAGAAGAAGGGACGGATGAAGTGGACGCGGGGGTTCGTTTTCGAAAATTTAGCATCGTGTGGTGAGAAAATACGGGGCGATACCTGTAGAACTAATAGCAGGCAGCGCAACGTCAGCGTACAAATTTCATGTAATGTCAGCCAGGTTGGCTGTAATTATTTTTACGTTGACTACGAAGTTGAGTTCATACATTGCTGTAATGAAATCTGTGCGCTACCTTGTACCATAGAAATGTTTTCACTAACACGCGAGAAATATAACTAAAGATTAACCGAGGACGAGGACGACGACACCGCCGACCAAGTGCACGTAAAATGCGTAGTTACCACCGATTTCGGCAATTCGTGTGATGATGGTTCTCTTTGCTTGTTTAGGTGCACGCGTAATTATCGTGACTTTGTGGTTGCGTTCGTATGTTATACGTACATATTGGTATACTTACCTACATATGTATGTACGTATGTACTGTACACTGTACAGCATAGCATAATATAACTTACCCGACTCACTGCGACATTAACCTCCCTACTCCCTCTACCTACTTGCCTGCCTGCCTGCCTGCCTGTGTTAGGTTGATACTACGCGAAATGTACAATTTTACAATACCTACGAGTATTTTGTGCATCGCATTTAGTCGTCGTGGAAGGCGTTATTATTACGAGCGAGCGCATTGTTCATACCGATGAGAAAAAATAACGCACACGAGTTAATAAAAATAGATGTTAACCCCATCGCATGGTACGAAAGTTCTTCATCGCCTTCTAAAAGATGACGCTCGCGGTGTTTAAGTACAATTACCTAGGTTTGTGTATGACCGCCTTGCAGCTGGAGACTGTATCTTTACATTCGAGGTTATGCGTGCGAATTTCTTCGATGTGGGAAAATAGGACCAGTGGTAGAGAAGGTGAAATAGTTGAGAATTGAGTTTGTTTAGACCGAAAGTCCGTTTTCAGTTTCGAGTCGAGAAGTTTAGTTTTCAACTTATTCACCAGGGTTGACTATCATTTGCTCGTCTCTATGGAGAAACGAATCGCCGGATACCACAATCCTTCTCCTCAATTCTATTATGTAGGTACAGTGTTGGCACGTTTAAATAATGAATTGTATCGAGTATTCGCTTTTCTCTTCCATCCTAAATCAAAATTCAACGCCAAGATACCGTGTAAATGATATTAGGGTCAGGCCCGTAGCCAAACTATGATTCTTGAGGGGGCAAATGATATAGTGGGGAGAGCAAATTATGTTTTGAAGATCTGTCAAAATCAAGTGCATCGGCGCTTATACAGGGTTTATCAGTTTTCCTTCCGCCATATAGGAAGTATGACTCAATGTGTTATCTACCAAAATGTACAGTTTGTACTGGTATCAGTTATGCGCGCTACACAGCGACGAAACCGATAACAGATCTTCATTGTAACGGAGTTTTCCTATGGTGGAAGGAAAACTGACTAACCCTGTATATACAATACATATTTTATATGGGTTTTTCGACCAAGATAAGATCCGGATAAAAAGTGGACAACCCGAAATCCGCTTTAAAATACTTGTATTTCAGAGTACCTATATACATATTTATATCGAATTACTTGGAAATATAAGTTTAATCGTTACACCCACAGAGGGGTAGGAAAATTGGGTGGGGGGGGGTCGACGAGAAATTCGGTACAACGCGAGACCCAGTGTGAAAAATGGGTAAGGTGAGATCACATATGTACATGTATGGTAGAAATTTACGGCCCAGGTTGAGATCCTGCTGCGTTGTCAATAATGTAGGGTGAATAATCATGCTCGAATGTGCGGTTTTGTATGAATCGTCCTACCTGGCTAAATTCTCAGTAGAAAGATGCGAGCGTTTTTGTCGCCTGAATTCCGGTCAGTGATCTTTTCAAAAATCAAGTTCTTCTTAATTTATCAATCGCGGTTACACGCATCAGACGTATTTTTTTCATACAAACTCTAGTTAAAACGTGACTGAAATTCTGACTTAATCTGAACCCTAATCAGATTCCTATTAATTCAGGACCTAAAATTACTAATTTATAAAGTGCAACATAATGTAAATCGAAATGTTAAAAAACGGTAGACCCCCTCCCCATTTCGATTATACCGAAATCAAACGCCATTGCGGAAAATTTTACCGAAAAATTAAATCCTAGTACAAACTCGAGGAATTCGGAAAACCCTGAAATAAGGAATAAGTTGACTCAGGAGAAAAATTTGAAGAAACCTTAGAAAAAATCAAACAGGAACGCTCAGGTACGTTTACAGAACTTGAAAAAACTTATGAATTTTAAATAAACCACATTATAAATGAGGGAGCGAAAAAGTAAACCTCAAACATTCCAAAAATTAACCTCGTTCATGTCTCATAGATCAATTCCGATTTAGACGATAATAAGCTTTCGGAAAAATTTATTAAAATAGAGAAGGGCTTCTGAGCAACCTCAAAAAGAACCACTCCAGCTCTGAATTATGAAAGCAGCAAAGGGCACCTAGGTAACCCAAACAGGAACCACGCCAAGTTTCCAAGTCTGACTCAAATTATAATAAGACACAATTTAACCAAATAGGGACCTCTCCGAACCAGATCCGAGGACCAGTTCTAATATTATATTATCTGACAGCTCAGAATATTTAAATTATGGAAGCGACGAGAAAAATTACATAAATCTTCAAAGAAATATTAAAACAAAAAGAATAATGTTTGTGTATTCATAAAATCTAATTCTTGGTAAATTTCAGATACATTTAATGAAGAACTTTTAAGCTAGCTAATCAATTCATTGATTAATGTGACGAAGCAGATAACTTTAAAAAACACTTAATAAAATACTTTGCTAAATTAGAAAATTTTACCCAAGATTTAAAAAGAAAAATTGATCAAATTCAGTTTCTTCATACTCCAGAAGTTCATGAAAATATGTTAACTTTCCTGAATGAAAAGAACTTGGGCCTTGTATTGAAAGAAACTCGAATAAATCACTTCATTTCTTGAAATGGAAGAATCATATTCATTCATTTGATTAGGAAAAAAAAGAAGAAAAGTCTGGTTTCTTCCCTTCGTGAGGAGAATCGATTCCTGTTCTTAAGCAACAATAAGAAAATCACCATTTCTCTGTAGATAATTTACCTTGATTAAAAAAAATCCGCACCACAAAAAAATAATAAAATAGTAAAAGAAACAATAAGCAGAAGAAAACTGTGCGCTATTGCCGTAACTGTTTAAGTTCAACCTTGATTTTTATTAAGTGTAACTTGAAATGTTTTTACTTTTCTTTTCGTTAATATTTCTGAACAATTTTTTTTAAATAAATAAATTTTCAAACCTATGTATATACTGTTTTTGAAACTGTCCGAAAAAGTTTTGGTATTGCTTTTCAAATTCGATTAAGAACGCATAAGTCACCAAGGAAAGAAATGAAAAAACGAAAGAAAAAAGAAAAATCAGAATTGGATTGTGATAAAAACACTAAAAACCAAAACTCACAGAGATGAGATTAATAATCCAGAATAAAGTAAGCCAAAAAGGAAAAAGTAAAAAAATATTGTTGAAGTTGTATCTTATTTTTTTGAATAAAAAGTATGTACTTAGTTTTCTCTTTGAGTAAAAAAAAAATAAACACCTCCCCTTCTTTTTCAATAAAGAAAGAAAATTGTTTTTTATGCGAAAAAATTTGTCCTTTTTGACTCGGAAATTTAAAAAATTATCCACGATAAAAAATTGTACCCCTCCCTCCCCCCCCCACAAAAAAAAGGTGCAGAATAGTAATTTATTCTACATGGTGTGTATTCCATGCGTAGAATAAAAAAAAATCTACGCCAGTTTATCCTACGGCACAATCCTGATGCGGAATGAACGAGAAAGGAATCAAAGATACCAAATGAAGTTTCAAAAAATGTGTAGTAATTCCTATTCGTACAGGGGTAATTAGAGAGTTCCGATTTTCCCGAGGGGGGAGGGGAAGCAAATGAAAGGCCACGGGCCTAATTAGGGTACATTTTGCAGATCACTGTGACCCGCAATTCCAAATTGTTCATTCCACGAGTGTATACCTATAATAATTACAATGCCTACACACGGTTTGTCCGAAACAAAGTCAACGACATTCGCTATCTGGTTGAGGTTAGCAAAAATCATAGCTCATAGGGTAGATACCTACTGTAGGCTATTGGTGGGTAACTGTGTACTTGTATCTACCTTGTATCAATACGTTTTCAGTGCATCTCTACTCTGTTGTATAGTACTCGTATGTAGAGAGCTCATGTACGTGTACTCCAGTGTTGAAATGAGTAATCGTTTCATCGAATGCTCCTCGTAATAATGCAAAATGAAAAGTATTAAGCTGGATTACGATACTTGACATTATGTCATCCAGGTTAGATTCCCGACGAAGATACGTATGTATCTTAATAATCCAAAGTTGATACACGATTTTTCAACTTCACACTTCAGTAGCATCGGTACCTACTAACTGTGAAATATTGTACTACGTACTCGTATTTTAGACGTCGTCGTTGCACGTTGCGTACACTCGTATCCATTATTTATTATTAAATTACGGAAATTGGGTCATTCCTTACCTGCGTTTCATTTCATGTACATGTGTACTAGCCCCGGCATTCATTTTGTGTGTAAGTATCGTATAGCCCAATCGGATTTGTATTTCAACTTGGATAAGTATGTATTTCTGTTTTTGGTCTTTCTGTGCGACGAGAATTTATGATTCAAATCGCCGTGTTTCTCGTATCTCGCGTAACACCTGTACGAGTATAAAAATGTAGGTGTACTCGTAATACGCAACGAGCGAGCGACGAGAAAACTATTAATATACGCGATGGTTCGATAGCATCGAGGAACTGAGAAAGTTCAGTAATTTAGCTCTTCTTGGCCCATTATAGAAGTTGTTGCAGCAAAAACAGTTCGAGTCAAATAAAAAACAAGAAAAGTAATGTCACCTTGGCGGAGTTCGAAGTTCAAGAGTGCCATGAGCCACTGTTTTTTGTGAATAATTTGGAGTTGAGACACGGATGCAATTTTTCCATATTCGATAGTTGTCATTGTAATACTTTTGTAGTCAGAAACATTCACTAGCGATGTACTATCCAGAAATTTTCAAAAATGTGTAAACCTGTGAAAAGGTTAGGAGAAAAAAAGGAAAAAGAAAATACAGGGTATTTGCATTGTTTAACGAACTTACTGATACCTGGCGGATTTTTTATTAACTTCTATAATTAGTTCGTCACTGACAAGAAAAATACCTTGGCCTATGTGGGGAATCTGCGATATTTAAAAATCATAGAAAATCGAATTCTAGCCGTAAATGTCTGAAATCTGGCGATTTCATTATTACAATAATTTTCTTCAATTAAAATAATAATAATAATTGAACTTTATGAACTAAGAAATATTGTTTTTTTTAAGTGATGCATAAAAATGCGATTTTTCGCCCGCAAAGCATATATAAAACGTGACTCATTTCGGTACCAGCATGTGCATCGGTAAACACGAACACTGATGATTACTTTTGGCTGCGGACACATCCGGATAATGAAGAAAAGTGGATTAAGATAAGAAGACAAAGAAATAAAGTGTTTGAACACGTACGAAAAGGTTTTTTGCACCCGCAAAAACATACGCTCCTTACAAAAATGTTGCATTTTCGCACTTGTATCAATTTTTGAATAAATTTGCTTGTTTTATTGAAAAATAATAGTATACGAATATGATCACCAAAATTCAGATTCAAATTTTCAAAAATCTATTTTCCCACGATTTTTTAAAATGTATTTGTATTTTAAATCACAACTGTTCGTTTTGATGTGAGCGCCCCTTCAAGAAGGGAAGGGGAAGTAAGTGGGTCACTAGACCCATTCGGTGCGCTCCCAATGTTTACTTATCCGTAGAATTCGATAAATTATCGAATTCCGTAGACCTACGGTATGGACTAGGAGAAAGAATAAATTGGTTGTACTGTCGTTATAAAATTTGGCAAGTAGTGCTCGTGTCTAAAATCTAGAGACTCGAGACCAGCGTGGAGCGACGTAGCAGACTTCCATTCGCGTACTCATACGCTCCTGGGTGATACAAAATGTAGACCATGTTCTCTAGTCTCCATTATTCTTTAAATCTGACTCTGCCTCTCCAGCAGAAAGGATCGTTGGGCGGTTTGTCTGCCTGAAATCCGAAGACGTGTTACATTACCCAAACAAAGATCCAGCTAGACGTAAAGACAGGCAGCTAACCATTCAAACCGGAAGATAGTTAGGAAGCTAGGCAGCCTACTATACCAACAGGAGTCTGATGCAGGCAGAAGGTTATTTTTTCCGGTTGTACTCGTAGCTAGAGCCTTTGCTATTTTGACGAATTTGGTGTGAGACAATTTTCCAGAATCACGAAAATAAAAATGATGACCCAATAATCAAAGTTGAATATCCTACCTGTAGATGGTATAAGTTTTTAGGAACTCTCACCTGGAATACCATCGAGGATTAGGACATGTGATTTAATCGAGCTCGCCGTTCACTAATCGGTCAAAATCGGTCGGTTAAATTTCCTTTATCAATTGTTAATGCTAATCATCGTTTGAAAAGTCTGGTACTACTAGCCCTGACAATTACTCGGACCTCTCCATTAGCGCCTAATATTTTTTGATATACTCGATGGAAATGACGAATGGTATTAGTCGAATCTGGAACTACGGTTGCGTTGGGAATTATGGTTTCTATATCGCATCGTTACTCGATTATTAAATTTCGACGTAGAGATTACGGATCACTGCGTAGCGTAGGTAATAGGTATGTCTTTTTCCTGGGAACACAATCGATTCGAAAAACGAGGAAATGGTGATACACCTATGCAAAATCCGAAACCAAAATGAGAGTCCTTAATCACTTCGATGAGCCGATCCAAAAGTCGACAGGTACATCGACTCGCTTATACTCGTATGTCGATATCGCCAGTCGAGTGCATTACCGCTTTTAAGATGGACTCGACAAATGTACTCGTATATCAACTTGACATCTTCGATCTTACAGTTTAAAATACTACAAGTCACACGTCCATTACCTACTTCGATGATTTCTAATATCTTTAAGGATATTCTTGTGACTCTTCAACGAAGTTTGATCTTTAGATTGGATTGAATTTGTCGAGCAGTTGGTCATCGATATCGACTGATGTGTTTCTGATAGGGGGGCTCTTATACACTTACGTCGAAATAAGCTTTTTTCTTACAAATGCGAGTTGCACTTACGCGTCGTAAATCTCGTATGCCGAGCCACAAACCAAACTGGTAGATCGACTGTATATATCTGCCGATGACATTTACCGTGCCTACTAGTATCTGTTGTGCGGTCAGTATAGTGGTCACTTGAACTGGTATAAAAAACGCGTAGACACTAGACACCTCCGCCGACTTCGAACGATGATTACGTAACATTCCGAATAGAATCGAAATGTCATACGTGTCTGTACGATGCGTAAAAATTTTCATCAAAATGGTCGTTGCTTATGAGGGCATTATAGGCTCGGATGCGTGTAGTAACAATTACGCCTCAAGGGCTAGAACAGGATTGTTATCGAAGGTTCTAGCTCGTACGGACCAGGTCCCGTTTTATTGTCGATGCATTTAGAGGGTGAAAAATTGAAAACTTGACCAAGTTCGATCTAATATCAGGCAACTTACGAGATCGTTACGATCGAGTCCACTGTACGATGTATTCTGAGCGAAAAGTGGGACGTAGGTTTACTAATCTCCTTCTCATCTGTTATATGTGCGAGTATATGTGTGCATTTTGTACGTAACCGACGTATAAGCACCAGACTCGCCGCGCCGTAATATTATGTCATTTGAACGGATTTAAAAAAAAATTAACTTCGGCCGGACGGATGGATGGTCCTGTTTCTGTTCAGCTGTTTCGGATGAAGCCTCGAGCGGTACCAAACAAAACACGCATGCAGATTTAAACTGATCGTCGAACGATTGGCTGTTATAGCCACCTACTTACAAGAATTCGTCTCACTATTATGTCGTGGATACCATACTCGGACAATTCCTACATAGGTACACATTAATACGTACTCGCTGTGTAGTTAAAATTGCGATTCGACTAAGTAGACCTAAGTGATTTACTTATTGTTAATCGGATCGATCGTTCGTAAATAGGTTCACCTATAGTCGTAGTATCCTCGTAGCTAGGATTCGTCATTCACTAGTATAGAAATTGTACAAACGATGCATTATAATTAAAAATTTTTGTACCCCTTCCAAAATAGAAAACAACTTCCGACGGCACTGCGAGCGTCTCTGATTATTCTGTCGTTGGTGAATGAGGTGGCATGTTCTCGGCACCTGCACGTCGCCTCGTGTGAATGAACCTGCGGCACCAAAATGAAACCTGGTTTCAACTGATACCTGCAAGCTTAAACCTATTATTTATTTCGGAAAACAGTAACTTTTTTTCAGTTGGAAATATGCCTCTGGCGATAGTCTTTCTCTTTTTTTTTAGCCACCCATAAAAATTTTCCACACCTCACTCGATGTAAAAAACAAAAAAACAGAATGGGGCCTAAATTTTAGAAATGATCTTTTAATTGAATAAATAAACTTGGAAAAATGAACAGTTTGGCCTTGGCTAAATTTTACGTGCCCTTGGAAAAAATCCGGGCCCGGTGCAAATGCACGTTTTGTACCCCCTCTCACCGTCACTGTCAGGAAAACGTACCTACGCACTACTGTACCTGCTTTACCAAATTCGAAAATTTTACGCTGTTGCTGCGAGAAGATCTTCGATATAATTGGGTGATTCTTCGAAAAATGGAAAATTCAACGTGGACAAAAACAAAAAAAAAAAATTAGGTTCACTTTTCAAATTTTTTTTCGTTGAAATCGGTACTAGGGGTATTGAGAAACCATATTCCGGTACCGGCCGGGTCTAAATTTGATTTTGGGGGCTTGTAAAAAAAATTGTTGTCCACGTTGAAAGACAAATTTTTCACGTTTACATAGTGTGATAAGATGAGGCTGTACGATCACACAGCGGCACGTGGGTTACAAATCTCACGGATCACGGTTTTATGAAGTACCAAAAATTTATCTAGGAAAGTAGTCTCTGCATGAAGAAAATTTAAAGGCTGTTTCTACAGAATGCTTCTAAGTGTCGAAAGATTCACGTCCTTCAACGTGGATACAAGAAATACGTGAGTATCCACGTTGAATAATATCGCCTTTTTCCTTTTCCCAGTGGGTAAATATGCGATGAATATTTGATACATGTTGCTGAATGTAATGTGGCCAACATTAGATATTATATTATTACGTTTTTACAAATTCCGAGCTGTACATTCAATATGGCTTCTGATGTCCACAATGAAGGACACTTACAAACAGGATCTCAGCTATAAATGAGTATTTTAGCATACAAATCATCATTATTTCACAGAGGAAGTTATACGAGCATTTGAGAGAAGTTTATGCTTATAGTGGAACCCTACAGAGAGGTTTGAAAATTATCCACGTTGAAGGACATATCTCTTCCTAGACGCAACTTTGAGGCATTCTAAAGGTTATTTAACTTGGTTAGAAAAAGATTGTAAGACCTATACCGTGTTGTCTCAACTTACCTCTTCAACAATGGGAAACAGTAGTTCCTGAAAATGACGTATTAAACCCTTCCAGCAAGCAAAAAAAAAAAAAACGGAACTAGGCCAGGTTGACACCCACGTTGATGGACATTTCAGGTGCATTTTCGATTTTCTAAGTATGTTTTGCTGAACTAGGGAGAGCTTTTACCACTGTGTCTCCATCAGAAGAGTTCATTTCCTCAATTTTGACATATTGCGCATAGCTTTCTGATAATAAGTAGCAGAGTTACGGCCCATTTACATGAATTGTCCATTTTTCGGAGAATTACCCAATTATACTACTGGTAGTAATTTTTCCGAAAGTACGAAATAGTATTCGTCCCACTCCGTAACTCGATGAGCAACTTAATGGCTGAATAAAGTTCGATTAATGAAAAACAAATTGGAAAGTACTCCCGTCTCGTTTCCCAACCTCGAAGTAGTTCTTTGTCCTGGTGGATTTTCCCGTTGCCTCATTCTTCTCGATGACCAAAGACACTTTATTGTAAAGCGTAGGAAATCGTTTATTCTTCGTTAATTACATTATATATCGTCTCCGAGTATTATACAACGCTCGTATATAGGTAAATAAACATATTCCGTGGCTTTAATTATTTAGGTACGGACATTCCGGGTGTTTCTTTCAAATGGAACTTTCGGCGTCTTGTGAAACGCACTTATTGCGTTTTTCGCAGATTATTGGTTTTTCAGAGCTTGTCCGTGTATATTGGAACTGCTTCGAACTACGGCATCGCATATCCGGATGGAACCCCGTTATTGCGTGTTCGCTCTTCGCGCGATTATTTGTGTCGTCAAACTCCGTATTTTATTCGTAGCCAACTGAGAAGACCAAATGATGAAAAGTGGAAAGTTTCATTCCACGAAACAGCCCCGGCTTATATCCGGTAGTAAGGATTTTCTAACTGCTAAATTATCGCCGCAGCCGCTAGGGTCTACTTCTTTAATCCGATGGTACCGTGGCCATAGGTTCCAAACTTGGAAGCGTATCCGTACACTCCGCTGGCGGTGACGCCGAGTCTGTAAGCTGCTCCCGAAACCGACGGATGCGGATGTTCAAACGAGAATTTCTTCTTGAAAATCAGCGGATGTCCGTACGACGCTTGTAACGCTGATACGGGCACCGGTTGAGCTACGGCGAACGGTTGTGGAACCGGAACCGGAACTATTTTGTTGACTGGCACAGTTACCGACTTGACGACGGGAACTTGGATCGGATAAGGTACTACCCGGTCGACTGGCACTGGAATGTGTTTCTCCACAGCGACGGGGTACGGCCTCGGTACGGCGACAGGATGTTCAACGGGGACTCTGACAGGGTATGGTACCGGTTTCTCTACAGGGTACGGTATTCGCTTTTCAACAGTCACCGGATACGGTTGGGGTACGAGAACGCGTTTTTCGACAGTTACCGGGTACGGTTGGGGGTAGGGCACGCGTTTCTCGACCGTAACTGGGTACGGCTGTGGTACGTGTACTCGTTTTTCAACCGGTACCGGATACGGCTGCGGCACTGGCACACGTTTCTCAACGGTGACCGGGTACGGTTGGGGGTAGGGCACGCGTTTCTCGACTGTAACTGGGTACGGCTGTGGTACGTGTACTCGTTTTTCAACCGGTACCGGATACGGCTGCGGCACTGGCACACGTTTCTCAACGGTGACCGGGTACGGTTGGGGGTAGGGCACGCGTTTCTCCACCGTCACTCGGTACGGCTGTGGTACGTGAATTCGTTTTTCTACCGGCACCGGGTAAGGTTGGGGCACAGCTACTGGAACCGCGCGGTCTACCGGAACGGCGTATGGAACGTGAACGTAGACGGGTGTTCGTTTTCCGACGGGTATGTGGACAGGCTGCGGCAGGAACGCTGGTAATTCTTTCTGCAGTGTCACGGAACTGGGAAAGGCTGCGGTCACAGGCACCGGCAGTGGATACGGCGGCAAAGCGTAGCCATAATGATCGGCGTAGCTCCAAGCTGCTTTCGCGGCTAGGTTATTACCGATGGCTTTATACGCGTGCACAGCTAACCCGATGGAACGTTTGGACAATGGCTCTTCCTTGGTCGAGTTCGACACAATATCTTCGGCAAAGGCTGCTGAGACGAGGAGTAACGTCCATATCTAGAACAGAAATACAGTTGGATTAATTTTCGAATGGGAGTTCATTTTTCGTGGAATGCGTACGCAGAAAGGGAAACGATCGACCCGTGGCCAATCCATGTTTTACAGTCCCGGTAAGGTTTTTGCAACAAATTGGCAGCATATAGCGATAAGGCCGCCAGCCAATAGCTTCGGGCGGGGTCAGTAATAATTGTCGCGAAGTAATTTCGTAGTTACTGCGTACCTGTACAGTACGTAAGGTGTACATATTATTGTGTACAGTATGTGCTTACATACGTAGTACCTATATTATCGTATTATGCGGGTGACCAATCGTCGAGATCGACGAAGTACGAGTACTCTAATCATCATCATTCGTACGAACGGAACGCATACGAAATAATTTGCCAAGTTCAAGTTGAACCGTATCGAAGGTTGGTAGTTCATGACAGCCGGTGTGGTGCGGTGCGGTGCGGTACGATGTCAGTCAAACTGTCAGCCTACCGGCCGCAGTGTTTCTACAGACAGATCGCTTTATCAATATCGATATTATAGCGATACACCTTCATCGGGGTATTTGTACTGTTACAGGTAGATAAAGGTTATAACTATGTACGTGCGAATGAATGGATGGATGTGTGTGTGTGTATGTATATATACATATTATGTACGTAGCTACATGCTACATACTGCGTCATCTTCTTTAAGGCACGGCTAATGGTTTGTGGTCTTGCTTCCCGATCATGTGTGCTGTACGAGAGTACCTACGCGTACATAGAGGTATAAAATAATAATATGTACGTAATACATAATATTTCAGTTCGAAGACGTGCGCGTACAGCGTATGCTTCCCTCCATCCCTGTCCACAGGTCACGGTCTCAATTGGCTAACAATAGAAACTGACCACGCACGTGCGTATGCAGTTCTTCAATCTGATTTTGAACAATAACATACTCCCTCATCGTACTATCTAGAATACGTTGTTGGAATTATTACTACTGAGAAATCGAAAAATTGTTCACGTTTCTGTGATTTTCGAAACGTAAACAAACCGCAAGTTTTCTATTTCTCGAGTCGCCTTTATTCAAAAGCGTTTTTTCGAAAAATACGAAAACAATATTTTACGTATATGTAATTGTATGTAATTTGGACGTACCCGACAAGAAACCGAGTATTCGCAGGAAAATGAGGTAACCAGCGGGACCTGAAGGAAAATTGTCGAAAGACTAACATACTAAAAATCTCATCCCATTTCCGCTCATTTTTAGGAAAATAATACCTCTACCACTCCACCATCGCTCTAAAAAAACTCGAATTTCTCTAACTAAAGCTCGTAGCATGGCCACTTTTCTAGAGGGAGTGAGGGTGAGTCTGCAACTTGGGGCGAAATTATTAATTTCACATCCAAAAAGTCGAAAATAACAAAACGAGCAGAAAATAAGTCTTCGCCTTTCTATCAGAAGGGCAAACCGTCAGTTCAGATGACAATGCCCTCATTTGCCCCTCCCCACTCTTAAACTGCAGAAGTTCGTAATAACCGCGGGTAAATACAGCAGAAAATGTTTTTAAACGAAAATATTTTTCTGAACCATGTTCTCCAGAGAGATACCCTGAAAACGTTGCGTATAACGGTTTCACCTACATGTAATACTACCCGTTAACATAAGACGTATTGAATTAAAATTGGTCATTTTCCGAATGCACGGAATTTTGCGAGCAGATGTGATCTAAGTTCTACCCGCAGTCGATTCCTCCTCTTTTCTTACACTTTCGTAAGTATTTGAGAAACCTGTTGTCTTCCTGCTCCCCCGCCTTCTCCCTTTTTACTCTTGCGAAATTATCTTCTTACCTATTTCAACGGACAGGATAGAGATCATTATCGTGGAAGCTTTCGACTTTATTAGATTACAAGAAATTGTACTATACCAGAGTATGGCGACTCTTTTTAAATTCCAGAAGTAACAATTTTGGTGCAAAATGTTCGATATAGGTATCTGAGCAGATTATGCTTATTGAAATTGAATACCTATATCTACAGAAAACAAACTATAATATTATCTACCTTGCAGACCTTCGCGTGAACTACGTTTCCTCTTTGAAAATGGGGTTATATGTATACGGCTGAAAGTAATTAATTTTAATTTTATAAATCGTACGATACATTATTTAAATAAATTAGAATATTCCGAAACGGGATCGTAAAAAAAAAAAGTCTAGTTCTAATTAGCCGAGGAGGAGAATGATAAAATAAAATATCAACCTCGTGGTAAGCAATTTATACGAGTACTTCAGCCATGCAATGTATGCAGTAAATTCAGCTTTTTTCTTCCACTTGGTTAGAGATTTCCTTGGAAAAGGCGAAAAAGAACTAGTAGATATACCAAAAAAGTGGTTCCAAATCGATTATAGATAAAAATTTACGATTTCGATTTAGACGATGATAAAAACAGATTACGAAACACGTATAATTATAATTATGCAAATCTGACAGACGTTTTTATGAAGTTGGTTGGCGAACGCGATGCAAATTTGTGCACAAACAAATCGACTTTAGAACTTCTCAAAGATTTTTTTTTTAGCGCTCTATTCAAATTGTCGGTAACCTTTGTATTTTATCGTCGATTCGGCTATAATAGAAATGCTGGAGCAGCGATGTTTCTACAGTGCCATTACATTTTTTAGCTTTGTTAATAGGTATTAGGTGTCGTACACGTTAAAAGTGGAGGATGAATTGGTAAGCGCCATGCTTATGCTTGGAAAAGTTATGTTCTTCGAGTTCTGTTGGCCAGAATTTTGGTGCAGAGTTTCAGCTCTAGGTAAGATGGGATTCGACCGATCTTCAGTTTTCGCAGAAAAATTCGATATTTTGATTCTATACGTATTGTTGGCAGTAATAAATAATTAGCGATGCGGTATAATAAACAGCCGCGTGAAATTTTTTGAAAACATCGCAGTCCAACATTTTGAATGAATTGGTTGTACCACGAATACTTTAAGAGAACGATTTTCCACGAGAAATACTCTGCATTTCCGAAGAGTATTGCTCCAAATCAAGGTGGTATGTGATCGGCTTTTTCTAAACTTCTCTGTGACTAAAAATCGGAGCATGAAGAATTTCGTCGAATTTGCATCAGGAAAAGCTTGAAATACTGTTTACCTCGATACCCGAGATCAGACCTCTAAATGAAAGAACCATCGCGAACGTGAAAACTGCAACCAGAAAATAGAATCGGGCACCGTACCAAAAAAAGGGATTGGAAAAAGTGAAAAATTTGCACGCAGCGTAGAGCCCGAGTCAACCAAATTGCTATTGTAGAACTGTTCGCTCGAGTGCTCTCAATATGTACAAGTCACAAGGACGCTACCCGATGGTAATCCAGTTACCCTTTATACCGAAACTATTCTCGGCCCGTCACATTTTAAAACGATTTGGTCTACGCTGGAAGACTTAAAAATTTTTAACTCGAGTTCTTTTCCGTCTTCCAAAATTGTCAACACGTGACCCGATTCTTGGAATTTTCCTCTTCCGCGGAAGGCGATTTTGCTCATCGGCGAAAGTGTGTGGATAAGCTCAACATTCGCTTTGTACGTAGAACTATCACCTTTGGTAGACCTTACGCAAATTCGCAAATTTTGCTAAGAAATGTATTAATTATCGAGTTATTTGGATCATCTTTAGCCGACGTGGCCAATTTGTCGCTGGGGCGCCTACCCCCGTGGGTACTCTTTGTTCTGTGTGTCACCAACACCGATATGGGTACAATAACAAGGTACTTATAGTCTGCCGTGACTTTTCTCCAGTGGCCATTATCTGGCTTGGACAAAGAGCTCGAAAAAGCTGTTCTTTGGTCTTAAAAATGACGCGTTGCCGTGTACGTATTTTTCACCCAAAAGCACGGACTTTTACCCTAATCGAATTTCTGCGCGTATCTAGTAAAATGTATTTTAGTAGTTTGTACTCACCATTCGGTCCATATTGCTGGCGACTTTATTTGTAGCACTTTATAGCGAACCTTTGACTCGGACTAAATGCACGTTTACTGGCGTCCTCCGGAGTATTGTAATTGCTTTTATATTTGTGTAATTTACTTACCTAAACACCCTTTCTTTCGTTAATGAGTGTAACAACCCTTAGGCTACTAATCGTAATTGTCTTGTACTTACCAAAGAATTTGAACGTTTAACATTATCCAGCACGGTTAACCAAGTTATGTAAAGCGATTTTTCAGTAAGATGAATATTAATATGTAATACCGGCATTGGGCAATGGCGAGGTAATTAAGGAAAGAATAGGTATTCCGCATTTTCGTGTGCTCTGTGTATACGCGACAATAGCGCGAACATAATTTTTTAATTTAGGACTACGAAGTAATCTTCGACTAAGTCGAAAATACCGTTTTATAAATATGCGATGAATTCGATGTTGATCTCATTAGACGTTGCCGCGCGTTTGTATAAATTTGAGAATTACCTCCGAATTACGCGCGCCTAAGAGCCCGAAGTTCTATAAAGTAAGTTCCTTCTGGAGAGATTTGGCAAAAATAGTACATGTACTAAATTATATTTCGAAGACGTTAAGAAGACTCCGGGTTTCCTAATAAGTGAGTAACGTACCGTTTACAATTGAAGGTAGTACTTAACTGAGAGTGAGAACTGAATTTAGTTCTATGAGTACAGACAGTTGTGAGCGAAACATCGGTTAGATTCGCGAAACATTCGAAGATGACCAGACTGATTCATCAGTGATAGAAGACCCTCCGCTCGTTAACCATTTTGAATACAAAGATATCGTATAACGCGCGGCAACATTACGAATTTCAAATATGAGACTTCGAAAATCATTTGTTTCTAATTCGTTTTCGTTAGTACATTACCCTCACTTGAGAAAGTAGAGCGCAGGTGGCCTTAAGTAAAGCGTATACATATAGAGTGTATAATAAAATGGTTCGTTTTCTTTTCTTCTGTCTTTTAACCTCCTTTCCCCTGCTTTGGTTTTCAAAATTAATTAAAAATAATAGCGAGAATTAATCGAACGACTGAAAACTCGTCATTGGATAACCAACCACCTTGTCTTTCAAGATATTCTGAACCACGTTTTTCCATCGTTGACACGTGTTTCCATTGGCAGCGGAGAGTCACACTGATGACAAATCGCGAGTTTTACCGAACCTGAAAATTTCGTTAGTGAACTCCGTTCACGTTAAGAAGTCATAAACAAACCTTGTTCATCCATGTTTGGAACACTAGGTTTGTTTATGACTTCTTTACGTGAACGGAGTATAGTGCAATTTTTACTGGAAGAGCTTTAGCGCAAAACGCAATAAACGCCATTTCGCCATGTTGGAGCTAAGACTGTTTCATAATAGTACTTTTAACGGGAAATCGAGTGCGCTAGTTCATTCGGTATAAAAACTTCTTCTGAGAACTGTAAAATGCGTCTGAAATTTGGTTTTGCACTGAAACAGTTTCCCCTTAAGAAGTTGTATGATACTAGACTCAGCGCATTTGTATGAGAAAACGGGACAATGCCGTATTAATTTGTTGTGATTCGTGAGTCTTCTTCTGTTCGGATGAATCCTTGTTCGGCATGATTGCATTTCGATTGGATGTCAGGCGAAGCCTGAAACAAAAACGAATTTCGGATGTAGTTTAGTATCAGTGCGATGTTTCTTATCATGCCTTCGTTTGGGATCAACTATGGACTGCGCTTACTGATAACAAGTTGACGTGAACATGATTCAGGATATATGCGGGAAACTGTGAGGCGTGTTGACGTTATGTAATATTGTGATGCATTTTGATGTGTTATTTGACTCGGTGTCCATGAAAAAATACAAATGAAAATAAAACTAGAAAAGACGACACATTAACTGCTTTAATTAACTGACAACGAGGGCGCCGAATATTATCCTACGATTATTGTTTACATTCGTTTCCCGCTATCCCGCATATATCCTGAATCATGTTGACGTCAATAAAACGCAATGGAAACATAAGCGGTAGCGCAGACCATAGTATATTATATAGTCAAAGGGATCAACATTATTTTTTTACCGTATCGAATTATTAAAAACTCGTCGGATTTATTGCATTTTGGTGCATACTGAATACCTTCGTAAACGGACTTCATGCTGCAAAACGCAACTATTACCTCATTTAGTTGCAGAACGTGATAATTTTACAAAGTGCTCCCTTCTACCTTCCTTAAGGCAATGGAATAGGGGTTTCGGGAAACTTGAATAAGGCACGCGTATTCTACTCCCTATTCCCTTTCCAATGGCCCATTCTAACTCACAAAGTACCTATTTCTCATTGTCTTGACAGTTTTTTGCGTTTTTTTTTTTGAAAATTGTAAAATGGAGTTATTGCATTTTGCGCTAAAGCTCTTCATTCTAATTTTAAATGTTAGCTCTTTTCCCCGCCCAATGACATGCGCACTACGCAGTTTGTACAATATTGAAGATGAATTTAGCGTCGTCGGAAACCTCGTGTACATACAATAAATTGTATTCCAGAACTCGACTTACCTTCACGTGGTGTAATTCTATTCCTGTAGTTTTCATTTTGAGAAACAAAATCTGAGATCTGCTGCTCTTTATCGTTATTCCTGTTAGGAAGCATTCGATTCGATAGAAATGCTACTGTAAATTTCTAAATAGGTACTCGTAAAAGCTTGAGAAAATTCATCGTTCTAGCTGTTGATCAATCAATCAATCAATCAAACAGCCTTTATTGGTACGACAAATTAATACAATGTATTATAGGTATAAAGTAAAGATAACATAACATAAACATACGAAAGAACGCCGCGTCATACCGAGCCCCCATGTCGCGGCCATAGGCCTCCCTCTATTTTTCCATACCCTTTGGTCTTGTGCCACCCTATATCATGGTGTTTTTGGCTCTCACTTTCACTAGTCACAAAAAGACATGCATCCGCTATAACGTGTATTCGTAGACTGCTTTATCAGTTCGTATTCGTACAGTCTCGTTTATCATAATATTACGCTACAGTGTTCCTACCCTTTTAATGATTTCGCCTCCCCAGCTTGTTATTGGCCTACCCTTCTTCCATTTACGTCCGTACGGAACCCAGAAAGTGGTTCTTCTAAATCAGCGATTCTCTTCCATTCTCGCTAGGTATCCCACGTAAATCCAGAGTCCATAAATGATGCAGTAGCAAAATTAATCCGCAGTTGACAAAATCAGATCGGCAGTTTTGGCAAAATTTCAAAAGTGTTACATTTCTTTTTCTTTCGTTTAAAAAATGTTCATTAGTTGGAAAAATCGGCTTTTCAATTGACAAAATTAAGCCTCGTTTTTTCAGAACGCCTTTGCTTCCCTGCAAAACATGCTGCTGCTAGCGTGCAACATTTGTTCAAAAACAAAATTCATCGTATTTGTGTACACCGGGAAATTTGTACCAGTAGTTAGGATGCGATGTGCGAATAAATAATTATTCGTTGTACATAATTATGTTTGCTGGGTCAGGTCTGTGTACTGCGCTGCCTGTTTGTTATTCTCGAGTTCGTTACCATACTCTCGCCACTTGTCAGCAGCTGCCGGCCACGGGTGGCGCTGACGGTGACGGGTGGCGGCGGTGTCGAATAAATCACGGATCGATTGTGCGTGCGCTGCGCTATTATCCTTATCAGTTATCAGTTACCATGATCGCGCGAAGCGGAGCCTTATCGTGCACCTGAGGCGGAGATCTTCATCGTCAAATGCTTAAGATACGAATAATACCTGCGTAATATTCGAGCGACCGTCGGTCGTCGGTTGGTATTTGCTACTTGGTAGGTGGAGGACGCGACGTGCCGCTGCCGGTGCCGGTGCCGGTGTCCGTGTCGGTGTCGGTGTCGTTGACCTACATAAGCATGCGAACGCGAACGTTCGTATAATCTCGCGTAGTGTCGTAACAATCGTATTTTACTCTCAATGTCACGATGTTTTTCGTATTCGCGCGCTCCTTTTTTTATTTATGTATTTATTAGTTTTCGTTAACAATATCGAATTTTCACACGAATTCGACCTTGAACTGCGAAGAAAAATTTCAAAATATCTGTTTTAATCGCGTCGATGTACCGAAAACGTATTTCGTTACTTGATACGCGTGGAAAAGTACCTTCAACGTTGTCCGCATTTTCGATCTAAAGACAGTCGTCGTCGTATACCTATGTGCATTTATGTATGTATTCGTACATAAGTACGTACATCAGCTGTTCGCCATACCGCGTCGCCTCTTCAGACGTGTCGATATTTTACGTAATAAGTGCATATTATTATAATCTATCAGTCTGGCGTGTTACAGTTTTCCATAGCAAACCACATCGCACGAATCGATAGTCGCAGTCGTAGTCTCTTCGAAGAGCGTATTTGGTGGGAATTTACAAAACCGAATTACGCGAGATCAGTTCGTGTTTTCATAGATACGAGTGGGTACAATACGAGGGTATGTTGTAGGTACGTGGTTGCGTACAGGTGGATTACCTGTCGCCTGTCGAGTCAACTGACGGTCCAACATTGGTAATACATAATATTATGTGTACCTACTGTTCGTATATTGGTATTGGTATTGGTATTGGGCTACACAGCCAGCTCTTCGCGACTTCGAAAAAGGTCTCTTATCGAGAACGCGACGCCGAGTCGTATCCTCGCATCTCGCCGGCCGTCGTCTTTGCGTTCTGGTCCTCTGCTTCTACATACACGTACTCGTATGTATAGTACATACGCATACGCCGGGGCAACATTGAAATCTGAAGACTCGGTCGACCTTCTGCCGTTTCATTACATATGTAAATCGAGTTACTGTGTCTCTTTCTGGGAACATCTTCAGTCACCCGTCCGTCGTCTGGTTTTCTGAACGACGTCTGGTTTGGTAAGCTGTGCGGCGCGACGAGGCAATATGTCAGCGACAAAATACCTAGCTTGCCAGACAGAATAGATCCGCGCGTTTTAAATTGGATCATCTTGATACAGGTACAGGTGCTGCTGTTGTAAACGCGTGTATATTACTGATTTCAGTAAGGACCGTATCTGTCGAGTTTTCCGAGTTTTTGTTATACATATTGTGTAAGAACTGAAATAAATAACTAGTTTCATACAGGGCCGTAGCGAGCTTTTTTTCTTTTTTTCTTTTTTGAGAGGAGTGGAGAGGGTGTAATCAGTATAAATTCCCGCTAAAATATAAAAACGTGTCTGTTGAAACCTTAAAAAATAAGAAAAAGATCTTCGTTCCAATTTGCGCAATTTGGTCACCTGGTTACTAAAATTTCTCGAGTGCCTACTTGTCAAACAACGTTCGGCTGTGACGTCCCCTTATCCCTTACCCCACAACTGGTAATATCGACAGTTGAGTTTTCTAGGTCGTTAAATTCAGCATTCGGACGAACTATTTGAGCAGCGAATGATGGTATTTAAAGGGGGCCGTAAATTTTGTTTAGCGCCAGCGTACACCAGGGTTGTTCCGTAGAAAAACTCGCGTAAGTTTACACTAAAAAAAGTGTAAAATAATGCAGTTATTTTACGTTTTTTTACATTCCATTTAAAAGCCAAAAAATGTAAAAAAATTGCAGAAAAGTGCAGAAACAGGAAATGTGATTATAAAACAATGAAAGCTGAAAAAGCAACAGCGAACAGCAGTCTACTCCAGTTCAGTCTTCACGTCGTCTGTGTGATTTACAAAATTTTAAATATTTGAATACAACTTTGTTAAATTTTAGTGTTGATTATTTAATAATTAAAAACAATTACTAATCCTCTATGTACATTTTACTATGTTTTTCGTTTATTTTGCGAAATATTTTATGAAATAAAAACGTTTTATTTTTGATTTTTCATGAAAGTAAGTCACGACTTTGATAGAAATTAGAAAATCACGCCAAGTTTAAAATAAAAATACGCGTTATCAATTGTTATCAATCAGTTTTGCTTGTCAGTCATTGGCTGAATTTTTTTACATTCTTCAATGTAATTTTACACAAAAGTCGTAATTTTACATTATTTTACACGAAATGTTGAAAAGGTTTTTTTACATGTAAGGAAACAACCCTAGTGTACACTCATCGCAGTTTTAGCCAGCGATCTTTAGCAGCTCGCTATAGACTGGGCGGTTCAAGTTATAGACTGTATCCTTTACGTACGGCTCGCGGGTGATGCGTGTAATTTTCGGTAAATAATGAGAAATATGAAATTGATAATTTTTTCTTATCACTCGATGAAAGTCATTTCCGATTCTATTCAACCCGAACTGGTTTTCTTTTAACGGCAGACGTCGTGGCGTGGCGCGGCGCAGCGCAGCGCAGCGTACGCTGGCCGGCTGTCCATCCGCCGAGATTCGCGATGCGATGTACCGATGTCACCGGCATGCACCGTAAACCGTGTACCGTGCACCGTGTACCGTGTACCGTGTACTCTGTACCACTAATTTGGTTACATCATAACTGCAGCGGCAATGGCGATTTTATAATAATAAAGGTCATTCGGTCGTCAAGTCGTACACATGCATCGTGAGTCGTGTAGTACGATGAAAAAGTAATTCGGTTATTTAATTATACTTTATTACACTCGCATTACCTACCCTCAAATTAGGTAATTGTGTTTTAAATACTGCGTAACGTGTAGCCGTTACCTTAGTCCTTGCTCGTCGTCGATCATCTGCATCGGTTGATGCTGACGCGATGTGATCCCAAATTCCAACATTCTCGCGCGCAGGATTTTTGAAGTTCGATTCGAGAGGAAAATATCGTTTAAAACGGTGTGCCATGTACCTTATACCGGTTTCAACGATTGAAAAATAAGTTCCCTTTAATATCGTAAGAATCGACTTGTTATATGTATTAGTATCTTTCGTGTGAAAGGGGAGTGCGTATAAATGAAACGATATTATTTGAGAAAACAGAGTAAAAAGCGGCCCGTTGCGGAAAATTGTCGTAGAAGATTGAATCCTACTTAATATTCCAAGGTTCTTTCCTACACCATACCCTTTCTCATTCTTCTGGCTAAGCTGGCTCAAATCTCCCAAAATCGTTGTTTTCCCCTTCTCAGAAATTTCGAAAATTGTCGCGTGCGGGGAAAATACTCGTATTTTCAGATAGAACTAATTCTTGTAGTCGGTATATTCTGTGAGCTTATTGTTTCTCGTACTTTCTTCGCATCTGCTGTGAAAAACGTCGGTGTACACGAGTGCGTAATAATCTTTCCGCATTTTAAACCCAAACTCGTGGAAAAAAAAAAGAACCAAAAATCAGACTTTTAAAAAACCCTAAAAAACTAAAAGGAAACCCCCACATTCTAACCCGATTAAATTTACTATTAAAAGGAAAAAACCCCACTCAAATCTGATTAAAAATTGATCGGGTTCGGCGTCTTTGTCCATTTGTATAAAAGCGAAAGTCTGCGTACTGAAATTAAAATACCTCTAATTTCTTATTTCAGTTAGATTACTCGAGTTCTACGTGAAATACGCTGTTTAGGAAGGAACAAATTTCCTTTATTCAAGGAAAACAAAAATAAACAAAAACTTCTTAATTATAAAAATTTCACCAGCGCAACTTTTAATGGTTTTCCTAGTTTATCCACAGGAGACTGTCTTGTGTGAGTTGGGAAATTTTCGTTTGGGGCAAACAAAGTAGCCGGGGGCAATACCCTCCTCCCTGGCTACAGACCTGCGAGGAAACAACGAGGAAACATTAGAATTTGAAAATTAGTTCGCCGAATGCGCGCAAATTAATATTGAAAGAAGAAGAATAGAATATACTCTCGACTTGTACTCGTAAACGCGAATTTTTCTGGATATCCGAGTTGATCTTCCTTTGCTAAGGACTCGGCTAGTCTATTTATACACACTTATGTGAAAATCATCCAAGTTTTAACTCCGACGCATCCGAATTAATTTCTTTGTGTGGGACTTGACCCGTAAATTCCAACCCATTTGCTGACTGGGGTTCGAAATTTCAACACTCAAATTCGTACCCAGGCGCCGCTGAACGCGATGGCGCACTTGTGATGCGCTACTACACGAGCGCCACTTCGACCGGTTTGCTTTTTCGATTTTGTCCATTGCCCGATACTTATCGACTTTTACTCGATATGACTTTGCCTAGACATGTTAGTAAGTTTTCCGTTGCCTCCGAATTGTGTCACCTATTCCTGAGCCGTCAGCCAGACCTCGATATCTTATCATCTGATCAGTTATTACTTGTCGGATGAGGAGATAGAGATACTATCGACAGCTCGATGCCCCTTCGAATTATATTAGATGGACGATTCTGAATCGAGAGAACGCGACTAGTGTAAATGGCTTTATGGTTAGGGCAGCCTTTTAATACGTACGTATAGGATTATACGCCAAATGAACGATAGAACGGTAACTACAGTAGCCCATTATGAATTGCGCTGGTAAGTGCAGTTAATCGCCTGTAGTGAGATCTCGTAAAGTACCTAGTACCTACATACAAAATTCTCGACGCCTTCGAAAATCCATTCAATAAATTCTAGGCGGTTAAAGGTCGGCGTGCATGTTACATAAAGTTCGAAAAACGAACTCGTGCCAACTGCACGATTATTATACATACATATTACCTATACTTAGTGCTTACCTGCATTATCTATAAATATGGTATACATATTATACCTAATATACTTCTTTGTATATGTAGGTGCTGCATAGGCAATGCAGCACGCAGTACTTGACCTATGTACGTAGTACACCGTCGTAATCTCTAATCTCACGACGGCCGTTAGTTGATACCACTTGAAATTATGCTCGACGCCGCGCATTTTTAGACGTCCGTTTTTTGTCAATCGACCTCTATTTTGCAAAGTTTCATAGTTATTAGTAGGTAATTTGGCCCAGTTCGGTTGGTTCGTTATCGGTAGTTTACATTACCGAGTCCTTTTTAATGCGCGATGGAGTGTGCGTATTGTACACATATTATAATAAGTTATCTGGTGTATTGTACGCTTAGTACAAATAAATATTTTAAGTTACCCGTGTGCCTATTATGAAAAATAATTAAGATTTAACACCAAGTGTTTACACTAATAATAACAGTACCTACTCGTACATACGAGTAGGTACTATAGTGTAATGCCTGCCCACGTTGGTACCTACTCTTTTTTTTTCTTTCTTCTTCTTTACGGCTGCACTATTGCCCCAATGAGAAGTGTAGGTCTAGGTACTCAACCACCCAGTCGCGTACACTTTTTGTTCCGATTTTCAACGGCGTTTTATGTGTAATTTTGCGCGCTTTTTAAATTACTGTTAATGCCGCGATCACGATTACCGATTTTAATTGTCACGAGAGTGTACAAATCGTAAATCGTTTGCTGCGATGGTCACGATTTGAATCACCCAGTTTTCAGTTCTACATTGAAAATCGAAAACAGTCGGTTCTGGGATTTCCAGTGATTCTATTCGAACACGATGAACCATATATGCACGTTCGTGTCGACCGCGTGCTGGACAAGGTGGATATAGGTACGCGGCACACTAATTTAGCGTAAAAATATAGATTTGGGAATAAGACTGAGCTTTTTTCGAATATACTTATATTTGGAGTACAGCATTGTATGGATGTGAGACCTGGACAATAGGAACACAAGGATAGAAGCTTTTGAAATGCGGTGTTATCGAAGAAGGGCGCGTACGAATTGCCAACCGAAGGGGTAAAAGATAGACGAATTGCAAACCAGCTCTTCTGAACGCAGAAATTTACTCTTGTCAGTGGCGAACCCACTGTTCCGAGGTCAGGAAAAGGGATGTACGAATTGCAAACCTGACTGTATTTGACAAATACTTTATACTGTTAGCGAGTTACACTATAAAAACCTACTTAGATTGCATACAATCGGTGTCACAATTGTTGAGCTACACGTATTTATAGATAATTCATTTCTCTTCTTTTAATGAATACAAAACATTGAAATGTAAATCATTTACTGCAGGCAATACCGCGTCGTACACTTCCAGAATTGCTCCCCTGTTAATTTTACATCCTTGACATATCGAAATTTTCCCTTATTCGCTATTATCAGACGTTTATTTCTTTCGGTCACCGTTACTTTAACCACTGTTTTTCATCATCAGCCATAATAGATAACTTTATTAACAAAAATAGTACTATTCAAAACTGATACTCCGAAATAGACTACTGATGCTCGTATCTTTTTTTCAGCAAGTATTTAATGATGAAATGAAGTATAAACTTGCAGAGTTGATAAGCCCAGAATAGTTATTATTTGTGGTTCATGTCGATCGTGCTGTTACCTAAATAATTTGTTTTACTCCAACAAGGACAAGATTTTTCTCGTGCGAATACAATGACCCCATAAATGTGTAGTGGTTAGTAGGTAATAGGTATACATGCATATCCAGCTGATGGGAAGAATCGATACAACTGCTGTATTTCACACCGTAACGTCAAGTACTTACTCGGAGAACAGTTTGCAATTCGTCCATCTCTGTACCGGGCGACGTACGTTTCGGTTGGCAATACGTACATCTCATTTTCGACATACTCTGGGTTCGGTTGGCAGTTCGTACATCGCATTTTCTCCCACAGTTCGCAATTTGCCAATCTGGTTGGCAATTCACTTACGCCCTCGAGGAATATAGAAAATCAAATGGACAGGAAAGATCAGGAATGAGGATGTATTGAGGCGAATATGAAGGAAACGGGAAATTTGGAATACATGTATGTAAAGAGAAGAGTTAAAATGGTAGGTCATAATACCTATTGTTATTACTGTCGCAGCAAAAAATGAGCTACGAATAAGCAGATAATGAAGGAGGATACAAAGTGTAAATCCTTTTCAGAAATGAAAAGATTAGCACAGAAGAGAGAAAAGTGGAGAGACGCAACTTTACTAGTCCAGAGACTAAGGAGAATATCATCAGTGCAGAACCATGTAGTCCGAACCCGATAGAATGAAGAACACCGTATGTTGGTGAAAAACAAAGAGAAAATTTATAAAATCGTTTCATTTTCATACGACATGAATTATCTAACAATCGCCGAGAAAAGCGAGGATCTCATTTCGGGTGGAAATAAGTGAACTATACGCTCGATGCATCATCTAATGAATTAAGAAAAATTATAAGTTGATTAATTGAATGCGTTCATAGAAAAAGGGCCTAAGTTCACTTAGGCCCTTTTACAATAAATGATGTAGTTCGATTCGGCAGGTCAAGAATAGGTACTACAGACACCTCATATTACAGCGCTATCTAGGGTCAAACGGTCGCAACAGGGGATCAAACATTCATAACTGCTCTGAAAAATAATTGAGTGAGCTCCGTTTGAGGTCTGGTTGGCCGAGTGGATAGCGCGTTGGTCTCGGAATCCGGAGTTCCCGTGTTCGATCCCACGTAGCAACTCGCCAGATTTCGACCTAGGCCGGTTTTTCGGCCAGAAGTGAAGAGGGCTAAGACAGCCCTAGCAGCCTCCCCGACGTCTCTGAGGTAATGCTCGAAAGGGCGGATTCCAGGGCTCGGGTTGAAAGCAAATTAGAAAACAAGCTCCGTGATGTCGGTGATTATAAGTTCGGTCACGTCGTAACACGTAAGTATGAACAATTACACATGAGGAGTTATCTGTCAAAAGGGCTCCTGTCGAGTAGGGGCCCTTTATTTAGTATTTAATTCCCTGGGGGATGTGTGTGTGTGTTTCGCTTCTGGTAGACGCTCTTCTGTCAGCAAAATCGTACTGTACTAATTGAAAAATCAGCCGGGAAAATTTGCAAAGCGAAAAGATTTTATTTTTGCTCGTTGGTTAGTCGGCCTAGATGGGAGAGGGGCCTCATGAGAGGCTGATAACTATCAAAATAATGCTGAAAATTCATTCGTTCGTTCAATTTGTCAATTTTTTGGAAGGGGGACTTTCAGAAGATTTCGGGCCTAAGCCTTCCAATTCCTTGTTTGCACCTATTCTATTTCGTTAATACAAATTACTTCTTTAGGTCGCAACATCGAGTACTTAGTTAAGGAAGTATAAAGAAATTTAGACTTTTTTCTCGCTTCACAATCTCGTTTCTATTCGGCAAAATTGACATTTTTAAAAGATAAAATAGGCCCATTCCCTCTCAACGAAGTAGCCTCAACATGACTCTGAAAACCGATCCCCGAAAGTGAAGAATTTAGGGCTCTTTGAATCAAAATAAGGTTAGTGACTATCAGCGAGGATGTCAGCGGAACTTTTTTAAATACTTGGCAAATTTGAGTTACTACGTGTAAGGTTTGACTCCCGCTAGCTACTTCGCGATCCAGCATCCTCGTCAACCCGAGCGAACATTTCCATTATGTATTTATCGTTTTCTAAGAGTAACCTAATATTTGACGAGCAAAACGAAATGCCATATCTTGGTCTGAAGCCTCAGAAATGTCGTCATTACCAGAAAAGTTAAGGGCGAAATTCGCTTCCTTCGTGCTGCTAACTCGCGATTTCCTTAATTCATCTTCAGCTTCCACGATAATATCCGCGGTTTTGAAGCTTAGAATTGCTAGGTTGCGCTTCGGTTCCATTCACCCTAACATTATTCTTGCAGAAAAGGTTAATAGGCACAAATGAATGCTTTTGGTCCTCCGATTATGAGTCATGGTTCTTGAATGTTGTAGGGGATATGGTTCTTTCTTCGCATCAGGGTCTACCGGAGGGAGGTGCTTTCCTTCAAAAGGTTCAACAGCTGGCTTCAGCTGGAAAATCAGTTGCCCTTTTTTTTGGGGGGGGGGGGAAACTTTAAATGTTTTGGGACATTTTGCCTGTTTTTTCGACTCAGATTGGTGAAGTAAAATAGTTGGAAAATTTTCGGGTTTTCTCCTCTAGCCATGTTCTTTTACAACGACCCTGTTCCTTCGTAGGTCCTCCAGGTACCGGAGAAAAGAAGAGCGGGCCGACTGAGGCATGTGAGATTCACTATAGGAACTGAAGAAATCTTGGAAATATATTTCGGTTTTCAGTTTTAAATCTTTATTTTCGGTGATAGATAGGAAAACGACAAAACTAGAGGTTTGTTTCTCCCGGCCTTGGTGGAGGCTAGTTCACTTGGTTTAAAAAGGAAAACTGTTCTTTTGCTAAAGGCTGAAAGCCCTCTTCATTTCCCACAACTACGGTCTTGAGCTTAAGACTGTCGCGAGGAGTTAGCTCTGTGTAATTTATTTTTAATCCTGTTCTGTTAGACGGATGAAAATGAAACTGTTCGGCATCTGGATGAATTTCTTTTCCTGTTCCTCCTCCTTTCTTTCTTTATAACCATTTAAAGATGTTTTCTCCATCGCTTTTGTTGCCAAATAAATACAACTCGATTATACGCATGTATAGGCTGTGCCAGATTCAGATAAAATATGTAGATGTCTGCGTCCTCTGGAATTGAATTTTAGCTCTATAAGTTGATTATGTTTTTAATTAGTAGCTCGACATCGGTAATCCGTATTTTTTAAATTCAAATCAGTCTTCGGTGATGTAAGATATTGCTTGCTGTATGTTAAAATTCAGGAAACAAGTAGATACCAGTATTGATGTGGCGCGACGTATTAGTGGCGGTCAAATGTTGCAACATTTTATATTTTTGGTATGAAATTTTTACGAACAGAAAAATTAAACTGGGTTTCTAGGTATGTTGTTTCAGGAGCCGAAATATGAAGTATTATTCGCCATGGCAGGAGTCAGTTGAAGGAAGAATGTATGGAAGGGTTTCGCTTCTAAGCCATTATGCGAATCTAGTCATGTTGTGGGTGGGGAGGTAGGGACTTGGTAGTAAAAAGCGTACATAGAACCTTTTCTACATAAAATTTGTTACAAGCAGTATTCTTGTATCGACCATTTGTCTAAATGTATGTATGTACTTAGTTTGCAGTTTTCGAACAATGTGGCATTCTTCGAGTGCAGAAGTGCAGCTTAAATAAAACATAATAACAAAAACTATTATTTTGTGAAAAGTAAAAAAGAAAGAAAAAAAACAGAAGAAGAAGAAAACGTTCCCTCATTTCAATTGTCAGTGTTCTTCCTTTGGGCGCTGATTTACCATTAGATATTTTTTACAACTGTAGTATCTCGATCAATATTTTCTTGATTCTTTTTTAATATGTGCCTGGATAAAAATTAAGAGTTTGTAAATAAAATAATAATTTTTTATTTTTTGATATAGAATAATATTGCGATTTGTGATGTCATTACTGGTTGTACCTACAAGTTCCGAACTTCACAGGGGGCCTCACTTCTTAGTCCTCGCTCATATGTGCAACTAAGATCGAGGTTTTTTAAAATTATTTTGTTATTATTACTTTTCTTTTCGAAATAGCCTTACTTCAGAACAGAACAGTACTGTTACTGGTACCCCCCCCCCCCGGATGACTGTCGAAAATTTTTTCCCGACTTGAATTTATTTTATCGCGTGGAAATTTGCATTACTTTTTATAATCCGGCGTTACTAAAAGAAAATTTTTATGCCCGCTCGTTCACGTAGCTAGTAGTAGGTGTAGTATTGAAGCATTTTTTAAACGCTCTTCAACATGCCGATGCCGGTACATGTACATAAGGTTGCGTACTCATCAAACGAAGGCTGTTGGCTCTCGCGGTATTTTATCTCCGATGCGATGTGACGATTCGAGCAAAGCGAACGAGTTTAGTTCTTGGCTATGTACTGTACTCGTATAAATATTTTGTTCGGAATAAATACTCCACTCCACTCCACTCCACTCCACTTCACTCGTATTTCGTAATCGTTAACTAGATCAACGTTCAAGATTACCTTTAACCACATACGTATGTAATGCGACTCAACGAAGTAGCATTCGAACCGGAATCACTCGTATCGCGTAATAATTTATTTAGGTACTCGTACGAATATATGCACGAATATAATATTCGGATTTTAGTCTACAGGTATTCGTGTAGGCTGATCTAAGTGGTTCAATTATGCGTGCCCTCGTCGGAACGATATTCATGCGGAGTTGAGTATAATTTTTCAGTTCTCAGGGCTAGCTCAAAATGCTGACAAAGGGTCGAATAAGTAATCGGTACAGCGAATTTCGATTTCATAAAATTTCTTCACGTCCTCGCTTCGAGTTTTTCAGAGAAGTGGAAAATCATCGTGTAAGTCTTGATTCGAACTTCTTCGTCGACTTCTTAAAATAATTGGTCGTTTTTGAGAGAAATGGTCTCGCTGTACGCGCCCTCTCACAAGTCCACTTTAAGTGTGTGTAGTATGTACTCGTATGGTATCTTCAAATGAAAGGGAAAAAAGGTGTGTCTGTGTACGTAGTAGCATTGTGCCGATGTATTTGCATAATGAATGAATAAAATGCTCGTAAATTGCGACCACTAGTGACCAGTATAAGTTAATGTCGAGAATTCGGACCGATATGTGATACTGCTACCAGCCGGATGCGAATCGAATGTTTCTTCGTATTTTTTTAACCCACAAAACGAGTTTTGATTGAAGAAATAAGATGGGAAAAAAAAAAGGTTATTCAAATAAACGCGTGCGATAATCGGGTTTTTGGCATTTACAAATGTATTTCCAAATAGCCGAGCTGGTCTCAACTTAAAGTAATATAGTTATGTAATTTGAAGTTCGTATATTTTATAATAATTCAGCAGACGTACGTAACTGGCATATATATTTTAATTATTGTAAAAACCCTTTTTTAAAATTGCAAGATTTTTGGACGTATGCAAGAGAGAGGGAGAGAGAGGGTGTTCGTTTTTTCATATTTTCCAGAAGTGCATTTCATTTGGCTTCCTGCACTCGCTCGAGAATTACGAATATGATTTATAAACGAAGGTCGTTTTATCGATGTATGTAATCTGAACACTCTGACGGATTTTTCAGGATGTCTACGTAGTGATTAGGAATTTGGGTAACTCGGAATATGAATAATTTCGAATCTTTTAGACTTTTCAGTCGACATTTGATCTTTAGCTTTGCCAACATTTAGAAGCCGGCTGACCAAGCGCTCCTGCACATTATTTTTAATCGAGGTTCACTTCTGCAACTTTCTCGCGCACAAATTTTCCAGAAGCCTCTTACCGAAAAATTATCTATCTATATCTGGTAACACTTGATAAATCCTAGGACACGGTGGTGCGTGGTACACTTTACAAGACAAATGTATTAAATATTACTGAAACCAGCGAGTACAAGTTGTAAATGTCGATATGAAATTGACTGGTCCCGATAGTTCACCTTGTAGTCGAGTAGAAAAACATCGAAAATATTTGTATACGAATGATGAATTCGCATAATTGACCTGAAATCTCCTTAATCAGTTTCTGGAAAAGAATGGGGGTAAGGTAATCCATTGTGGATGCCGATATTACGTTAGCATACGTACGTAGCAATGCAGAATTATTGTATTCAAAAAGTCGAATTGGAGACTTCGCTTGGAAATTATAATTGTCTTGAGGATACGGCGAACTCTTCTCATTTTTTTAACGTAGTCTTAGCGAAATTCTACGTGCTAAAATATTTTGTTTGTACCTTTTTAATACTCGTATTTCAATGTTTCTCGCTTACGAACAGTAATCTTTTTCACTTTCAAACGATTTTTTTGAATATTAATTTTCAATCAGATCGGGGGAAAGGGAGAGGGTACCTACATTGATGTCCGGTGTAATAAGTTTTGTATTGATTGTTGGGTAAAACATTTTTATAATTGCTCTGGTACCCGACACTCTCTTCTTAAATTTAATTATTCCTTTCCCTAGGTCGTCTCGAAACCATATTTCCCAATTTTCTTTGTACACTGAGTGTAAAAGCAGTCTCTGCCATGGTTCCAAACTTCCTCGAACCTCCACACTACCCCCCTCCGTTCATCCCTCCTCGTTTAAAATTACTGGAGCCGAAGCCACTATAAAATATAGACAGTTCTTGTACGAGCTGGAGCCAGAGCTAGAACTCGATAAAAGTCATTTGTCAGAGCTAAAGCCCGGAAGAAATATTTATTGAAGCCGAAGGCGACGCAACAATACCTACAAGAATTCTAGCCTGCGTCGAAGCTAAATTAAAATTTGCTGGCGGAATCGAAGCTAGATAAAGCGATTCCGGTTTTAATGTCAATTCCGTTGATGAAATGATACAATCGATTTTCTCGTGTATGATTTGGCGGAAGTGAAAAATGTGATAGACGTGAAAACAGATGAAAGGATTGTTAAAAATGGCACCAATGGAAAACCGAAAGAAGCTGCAAACAGAAATTAATAGTAGTGTTGACAGAGGGGCAACTCATTAAAGCTCTGAAAATATCAAAGAATATAAAAGATGTCGGGTAGTTACCCGAAATATTATTTAATAGCCTTTCCTGTTTCTAGGAAAAATGTATTTCAAAAAGTGTGAACCCTACTGTAGAGCATGACTTTGAAAAATTACTATAAAACACTCCCGCCTGTGTGACGAACCAAGTTGTAGCTGGTTTTCAAAAGAAACTAAGAAAATTTAATGGCTGAATTTTGATACTTGTTCATTTAACTAACCCGAAGTGGGACCATAAATTCTAAATTTTTTTCATCCGTTTCTACATATCTCGCATCCGTCGTTCTTAGCTGCGGTTAGCTCGGTTTAAAAAGACGTCTGGCGCCTCTTTAGCATACTCGTTCGTGCGCCTAATTTAATCAGTAATATACCTATAATATTTAAAATTATTCCTGGAAAAATTTTTTTCACCTCCGTGTGATAGTAACAGCTAGTTTTATCTGAATTCCGTATTCCTTTTCCAGAGATGATTACCACGATCACACTCTTCAAACTGCATAGTTCTTTGTCCTTGCTCAATTAATTTTCATTTTCACGTGCATTTCAAACTGTATTAGGAAATGTAAAGTACGTACAGTAGTGAATTTCACATAACGGTAGAGACGTTACCGACGGGGCCTCTGCCCAAGAAGACTCCTGTGAACCCCGAACGAATAAAATTGAAAATATTGTTCGAGCAAACTTGAGCACGGAAAGGACCCCTAGCAAAATCGTGTGATCCTTTTTGACCGTCTAATCTTTTTCCAGAGGGTCCAGTTAGAATGATACGTCTGTCTTTGTATACAAGGATCCGCTAGAAAATCGTCCTGAGATTTTTTTTTTCTGAGGAAAAGGGAGATGTTAAATACGACCTTCTTTATAAAAAAGATGATGGGTCCCTCGGTTCATTTGCCGATTAGGTTGTTTGCCTTAAATCGGCTACTGTTCGAATGGTTTCCCGATTCTTGTATTTTCTTACTTGAAAACGGATACACGACGCATCGTGAAGTAATTTCAGGCGTTTAAATGGGCGATCACGTAAGTAATGAATTTGAGTAATGGATGATCGTATTTGTCTCTCTGTCGTCCTATCAGAGCTTTCTGCAATTTGATCGAACCAAAACCTGCGATCTAACAATCTTACCGTATACTTATTATTTTCAAACGTATTCTGTTAGATGATCTCACCTTCATATCGTAGAGAGTAATTAGTGACATTCCACACATAAAGGACCCCTTTGGTCGAAATAGAGTGAAGACCATGGTTTCATATATCTACCGGTAGATGAGCTGAAAAAGTCAAAATTCGGTGTTGTTTGTTATTTCCCATAAGAAGAGCAGGGGTGGCACGTGTTCCCCTTGTTTGGTTGACCTGAAATTTTAATAGTGACTTCTCTGTAATATACATTTTTTGGGGGGCTTTTACTGGCGTGCGAAAATCAAGGATCGGAGAAAAGTCGTAAAATACGGAAACACCCTAAATGAATGTCCGAAAGAATAATAATAACCTCTTATATGTATACCTACCTACCTATCTACAAAAGTGAAATGCCTTTGGCAATGAAAAAGAAAGTATGGGAGTCATGCACACTACCGGTGCTAATGTACGGCGCACAGACATGGGCCGCCACACAAGGCCAAACTCTGAAGCTAGCTAGGACCCAGATTGCAATGGAGAGGGCTATAATCGGAGTAAAAAGAAAAGACAGACTAACCAATAGACGGGTAAGGAATACATCAAAAGTCAAGGACTGTAGATTTGTCATGAAAAAAACTGAAATTTGATTACGCGGGTCATGTTGCAAGAGGGGGGACGGACAGGTGGGAAAGAGAAATTTTGGAATGGGTACCCAGGGGAATACAAAGAAATGTAGGGAGACCTACTACCCGATGGGCTGATGAAATCAGGCAACATGCCGGGGTCACCTGGGGAAGAGACGCCAGGGAAAGGGGCCGCTGGAAAAGAGTGGGGGAGGCCTATGCCCGTCAATGGGCGCATTAAGCTAGAAAATTTTATTTTAAGTTAATATTTTAAGATGTACAAATGGGCTGCAAAATAAATAAATAAATAAAATATATATATATATGTTATGTCTGAGTAGAATTTTAGTTTTGAAACATATTTTCTGTAATGGATACATAAAAACGCGATTTTTGGCCCGCGAAAGGATGTGTAAAATAGCTCATTTCAATACAGTCTCGAAAAACAGTGCGCAAAGTACCAGAGGCCAAGGAAATGAATGACGTGTAACTTTTGGCCTTCTTGTTCCTTGATCTTCGTAATCACCGATGATCGTTCGCTGTTTGTTAATTTGTTTTTTGTTCCGAGACGCTTTGAACTCCATAAAACATGGTCTGATTCTGCTCAAACTCGCGTTATTTTTAAGCATTTGTTATAAAAAAATTGTGCTCGATACTCGCAACAGTATCTCAAATGTATCATTATGGAATCGTGAAGATAATACTATGTTCTGAAACCGGCGGACTTTACGAGTTTGTGAAATAAACTTGAGCTTGATACTTTAAAAATTTCTATTATATATTGTGATTTATAAAATTGAAAAGAAATGAAAACGGCTCCGAGGTCTAACGTGTACAGAATGACAATAATAATCAGAATCATAATCTTAATGCTTAATAATTCCTTATATAATAAGCTTTTGGGCGGCCAGTTATCCGGTCCGGTCCCAAAGGTACATTGATAATAAAAGACGAGCACTAAACCGGTGCAATTCCTTAGTTCAAAAGTTCCCTGAAGCGGGCACTGTTCAGGTGCGATTCCCGAAGGCGAGCTGGCTCGCAGCAGATTTGATTTGTTGACGGCCAAAGTTTTATTTACATGAGAACAGATCGTAGATGAAAAATATGACGGTGATTGACTTAACATGATGAAATAAATTGAAAATGGATGATTGTGAAATACGAAATAATACCTAAAATATATGGGTGAAAATGTTAGGGGATAAGAGGATCCTTAACAATAAAGCGGAAAACGCATTGAACGATAATGACAATAATGATTATAATAAACTGCATATGCATGATATGTTAGGGGACGAAGGATCCTAACAACTATATTTAGGAGTGTGATAAGTTAATATGTGATATTAACGTACCTGTTGATGGGAATCTAGATATGTTAATCCACGTGTCAAGGATCCATTCGGTCGAGATTGAGTTGAAATCAAATTCTTATATATTATACTGGATAATGAGCATATTCGGAGCACCGTAACTTAAAACTTGCCGGAAAATTCCGATTTAGAGTTAGCTACACTTCAAAAAAGTGAGTTTTCACAAAAGTAGAAAAATGAACGGGAAGGGAATATGATCTCCCTCCATACTTCAACTTTACGATGTCAGCTCGACAAGAGAAACAGAAACAAATATTTTGACGAGGTCGACGAATTCAATAAAAAAAAGTATTTACTTCTTCAAAGTCTACTGAAATTCGAAATTCGTTTTTGGTTTTAAAATCTGAAATCGGGTGTATCTCAAAAACTAGAAACGACGCCATTCACGAGTGATATGACACAAACTTTTCTATATCAGGGTATCTGTGGACAATGTGACCGGAATCATTTGTAATCCTTTCGGGAGAGAGAACAATGTGGCAACATGGCATACAATAAAAAAGCTAAAATAGAAAGCGGGTTCCTAGCCTACGTCTGCAGGATCAGCGATTTCCTTCATCCCGTACTAATTTCCAGATTTTGGTTAGAAGTAATTAAAAATCTTCTAGCTGCAGCATTTGATCCCGAAACCGTGAGCCGCCTAACTTACGAGTACAAAAATCTGTGGTCAATTTTTAGAAACGTCCTATGTGTTGCCGAAGTCAGTTTTTCGTGTCAGTTCGAAGAGCTATGCTCGATGCCGTGAGAATTCACTAGCTCGAGAATGTCCAGGCTCCAACATAAACTTCAGTACATACAGGTAGCCTAAAATAGTCTACAATCTACAGGGTACAAGTTAAACGAGATCTGCATCTCGAAACTTGGCTTAAAACCAGAATTCTGCGAGTGTCGCGACTGGATGATATACGTAAACTCTGGTGCCACCCGGTTTCTAGTTACAAGGTCATTTACGTGTATGCACATTAGTCTGTTTGATGCAGATTCCAAATCAGTTTTTCTCGTCCCCCTATTAGGCATGTACAGAAATCAATTCGCGACTGTTCTTAACGTTCATTTGTAGACGTAGGTAGACCTACACGTACATTATATTATTACAAAAGCGTAAGAATAATATAAATATGTATTAAGCGTTACGAATGTCTGAGAAAACTGTTTCGGACGTACACACTACACATGTCGCCAATCAATAGTCCAGCCGATCCAAGTTTGTCACAAAATGCCGCCAAAATGCGCTGCCGAATACGCTATAAAAAATACGCCGCGCTAGCTACATGTGTAGTGGGTACAATACTGCAATATACGATAATCGATAAAAGGCAAGATTATCAATTTAAATCGATTTTGGATCGATTTTTGACAGCTTTAACTCGGATACGATGAAGGCAGTAAAAAAGCATTACGCATAGAATTTTCGAAAATTATTTTGTGGACGATACATGACATCCTTCTAACTATAAGGATTCAGGGTTTCTACTTTTTTCGGCAACAAATGTCACCCACAATATGGCAAAAAATGAGCAACTACGAAGGAATAAAAGAGGTTACACAACTTCAACGTGGCCTATATAGACCCTCTTAACAGATAAAAATTTTGGGTAGTACCCTCAAATGACTTGCACAACATATCTCTTTGAGAAAAATGAATTTTTTATTAGAAATATCCTGTCGGTGTGACGCATTTTTAAGAAAAATCCGTTAAGTGATTACGTAGATGACGATGGAACTTTTCACCATCATTTGACACTTTAGCGATGTTAGGTCATGTATTTTGAACTCTTTGGTAGGCTGATAGGATAGAAGAGATTTACACTTATCTAACAACAACAAAAAAATCATTGCTCTAACATTCTTAGTTTTTGAGATACCAAACGGTTACTTAAATATTGAGTTATTGGGAGAATGACCCTGATATTATTACCATAATTATTAAGCAAGCGTAAATATAGTACAGTTCAACCCCATTTATCCGAATTAATTGGGGAATCGGATACTTAGAACAATCAGAAGTTCGGATAAAAAGGACAATGCTGTAAATTCACGGTGTAAGTAGATGTAAAATGAAGTGAATTCTAGAGAACAGTTCTGTGTGTATTATTAATACAAAATGCTGTTTACTTCATTCAGTTCCTGGAATTTGTAGAGAAAAGCATGAGAATTGTGCGTGCGTATTTTTGTTTTTGCATCCATATTCGGATAATACGGTAAATGTTTGGATAATACAGTAATTCGGATGAGCGGGGTTCGGATCAATGGGGTTGTACTGTAATAATCTGCGCGACCAATAGCGTCAAATGGCGCATAGGGCAGCGTACATTGTATTCCATACCTTCATAAACTTTGTAAACCCAAACGAATAAAGGATTGATATTGATTATTATTATTTTGAGTGTTTACTGATAGAGTTATTGTTTTTTTCGACTTTAAGGTTTTAGAAGTTTATCCGGGAGAGTTGTTATTTTAATTCTATTTTAAATACGTATCTATGTACAGTGTTCTGCAATTCGTTCGCGCGCGAGAAATTAATAGTTTCAAGTGATTCTTCATGTTATAGGGTAAGCGGTAAACTCAGTGGAGAGATAATGGAATTACATTGGAAAAGGGATAGATAGGTATATGAAGGGGGAAGAATTTCAAGCTTCCTGGATGAAAAAAAAAACTTACTTTTGAAAAAAAAAGTTTATTTTAACATAATAGTCTCGTAAAATTTAAACCTCTCGTGGCATTTTAACGTATCTTCGTGTCTAAGAAGGAATGAGTCATTTGAAATAACAATCAAGCCGTAGTAGCAATTTGTCTTCTAGTCGGACTGAAAAGACAGGACAGTAGTGAGAAAGAAAAAAAAGATGGAAGATTACAAAGGTTCGAGTGATATTGGTTAATTCTAACCAGAGCTTTAGTAGCTTGACCAAACCCATAACGGTGGTAGTTGACCATGTTTCAATTCCTCAGTTAGGGTTTGAAGATTCGAAAACGGTTTGTTCGTGGATTCTGCTAATTTTACCGTCGTCGCAAGTGCCAACAATATTAAGCATGGAATAAATTTGGTTTTCCTGATTTCGAAGGTCACCGGATTAGTAATTGGAAATGATACGAAATATTTTAAAGATCTTATCGTCTCAATCGTTATTAAGTAAATATAAATATCGGTCAACCAAAATAGGTACCTTATAGTTCTCACTTCGCAAACTATTTATAAACACGGAGAAAATACTGGAATATGAACTGTATGTTTTTACATTGACGTATCAGTATGTTGTGCTTTTCAACTTCAATTATGCATCTAAATTTGAATTTCATTTCGCGCGTATACTGTCATACTGCCAGTATATAAAAAATTCTCATCTCAAGGGAGGGGAGAATTTATCCCCCTAGCCCCCCCACCGGCTAAATCATTGAAAGGAACACACAACTTCCTTTACACAGTTATTTACTCTTGGTAATCTTTTTTTCTGAATTTCCTCTGATTTGTCTCGTGAATTGGTTTCAATAAAATCAAAGAAGGAAAAAAAAAAAAAGGAAACCTACAAATTTCAGGTCGATCACACTCAGGGAATCCCTGCCACGAACTCCCTTTCGTTCTTATTGGAAAAACATGGAGTTTTGACTTTTGTTCCGGACTAAATTTCCCTCCCATGTTCACCAGGACCAAAGCCAGTAAATTAAACAATAGAACATTTGCTATCGGATTCAGCTTGTGACATTTGAAAATAAGTCTTTTGCTTCCAACTTTCAGATTTTAATAAAATGTTCAACTTTCTCAAATTTTAGGCTTTAGGTCGAACAGAGAATCTAGTAAAAAGAGAATAGTTATTGAAATTCGAAATTCAACTTTTGCTATCTTTTTCAGATTTTTGAAATATCTTCCACATTTCAGCTTTGTTTCAACTCTTTCAGATAACGTTCGATACTCCGCTTGAAACCATCGGCTTTTGACTGACGAATCTCTAACAGGAGTCCAGGGCACTCCATTTTCAGAAACAATTTCCAGTTTGTGGAGGTGGAGAAGAAAAATTTGCCGACAAATATTTTTTGAAAACTAAAAATTCACCGACAAAATATTTTTTTCATTTTATTTGTTTATTTGGGACTGTTTAATACAAACATTTACCAAATATGATTACTAATGAGGCGAAAAACGCGATTGTTTGACACTGCGGGCACGCACAATGTAAATGTACAAAAGAGTTACGACTACAAATTAATTACGACTAAGTATTAATTTATGAGGTCGAGTGGGTGTCTCCGTCGTAAACGCCGCTTATCATTGGAGTCATCGAGAAGTAGCACGGCTTCCGCATTAGGGTGGTTGTGTAGTCGCTGTATGTATTGTGTGGCCTTCTTTCGAATAGTGTCGCTAATGGTGTCCAGGCCCAAGTCTGTGTGTAGCTGTTCGTTCGTGATGTAGTAGGGGGCATTAGTAATAGTCCGCATAACTTTAGTCTGAAGTCGTTCAATGACAGAGCGATTTGAGTCACATGTGGTTCCCCCAATCTCGCAGCCGTACGACCACATCGGTTTGAAAATTGACGCATAGACCAACTTTTTGTTTGCGAGGTTGAGGTTTGAGCGGCGGCCAATAAGCCAGTAAAAACGGTCGAACTGAAGTTCGAGGAGTTATCTCTTGGCGCGTACATGTTCTTGCCAATTTAGTTTTGCATCTAGGTGTAGGCCGAGATAACGGGCGTGATTTGCAGTTGGTATCGGCACTCCATCAATGATTGTCGGCGTGTAGTTATGTGGGCGAAGAGCAAAGTCAATCCTGATAGACTTAGTTTCATTCAATCGGATTTTCCAGCGTTTGGCCCATGTTGAAATTTGATCAATCGAAGCCTGGAGGTTACAGACCGCTGTGTCGTAGTCTTTATCGTGAGCAATTACTCCTGTGTCATCTGCATACAGCGCCAGTGTAACGTTGTTTGCATTTGGGATGTCCATAGAAAAGAGAAGAAATAGGATAGGGCCAAGGACGCTGACCTGTGGAACACCAGCGGCAATGGGATATTGACCAGAATAATCGGAACCGATGTGAACATGAAAGTCCCGATTTGAGAGATAGGAGGATATCAGCCGACATAGTGCGGCAGGGAAAAACGGTTGGATTTTATGCTGAAGTCCCTGGTGCCAGACCCGATCGAGTGCTCTGCTGATGTCCAAGAATACTGAGGGCGCATATTCAAGATTTTCAAGTGACTGAAAGATGACGTGGACAACACGGTGTATCTGTTCTATCGTTGCATGATGTCTACGAAAACCAAACTGAGTTTCTGGTAGCAGGTTATTCCGCTCAATGATCACCTGTATTCTGCGAAGAGTCACTTTTTCAAAGACTTTTCCAATAGTTGAAAGAAGAGAGATTGGACGGTAAGATGAAGGGACACCCGGTGGTTTTCCCGGTTTAAGAATGACTATGATTTTGGCAGTTTTCCAGGTTCTTTTGGTACATACCGTAGGCGGAAAGCAGCGTTGATTAGATACGTAATTAGTACAATGCCTCTTCTAGGTAATTCACGCAGTAACTTTGGTGGTATCTGATCAGGTCCTGGAGACTTCCGAGCAGTCATTTGGTCTATAAGTTTTGCGACCTCTAGCGGAGAGGCAGGTTTGATATGACCTGAGTCAGGTGGTAGCGGTAGGGGTTCGACATCTGACGAAATGTCATTCACCTGGAAAATTTTGGAGTAGTACTGCGCGAGGAGTTCAGCTCTTTCGTGATCACTTCTGGCCCAAGTGCCGTCGTCTCTTTTTAGAGGGGACTTCACGAGGGGAGGACGACGCAGTCGTCTGGCCGCTTTCCATAAGGAGTAACCTGCTTCTTTGGTAGGTGCCAGTTCGGTTAGATATGATTTGAAAGTATCATTTTTCCACTTGCTGATAGCTGCGGAAGTTTTGCGCGATAACCGATTGAAGGTCTGCTTATTCTCAACCGTGCGGAAACGCTGCCATGCTTTTCTTTCCCGCCGCCGGTCACGAACCAGGTTACGTATCATAGAGGGGAAGACTACTGTAGTGGAGATGTGTGGCTTATATGATGTACACTTTTGAGCGCTTTGCTGTAGCAGTACAGTGAGTAAGTCAGCGCATTGGTCCAATTCTTCTGGAGATTTGAGACGAACGTTGAGGTTGAGTTGACGGTCCACAGTTTCACGAAATGAGTCCCAGTCTGTGGATTTATTAACTAGTGAGTGGTGTACAGAGGACGGCACCATGGAGTTGGTGATACTACAAATGACCGGTGCATGATCAGAAGAGAGGTCAGTTGTAATTTCAGATGAGGTATGATTTTCAGGAATACCTTTGCATATAAAAAAGTCTATCACATCGGGAAGTTTGTTGTGATCTGATGGCCGGTATGTAGGGTCCGGCAGGCGGGATGGTTCGACACTTGTGTATGGTGGTAGCTTCAAGAAGAGCTCGGCCACGTTGCGTGCTAAGACGAGAGCCCCAGGTAGGGTGTTTCGCGTTGAAATCACCTCCTAGGATGAGGTGATTTCCCATGTGGTGAAAGAGTTCCAAAAAGATCTCTTTGTTTGGAGTTGCACGAGGCGGGCAATAAACACTGCCTAGTATAAATGTGTGATTATTATGATTGGATACTGGGTGAGATGAAGGCACCGACATAGTAGTGTGATATAGAATGCTTGATAAGCACTGCCGAGCCGCCTCTTGCTTGACCACTAGGGTGATTGGCAGGATACGTAAGGTAGTTACGAATTTTCGGGCATCGCGATGAGTCGATCAGGTGAGTCTCAGAAATTAGTGCAACATCTATGTCGTGTTGATGTAAGAAAACTTCAAGCTCCGGTATTCTGGCTATTAAGCCATTCGTTCCAGCAAAGGAGTTTTAGCTGGGGAGTATGGTTCATTTCTTATTACGTTTGCGGGGTGGGCTAGGAGTGGTAGCAGACTCGATGATGGAGACACGGGTTTCCAGTTTGGTAAGCTTTTCATCAATGACTTTTTGCGAGGCTTCTAGGCGTTTCAGAAGTGTCAGTATTTGGGACTCCTCTGATTGAGGTGGTTGACTCTTGGTTGGGTCGGTCTGTCTAGTGATAGCTGCAACTCCTGCGTACGAGGAACCACCGGAATTAAGACGTTCGTTATTGGTAGCAGAACGAATTCGTTCTACGGCTGTAATCCTTGGAGTTTCACGCGGTGATATTTTTGATTGATAATAAGGACAACCTCTGTAGTTTGCCGTATGATTTCCTTTGCAATTTGAGCAGGAAGCTGGGGTACTCTTTGGAACTTTACAGTCCTTATAAAAGTGGGTAGTTCCGCATTTAACACAACGCGGTGTTTTTGTGCAGTAATTTGCTGAATGCCCATAATCCTGGCACCTTTTACATTGAGGGATGGAGCCAGCCTTCCTAGGTGGCTCGACGGTTATTCGACAATGGCACAGGCTGGTCAAATTATGCACATCGCGGTTGTTGTTGTTCACCTGAAGATCAATTTTGAACAGCGGGAGCTGAATCGTGACTTGTTTCTCTTCAACTCGGTTTTTAATATGCACGTTGATGATATTAGTGACTGTATGGTCAGCGGCAGCTAGTTTAGCGATCACGTCAGATATGTCAGTGGAGTGATGAAGACCTCTGATGAATATAGTGAAGGGCTTTTCTTCGTGAAGTCGGAAAGTGTGGAATTTAATACTTCCTAGGGTCTTCCTATCAGTCTCGGGAAGCTGACGAGCATCTGTTAAAACTACGCGACAATTCCTGTAGTCGTTACGAAATATTTGAAAAATTAAAAATTTGCCGATTTTTGAATCGAAATATTTTTTAATTGAAAAAAAGAAAATAATAAACAAACAAACATTCATAAAAAACGAAAAATTCAAATGAACTGTTCCAAAATTTGCCGACTGCCAAATTATTGGGGGAGGGATGGTGGTGGGGGTCCCACCCCCGCACCCCCTATAGTTTTTCCCCTGGTCTGCTTGTGAAAAATTCGCATACGCTAGTTGTACAAAAATAGCTTACTATTCAAAAAGTTGGACGTTTAAAAGCCTGTAAGGCCTACCTTACAAAGGCACGGCGTTTGAAATATTCTCTTTCGCTCTCATCCTTCGGTTACGTGTCACGCGTGTGTTGCTACAATGAAGATGAGTAAGACGACTTTCACGAAGGTTGTTCTTCAAAAATTAGAAAATGGTGAAGCCATAAGCTAGCCTGTTTTCTGCCCATTTGTGAGAAGGAACGAGGAGGGCTAGGAAAATTAAAACGAAAGTTCCGGCATTCTCGAATCATTCCGGTTGAATATTTTGCGAGTGTAATTTTTCAAGAATTTCAGAATCGCGCGACTTTATTATGTACGTATGTATTAGATTTTTATTTTGTTCGGGGGTCATATGTGAAATGGGGAAATAATGCGATCTTGCCTCCCTTGGCTACAGTTATGGTCAAAAGTTTCTACTAAGGTACTTTTCCAAGATCAAATAAATAATGACCAGCTAATCTGTGATTGAAAATTTGTCGTATATTTCTCGAAAATTTTAATCACTTAGCGAAGTTGGTACATTCGGAGACCTATTCCAAATTGTTTTCCATACCAAAGATTTAGCCACAGATACAGTTCAAACTGAGCCGTAAAAGAGAAATGTCTATAGGTGGAACCCGAGTTCATAATTTAAAGAGAGGCGAATCACCTCGGGAGCTGCTGGTCACTTTTCAGAGCTGGAACACAGTAGGCTAACTATACTTGTGCAATCGAGTGATTAAACCGAATGTGCTAATTTGAGCGAAATTTTATGGGGGCTCGCGGATAGAATTATTTTAAACTGCGGGTAGCTTATACAGAGAGCTCGCTGAGAGTTTCGAGTTCTGCTGTTATATCGAAAAACTTCCATTTCGAAAAACGAATTAACTCTCCTAGTTTCGTTGTTCTCAAATTTCGGAAACGTCGGATCTCCGTTGTATCGCAGGTTCAGTTGACAGAAGATGCTTCCAATGACAGCCTGCAGCTTCTGTAAATTAGCTAAAATAATGAGGCGCTCTGAATTTGTCCTGTAAACACATTTGGTACTATCACGTAATGCAATCTCGTTACTCTAATAAAACTCGCATGTAGTTGACTTAGTGATTTTTAATAGGTTTTTGTTTCTTGTATGTTACAAAGTAAACAATGAGGTTTGTTTCTTTTCTGATACAAACTAGAATTTTCTAGTTCACTATTTCAGTTTCGACGTTTTGAGATTTATAGAAATGCACTTGTATCTGAGAATCCGTTCGGCATTTGTTTGTTGACAGCGCTGTGATAAAAGACTAGAAATGCCTCGTGCAATGCAATTCCTGTTGAACGATCGTGACTACAAACAAAAGAAAGAATACATTTAGGTATAGAATGAATTAATGTAAGGTTATCGCGGATGTGTGCCAAAGAGTTGGGTCTCTAGGCTGGGGAATCTGGAATGCAGCCGAGTTTAAGCCCCGTCATTTAAATTAAAAATAAAATTATATATAGATTTAATTATGGTATAAAAATTGGGTTCAGTGCCAGTAGAACAATGTCTGTGACATTTGGAAAATTACTCGAATCATTCGAACTAGATTTATCGTAATATGTACTCGGCAAAAAAAAAATCAAATCAGCGGGCGCTAGATCTTTTAAGACGGTTGCGTATGAAGATTTGTAGAAAATAGAGATACTTACATCGATTACCAATCATGGGCGTGGGCAATTCCGTGAAATCCAGTAGACAATGGGGCAGCGTGTGCGAATCCATGGCCATAGGTGGTGGCCAATGGGGCAGCGTGTGCGAACCCATGGCCATAGGTGGCGGCCAATGGGGCAGCGTGTGCGAATCCAGCGCCATAGGTGGTGGCCAATGGAGCAGCGTGTGCGAATCCAGCGGCATAGGTGCTGGCCAGTGGAGCGGCGTGAGCGAATCCGGCCGCGTAGGTGGTGGCGAGTGGAGCGGCAGCGATAGGAGCGGCGGCTACAGCCGGGGTCAGGCAGGGTTGTGGTCTAACGTAAGGAACAGGGTATGGTTGCGGTACTGGAACTCCGACTTTCTCGACGACTGGGTATGGCACACTGTATGGCTGTGGCACTGGAACTGGTTTGTCGACTGGGTATGGGACTGGTCGTTCAACTGGAACTGGGTATGGTTTTGGTACGTGAACTGGGTATGGTCTGTCTACATTGACGGCAACTGGCTGGGCGACTGGTACTGGAACTTGTTTTTCGACTGGGACTGGGTACGGTTGTGGAACTGGAACGGCGAATCGGTTCTTCACGATGACGTCCTTGTGTACACCGACGACTTGAGCGTGGCTAGAGATGGGGTATGCTGGTCCATGAGCGACGGCAGCGCCGTATCCATATCCAGCACCGTAACCAGCTAAGCCAGAGTATCCCAAGCCGTGGTAACCGGCTCCGTAGCTACCAAGAGAGCTGTAAGCAGCTGGCAGGGCAGCGTGGGCGCCTCCCAAGTAGGCACCGCCGTAACCAGCACCGTAACTAGCACCGTAACCAGCGCCGTACAGACCGGCGCCAGAGTAGGCTGGCAGAGCAGCGTGGTAAGCGCTAGCAGCGCCTAGACCGTGGAAACCATGGCCGTAGCCTCCGTAGCCTCCGTAGGCACCGTAGGCACCGGCGAGTCCCTCACCGAGTCCATAACCCAAGCTACGTTTCGTGTTGGTATTTTTTTCTGATTGTGCGGCTTGCGCGCAAACCGCCAACAAAGCCAAAGCGACGCACTGTAATCAAAATCATCAAAATTCAGAAGTTGGCTTAAAAAGTGATTTCGAAACATCATCTATGTATGGTTGATGCACGCAAATTTAGTTCGTGCTACGTTCGGGATATAACTGACTGATGTTTTGAAAATTTAGTCGCGTGTTATTACGATTATTTAGAGAAGTACGCGTTTTAGTTATAAAGTGAATTGCATTGCCCTTGATATGGTATGAGAAATTTATCACCAGCTAGGTTGCTCCTAACTTTTAGCACCTAACTGAAACCCAGCTTTAACGACTGTACAACGTAGGAAACACGTCCATGAATTTTGCTGTCATAGTTCACGAGTATACCGCGTCGGATTAATTTTTCTCTCGATTATTTAACTCGATGATGTTTCAGGTCCGAATCCACGGGGGTGGGGTAGTCCCCCAAATCTTCAAAAGGAAAAATCTGCGGGGGAGTGTACAGCAAAAGATTTCCGTGCGCTTCGCGCACTTTTCCTTCTGCCACTTCTTCCTCTCCCCCTACTGTCGTCTGGATCCGCGCCTGTGATGTTTGAATTTCACGATTTCCGAATGTCTATTTTGAGCGTTGTATGTTGTTGCACTTTCGTATCCTGAGAATCCATTTACTTTGCATATTCCCCTTTCTCCTTTATAATTGCTCGTTACTACTACAATGATAAGGTTCGCCGTGGGAGAGGGGCGGTGTAGACGTGTGACGGAAAATTAAAGAACATTATCTGATATTTGAAGGGTAAAGAATCAAAACTCACATTTGCCGTTTTACTTCAAGGGCGCAAATAGGTAAAATACTATACACGGGTGCAGGAATATCTTTGCTGTCCCTTTGAGCGTGGAGTATGTTATACATATCGCATATTCACTGGCGCATGGCGTAGCAAAGATATATTCCTGCATCCGTGTACAGTATTTTGCCTAATTGCGCCCTTGAAGTAAAACGGCAAATGTGAGTTTTGATTCTGTACCTTTCATTTAGCCTTTGAACAGTTCAGGTTCCTTTCTCTTTTTCCTTTTCTATTTCAATGAGATCTCATTACTTTTATTTAACGATTTAGTATTAAAATCGTGGAGAGCTCACAATTCGGTTTCTAGAATGGTGTACATAATTCGAAGCGTGCATTATAAATCTTAAATTTCATTTTACTGCGATTCATTCGTTTGCGTGCAACCGACGACCAAGTTATCCAACTGTATTGAATTTAATGAACTATGAACAGCCTAACTCGGACTGCTTGGCTAATCTGTTTTGTAGAGTACGAATATTACTAATTTTAAAATTAGAAGAAACAGAGGCAGATTATTTTCTAATAAAGGAAGAAAAAAACTTCTCTTCAGTTAAAATTTTCCGATTGTTATTAATTTTCCAGTTGATTTGAAACGTGGGGTCTTTGAATGCTAGGACTTTCCAAGTACCTGAACAAAATTGGTCTTCTTTAGTTCATAAGGAAAAGTTGTATCCTATTTACAAGTTTACCGTAGCTTACAATTTTCATCGAGATATTTAAATGCAAAGATAGTTTAGAATCGAGTAATAATTGTCTTAGAGATCTGCAAAAAATGAGATGGTAGTGATTTTTGTAGCCTTTTTTCCTGCTTCCATTTGTTATTTTGATTTTGAATAAGTAATTTTATGATTCCCACCAACGAGCAAAATCAAGATCTTCGCTTTAATTTTTCAGTGGAGGCCGATTTAAACTTTTATTTCTCCCCCTCCCCTCGTCCACGTTTTTGTGTATTGCAAAAAAGATTTTTGTGTAGAAAAGTCGAACTTACCCGATTTCTATAGTCGGATTACTCGATGAATATTTTTATTTTTACAAAATTGTTGAATATTCTGTTTGCACTGTGATTGAGAATTGTGTCGAGCTCGCAAGTTCGAGCATTTAGTTGCAGTAAATATTTGGAAATTGTTACTTATTTTTTCAGATCAGAATCGGAACGTGTGGTATGGTGTTGAATTGCCGTAAGTCTAGACTTGAAGAATATTCAGGCCCCTAATATTGTCATCAGGCCCAGTACGAGGATTCTTTCATAGGGAGACAGTACACGGATTTGACTTACCAAAAATTTAAAAACATGTTTTGGCGAACCTAGCGAGCATACATTTTTCAGCTTTTAAATGAATTTTCGTGAAATTTTTTTTCTACCGATCATGGATCCCTCCTTCTCCTCCCCCTTAAAAATGGTCCTGATTGTTATTATTATTATTATTTATTATTCATTTTCGGGCAGTGGAGTAAAGGTCATTTCCATCCAGGTATTTGATGATACGGCGTACTTTCCTTGCGACTCTCCTGAATATACATGAGCCCTTGCGCCGTTTTCTCATCATAAAGGAAAAAAGAGTTCTCTAACGTTTTTATTTATTTGTTATTTTTGTTTATACTTCATTTGACTCAATCGATGTTGTTTCTTCACTTATTTTTAGTTTTGCGTAATGTACATTCAAAACCTAGGTTAATTCTTCAACATTTGGAGAAGAAAAAAAACGTGTTTTTTGTTCTACGAGCATGTAACAAACATTTGAAGACTGAATCAGAATTGGTCTGATCCTCTTAGATGGCCCACAGATGGCTGTTTAACTGCTGCCCTGTTTCACGTTTTGGTTTCAAAACTTCATGATTAGATATTCTGGTATTAATTTCCCCTTGCGAAATTCGGAAGGTACCTGCTGATTTTTGTAATGATCGCGAATGTACCACTGCCTAAAATTGAAAAATCCGTTGTCAGATTTCAGTGAATCGTGAAACAGAAAATGTTGATGAGCTCGTACTCGAGGGTGAGATGTGGCAGATGAAAATTTTTAAATGAAACATTGTAGCCTTACCTATACGTTTGTTGGGAATCGTATACCTAAAGTCTAATAAGAAATTGCATTTTTAAACGCAAGCACTGGAGAAGACGTTTCAGGTCTAAAAACTGCCCTTGGACTAGGCGTTGATTTAGTGACACATCCGAAAATATTACCCAAAACGTTTGCTTTTTAATGCACAATACCGATTCTTAGTACGATCTTACACTTTATAATGAGCGAAACACGTCGATCTAATGCTTTTTTCAGCACTGTAACGTACCTCTTTACCACCTATTAGTCCTGATTTTTGAAACCAAACGTACTTCCCCCCCCCCATTCAATACAATTTCAGTCCAAAATAATTCCTTCTTTTTCTATTTTTTGTTTTCAGTTCCGATTGAATTTTCATTCATACACGCCAGTACAGAGCCCTTCGCTTTCGCTTTCGAGTTGCTAGATTGAATAATTTTTACTTGAAGAACATGCCAACGAACAGTTCGAGTAACTACGAGTAACTATAAAATACGATACTAACATAAATGAAAACGAAGTCGCTCACGTCGGCGTGTTCTCATGAAATAAGTTTAGGTTTTCATCGTGATCGAAAAAAAGAAGAAAGAAAAAAAAAAGAAAGAAAACTCCAGCAAATTTGTACGACCTGTATTCGTGCCAGCTTCCATCAACCTGACGTTGCTTTACGTCCAAAAAAATGTGACAAAAGTTCCATTTGCGGACGCCGTCGGTCAGAACGAGAAACTATACACAGGACGAGCTTTCAGTTTACCGTTGCGCGTAAAGTTTTCTTTCTTTCTTCTGTACGATCACGTGAAAGATTCTCGAAGCAGAATCGATAAGAGCAGCCGACGAACGCGAATTCGATCGAACAAGTTATAAGATCGACAAAATACTTACCGATACGAATTTCATTTTGTTGTTTTGTGTGTGTGTGATGCCGAAAACTGTACCGATCAAACTGTTTGCCTGGGATGATCAACTCTATGTTTATATAGTACTTGATAAAAAGAATCCGAAAAAAAAAAAAAATTATAAACGCATCAGGCGTCACTTTCCATATTTGCATATTCACAAAATAACACTGGATCTTGCCCTAGTATAAAACTGGTTTCAAAATAGGAAACCAAACTGTATTATTGTTCCCATCTCGCTATAAGCTTTCCAGAATCCAGAACCTATCTTAACCAATTAAATCGTCCTCAATATAGGAGGCGAGCACATGTGACGTCATGTTACATAATTGCTCGGTATGTTTTTTTTTGACAAATTCCAATTTTTGCTGCCATTTGTCGTTTATCTATAAATTAATCGGTTTCGCAGGTACACGCGGGGTGGTGTCGGCTATGTAAATTAGAAAATTGCCGGCGTTCGAAATTTATAACAGGTTGTGCGAAAAAATTTATAATATATAAAATGTGTATTAATGACCCTGGGGGGAGGGGTAGAATACAGATTCAAGGACATGGCCCGGATACACCAGAAGCGAACACTTTATCGATAAATTATTATCAAACGAAAAAGAAGAAGATACTCGGTAATATGTAGCTAGAACTGTGTACATTGCTAGCTACGGGCGGGCGAGGGAAGGACAATTCACATTGGAAACTTATTCAAACGACTTTTTTTTCTTTCGATTATGTAACCACACGGAGTTCCTTTTTTCATCGAACAATCGACGAGAACTTAGTTCGCCTGGAAATGCAATTTATGATTTAGTTTAACCATCATGTATTGCGTATATTAGCTCGTTTCCTCAGTGTATGGAATTTTGAGACTATGGACTTCTGAAAATTAAATCCTGTTTAAGTATTTTTTACTTTCATCCTTATCAGGTTAATTTCACAATCAGTATCTATATAGATTTTGGAGGTCGTTGTACTTTGTTTTATAATTCATAATATTACTTATTTAGACCGTACGCGCTGATTTTTTCAATTTTAAGTTCAGTAGATATGTATATCGAATCTTCATCTCCATTTAGGAGTCTGCATTATCAAATTATGCGAACAGTAGCTTCAACCACGTACTTAGGGGCTGTTAAAATTTGAGAAATTGTCAGTTCCTATCGTATTTTTGAATCTTCTAACGTATTGTACTTTTAGCCCACCATCTCTTCTTCTGTATTGTATTCTGTTGCGCACCGGGAATTCAATGATCGTGATTTTTGAAAAACCGCTGAATAATATGTAATACAGCTTATTATACCTTGCCATCGAATACTCTCTTGGTATACGACTGAAAATAATTTTCGCTGTAAGATCAATTCGTTCCTGCGGAAGCTAGCAATAATTCAACGAAACCTTCGTGGAAAATCTTTACTTATTCGTTACTTTTTCAAGCGTGTATTGGAGCGGTGCTCGGCAAAATAGGAGGCAAAATCAGAAAGCTCTCCGTTAGTGTCAGCGATTCTTTATAATTTGAAACCTTAGCGCTTTTGACCATTTAGGGCGTGCCTCAATTTGTTCTTGTGTGTTAAAAAAAAAAAAAAAAAGTGAGCGAAAAAAGGAATCATTTTGAAGACGAGATTCAGATTTTAGATTGTATCAAACGACTGTAGAGTAACCGAATTTTGTAAATTTTGTTATTCTCTTTTATTATTGTCATAAAAGTCTATTTGTGTCGGATATTGAGTGAAACTAGTGAAAGAATCGTCCCTCTATCATGTTTCGGGTGAGGTAAACATACCCCTTCCAATGTCAACCTTGGTTGGTCTTTCCTGTCTTGTGTTTCATCCTAACATATTGTCTACGATGGGAGAAAGCTCTCTCAGAAACATCTACCAATAGGCGAAATCGCCTTCAAAGAGAGCAGCTGGATCAAACCGGGACGAAAAGCAAAAACCCTTTTGGATCTTTTTCTTCCTTCTTTTTGCTTTGATTTCGAAAATTATTTCTATCCAGATAACAAAACTAAGCCTCAGTTTAAAAGATTTAAAAGATGAACATTTTGATTGTGTCGATTTCCGCTTCCTTCCAGTACCTAGGCGAAATTGAAATATCGTAGTCAAAAAAATTGGAACTACACCCATCCTCTCCGTGCAGCATATTATAGTGAACACGGCACATGTCTCTGTTAGACTACTTGTCATCCAAATGTATCGTAAACCCGAACTGCAGTTCACTCTGGATTCTTCCCATTGATTTTTCGATATCTGCACTCGCTATCTTTCTGGGCTCATCTACTTATCCAATGCTCTTGTCTTCGGTTTCACTTTCCCGTACCATCAGTTTCGAGATGAATTCGCCAAAAATATTTTGCCCTTCAAAGTTCATGCTAGTCTGCTTTTGTCAGTAGTTCAACTGTCTGTCGAAGAAACTCGGTGGAAACAACGTGAAACGCGGCATACTGGAGGAAAATGACGTTAACTCGTCGGTTAATTCTCCATAAATCTGGTCTCATTATCAACGACCAATAATAGTAAGGTGAGAGTATTCTGTACATTTTTAATACATCAGCTATTCCTCAATTGGTCGATAAGGTACACGGCGAATCTAAAGCCGCGTACTGACTTGAGCAGAACACTCCGAACGCACCGCATGAATGCGACGCACACGAGAATGCGCGATCAGTGAATACCGCCGCAACGAACGAGTAAAACGCACCGAACGTTTTCCGTCGGTTGTCGGTAAACTGGATTTGCTCAAAGGAATATGTGCGTCGCATGCGTGGGCAGTGGGTACCACGTTCGCGGCGACGTTTACCGTATGCGCAATAACATCAAATTAATCGGGAACAGGCCGAACACAGCGAATATGGCGAATGCACCGAACACGCCGAACATCGTGCATTTACTGTGCGTTGCATTCGTGCGGTTCGTTCGGAGTATTCTGCTCAAGTCAGTACGCAGCTTAAAAGTCAGATGCTTCGATAGGAGCCTATATTATAAGGAAACTGAAATCTCTTTATTCTGTATCGAAACCTTTCTGTCTTTCTTTTCACTTATAATCTCGGATTGTTCGCTATCGAGTTACATTGTTTTGGGATTTAAACCTGCACTAGAGAGCGCTGCAAAATTACCTGCGCGGGTGTTAGCGGGTGAAAATGAGTGAGTGATTGTGTGTACTTTCAAATAGAAGCACTGCTATCTTCAGGAGGGTTAAAATCCGAGTAAAAGTTATTCCGCCAGTAGAACTGATTATAATTTAATTTTTTGGTGATGATGCAGTTGAATTTAGGACAAATTTTCTTTGAAAGTGAATTTCTAATCGACTTAATGATAGTTGAAGTTTGCTACACACTTATGGTAAATCATACGTGATCACTCACACATATTGCAGGGCTGCCAACATTTGAAACTCTAAGTTTAAATCCCAATACCAACCATGTTTCTTCGTCTGTTTTCACTACAAAAAAAAAAAAAAAAAATCGCAGAGTGGGTTGTTGCCTGATACCTGAAATTCAAAATGTAGTCTCATGGGCCACATGGGATGTTGTCAAAGGTGAATGTAAAGAAAACATACTGTTGGTACCTGTTAAGCGTGCTTGTAAGAAAAACCACTCCTAAACTGAAGAAAAATACGAGCGTATACTCGTACCTGCGTACAATCAGATTGGGAGAAATTTTCTCGGGTGGCATTGGGGATTGTAGGAGGTTTTTGCAGATAAGTGTGTGCACGGGTCCGCTAGAAGTTGTCCTATAGCCTCGAAATACAACCGTTATTATTTAATGCCGATTTTGTTTAATCGTGCGAAGTGTGAGGAACGTAAGGTACAGAAAGATCTCTGCAATCGGTTGCGAACGTTCTAGCGTGCATTGACCGATTGAGGAGTGCGAATAATTTTTACGAGCTCCTTAGTGGCTGATATCGAACCGAGTACGGTATAGGAATTTTTCGAAGGCGATGCCGCGGCTATTTACGTGTAGTTGCGAAGACTCGGTGAGATGTATTCACGAGTACTTGTACTAGTAGCTGTAGCTGGTAGCCGATAGCCTGCGAGGTAAAGTTCTTATTTCTTATAGACGTTCGAACTTTGCTATAATTAATAAGAAATACCTACTCGAATAAGGAAACTGGTTAGGTATTACTGCTCGTGTATGATGTGTCTTCAGTACCAGCCGGTGTCGCTGTCATTACGCGATCTTGAATTTTGATCAGATGACTTTATTTTTAGTCGGCAGTTCGACACCGATGACATATCTTTGGCGTTGGTACTGCTTTCGTTATTACTTATACCTACTCAACGTCTAGAATGTTTTCGATTTCGCTTAGTCCGATCACCGTTTAGGAGCATTATAGGCGGTAATCGCTGGATTACGTTGGACGTTTTTGATAATCGTTTCCGGGTGTCTAGCTGGTCTACTGTCAAGTATAATCGTGTATATAGGCAGTACGAATTTACAAAGTGGAATTCAAGGTGAATGTATACGTACTTTTGTTACACATATTTACTCGGCTTGGAAAATTGCGAACTACGAGTATAACTTTCGCAGATCTCTCGATGTCGACCTGTCATTTCTGCGAGGTCAACGTCAACGCGTAACCACTTTGTATGATATTGGGTAGGTATGCCAGAAGCAGGGAATCGAGCCGATATCAAAAGTTGCAATGAGGTAGACGATCCGCCCCGACCGCTGTCTCGTTATCAATCGACCGTTGGAAATGGCGAAAGAATGGCGGCAAGTCATCGCGCCGCGCCGCTGAAAATCAAGGTCCGCTGCTGATAACGCAGCCGATTGCTGCCCTCGAGTACATCGACCCGAGAAATTGAGAACTTCCCTTTCGCACTTCGTATTTTATTACCTACTGGAAAATCTTACGGTGTTTCTCGGCGTTTCGTTGATCGAGCTTATTCTTATTGAAGGCGTAGGCTACTCTCGTACTTGTGCATTGGAAACGCGATAGTTTTTCGCGAGTGTTGAGCTTTTTAAAAGCAACCTTTTTTGTACCATAATCCGCTGGCCATTTCTTGTCAAACAATGCACGGTATTTGAAATTGCGAACGTCTGCTTAACTTTCTCAACTCGAGTGACTTGTGACACTCATCCGTTACGACGATCCTCGTTTAAAGTGTTTTTATTTTTAACCCGATGAATTTCAAAATTATTCGCAGAGTTTAACTGAAATTGATTCTAGTGTGATGTTCGTTCCCTTTTCCCCACTCGTTGGTACGGTTCCTACATCACTGAATTCAGTTTAATCTTCTAAATTATGCAATTGCGAAACCCGATTAATTTTCATCGGAGGTTGCAGTTGTAAGTTTACAAGGCGTAAATAAGAAGCGATCTGGTTTAAAATCGGTCATTTTTTCCACGCACTTCTAAAGTGAAAGAATTAAATTTTGAGAGCAAAAACAATTCAAACGAAGCGAATAATATTGTTTTATTTTGGTGTAAAATTTAGTAAGAAGTGTCCGTGTGCTGTTCTGTTTTCGAGCTTGTCAGCAGCGTTGATTGGCGTGAAACTAAAGGGGGTGAATGGCCCGAAGAGCTCTATTGCTCTCGTGGAAAGAAGGGCTTGAAAACGCGAGGTAACAAAAAAGGAACGAAGGAGAATGAAGAAAAAGGAAACGAAGAAATAAAGAGAAAATAACGAAAAAGAAACAAAATTTTTTTCGGGGAGAGAGCACGTTCCAACGAATTTCCCGAAGAGTAGGTATTCTACATCGGGTATGAGTCTGGAATTGATCTGAAGAGAATCCATATATAAGCTTGGGGAATGCTACAAAGAGTCTCGATAAAATTTGATAGAGTCCTAAAAGCATTATGAAGCCAATGAGAAATAATCGTTAGAGTATCCTATTTAAGAAATCTAAAACCTGTCTTTTCTTGAAGCGTATGAACGTGCCGATTTGAAAATTCAGAAGAAACCTAAAAAAATTTCTGGAAGAGTCGTATACCTAATGGCGAATCTTGAAAAAGCGTGAAAGGATTTTAAATAGTCCGTGCGTGAGAGTGTAGTCTTGAAAAGTCTCGAAAAGCCGTGTGTATGGAAGAGGGTTAGAAAAGTGTTGAGTCTCAAACATGCCCAGATGAGTGTCGAACGAGACTTCAAGGAGTGCGGAGAAGTTTCGAACAAATTAGGAAAAGTTTTAAACAGTGTCGGATTACATGGGGTACGAACCCCGACGTCCCGAGTGCGGTCTACGAAAAGAATGCCTGCAAAATCAAGATGAAAAACAAAATGGAGAGGGAGAAAGTAAATAAGAAAGTGAACGAAAAATTTGGCGAAAAAACATCACATCCGATCGCGAAGCTTACTTTTTTTTATTTCATTATTTTTTTTAGCTCGTCAAATTCGTAAGTTTCGTCGTGCCGCATTCTTTGTCGTCGTAATTTAAAAGGCAAAGCTTTGACTATATATAACTATATGGACTGATCAAGTTGATAAAATGTTGTTTCAACATCTTTTGTGCTATAATGATTAAGCGAATGATAACAGGTGATAACCTGTAATTTATGTAATGTACTAAGTATACAAAGATCTGCGGATTCAAATAATTCCTGTCACCATAAGGATTGTTTTTGATGTTAATGATGAATATTCTTAGTCTCTTTTTGATTAGTTGTTTCCCATTGACAGCAATTACTGAGTTCGAAACGATAGTTGTGGCGTTTAATGCTAAAACAACATTCGTGAGGAACTCTTGTTTTGTGAAGAAAGCTTGTGCTTTGATACAATTTTACGGCTGCTTTTGTTACAGACTTTTCCAACTTAAATTTGGGAGCGGTTGAATTGTTCCTGTAAAACAAACGCTGAAGCAGGCTATGGAATAAAAGACGTATTGATTTGCCTTGTTTTCTCCGTTTTTCTTCTCATTCTTCCTTTTGTGCAAAAATATTTGGCTGTATCAATAGAGAAATACGGTATATATATAATTGAAAAATACATTGGTTGATGTATAGGCTCAAAAGTGGACTGATTTTTAGCAAATAAATCGCATCTTTTCAACATTACAACGTTAGGATCTAGGATACAGAACAAACTGATAACCAGAAATCACAACAAGGTCTTCTCTAATCATTATAGCACAAAAGATGTTGAAACAGGGTCGTGTGCAAGATTTCCTTGTAGTAGTGTCGTCTTGATCAGTCCATATAGTTATATATAGTCAAAGAGGCAAAGAGTCTTTCTTCGGTAGTTTTATTGTCCAGGTAAACATGATGTACTCCACTATCGTAGCCGAGGGGTGGGAGTCGAGGGGGTCTGGACTCCCTTGCGCTCATGTCAAATAGTGGTCCTTCTTCTTCGTTGGTCAAGACCAAGCCCCTCTCAAACACTAGGCTGGCTACGCCACTGATTTATTCTCCTCCTACCCCCTTTGTAGATGAAAACGTTCAATTCATCACCCAACAAGAACGTCCGAAAATGGGCGGGCAATTGCATCCCATAGTGAACTTTTCAACAATCCAGTTAGTCTGGCTAACATTTAGCTTTTTCTTATCATTAGCCAGCCATAAGCCAGGAGGGATCTATCGACCACCCTTTCCATTGAGAACGCAACGCGATGCGTTTGTTGCGAGCATAACTCACTGATCAGACGCGTACGGTAGGTAAAGGCACATCGAGACCGGTATACAACAACCGGTTCTGTTGTAATGCTCGAGTGAACAATGAAATTCCAAAAATAAGCCAAAAACGTTCGTTGCACGTTAGCTTAATTTATATAAATCGATCTGGTAGCCGCAGCCGGAAAACTAGTTAGTTACGTCGCCTCTCGAGTTCACGGTGCTGTCTACCCATCGCGATGATACGCGCACCATCTAAGTTTGTGTGCATGCGTGTATACGTATGTAATACAGGCGTGTAGACTAAAAGCTGCGTTTCAATGACGCGCGACACACACACACACGCACATATATTCGGTCACCTAATCTCGATTACAACGTACGCTGATTACCAAAAAACCAGACGAACAGCTGATGTGACCACTGGGTCAATAACGGAGATATGGCGGTGGCGACACGACGTTCGCGGAACACGTAGGCACCCGGGCCACTTTGACTGCGATTGGGATACCTACACCAAAAGACGACCACTTTTGTTTTCGTAAACCGAACGGGTTCTCATTTCCAACCGTTTAGCTACCTACCATCGCAATTGTAGCGAATGTACGCGGACGTCAGATTAATCTCGTTTTCGCTGTTTCTGAAATGCCAACGAGATTGCGGAAAAACGAGAGTAAATAGTTCGTAATGATGAAGAAATAGTGAGAGCTGTGAAACGGCTGCGACCTGAGATTAGGTATTGCTGCCTGCCCTGTTATTAAGTAGTAGGTATAGCCCACGAATGATTCATTTGTACATCTCCATTCATATACGAGTATTAGTTTGACGAAAGGCCCGTCATGCATTAAAGCGAAGCTACATTTGAAATGTTTTGCAGCAACGTTCACGTATGCGACGCTACAACGGTCGATCACACATTTGAGCTACGTAGCCATACCTTGCAATGGTAAGTGCGATAACGCGAACGTCGCGTCGCTGCTACGTTTGTTTCGGAAATTTGTTCGACGAGGACAACTACTAGCGACGACGTCGCTGGGTTTCAATCTTTCAATTATTTCATAGTTTTAAAAAAGTCGGCTACGTCAGTGAGTAACCGTCGCTGTAGTGTGTGTGCTCATTCATACTCGTATCAGCAAATGTTAAAATGTAAGAAGTCGCATGTAGCTTCGCTCTAATGCGTGACGGGCCAAAGACCCTTTCCCCACCATAGTTTCGTTCCTGGTTGTGCGGCAGGAAGAGTAAATGATTTTTCTCTTACTTTTACAACTTTCAAAAATTGAGATGCTCGTGCTAAAATCAATTTTGAAATGCCTTTTCCCCTTCCCAAATTTTTCGTTGAGAAAACAAATCTGTACCTACCTACTTTCTCTAACAAATCGCTTTCCGCCTTCAGTGTTCGGAAGTCACATTTCAGATTCCATATCTTCTATTCGTTCGTTTCATTCTCAACTCACGTTGGTCCCGAAATTGGATACATGTATTGTATTTGATGAAATACGAGTAGATGAAATCGGTAACTAATTTGAAAACTTGGATGAAATTGCCGGAAAATCAAATATTTAAGGGGTATCTGACAGCTAAGCGAAATGCAGTGCTTTATCGGAAGATCGAAGAATATAGCTGCGGAATTTTCAGGATTTGCAAGACTAAATATTTTGTACGGACCGGAGCGAGAGTATTCGAAATCATAGAAACGAGTGTGTGCAAAAAAAGAAAAAAAAAAAAAAAAGCGCGTGTGTTATCGATTGATAGAAATGCAAGTCCGAGTATGAGTGCTAAAACGTATACAAACCGATGTCCTAAAAAAGAAGGAAAGCGAGTAAAGAAGAACGTAATTTTGAAAAGATCTCAGACTGGAATGCAGGCGACCCAAGACGTTCGTGAGGTGCTAGCATCGTGCTACGCAGAGACTAGCTAGACAGTATGATTTGTACAAAAATGTATCTTCGAGAGGAGGAGGCGGCACAGCTAGCATTTTACAGATCAGTCGAGCGCACGAGAAAATATTAAACATTTTAAATGAAAATTTTGCCTGAAATTTGAATATTTCAATTCTCGAATATGGTAACGTGGTCCCAAAATCTCTTCCCCATGTGTGGCCTTGAAGGTTCCGCGAAGGTATTCGAGCCAAGTGGTGCGAAAGTCGAACGATTTTTCGTTCGAATTCTTGTAAATACCCAGTTTGAGATTTTGGCGACAGAACAAACATTAGGTAGAAAAAATAATTTAACCGAATTTTAATTTTGAACTAGATTACCTTCGATGACATAACTAAATGAGAGATCCGAGATACCGGAACGTACTACAAGTCTGTCTGCCTTTCAGACTCACCGGCAAATATTCCATGTTCACACTGCGTCTCGGCGTTATTGTAGGCAACTTCTTCAACAAATTTAGACGAGTGTTAAATAGTTTGCCTACTCGTATATTGTTCCGGAAACTAGAAATAGTGGTACATATATGTAATTGATGGTTCCGAAGGATTGTACCTATGTGTATTGTGTATGTAGTTGCTTCTTCGTATACCCTTGCATTGGTCATTGGTCTCGTCCGTGTTCTCGATTTCCATTATTTTCCGTAAACTGTAATAAAAAGCTGGAGGCTATAACGTAATGAACTTCCTTAAAAGTGCTGTACGATTTTCACGGAAATACGTATTTTTATTTCGTAACGTGGTTAACCAGAGATTTTACATGTTTCAAAAACGTTTAGTGGACCTTCTTTCTCTACAGAATAGATGGCCTGTGTCCGAGTCTTTGACTATGCAGCGAAAAGTCACAATTGTGACTCACTCAATTTATCTACTTTATCAACAAAAAAAAGTAGGTCATCGAAACACGAATCTATATTAATTTGCTACTCGTGCGAACTGCGAGTATTATTTTAAGGTAGTAGAAGCTGAACTCTTATCTTGGCCTGTAGTGGCGTTTTGTCGAATCTTATCGTTGCCTTGTGGCTGCTGTTATTTTTCACAATTTTTTATATTAACACGGAGTTATTGCGGAGGAACGAGACTTGAGAAGACATTTGAAAAAAAATGTGTAGAAACAAAGTATTGCTGGAGTACCTATTCTCAAGTTTCCGAAGAACGTATCGATGATTTAATACTTTTGGAAAATACTAAAATTTTGAACAGGATTATACTATGTCGATGTCAGCGTATGAAAGTACTTGTGCCATGATTGTTTACAAGTACTAAGTAGTGTAAATAAGATGTCCTTTGTATTACATCGGTTTAGATCATCGTCTTATACGTTGGTAGGTATTATAGATATTGAAAATTGGGGGTCGAATAGAAGATGTTGAGGACGAGAAGTGGTCCTTTCTAATGCTCTAGATGTCTCGATTATCGTAACATTTACTAACGATAGAGTGTAAGTACCGACTACCGAGACACTCGAATCAGTTTCATTGAAAGGTGCAAGGTGCCGAACTAGTTGCTCTCTTCTCGAAGGACGATGTCACGTGATGTATGTATCTATTTTTAATTTTTACTTCGTGCGATGTAGTCAAATTCGAACGTAGTAACTCGAAACCATATCGCCACGCTGTGCCGTTGTATAATTATGTTGTGTATTCGCGAGACTGCAATGTCGAGGCGACGCGACGATAGAGACAACATTTTTCCAAATTAATTGATCCGTAAATAAATGATCGGTATCTGACGGTTCACGTTCACGTTCACGCTTAGGCCGAAGTTTCGAAAGACGGGCGTTGTACGAATAGAACACGATCGAGTGCTGCCGGGTATTCCTACAACCAGCAGTGGTGGATGGACGAAGACCGCATTTTTATATCGGCCATCTGCCCGACCGCCGATGACATTTAAAACAAATAATAATAAAATATTCGATATCAGCGGTCGGTCTGTTGGGATTTATAATAGATCGCCGCGTACACGTAATATGGTATCGGATTAAATTGGGTGCCTATTAAATTTGTTTTACATCGGCCCTTCGTGGACTCGTAATCGTAAGATACGAGTACACAGGCCTACATATACTTTTACTCGTACGTAGTATAAATATAGGAGCTCGGACGATATTAGTACCGTGGTATTTGCGCCTTGGATATTACATTCCAAGTACATAAAATATATTATACGTATAAGTAAGTACGAGTATAATATCTAGGTACATATGGAGACATCGAGAGATGTTGTAGAACACGGCGCCTCAGAATCTGACACCTCGCCTGTCTGTATATACTCGCAGGCGTACTAGACCCTTCTGCGTTCGTGTTACAATAATAGGTACCTACTACCTAGTACCTACCGAATTATTCGTGCGTTGTAGAATCGAGCGAGTGAAATTAATTTCTACTCCGAGATGTACCGGTAATGGAAAATTAATGAACGCAAAATGTGGTTCGCGTTTGCGTCAAAATTCAACTTTCGACCATTCACATAGCCAATACGTTTTAGCATTTCGAGATTAATTACGTCCGCAATGATGGGGATTTGCCGAGTGTACGTTACGTAACCTAGTTACATATGACAGAAGTCACTTCGAGCTGGGATGATACTTCACGAAAAACATTTTTTAGTCTGCAACGGAGTTGGCAATGGAAGTGTCTGCAGACCTCGGTTTCGGACCAGTTGTTAGTGCTGGTAAACAATTTTACGCTAATTTACTGACTCGAATGTATAGACTAAGTCGATACTGCGGCGTGTCAAGTTTGTTTAGAAATCGATAAACAGAAGTCGAGTGAGATAAAAATTGCGAGAAATTCCTCGACATTTACCAAACTGTACAGTTATGTCTACAAGAGAGGTACCTCCGGGTGTGTGGCTGAATTATCGAGATTTCAGTCTCAGCTAACCTTTACAAACGAGAGATGCGGAAGACTTTTCAAATTAAATTCGGACGAACTGTTCTTTCAGTGCATGGACGCATCATCATTCGGAAATCGTAATCGTTAAACTCGATTTTGCGACGCGATTATTCCAATTGGAAAATATAAACGCTGCCGTAGTGCTTTTTAATTTCGTCATGAAACCTGGAGGTTTGAGGCGGATTTTCCGATCCTCCTCTCCCCCCCCACCCCTGTAGAAAAAAGAGAAAATACGAAGGATACTTTTGGCGTTCTTTACGAAAATTAGAGTGGATTTTTTTAAACCCAAAAACTTTAAATTCCTAAAAAATAAAGGCATTTTGATGGAAAAATATTTGCTTCTTCCTATTCTCCAATGAAATGAGCAGTCGCCACCTTAATGCTTAGCCCTTCTTTAGGAAGGTTCAGAAAACATTAAACGTGGCCAACAAATTGGTAAAATCTGGTGACCCACATTCTGATTTTTTCGTCTTGAATAATGTTACTTGAGAGGACGTAAATTTAGAAATCTGTATCGATTCTCCCCTTCTTGACTAGGAATTTGAAAATGGAAAACTCCGCCGCTGTCAACTTTTGAAATTGTTCAAGAACATGGCCGCTTTGTTCCATGATCAGTCTGATTGCGTAGAAGTTCTTTTGAAAATATCGTGCCAAATTAGTTGGAAGAAACCCAGTCCAAAGAGAGCTCGAATGATGACGAGGAATAGGGATACCGTTGATTTTAAAAGTTTGGAATTCATTCTATACCGAATTCGTCGGTTTTTATAAACGGCAATTTCTCTTCTTCTTTATTTGGGGCTTCTTTTGAATCGCGGAATTCATCTGTGAAACTGTTTTAGATTTCGCTTCCTCTTCTTATAATCTTCGTGATGAAAAGCTCATGTTGGGTATTGATGACTTACTCACGAGTGTAATGAAGTTAGAAATAATCGCAAATTGAGCTTCTCGGTCGCTAAATTTTACATTATTATCTTCTTTCCTGTGTTCTCCTGGCTGATGTCGAATCATACGTAATAATTCTCAGCAATGCGGCGAACGCGCGAGGAAGATTAATTCTTTGAACTTTTCTACGAAATCTTGTCAGCTTTTCGCTAGCACACGAGCATGATGGAGTTGGCCTTCGCAATACTGAGGTGCCCAAAACGTGCGGAAAAATTTTTCCTCTTCTTGTGGCACGTAGCGCCGAGCCGCCCAAAACGAGCACCTCAGGGAACGGAACAGTTGAACAAAGTCCCGGAAACAAGGCTACGCTGTTCAGCTACCTAAGTACATAGTATACCTAATGATCTGATAACTTCGACGTATATTGCGTCCAATTTCGACTCCATAGTGAACTAAAAGGGTTAGCGTTAATTATTTGTGTATAATTGCATTCTCTTCTCGTCGAGGTCTGCAATTCCGATGAATTCTTTCAGGTAACTTCAGCCTCTTGTCACCTGTAATTCGTCGAAGCGAATCCGTCTCATTCTCTCGAACGCCGCGAGAACTTGACCTTCAAGTTATTTGTACTCTCGGGTATTCCACCCATTTATTAAACATCGTCATAAATGTTATCGCGATCAAACAATTATTCATCCGTATAGTTCGGATTGGTACCGTTAACCTATACCAAATTTTGAAGAAAACGCTGTAAAAATTACGATGTAAATTGTAATCTTGGAGGTTTTCACGGATGCACGAGGTAATTGGTTAAATGCAGCTGTAGTTACATTTGAATATTTTTTAGTCCTTGATACACATGTACTAATTTACCGACTTGTTCTTGACGTTTACTATACCTCCGCCTACTAATTCCGCATACGATAATACTTGAACGACGAAATCCGAGGAAAATTTAAATAATAACTCGATCCGAGTCTATTAGCTCGCGTATTATCTTTATTCATTAAGATCTTGACTGATGACCTTTTGGGGAAGAAAGTGGCTTAATGATATCGAGAAAATTACCTATGTATCTTAAATTTTTTCAAAGCGTTCAGCGTGGGCGTGCATAAACGTGAACGTACAAGTATACTTATAGGTGCGTATAAGTAGGTTTAACTACGAAATTTATTTACGGTGCTGAGCGAGCGTAGTGTAGCCTACTTGCCAATACATAAAATTTAGGAATCGTAAAACCATTCGTATTTTTAGCCTAAGTAAATGGATTTTCAGCCGTCAAATTTAATAAGAAAACATTATTCGAGTAAATATTCCACAAGCTGTTTTCGTGCAAGTTTTCTGCTTTTCTGTACTAGGTATTTTATTTATTTCTAAAAATAAAATAAATAATCGCGATAATTATACCTATGGCGAACGTGATGGCAAAGTGAGGTGTCGTGTTGTAATAAATTAAGAAAAATTAAACATACCCGTTACCTATACCTACTTGACAGTCTCTCAGAAATACCAAGTTATGAGAAGCGCATCAAATTCTAGCATCATGCGTTAACAAAAACTCGGCATAAAATTTTCGAACAGATTAAATTCCGGATTTATAAACAGCGAGGTTAGTCGTCCAGTTAAACGATTTAGAACAACAAATAAAATATAATAATTATTGCTCAATCTCGATCGCTTAGTGGAAATATAGGAATGCTGCGCAACCAAAAACCTACCCTCCACTCCCCTCCCCCAGAAAGAAACGTTGTCTGGGTTTTCTATCTGTGTAGTCTTGATTGCAGGGGCAGATTTGTTGCCACAGAAACATCTAGCCAGCTAATACACAGTAGCCCACGAGCCAAGTAGTCATAGATATGCATATCTGTGGACGGCAAAACAGAATCATTCGGCTATCCCATCAGCCAAGTAAACAGACTCTGAGGATCAATAAGTAGTTAGTTGGACGGTTAGACAGACTGGTAGGTAGCTGTGGACAACTAGCTGGGTTCATAGGTAGACAATCTTCGAGACATTGAAGCAGCTCAAAGGTAGAAAACACACTGACGGCCAAACAGAGGTACGGTAGTCGGGTCATGAAGCGACCAGAAGACGAAATGCTCTTTTAACGTTAATTTTTGACTTAGAACAAGATTATTGCAGTAAGTCTGTAAGCTCGTCTCCAGCTACAGTGCCTAATCATTCTTTCATTCTTCCGTTGTTTTACCGAGAGGGTGAATCGTATAATTGCCGTCGTATTCTTTTGCTCAGTAAAACTTGGAATCGAATACTCGTAAAATTAACATTAATTTACTTAAGAATGGAACACAAATGGAATAAGGGTTTGTTGAAATTTAGGCTAACTCGTATAATTAAATTAAATTTTTTCATTAGCCGACCTCTGTACTAATAATTTAGGCGAACTCTTTGAGAGCTTGAAAATGATCGTCAGATTCTACCCCGATGATTACACCGATTTGATTTTTGTAACTCTGGAATGACGATTTATTCGCCGTTTATTTTTAACATTCAGATCTTTTCGTTTTGCATTTGTACTCTTGTAATTTTGACGGAACTTGGCTCCTGCGAATCGTAGGTATACAACAAGTTATACTTAATTGCAGAATTATTTGACCTATCACTAGTTGGTAGGCGGTAGATGTCGCGTCGCTTAAAATGAACTCACACGCGTGTAACTCGCGTGAAAATTTTATTCAAGTAGCTTGCGTCTTATACGAATGGTTAAAAGCGTAACACATTCGCTTGCAAATCATTCAAATCTCGAAAATAAAATGCGATTAATAAATAAAATAGTAGTAGTAGTAGTAGTAATGGTGTGGTGGGACGTATGGCGATGCACGCATACCAAAGTGGCCCCTATGACACCGCACCCCCGGCCTCAGGAACTACCCTTTCGAGTATCGCATCAGTGACTGGAAGGAAGTAGTAGTAGTAGTAGTAATAATAATAATAATAATAATAATAAATAATAATAATAATAACTACTGCTTTCCGATCCAACGGAAGCTGCCTGCCTGGCTGTACGAAGGCAGAGAAAAATCAGTCGGGGAGGTTGAGAGAATAATAATAATAATAATAATAACACTACACAACAATTTGAGATTAAAAAAAAAACAATGGCATAAGAATATATAATTCTATGTGTATTTTCAACGAGGAATTTAATGCCAATATTAATTTTTTGATTATAGGTCATTTTTTTCCTGATCTTCTATTTTAAATACAAATTTTTAATATCATCAAGATGATACTACTGATCGAACAAATATACGCATTCAGTATAATTATCCGTATCAGTCTAGCTATTCCTGGACGACAAAAAGGAATAATAGTGAAAATTTTAATAAAATTTTAATTTTGAATGTGGAAAATGAGAGGCTCTCGAGAAAAATGGTTAACGCCATCGTATTCAGCATTCAAAATACAGCTAAAATCATATAATCGCATCCCCTTGTTTTTTACGCTGTTGTGTAGTGTCATAGGTAATAATAGTAACAATAATAAAATGAATAAAAAACAAATACCTGTAATGAATATAAAAACTTTATTGTTCGCTCGTTCGAAATGAATGAATGAATGAATAAATAAATAAGTAAATAAATAAATAAATAATGCGGACTAATTATTATGATAAATATAAATGAAAGTTATGTTTCTTATGTTTAGTTACTCGATAGTGACACAGCCGGATCGGTCATCGTCATCATTTGTAGGGTGATACGAGGTCAGCACAACAAAGGAACGTAAAACGTAGGTACCGTCTACCGTGATTTTGGAACACGTCGTCGAATCATTTCGCAGTTCGTACTCGTATTTGTATCGCCTTTTACTTGGTTTCATTTGTTAACTCGTTATCTACAATCGGTTTTTCGGAGGTAGTGTTGATGAAACTGACTGGGCTGTGACTGCTAGTATGACTATTGGGATGACTCGTGACGTGCGTGACAGTCCCATGTGCAGGAGGTGGCGGCACGAGACCCATAATTTCAACCTGAAAGTATACGGAGATTTTAAATGATCGGCGCAAAATATCGAGTCGAACCTCCGAATTCCGGCATATTTCTTACGAACCTTTTTCCTGTCAATTTCGCAGTTTCTTCCTATGAATCCGTCAGCGCATAAACATCTGTAGTTCCCGTCCTCTTCACTCAGACTCACGCAGGTTGCTCCATTTTCGCAGATGCCTCGGTGGTTCTCGCAGTACGTTAGCTCTGTAATATATCGTATAATATATTATTGCCTTAGGCTTGCAAATATTAAGTGGTCGTATTTTTACATCGGACCGAACTTACTGTCGCCAACTGCGACTCTCTGAAAGCAAACAAACCTTGGTCGCAAAGCATGCCTCCCCATCCAGGTTGGCAGTTACATTCCCACGGTCGTGTACAGTTTCCGTGAACGCATCCGGGGTACGGATAGCATTGCTCGCAATTTTTGCCCCACCAACCGACTTTGCACCTATAAAATAAAGAACGAATTGAAATAGGATAGCAAAAACGAAGAGGCACGCGTGAACGTGTGATTATAAAATCGATTCCTGATCCTTAGGGGAAGGATCCGGCTTGTAATAACACAAAATTTAGTAAAAATCCTCGTACAAACTACGCTATTATATAATTTTAGTTTATTAGTAGGCTTCTCCCTGCCAAGAGGTAACCCCTCAACACGAGCAATATACGAGTACATCGTACGATACACTCGTACATGGCTAGTTCACAAAATAATTGACTTATACGTAAAGTAAATTCATTGCTCGTTGAGGTACGCCGCGCCGGTTCTTGTGTCAGAAGTGTATTGTGTACTAATAAATCGTACGTATTTTAAAATGTTGGAAAATTTGTAGTTTATACGAGTGGTTGTGACAGAGTTTCCATCTGCTGTATCTAGCCGCAGACGTTGCGAGTCCACAATTATTTGAAATGAGAACGAGCAAACGATCGCTCCGAATAGTTGGAAGAATAATATGGTAAATAGGTTTTATTAACTACATTGGCTAGTTGCACAACACAGGGTGTTCTACAAATAACCCCCACCGCCCTCTTAAAGGTTCTTCGAGTGACGAAGTTTAGTTTTCTGTTTGGGTGATAAAGTTGTCTATCCTTCTACAAGGCGTCGAAAAGTATCGAAATGGGAATCCTTTGGTCGCTGATTTCGAATATCCTATAAATTTTCGACTTTACCTTGAATTGGACTTCAAATTGAACTTTCCCTATTCAAAGGGTCCAGTTTAACTTTGTCCGAAAAATTGAACGGGAAATATAAATAGGTTTTCTTTGGATCACTGAGTTCAAAAATTCTATTAAATTTTTGGTCCCATCTCAATTTGGATTCCGGAATTAATTTTCGACCTTATCTTGATTTGGACTACAAATTGAACTTTCCCTCTTTAAAGGGGCCAGCTTAACTCTATCCGAAGAATTGAACGGGAAATCGAAATTGGTTTCTTTGGATCGCTAAGTTCAAAAATGTTATTGAATTTTTGGTCCCGTCTCAATTTGGGTACCGAAATTTTGATTGAATTCCTTCAAATAGACCGGTTTGAATTTTGGGAACTCAAATCGAAGTCGGATCAAATATTCGATGGAATTTAAGAACTCGGTAACTTTATTAATAAATAAAAAATAAAATATAAATAAACAAAAAACTAATTTGATATTTTATTTCTCCAAGTTCGCGGAAACAATTGCTCCATTCGTCACTCTTGTCGATGCTCGTGGATCGAAATAATCTTTTATTAATAATACTCATTCGAAACTTACCTGCATTCTCCGGGTTTTCTGCAGTATCCTTTATCTTTATGGCAACCTTCCGCGCAAATGGCTGCAAATTGAATGAAGATATATTTCTTTAAAATACTATATATCTGAGTAAATATCTGCATTTGTTATTCTTTACCCGAATTATTTCGTCGCGGTTGCTACATTTTCTGATTTGGGATTAATCGGATGTATAAAAAGGTGAAAACAATATATCCGAGTCTGTCATATTGACTGCCCGGTGTGAAAAAGCGTTGCCAGTTGGAAAGTTTTCCTTATTTTACCGAATTCGTTTGAGAGCCGTAAAAGCTTCTACCTTGCGTTAGGTATACGAGTATACTCGTAGAATACACAGTCGTTGTACTATTGAAATCTATTTATTTCACGTACCGCGACCGCCAACTTTCGGCAGCGGATAGCGCACCTGACTGACTGAAAACTGACTTACGAATAGTAAACGTTATAACGAACAGGAGATGACAAACTGAAAATTTGAAAAAAGTCAGATTCGTCGATATTGACGTCTTATGGCCTTCCTGTTAATTACGAATGATTGACAAATTTTGTGCAAATTAAATTTCAATTCTACCATTATCGAGATATATCATTTCGAATGTATCATTTTGAAAATTTATTTCAGCAGTTCTGTCATTACGAGAGTATAATAAATAGGTATAATATGTACTTGATAGTAATTAAACTAAGTATTTCTTTCTTTTTAACTCGCTTATCTGCGTTCAAACATTTAGCCTGGGTGTTCTTTTTATTCTTCCGATGAAATTAAAGCGCGTTTAACTGGACGGTATATCGATATGAATCGATGATCGTGTCAAACGAGCTCGCTTCGAATACATCGTGTATTTTCATTTAACAAAAATATGGTTCAGATTTTCCAAAAAAAAAGTGGCTATTCGTATTCAAAAAAAGTGCTCGATGGATTATAATTATTTTGCTCGACAGTGGAGCCGTATTAGGTACTTATATTACTAATTTATTCGGCCGATTTATTTTGTCTGTTAAATACTTCGATAAAATGCGAGGTCGTAGGTGTTTGCAGGGGCGCAACCAGAACGTTTTTTTGGTGGGGGCTAGAATGGAGAAAAAAAACTTGGGCAGGGGTGAAAACTCGATTTGGTACCCGCGTATTTTCACGAATTAATTTTGAAACAATTACGAATTTTATGGGGGGAGGGGGCTATAGCCCCTAGCCCCCCCCCCATTTGTGTCCTTGATGGGTACTTGGCTTCTCGTTATGAATACTCACAATGACGGGTACCTACACGTTTTGGTTATTCTTTTTACGATCTAAATACAGAATATTCTGAATTCTGCGGTACGAATAAATACTGTGAATACCTAAGTGAAGCTACATACATATATTCGATAAGATAATAAATGGCTGGCTTATACGAGAACTAATTTACAAATAATAAAGGCTCTTAGAATAGTTCTTATTTTAAAAATTTTCCCGGGAAATTCCTCCTACTCTCGGAAGTTGTTGCAGTTGTTAATTAAAGAAGAAAAAAAAATCTCAAGAGTTGCGAGCTCGATTAACCCATGCTTTACGGGGGTCAAAGCTTAGCATTTTCGGTCAAAATTGGCCATTTGAATGAAAAGTACACAAAAATGTAATGAAATAATTACTGATTTTTATGAAACTTACACGACTATTGTCTGGGGTCCACATAGAAAGTCGAACTTTGCGGAACTGAGTAGAGAAAATTTTGAAAATTCGAGAAATAGTGTTTCATAGGCGAGTAATCTGCGAAAAATTCCAAATGCACGTCTAAAAGTGGAAAATGAAGCTAAAAATTTCAGGAAAAATTTATAAATTCCCCAATTTATTAAAGATTACAAGAATTGTAGGGTGAAGTATGCATTTTACATATGCAAAATTTCAAGTTATCGGCTTCATTTGTATTGCAATTGCATCGGCTTACCTATTAAGACGCGTGTTCTATATTTTATCATCCAGTAGTTTAACATCCTCTCTAGCCCCTCGCGATCAACTTAGGAGTAAGAGCTGGTAGCATTTGATAGAGAAAAAAATTTAGATCTCAGAAAAATTCTGGAAACTTGGCTTATCGCTTTTGAAAAATAACGAAAAATTAGACTAAAATAGGTATTTACTTTGTAGAAACAAAATAAAAATGTATAACATCCGTAACATTTTTTATTACATTGAATTTTTTATTTTTATGTTTCATTTTCTCGATATTTTTTCGCAAATTACTCTTCTTTAGAAAATGATTTCTTAAATTGTGAAGTTTCTTGTGGATGCTACATGTTTGGCTCAATCTTAATGCTACCCAGCCCTTATATCCCTAGATTAAGTGAGAAGAACGAGAGGGTATTCTAAACTGTTGGATGACAAAATAAAAAACATATTTTTTGATATTCAGGCCAGTGCTACTGCAATACAAAAGTAAAATCGGGAAATTAAAATTTTGAATACGTAGGTAATGTACATTTACTTTACCGTACAATATTTTAATAAAATTAGTAAACTTGTAAACTTTCTCAGAAAATTTTCATTTAATTTTACTTTTTTAGAGTACGTTCCCCGAAGTTTTTACCGAATTGTTCCCCTTTAAAGTATGATTTCTTGAATTGTCGAGACAACTCGTGCAAGTTTCATCAAAATTGGTAAAATTTCCTATTTTTAGGCAGGTATTTTCATGCGAACGGTCACTTTTGACCGAAAAAACTCAACTTTGAACTCTATAGGGTGCGGGTTAATATTATCCGATGACACTCGAACGTTTCTGAAACCTTTTTAAAAATTATTTAGAACAAGTTTCGCTAGTGGAAACAATTTTCCGAGAAAGTTTTCAAAATAAGAACCACTCTATAAGCCATAAAAGTTGTAATAAACGATTATTTACGGAGTAAGTTGGCGGATAGACCAACATAGCCGAATTTTTTGAGAAAATGTCTCACGGTATACGTTTTGTTGGTTTAAGTTGGGTTTAGAAATGATTGCGACCTAAGTTGGAATTTGTAGTAGTTCATAAATTAATCTCGCAGAATAATTCTAACTACCAGAAAAGACGATGAAACTGTCGAATCTCGGATAAATTTACTAGGAGTAGAGATTCGAGGGCCGTGTTGTAGCATTATACACCTATTTCATCTTCGAATATCAGCGTGACTTAATCCTATTAGGTAGGTACATATCATTCTTCCCGCGTGTTTAATTCTATGGATGGAGTTTAAGCCATTTTTCTCCAGTGGAAACGATTTATAAGGCGAGACAAGAAGCGTATCTGTTTCTTTACACCTATAAGTAGATACGATGTAGTTTGACTGTTTATCTTTTATCTTCGAATTAAAAAATTTTATGAGAAAATAATACTTACTAATCGAGATTTGTATAGGTGCGTAGGAATACCTAATCGACTGAATGCTTCACCGTTTTATATCTTAATTTCTCGAAAAGGAGAGTACAGAATCACGGCTGAACTTACGTGACTGACAGAGAATTCCATTCCATCCTTTTTCGCATTTACATTCCAAAGGCTGTGTGCATGTTCCGTGCTGACAACCAGGTAGAACTTGACATTCCTTACACGTTTCCCCGGACCAACCGAGACGACAACTTCCGGTTATCGGCAAAAAAATATGAAACGATAATATTACGATCTTATAATCTACATTTTCGATTGCGGTTGTATCGAACAGAGGTAAAAGCTGAAACGTTTGTATGATTTGTTTTTGCAACATTTCTGTTCTGCAGGTCCTCTCAAAGATGTAATATAAAACTTATAACATTTTTTTCGGTTGCTCGATTTCATAAATATGTACGTAATATACGTGTAGTACATATGTCACGCCATTTTTCACAATTCAGTAAGTAAATTACCGTCTACTGGTAGCCGATATTACCACTGGTGTCTGATATTACTTCCTCCCCCCTTCCTCCTCCTCCTCCTCCTCAACAAAAAAAGTGAAATTCGTGTAGGGGTAGCAAAACTGTTTTTCTCTTCAGTAAGTATTTGTTTTGTTTAAGGTCTAGTATTACATAATCGTGGAATAATCAACTACTTACCGGCATTCCCCAGGCCAATCGCAGTAACCACGAGTAGAATGGCAGTCTGATCTGCAGATAGCTGTAATGATAATCAATGTCTACGAATTAGATGTCATATAAATGGGTAAGTATTTTTATTATTAGTACTATGTATTTGATTGCGAGACATTCTTAAGCTGTTGAAAAATTGTTGGTATACTTAATCGCGCGCGCGCTCAGGTTGTTATACGTATACAACTTCCAGTAATTTACGCTGCAGCTTTCTGTAGGATCTTCTAGCTAAGCGTTACAGCTAACATAACCTCAGAAATGAATTTGATCACTCAAGAAACCCTTTGATATATCGGAAGCTATTAGACTTATTTTGGTTAATATCGACCGAAGGACATCATATTATTGGTAGACCTGTACAGTCCTGTTTTGCAGTCCCTATACACCTCATGCACGAATATTTTAATCAAAATATTTCCTGCCGAGTCTTTTGTTACATAAAGAACGACAAATTTTTTTAGTCGGATCACTCTTATTTTAAAAAACTGTACTCGTAAGATGTTTTAAAGAAGAATTGCATTTCATTTTCTTATGGAAATTCTGTAATGCTATCGAGGTATAATACTTAATTTCGCGTTAGTTTGACCAAATTTGAAAATTGAAGCACCTATTCGGAGACGAGCGCGTGTCAGGAATGTACATAGAACTCGATACAGATATCTGTTCGTAGATTTCGAAAATCGCTGAGTCTTCCCTTAGCGCTTCCTGGAAGATACCTACAACTCTGAACAATATTTATACCGACTCCAGTGGCTGCCTTCGTTTCGTTTCCCGATGCGAAAAAGAAAGTTTTATACTTTCTCTCGTGAAAAAACCACGCGTATGTCGAAGGATGCTACGATTTATCTGGATATCGGTTAGGGACGTGTAGAATAGATTAGTAGGTAGAGTTCTATATTATACTGTAAGTACCGAATATTACCCGCGTAGGTACCTATAAGTACTTTACCCATTTAGAACATCGGTTCTTTGTAATGGGAATTCCTATTCCTATTCGAGTTATCTACTTATAGTGTTAGAAACATGGTTACTCTATTTGCTTGAATCTTTTCTATCGAACTAAAACCTCTAATGTGGATAAGACTGTTTGCGTCAGTACGTTTTTTGTCAACGCTAAAGGTACACTTAAACATACAGTGTAGCAGGTCTACTTCTACATGTATAACCGTAGTACCTAATACCTACCTATATGTAAAGAGGACCGACCGTATGCGAAGCGTCGAACACGTTTCTAAAATGCGAATAGGAAACGGTTCGAATATCGTGTGACGCAGTCTGCGTCACAATTATGATCTGACTTTCACTGAGCGAACATATACTCGTACGGTCGACACATTACTAGACCTGTGTAGTTACCGTGGACGTCGAGATAAAATTCGGACTCGGCGCAAGGAGGTGGGGAAATAAGAGTACGCCAGAAACTAGTAAATAATACAGGCAAATTAGGAGATAAAAAGGAAAAAAATCAGAGGAGAAGATGAAACTTGGCACACACCTCAAGTACACAATCTTGAAAAGTCTGGACCCTCTAATGCCAGCCTTTTTCGCCATCTTGGAAAAATGGCAACGCTCAACAGTTTTTCGCTTAGGATACATAATATCTCCGCTAATTTCCATTTCATGGGAGAAAACTTCAAGTAAAATCGGAGGAAGACTAAATAATATATCAATAATGTTCTTAAATACTTCTCGGTTGAACGAATAGTGTGGACGACTTACGAAATGCGGGGTTGTGTTACCGAATACCGATCTTTTTTCTTAATGACTGATACGTATTCATAAAGGGCACCCAGAAAGCTCAGTCAGCGAGGGTGTTATAGACATTAACCCTGGCAACGGGTCCCACCCCCGGCATAGTAAACAAAAACAAAAAAAAATATAATTCTAGGGTGAGGAAAAAATTAAATAATATATTACAGATTCAACAAAAGGTAAAACAATGGGAACAAATTCCGGCAAAAAAACAGATCCGTTAAATTATTCAACTAAAATTGGTGCGCTAAATGTGCGCACTCTGAAGGAAGAGGAAAAACTTAATAGAACTTGAACCAGCATTCGCGGATAAGAAATTAATAATTTTAGGGCTCTCAGAAGTGAGAAGAAGAATGGGGAAAATAATCCAATTAAAAACAGGTAATATATTACGTCATACCGACAGTGTGGGTGGCCAGAGGGGGGTAGGCTTTCTTATAAACAAAACCTGGAAAGACCGCATACTAGAGTTGAGCCCAACTTCCGAAAGAATGGCTACTCTAAAAATTAAAATTAACGAGAGAGAAATACATGTGCTAACGTTAATTCGAGTATATGCCCCTACCTCAGCTTCTACAGAAGAAGGAAGCATGGAATTCTATGAAGTACTATTCAAAGTAACCAGACAAAATGAAACAAAGCAGTGGAAATACAGTGATGATATTAAGAGATTTTAATGGTCAATTAGGGAAAAGAAAACCAGGAGAAGAATCAGTCTTAGGGAGATACAACAACGGGAAAAGAAACGTAAGATGCTCAGCTCTTATAGACTCTTGTCACCAATTTAACCTCAAAATTATAAACACCTATTTCAAAAAAAAAAAAAGGCTAGGTAAATTATGGACCTGGGTAGCGCCTAACCAGGAAGTCAAAAAGCAAATAGATTATATTCTAAGCAATAAAAACATGAATTTTTTCAAAGATTGTATTGTTGGAAAATTCAACTTTTACTCAGATTATAGATTATTAGCTTGTGAACTATTAATTAAAAATGCGAGAGAAGGAAAATAAATATCAATGTAAATTTAAAGAAGATTACTTCAGAATCTGCAAGAAGGTATCAAGAAATCCTGATGAGAAATTTGAATACGGCAAATTCCACTGACAAGCTAGAAAATTTAATTATAAGACCAACGAAGAAAACAATAGCAGGTCTACCCACCCAAATCGAAAAAAGTTGCTTTCTCGGGAGTCAAGAGCTCTGATAAATAAACGTAATAAACTGAGAAATACAGAGAGGATAAAAAAAATGAATTTGATATTAGTTGTAAACTAGTAAAACCAAGCTAAGAGAATTCAATAGAACAAATTAAAAAATAACAATAGAAACAATTTTGGATTCCGCAGAAAGTACAAAGTATATCAACAAAATTCTCTCTCTAGGAAATATATGCACAACGTATATCATTGACAGAACGGGCAAAAAGATATACGACAGAAAGGAGATAAATAAAATTGCAACAAAATTTTATTCTGACCTATGTTTAAATTCCGCCGATAAACTGACCCCAAATTCGAATTTAAGAATAGGGAATCACAAGAAAAACCACCTTTCCTCATTGAAGAAGTGGAAGAAATTGTAAAAAAACTAAAAAATAACAAAGCACCTGGTAGCGATGGAATTACGGCAGAACTAATAAAATACGGTGGTGGTTGACACGAATTTTTAATGAAATTTTAGAGTCCCAAAAAATATCGGATTCGTGGAGAAAATCAGATAGGTATAATTTTAATTTACAAGAAAGGTGATCGCCATAAAATTAATTAATAATAATAGAACTATATAGTTGAATTTCGTATTGTCAAAACTCTTCGCAAAACTGATAGAAAATAGAATAAAAAGTGGAATAGACCTACATTCGAGAAATCAAGCTGACTTTAAGAAGGACTACTTCTCCCTGGACCACTTACACACGGTAAACATAATCCTGGAAAAATCAAGAGCGTATCAGTTTCCGGTTCACTTTGCATTTATCGACTATTCGGAGGCTTTTGACTCTCTTCTATACCATACCTATTTGATTGAGTCACTACGAAAGATGGGCTTAACAGACCACCTCGCGTTTTTAATCAATAACTTATACTCGGGGTTAAGCGCAATAATAAAAACCGATCAAATGAGAGAATACTTTGACACTGAAATGAATGAAGCAAGGGGATCCTTTATCACCAACTCTCTTTTCCTTGGCATTAGAGAGTATTTTCAACAATATAGACTGGGAAGGGAAAGGATTAAATATAAACGGTGATTATATAAATTGTCTTCAATTCGCTGCCGATATTATTCTAAGCTCACCCAAATTAGATGAAATTCAAGAAATGCCAAGAGAACCAAACAAAGTCGAAAAAAAAGCAGGACTTCAAATGAATTTGGAGAAAAAAAAATTCTTACCCAACAAACAAACAAGGATATTTTCACAGATAACCAGAAATTAGAAATAGTACATGAGATAATTTACCCTTCGTATGGATCTCAAGTTTGGACGATAACTATGAAAGACGAAAGCAAAACTAGAAAAACACAAAACACAATTGAAAGATCAATTTTGAGCCTCAAAAGAACTCAATAAATTAGGATCATAAAAATCAAACGGAAACTAGAATTTAGCACCGATGTAGTCAGAACGATAAGAAGACTAGAATGGAAATGGATAGGCCATGTGGTTGGAATAAGAGACTCAAGAGGCGGGGAAACAATAGGCAAGGTGGACTTATGAAATTGATATAACAAGTTTCTTCAGACAGACGGGAGTGGGACAGGCTGCAGAAGGCCTTCGCCCTAAAACAAGGGCTTGAGTAGTAAGGTGAGAGGCTCCCATTCGCCGTATTACCTTACGATTACAAAATCCACACGTATTATCGACTGTAAGAAATATGTAATAAATGTATATGTTACCGTGAAAGTCGATAATGACTAGTCATTATCGATAATACCTACGAGAGGTAGTTAAAGTTGATAATTTAAATATTCTTATGAACATTAACTGTAGGTATTGTGTACATAAACTATAATAATAATAATAATAATAATAATAATAATGTATTTATACAGATGATCGGGGTCACTTATTCTAGATGCGAAGGAAAAATGATGCTTTACGTAAATATCAAACTTATAATTTTGAAAGGAATTACATCGTCAGTATTGAAATGTGGATGCAGTTTTAATGAAAGAACCAGGGGCAGGATGTTTCAACGTTCAACGGCGCTGTAGATAAAAATATTTATAACCTTATAAGTGAGTCATATTTCCGGAAATATGTAAAACAAAAATACGCTAAGAATTCGACAGCACAACGCAGCGTCGTGTCGTAAATCGTAATACATATTATGTACATATTAAGCATCCCCTACGCCGTGAGTAACAAAATTCATCTCATATAGCCTCCATTTACGAATTTTATTCGTTCTACCAAGACATGTGTTAGATCATTATTCGTATATTTTTGAGTCTTTTTTCGATTTTGTTTGAAGCTTCTTCTCCATAAAATGGAAATTAGCGAAAATATAACCCTCCCCTCCCCTCCCCCTCCCCTCCAAGAAAAACAACTACAATAATAACAAGAAAACGCTGTAGTGCCGCCATTTTTCTAAGATGGCAGAAAATGCCCGCATCGGAGGGGTATGGACTAATAGCATGTTCGTGATAGAGTGTATCTCAAGATATGTGCCCAGTTTCATTTCCTCTAGAATTTTTTCCTTCTTAAGCCATTCTTCCGCTCTATTTGCCTGGACTGAAAATAGAATAAACCGAGGAAAATACCTTCCCCGTGAATGAATCTGAGCCCATAGGGCCCTTTCGTCAGGTGTGGTAGCTACGAAGCAGATGTACTATATGGTATGCTGTAAAGGCTCGAGTAAAGAGTAACACTGGTGAGAAACTATACGTACGTTCGGAGCAGAATAATCCGTCCCATCCCTCTTCGCAAATGCACTCGAAGCTGTTGTTGCAGTAACCGTGTTGGCAACCCGGTAACGTTATGCACCTGTTGCACAATTCTCCATAATATCCTGAAACGAACACGGGCATTTTCCGGTTTTAAATTTTAGTAGTGCAAGTTCAAAGCAACTGCCGAGTCGCAGAAGTCACTGACATTCGAACTTAGTATACGAGTATATAGGTACGTGTACTTGGTTAAGATTGTACAAGTACGTATGTATTAGTATGTACCTGTAGATACCGGTGCTGTTCAGTATCAACGAGTTCTCTTTTCAGTATTGTTACAGCAGTACAGCAGTACAGCAGTAAATTATGTAGGTATAGGTAGGTAGTAGGTAGAGGTAGGTACTAGGTTTAGCTGAATCGCTATTCGTGCTATTTATAAAATACGTAATTGTATGGATTTCTGATAGGTATAGGTAATAGGTATTATTACTGTTGGTCTCTGTAGGCCATCTTGAGATAGGTATCCCGTCTACATATTATGTAGTTTGTTTTGTTGTTGTGCCGTTTTCATTGGAAAATAGGTATTGGTTTTAACTGGTTTCAGATTAGCTGTAGCGAACATTTCCTGGCCGATATACCGACCTAGCATGCTCTTCTTCCCTCCCTCCCCCCCCCCATCTCCTTATAGTACAATAATACGAGTAAGGTCCGCTCCTCCGAGATTCGTTTTCAGTTGACGGTGACGGTGCACGCCTGCTTTTAAAAATCGGGTGCCGAGTTTCTCGTTACTTTGTTGATCGGTTGGCTCTTACTTTCATTTTCCAACTACCTACTTACTCGAGTTGAGTTATTTCCCCTAATAATACGAGCTACTCAATTTGTTTTCGATAAAACTTCTTTTCTTTTCACGCAGGCATCCAGATATCCACGTTGCTCGACATCTTAGTTTTTCGAGCTATCAGATTAGTCTAATTTTTGAATCTAATAATCATACATTGGGCTAGATACATCTATTTAACCTAAATTTTCACACTGACCTTCTTTCTACCCCAATTTATCGTGAACTCGCTTGGGTCTGATTTGCTGACGCGAATCTTAAAACTGATCCTCACTCTTTTTAAACTCGCAAACCGTATTTTTTGTTCGCTACTATCCGGTCACTGACGCGATACTCGATAGGGTAGTTCCTGTGGCCGGGGGTGCGGTGTCATAGGGGCCACTTTGGCATGCGTGCATCGCCATACGTTCCACCACATCATCCACCCAACAGTCGTACCAATACCCCAGTTGCTTTGTAGATAAATAAGCCGATAATTTTGCGACAGGATCGACGAATTAATTTTAGTATTGTGTTTTCATTACTGCTTGGACTAGTAGTAGATATCTAGGATCGATGATTTTTCAAAAAAACAACAAAAAACAGTCGCTCAACTTGAGCTTCGAACCAGAATGTAGGAAACAAGTAGGTAAATAATGACCAAAATAAAAATCACAAACTAGTCTCATTTTGAAAACATTCGACGTTTCGATACAATTTACACCCTGTCAGATCAACGCTTTCGGAAATAAAGCACGAATTTTCCATCTCGAATGTTTTTAAAACTGTCGCGGGGAACCAACAATAGGTGTATTCAGAAAGTCGTCTGTAGGTTCTAAATCGTATTTCCGACTGTTCTAATTGTAACCGTCGTCCATCCTGGAGGTCAGTGTCGAAAATTTTCGTAGACAATTTTTCTATTAAAAAAAGATTGTCTAGTTCTATACCCGGTGGCCGTTACGAGCTTCAAATGTAGCGATACTTGGAAGGTGAATTTGGAATCCCCACCCATAGGTATCGATTCGCGCTTACTCGTCTTGCCAATTAACGGATACGAAAAATTTTACCTAGTTTACATCGACATTCTCCGGGCCTCTTGCAGTAGCCTTGCTGAGGATCGCATCCTTTGCGGCAAATCGGAACGTCGCATAGGTCTCCGGTCCAGCCGGGGAGGCATTTTATGTCTCCGTTATCGTCGCACACGTAATGGCTGTTTTCGTTTTGACTGGCGGGCGCTTCGCAGGCCTTTGATATTTAATGACACAAATTAAAATCGGTCGACGTCGCGTTAGGGTCTCGCTCGTATTCCCAGTGGAGTCGTAAAAATGTGTCGCATAGAAAACGATAGCCGAAGAAAAAAGAAAATTTTCAAAAACGTACCTGTTTTTTCCATTTTGGCACGTATTTGGTACCCGCGAACAAGGACGGAATGCACGTGGTTAAAAAGAAAATTACAAAAACTCCCCACCGCGGAGAAATGCGGAAAAACATTTTTCGAATTAATTTTCTTTCATACGAATTTCACGATGAAAGCGGACTAAGATAATCTGGTGAAATTAACAACGCTTTTGTACGCCGCCGCCGTTCATGCGTTCTCCTTCTACTTCCTGTGCGTCAGCGTCAGCTCTTGAGTGCACTCTCGTCTCGGCTGCGTTTTGCTCCGGGACACTCCACTCTCCACAGCTCCACAACTCCACACTCCATACCTCCAGAAGAGAGAAGGTTGTAAAAATCACTTCCAGTCTGTTCTTGACCTTCCGACCTAAATACAGAGCGCTGATCTGCCGAACATAACAGTTTTGTAAACGTATACTCGTATGTGCGCCTACCTCTACCTTTATTTGTCTGCCGTTAATTCCATCGCCGCCGCCACCACCGCCGCCGCCGCCGAGTAATTTTCTCGCCTTACGTACGAATTTTTTTTCTCTTCTTTTTCGTATTATTTTCTTTTCACCCAAATACGAGATGCGACGATTAAAAATAATTATTCGAGTTCAATGGTCTCCAGTTGTTTTTTTTCTGTTTCTTTCTTTCTTTCTTTCTTTCGGGATAGCTCGCTCAACTATTTTATTTACATATATTTACGTATATTGGTGGACAAAATACTGAAATGCTTCGAAAATGACCATAGAGGTATTAGGTAATTCTATTCTTTAAGAGGACAAACTTTTGAGTACCTAATGTTTACCTATGAGTCCTGCTGTAGTACCTCACGTATACTTTCCCCGCTATAACGAATATAATTTAATAAAATGTGGTTCGATCGTATTTCCTGCTGTATTTCGGTATCATTGTGTCTGTATACTATATTGAAAGAACGTCTGGAAATACAAGACGAGAGCACGTATAAAAATGCAATCTCATCAGATTTCCAATAGAGATACCTAAGTTATTTTCGTACAGACGGTGCTTATTTAAGGAACTTCTCGAATAGGTGCTCCCACTTCCGCATGTCATTCTACCGAAATAGAAAAATATTTTAGAAAGGTGTTAATTTGAGGTCGATAAAATAATATTAGCGGTGGTTTGAAGAAAGAACGAAAAACTTAGTTATCAGCCAAGAGCTCGCCAACCATCGTCACGAACACCGACAAACGGTTCATCGTGAATATCGAAGCCAGTCGAATTTTCTGTTTGATGAAAGGGCGGTATCTGCGTCTTATTTCTGATGTATTTACTCAGATTCGGTCAACTCAAATTTCATCAAAATTGATGAACTCTTTTGTTGTTTAAAATTGGATCAAGTCCGCTAGCGTTCATCCCTGTAAGCCACACGCTAATATTATTCGATCGACCTCAAACCTTTGTAAAATTTCTATTTCGGTAGAATAAGATTTGGAAGTGGGAGCACCTGTTCGAGAAGTTCCTTAAATAAGCGCCGTCTGTGTGAAAATGACTTATTTCTACTGGAAATCTAATGCGATTCAACTTTTATACGTGCTCTCGTTTTGCGTTTCCAGACGTCGTTGGTAAATTTTTTATCGATCTGTGATTTCTTCCTCTTTTGAACATCGTCACATTTGAGAAAATCAGCCTGATGGGATGCCTATTGGATTTTAAAGGGTATATTATTGGGCTAATATCTATCCGGATAATATATATGTTGAGTTAATTTCCAATTTCTGTTCAGTCTCATCCCTCCATCGTTATTTCAAATCCTTCGCAGACTGTCATTATGAATGAACACCGAGTAGAAGGAGCAAAACTCGTAGATAAATCAGTTACAAAGCTCGATAAATTTTCGGGCAGTAGCGTGGCTATACATTTTTGGAAAATTGGAGAGAGGACGTATCCTCTTGAAACGACATTAAACTTTTTCCTCTATTGAAAGATAATATTCTCTTTAAAAAGTTTTCTTGTCTGGCCTTTGAAACAAAAATAAAATATTACCTAACGTAAGTGTTTATATTATGTAGGTGCAATTTGCAATTTGTACATTATTCGTAAACTTCAATCGGATACTTAATTTTGTTGAAAAATTAAGTATGCTCTGATTATTTTAACAGGCGGAAAACTGCCGCGATACCTACACATTATGTACGCGGAAGAAGTATTCTCGTTTATTTAAGGAAAGAAATAAAAGGTCCCGTGATCGCGGATGCTTAATTTTCGAGAGTATGTTGATGTGCGAATACTATAGACGGTACTTAGTTGCGCTAATTCGAATCACTTCGCTGTAATCCGCTTCGTTCTGCGGCACCGTTAATCCGAATTTCCATATCTGTTGCGGAAGAAACGACCAGTTGGTAACAATTTTAGAGGAAATTGTACGTGTCTCGTCTCAGCAGCACTCCTCTACCTGGTGTTGTTCGTGCAGTCTGTCCCAGTCGGTAAAAATCACCATTCCATTTGTGGATGTTTTTGTTGAAATCTTTGCCGAAATTTACCGTTCTCTACGAGTTTTTCGATTAATACACTGAAAATACAAAAACGAAAAAACGTACGAACAAGGTGCTAATTGGCTAATTGTATTCGCACGCAATCGCATCATAAACCTATTAGGATGGTCAAGAGTCAACATGCGTGCACATTATTGAGGAAGAGGAATTAGACGTGTACCAATGCGTAGGAAATTTTTTATATCCGCGTAGTCTGCATTTTTGAGGTTAGCTAGAAATTATTTTTTTCAGGTATAAAAAATATAATATAACCTAAAATTTTGGAAGTGGCTTACGCTCTTTAGCTGTTCCCATGACACCTAACGAAGTCACTGCATTAGACATAATTTTGTTCTCTCTCTCTCTCCCCCCCCCTTTCTTTTAAGTTCCAAACCCGTTCTTCGGGGGAAAAACCTGTATTGCTGCTAAAACGCTTTTAAAAAGCTGATTCTCTAGAATATTTATCGATTTCCTGAAATCAAACCCTCTCTAGATTCAAACTCACTTTGTAGACAATGCTTTTCAGCTCGCAAACGTACGATATTCCGTGGGTAACCCCAGTAATTGCTCGCGTTTATCCCCTCACTCGAAGTCCCGTTCGGCAGCCTATTTCATGTTATTCGATTCCGAAAAAATGAAATGGAAAATCGCCAAAATTTCGGAAACCTAAGAAATGATTTGATCAATTTTAATACTGCGCAGATGCGCACGTTAGTCGTACTTTACTGTCATCTCCCTTTCCGTTGTCATGTTTTTTGTTTGTTTTTTTTGTTTTAAGAGAGAGAAAAAGAGCGAGCGAGCGAGAGCTGTGTTGGAAACCGCATCTCCATACAACGGCAGAGAAAGCAGAGCGGACGCTGAGAGCGTTGCGTCAGCTTATGCCGAACCTCTGTGGGCCGAGTGAGAGTCGAAGAAGACTCCTTTTCTAGTTTGCTCTCAACCCGAGCCCTGGAATCCGCCCTTTCGAGAATTACCTCAGAGACGTCGGGGAGACTGCTAGGGCTATCTTAGCCCGCTTCACTTCTGGTCGAAAAACCGGCTTAGGTCGAACATCTGGCGAGTTGCTACGTGAGATCGAACCCGGGAACTCCCGATTCTGAGACCAACGCGCTCTCCACTCGGCCAACCAGACCTCTATAGTCGAAGAAGACTGCGTTCGATGATAATCTTCTCGGTTCGTCTCTATGGGGCTCCCAATTGGGCATCAGTCGGGGCACTCCACGAGAACAGAAAAGACATAAAAAGGGTCCAGCGGGCTACGGCACTACGCATAATCTGCGCGTGTAGAACCGTCTCATACGAGGCGGCTCTTGTACTAGCTCGAATGCCTCCTATTAATCTGCTGGCTAGGGAGAGTGCTGCTCTTTATCAGCACTTCCAGAAGCTTCGACCAGCTGATAGGAAAAATAATGCAGTAAAGGGGAATACTAAAAGAGAAGTCTGGCGGCAAACAGTTCAAGAGTGGGTGGCTCGCCTCCAAGAGCCCAGCCATGGCCGCTGGACATTGAGGCTAGTACACGATTATGATGCATGGCTTTCGCGGCGGCACGGTCAGCTGACGTACCATCTTACGCAAATGCTCACCGGGCATGGGTGCTTCAATGGTCATCTTAACAGCTGGGACAAGGTACCCAACCAGTGCTCTCATTGTCCAGCAGAGCTTAGTGACACGCAGCATACAATCTTTTGTTGCACTGCGTGGAACAACGCACGAGCAGCGCTCCAGGCATCTGTCGCAGTCACATTACTCCCGAGACGATGGTTGAAGTGATGCTGGCTAGCCCGCAGAACTGGTCAGCGATGATCCAATTCGCCGGCACAGTGATGCGGGCCAAGGAGGACCCCGAACGCGTGAGATAGCGGATAGCATCCGCTCAGCTCACGTAATCCGTACAGCCGGTCTTGAACGACGAGTCCCCATAGGTAGGGAAGACTCCCTCACCGGACGGTCGGCTCTGCGGCTGAAGTCGGTCACCGTGTCCAAGAGGAAATACCGAAAGGTGATATCAGGATGCGGCCCCAGTAAGGGCGAGGACGGACACGACAACGATAGTGAAACCGCGAATAAAGAAGCATGTAGCGTGTGCTGTTGTAAGGTGAAATTAAAGAAGAAAGAAGAAGAAGAAGAGAGAGAGAGAGAAATTTGTTGTTAAAAAAATCGAACTAACAAACAAAAAAAAAGCAAACAAAACACTGAATATTAGTTTTTAAATTGAGAGGCTTCTCTTCTGCACCTCGGTCCGATTTCGCGGTCAAAAATGAAGATGCAGGGGGGGGGTCGATGCATTTCATTTGGCACCCTGAATCCATGCTGATCTCAGCAGAATTCTGATTCAGTATGGTGTATGTAACCTCTGTACAATTTCATTAAAAACAAAGAGAAAAATGACGCGATCTCCTTGATATTTCACTCTCACCGCGTTCGTGTATCTATCTTGTTCAAATTATTTGGCGCGTCTAAAAATTATCTGGACTGTACGAGAATTACGAGTATGAACGTGTTTCGTATTGTTAATGCTTGTATTTCTCAAAAATTTATTTTATCTCATCGAGTCTGTATTTCATTTAGAAGAGCGTTTCAAGTACGTACTATAAGTCTCGTAGAACGAAAGTCATCCGAGTCCATCGTTTGTTCGGATTTCCCTGAGGACATAACCTAACTAGAGCTAAATGTGTTCTAGGTTTTAGCAACAAGAATTTAAAAAGTTTAATAACTTAATTTCTTACTCTCGTACTAAGTCGTTTGATTGCCTCATCGTTTGTCACAGACTACCTACATAATCGCTCTCCGTTTTTTCTTTCTCCTGTAAAATCACGAAAAATAGAGTTCAGGCATTTTCTTGTGTGGACGACAATGTACTATTATGTAAATAAATAAATGCCATCCAGTCCAGGAAAATTTACTTCAAGTTGGTAAATTTTTCAACAGAACCTCACCACGTAATGAAGCATGAAGGCAAAAATTATCAAATTTCTGTAAGGCTATCACTAGCTTCTTGTATCAAGAGAGGCAAACAAATGTTAAGAAGGAAGATTGAAATTTTAGGGGATGAATTAGGGTGACAGAAAGGTGTTGGTGAGTTAAAGTGAGCTGCTATTACCAAGGGGCAAAGCCCTTGTTTGCACCCCCATTGTTATGTCCCTAAATTTCTGATTTTAACTCCGCATGATAGCGGTAAGCTATAAGCGATGCAAAATTCTAAGAAACTTTTCCTCATATTTCGTTCGATTTCCTAGTTGTATATTCCGTTGGTATATCTCCCTTCAGTGTGAAATGTAAAATTGAGGACTCGAATCGAGGTTGATTAAAAATTCCGCGGGATGTCCGAAACCGGCGATTCGAAATCCCTCAATTTCGACATTTTTTTTCTCGATTTCTTAAGGTCTGTTAGTTTCTGATTTTGAAGTCCCAAATCGAGACTAAATCGGAAATCTCATTGAATACTCTGAACTAGCAATCTAAAAATACTCTAGTTAACGGTTTGCTCGGTGCCTTCCGCATTTAAACTTCGAATGTTTTGGGTACATCCTATCTCTTCTTAGCGGAGAAAATTTTACTGAAAAAGAAGGTTACTCAAAAATCTATCATTTTTCAACTGATAGGACGGTATTTATGTTTCTAACCCTCCCGAAGTCTGCTGTATAAAATATTTCTCGAATCTCTAATCTACCTTTTCCGACTTTTGAAGCATCTCTATAGTTGGGAAGTTTGGTTTCGCGGCAAATATATTAATGTATACGAATAAATAAATTTGATAATGTACGTATTTAAGTGAATCTTATATCGTATACGGAAACCTAAAATCGGAAATTAGCGTATAATTTGCTTTCTTTTTTCGTGAAACGTAGAGAGAAGTGATTCTACCGGATTACTTAAGACTATATATTCGGGTAGAAAATAACTTTTGATCTCCGATTTCGATCCTAGATTGCTAGATTGTCAGGTTAAAACTCTCGCGCTGGACTATTATCCTTATTTCACTTACAGGCTGATGATATTTGGCTATAGAGTACAGAGCATGTATTTCGAGCAATTTAATTGGCCCAGCGGCAATTCCTTTGGAGTTCGTTGTGGTTTAAGTTATTTTGTATACAGTATATAATAGAGCCACTTCAAAGAAATAGGAATATTACTTGAGCGTTATATTGATGAGGTTTTTGAGAGGTCCTTCCCAAATGAGGTACATGAAAAACGCAGTTGTGAAAGCGAAGACGATGTCACCTATGGCAGTCCACGTCTGAAACCGAAATAATAGGAAGTAAACTGTTGGCAATTCAACTCGATCCCGTCGCCGGGCTACATTTATTTCGAAAACAAAACCAGCTGCAAATTGAAGCAGATAAGCCGAACCGATGAAAAATTTCGTCTGTCAGCAAAATGAAGGCAAAATAAGATCTTTGGTAAAAGCTCAAAATTTCTTGTAAACATCTTTATAACACTATTTTCTTTATTTGTTTTGTTAGAAATTCTAATCAATGCAATATTCAGTTGGTAGGTCTATAAAGTGTAATTTCTTCCCCCCCCCCATTTTCACCAATTTTTTATATTTTTCAAGCAGCAAAACTGAAAATGTAAAATAATAAGTCTCTGGTACCCCTCTGCATCTCTGCAAATAAATATGATGTGCTCGCAGGTTCTAGATGACAACGCTGTCCGCACGATGTGAAACATATTAATCCTGAAGTTACGGATCATGATGCATGAAAGTTATTAGACGGGCATACAATGTCACCAGAAGTAGCGAGGCCTTAAGGAGTCGTAGGTGGCTTTTCTGATTAGATGGCTGACACAAATCTCGGTTGTTTTCGCGCTATTCTAATTCTATCTACATTTACTCGATCCCTGTGTTTGTATTGTACTTACAATGGTAATTCTGGAAATCGAGGATGTAGGCATCCTTTGACTGGAAGCGTAGTACATTTGTAGAATAAAGCTGCTGAATAAGGCACAGTATACCAACCGTCCGAGTGGAACGAAAACTTCGAAGTGAAGTAGTCTTTTGCATACAACTAAAAGGTAAAAAGGAATACATATCGGCGAATCCTTTTCAAGTATATGATACATCGAGGTTCGAGACACACGTCATAAATATATAATTTTGTTCGTAATGACAGTTCACGGGTAATTACCGGATTCTTGTTTTCTGAAAACTCATTTTCTTTCTACCAAGTTTCTGATTTGCTGAAATTGGTTTGATAATCTTTGAAAATTCGGATTTGAAAAAAGGTGGGATGGTGCAATACGCAAAAACTTGAAAATGTTGGGTCGCTATATAATTTCAGTTGAGTGAAACTGAAGTTACGGGACAGATAGTCTATTATTTTCAAGATTTTGCCTTGGTACTGTGGTACCTACTGGTTCGCTGGCCGAGGAAGTGTATTTATTATTTTAGGATTCGTATCTGATCGACGTTTTCAGGCTATGCCTTTTTAGCTACTTCGAGTATCGTTGTAATTCCGCCACTTATTCACTCACCAATTCCAGAAGACATGTAAACGCTTACACCGAAAACAAACGGCAGAATATATAGTATTCGGTGGATTGACGCAAAAAGCGCGTTTTCCAGAGCCCAGTAGGGCCTTCCAATCTTGTAAAACTTGTAAGCGTATAACTGAGATCCATTCCCGACTAGTGCCAACAGAGCTAGTATTACGTACACTTGCATCTGAAAATGCGAACACGGATTCTTTCAGTATTTACTCGATCAAATAGTAGGTACACCTATACGACGGATGGGTTATGTACGAATATGCCCTACACCGACGACCGAAGAGAGGACGTAGTTCATGGTGCTATTGGCATTTCCAAGCAAACTAGATATTGCGGCAATCGCTCCAAAATAGTCGGGAGGATTTTAAGTTAACGTAATTGTTGTTTTAATTTTCTTTCGTTCTATAATTGATTGAACAACGCAAAGTATGTGTCGTGGGAATACCGCACCCGCTTAATAAAACTTCATTAACACGATACATGACAAACTTAGGTACATAATTTTGTTAGGTACCTATCGCCAAGTTCCTATTAGGGCTTGACAAGAAACATGCAAGGCTCATGGTCGGACTACTAACCGGTCATGGGGCCACAAAACACATGTGGTATAAAAAAGGAGTGGTAAGAAGCGGCTCCTGTAGGTACTGTGGAGAAGAAGAAGAAACCTCGATCCATATCATATGTCGATGCCCAGCAATAGCCGGGACAAGACGCGAAGCATTGGGGCTAGAATATCCAGTACCCACTGAAGTCAAAGGGATAGAGCTAAGTAAAATTCTCACTTTAGCTATAAAAGTGAGGCTACTGAGCTGATCCTTAACAGCAACTTGAGGAATAGTGCAATGGACTGCAAAATCCGAGCACTCGGTGCCTATAGCGCCACCTCACACACAATTGAATAGGTAGGTACCTATCTATAAAACCGCGTACTATTTTAGATTTGAGACCCCGAAAACAAGTAGCTGGAGAGGGCACGATTAGTAGCGCAACTAGAAATTTATTTTATAGATGGGATTCCGTGAAATAATTATCTAAAACCTTTAAAACTTCTTCCGCGGTCAGAAATTTTTCCCCCGCCATTTCTCCCGCATAATTTTGATTTGGCGCCTGTGTTTTGCATTTCCGAAGTAATCTTCCGGGTGACATATCTCTTGGAAATGCCAAAGTTTTTACTCACTTCCTCGAAATGCTGTAGTTAGAAGTTTGCGAGTAGGGTTTCTATTGAAAGTTACCCAGTGGTCCGAGTATAACTATTATATTATTTTCAGGTATGATTTTATTATTGAAAGCAAATTTCAAGTCAGTCGTCTGACCTTTTAAAAGTCCTTCGGGACAAACTTAAACTACAAATGAGTAGGTAGGTAATTACGTAAATTAACGCGGATAACGAAAATACGTACGGTAGTAAATTTGATATTATTCTTCTTCATCCGCATCCCTAATAATGCGGTAGTCATTCCCAAAATGTAAGGTGCGACACGGGGATAGGTAGAGAAGTAAAATGACGTAAATTCTTCGAAATTTCGACCCTCTTCTAGATGTCTGCAACGCAATAAATAAATAGATATCTTTGTTGTACCTACACGCGAATAATTTATTAGATTGTAAAATCGAACTCTTTCCGTCTCCGACGTTGCGCCCTGCTCGTCTTCCTCACGAAGAAATTATCGTGTTCGTTGATAGTTTTTACGCTTTACCGGCGTGCTCTAGAGGTACCTATACCTACTATACCTACCTACTAGCTGGAGTTTACCTACCCCATTGTGAATCTGATATGTCCGTAATACTTGTTGATGTAAACGGTAGCAAATGTGAATACGGATGCAATCGTCAATGTTGATAGTATAAGCATTGTGCCAATTCTTTTGCTTCTGGTAATTGTAAACAGCACAACTGCTCCGAGAATAGATAACTGCATATCTACTGCTACGTAATAGCTCACTAGCAAGCACTGCAAAACCAGAACAGAAGTTTCGTTCTTCAAGTTCCTCGTAACTACCTATACCTATCTACGTATAGCAAAATATGTGCATAACTTGAATTTTAAGTTTTTTACAATACGATATCCACACGGGTAGATACACCCTTCTATTATTATTTACCTTACGCCCTGCTACCTACGTAGGTATTCTATTATTTTCTGCATGTCGTTTCGTATTTACGAGTTTATTTACTTGTAGAGGTAGTTTTAATTAAACGTTTTCCTAATAAAGGAATTGAGGATGAAAAATTTGTAATAACTATTATTGTTCAATAAGATATTTGATTTCAAATGAATGAATATCCAAGAAAAGAAATTATTATTAAAGTTGGAAATATTAATATTCCAGTTATTCATATATTTAAATTTATTAGTGTTTTAAATATTAAATTTCGTTTTAGATGAAATAAAATAAAAATAAAAATGATTGATGTTAAATTTCTATGAACAATTCGTATTAATCATCCATAATTAATATTATAATAAATATTGAATGAGGAAATGAAAGGATTGGAATTTCTGGTTAGAGACCCGTTTTCATAAAGATCTTTTCGAGGATTTTCAACGCTCAGTTATATCTAAAATCGGCGTGTATTAAATTCTACAATATTAACGTAATATTTTTTTTATTTCTTTAATTCTTTTTTTAATAAGTAAAGCATCTCTCTAGCAAAATGAGTACCTCTATTTTTGCTAACCTGTTGCTCCGGATTAACGATATTGTTAATCGTCAACAGATGGGCCCACCAATTTGATTTGCAAACATCGACTTGATCCAATATTTTGAACTCCCAAAATGGACCGTCTCCCAAATGCGGCAATATGTAAATTACGAACAGCATGACCATAAACAATACTGGAACCATTCTGTTTAGTACATACCTATTATAAAATCTGACTCTAGTCCACAGTATACAGTTTGCTTGTTTTACTGCGACCGTTTACTGAAAAACGGTTTTAGTTAAGACTAGCTGGCTCATGGGTTCAAATCCACATATAACCTGACGAACGACAGTGAATGTTGCTACCTGGTAATCAAATTCATTCTTCCAGCGAGAGTAAAATATAGCCTATCCGATTGGAGTTCTGTTCACAAGTGAGAGATCATTTATTTTATCAAAAAGAATGAGAGAAAGTAAGAAAAAAAGTGGCTTCATCGACTCGATAACGTCCTCAATTCAGGCTGAAAGTTTCTGACTATTTTTTTGATCTGGGGCGATGCACCCTTCTCGCTGTTGGTCTTCCAGATTTCTTCGACTCTCGGTCGATCGAACGTGTCTCTTTTATTGCCTCCACCATTCGAATAGTTGCTGCCTTATAAATAGGCGCTTACCTCAGCCACCGAACTACGACTGACGTTACGAGATAGTATATTCCGCCTCGAGCCATGGGAGTAATGCCATGCAAACACGTGAAAAATCCGCTGAATAGGAAGAAAACGTCCACTATACTACTACTTATCATCTCCACGTTGTGGGGGGGTTTGTATGTCTGTAATAGCGAATATCGTATTATTTCACTATGTGTAAGGTGGATTTTTTGAACTACTTACCTATAACTAGCAACCACTCTACGAATACCTAACTGATGTCAGGGGCGCAACCAGAACTTTTTTTTGCTGGGGACTAGAATTGAGAAAAAAAAAAAAAAAAAACTTGGGCGGGGTAAACTGATTTAGTACCTACCTATTTTCCTGAATTAATTGAAAAAATTTCGAACTGGGGCTATAGCCTCCTAGACCCTCTCCCCCCGGTTGCGCCCTTATCTACTATAGCTTCTCGGATTAGATATCTATTTTACTTAGTAAAAATCCCAAAACTAGGACAGACATGGGCGTTATTTGGTCATTTTTTCCGAAGAGGTGAGGGGTTCGCCAACAGAGAATATTGTTGATAAATGTAACGATATTTATACAGTACAATAGTAAAATTAGTAAAATATTGAGGGGGAGTCTTATACTACTGTATGTTACGCTGTTCGCCTACGAAGAGAGAATATGTAATACGTATTTTAGTGTACGATCGTAACAAGTTCTTCTTACCATTTCCGTGCTTTCAGTATCTGTCATTGGCGCGGCGAATGTAAGAAATAACCGATGCGCGTAAATGATGGAACACATAAATATGAATTTGCCTGCGTAGATCGCCGGAAAATGGGAGATGATTGGTGTGTGGATTAAATAGTCCAGGTTCGATTTTACCGAGAAACATTTGAACAGCTTCGTTCGCAGTAGATTGTTTTCTTCACCTGTGATAGGTAAATCGTAAGTTACAAAGTTCTCGATCAACTTATGGACACTCGGAGCTCGGAATGAGTGACGGAGAGACCGATCGATAATCATCGATTGTTCATCGTTCATAGGTATGTATTTTTGTGTAAGAATACGATCTGTAGTCTTTACACATTCGCCGACGTGCGAAGTCTATCGGTAAATTAACGATCGATGATCCAAAGCGATTCCCCGTGAAACGGAGGGAGAACTGGCGTGGTTCTTATCGATCGTCCTCGTGTGTCCGTTTTGTCGATCACCTCTTAAGTATATACCTAGTACCTACATGTCATCGACTATTCGGTATGAGTAATTAGGTAGTAGGGATCTGTACGTGTGCTTACACTAATGCAACTACTTACTACACTCTGTCCCTACGGGCAAAATACCGCCGGGCGGAACGCGGGAGATAATGTGAGACCGATGAAACCGCGCGATTTTTTAACTTACCAGAAAACGCGCGATTTTCAACGTATCAAAAAACGCCAAGTAACCAAGCGTTCTTCATATGAGAGCGTTTATGTGACGTTTGTAAAACGCCTCTTTTCTAATGAATTTAAAAACGCTCCTTCCGATTGTTTCTTAAAAAACGCATTCACAAATAATTTTCAAAAGCGCTTCTTTTCAATACTTTTTAAGAAAAAATAATTGAATAGAAATTAAATATGCAAACATTATATTTAATATTAATAGGAAAACAAATTGGTAAAAAAAAAATAAATGAAAATAAGCATAGGAACACACATCGTTTCAAAAATGTAGGTAAACATTTTTCATAAACTAGTCAACCATAAAACAACTAAAATGTCCATTACAACAATGATAAAAAATTTTAAGAATTGAAAACGACGAAGAAATAAACATTGTGCACTATAAATTTTAATACTTATACAGTGACGCATTCATTTTTTTCTTCTTCTAATTTTAAACATAAGAAAACTGCAATAAATATTAAATGAAGAGTGGTAATGATAAAAAGAAATGTCAGGTGTATTTAATATAGGTACTATAAATTGCGTGTATCAGTGTTCTGAATTGAAATTGGAAAGTATAAATGAATCTTTTAAAATTAGAATAGAAAAAAATACAGCAATACAGCGTCCTAATATTACCAGTACACGCTGCTCCAATGACGATTGACTTGACACCACTTCATGTTGTTCATCACTGTTTTCAAGGTTCTTTTTGGCGACTGGAAAGAAAAGAATGAACGAATGAACAATTTAAAAATTGTGTTGCACACCTCCTGCTTCCTTTCACTCTTCTAGCTTTTTCGCCCTGGTTATCGCATTCTGCCAGTATTTCAGCCAGTTGGCTACCTCTTGCTCCAAGCCAGAATGAAAGTTGTACTCAAACTGTAAGAAGACGATTGTGTCGCTTTGGCCGAAAATATAGTTCGCTCAGTATAAGTTGACGCTCGTAGTTTCGTATCAAGTTGTCAGGTTTACTCAAACTAAAACGCTCCTGTTTTACCAGGTAGGCGCGTCACCCTGGTTAATTATATGCGGAAGGGTTAATTTAATTCGCCTGTACGCAAGCAATAACGTTGGTCGACTCCGAGCAGGAGCAAATTAAATGAGTTGGTTCATGAAAAAAGCAGTTCGCGAAATTACTCCGAGCAAAAACCATCTGCTCACTGCTCTGTAATTCTGGTTCAAGTTTAACTGTGTACTACACAAGCTTCTGCCAGAAAGGTCCTCATTTGTAAAAGAATTCAGTTGAATTTGAATAAATCGCAGGGTATAATAGAGTAATGCATGGTTCATACCAGTGTGCTGCAGCTGAAAGAATCAGCTTCGGCTTTTGGCTTAAACTTCTGACCTTGAAAAATATAGATTCGGCTTTGGCTTTTGGCTGTTCAAAAAAAATTTGGCTAGCTTTTGGCTTTTTTTCGGCTGGCTTTTGGCTTTTCAATCAATGGAAAAATTAGACAAGATCAGGAGAACAGGATCTCTGTTAGAGGTACAATGTATAAGTACAATGGTACAAGAGAGAAGAAGAATAAGTTGAAGTTGAAAAATGAAAAGAAAAACTACAACTATATGTTTTCTTTCTTGACACAGGGCTGAAGGAGGAAAGAGGAAGAGAAGGATTAAAAAAGGATGAGGAGCCAGTTTCAGATGCTGAATCGTTAGCTAGTTCTTTTTCCTCTGATATGGACCAAGGAGAGCGGCGTTGGGAAAATATGTTATAGTCAAAACTTCGAAATAAAGTTCATTATACTACTGCAACTGCAGAAGAATTTGAAGTTCAGTGCCGAACATTGAAATTCCCAGACAGTAAAATTCGATTAAAGCAAAATGTTCTGAAGTTTTGGAAACTCATAAAAATGAGTATGGCGAATTGTATGATGTAGCACAGGTAATTTTTGGAACTCCAGGAACTCAGGTGAGTGTTGAACGCCTGTTTTCCCTACTACGTGATTTGTTAAGCCCTAAGCGTTACAATTTAAAATCCTGTACAATCCACAAGATTTTATTTCTGATCTCAACATTTTGTTGGAATTACAACAAATATTGTCATTTGACTGGAGAGAAAAAAATAAATGAAATAAAAAAGACGCTTTTTTTTGTTTATTTATTAAGAAACATGGTTTTGTACGAACTTCTCATAACTCAGAAGAGCCAAAACCTAGTCGAAAAAATTTGGCTGAATTCAGCTTTCGACTTCCATAGGTGCGCTTAAAGCTGGCTTTCGGCTTTCATCTTATCAGTAAAAATTCGGCTGATTTTGGCTTTCAGCTTTCGGCTTTCGGCTGGCTGCAGCACACTGGTTCATACTATTAAGAAAGAGGAGTTTCCTGCTGTATCTGTCCTAAGACAGCTAGAACCGCGTGTATTTCAACGCACAGAATTCTGCATGTATATCATCAAATGGAAGGATCAGATTTATGATTGTTGAAAGAAAAAGGACAGTGTGGATATGAGTAACACTCAGGTTCTGTATTTCAACAAGCGATCGCAGTATTTCGTCTTCACAGATATCTAGCAACGTTATATTCACAGATTTCTTTTCAGGTCACTCAGTTTTTTCTTTTCCCACAATACGTATTATGAATCAACGTTTCACACTTTTATTTTTTTGATATACCGTTCAAAAACAAAAGGTTTTCGTTGGTGTACCTAGACCAGCTACATAATCCGAGACCTCATGGTCAGTGATAATTATTCTCAATTACAAAAAGTCAAAAACCTTATTGCAAAATTTTTGTTGTTAAAAACGCTATGAAACCCGACCATCTTAGTTAAATTTGTTCCATATGTTCAATTTCAGATTTCTTCTATCATAACACTCAGCGAAAAATGCACCAAACCACAAAGTACAAACTTTTATAAGAAGTCTTAGTCAGGATACCCGTACAAACACAATATCTTCTTTCGTTCTTGGTACAAATCAGTTGTTCTATGTTCTATTCGTTATTTGTGAATCGAGCAAGGAATAGTTGATCTCAAACCTGATCGCTGCGACACTTCTCTCTTTACTGATAAAGAACAATCCGGAGCAACATATTGGAGCAGTGAGCAGATTAAAAACCCTAGTTCGCTAAAAGAGCAAGCAGATGAGCAAGGAATTGCCATTCCTACACGCAATGACGATCAGGGTTGGAACCATTCATTCTAGGTACTATATATAAACCAGATTTTGTTTCATGTTTCTATCTCATTTCTATGCCGAAGTATGTAATTTGAAACTCTTTTTACAAACGGCAGTTTCCTAGACTCCCACTATTTCTATACCACTTCTATGTAACAAATTAACAGGACGAATCTGAATGTGGGAGATGTTGTTATTCAAAATATGCATACTGAAGATCCCTGAAACACACAAGTTCTTCAGCATTGCAGGACAAAATACGAGTATCAACTTATACAGGGCGATATTATGTACGTGCTCTTAGAAATCAATTTACTCTCTAATTCGTACTCACTATAATGAATCGACATTGCAATCTAATATCGCACTTACTTACACATTTTAAAGATATTGTACGTATTATACATAGTTCTTACCGTGTTCGTTCTGAGAATCATCCTCCATATGGTTATTTAAATGATATGCATCACAGAATAATACATGGAAACTTAAATAAACCACGACTGTTGTTTTTCGTTTCACAATTTCAGCATTTCAGGCTACAAGTCAAGCCACACAGATAACCAGTAACGGTTTCACGTTATCAATAATTTAATCTGCGCGCGCAGATGTATGTGGAAAATGCCACGGCATTATAATAATTCGGGCGTTTTCGAACCTGTTCATATTCGCGCGTATAATACCATGAGCGCAAAACGTACGATTTCCTATGTATAACAATTACAGAAAACGCTCTCTTTCTTAAAAAAGGGGCATTCTAGTGATATGAGAGAATACGCGCGCTGAACATTTCTTATGAATCTGCGCGTAAATTAAGAAGTGATGAAACGCCCGGCAAATTTTCCCATCTTTACTTCTCTAAAACGCCCATTTTTGTAACATGAAGAAATTCGCACGTTGAATGTTTTCAAAAAGCAATGGCTAATGCGCGCGTAAATAAAAAGTTGTTAAAACTGCCAGTAAAATTTTCAAGGTTCTAAGTGATTTTTTAGTTAAAACGCCCGTTTTTTTCAAAAACGCGCTCTTCGAAGGCGGAGTTTTGTCAGCAGGGGTCACCAGCTCATACTTGTACATTTTTGTGAAGTAAGTGGTTCTCGATTATCCGGCCGAATTGTGGAAATAATGTCTGCCGGTTCATCAAAATTCAGAGTAATACGGAGTCGTATGAGTATAAAACTTAGTTTGACCAAATGTGGATAATGCAGAGTATAATTGGATAACCGCGATTGCGAACTCTTGACATTATTTATTTGGCAGTATAATCGAGATTTTTCAGCGAAAAATAAAGAAGAAAAAAATGAAAAAAACGATTGCTAACCATCAGAGCTGCCATTCAAGATGTCGTACATAGATGATGTCAGCACCAGGAGAAGCAGACCAGCGAAAAACAATCTAGAATGGGATTTTTAACATGTGTACGCGTTCACTGGATTTTCATTGAAGGTATACTTATTGGTCTAGTATTTCTAATTATGTTTGTATTATAGATATAGGTAGCGGGTAAGCCTATTAACTTGTATATATAGGTATGTGCAGAATACATAATATATATAAGTAAATATGATCCGCAGTTTACCCAGTAAAATAATATCCCAGCGAGTACTGTTGTTGCTGCTCTTCTTCCATCGTGCAAAGCCGTGGATGCCCCGTTACTGTAATATCGATACCGTGTTCCTTGAATATCGGATTCAATAAGTCGTTCAGTGAATTGGTCAAGTCGAATACCGTACACGATGATGGGACACATAGCCCCCAGTTTTGTTTGAGTCTATCGACTCGGACTGACTGTGTTTCGTACTGCAAGCGTAATCATATCTGTTAGTACCTCTGCAACTCGACAAAATGCCCATATAATTATTGGAAAAATTACTTTTGGGATTTATTAAAATCATATACCGACCTCCGTAAAAGGTATACGAATTCGAATTCCGGAAGTACAAAAACAAGAATAAGAAGAGACATTGCCTCATGCTGGAAGTTGACCAATAGTTTGCTTTACCATTTTCAGAACCCGCCATGCTGAGGCCTTTTCATCTGGCCATTCAACCCATTCGGAAGTGCCACGAGTGGGCTCCACGTTGAATGTGAAATTGAGTGCAGCATGAACGAGACAATACTGCCCTTTTACTCCGGGACCACGAACCAACATGCATTCCTTCCAGTTCCCTATGTGATATCTCACACCATAAAATACTCCAACTACTGGCCATTCCGATGATTCCATCACTATAATGAATAGAAGAAAAGATAGTTGATGAAATTGAGTGGATGTAAAAGTGAGATACGAGTCAGAGACTTCGAACTGGTATTATTTTTCCTTCTCAAGCGCAATTTTGGAAGCGTTAAGAACAGGTTTGCAATAGAAGCCAAAATATGTATCTTCAGTACGGAAAATTTGAGAATGCCAGGGCAATAATATCGGTGCCACTGTATTTTAGGAAGGAGCCAGCGTATTTAGGAAATAACATAAATTCCGCAACTATTCAGGAAATCTTGAAATTCACGAAATGGATGAGGCCTGTTCGTTAATTCTTAATCAGGAGCAGGCAGTGTCTTGTATACCTCTGCATTTTAGTACATACTTTGCTTGAACACGTTTGTTTTATCACATCTTCTGGGCGCATTTGAACACTTACAAACGTGGGTTAATCGCATTTCCCAAAATGACTATAAATATACCTACCGCACCTGGAAATTAGTACCTTCGTTACAACATTCGTGTAAATTACATACCGTACTCGTACACATTACCGTATTCAAGTTTTAAAGATCTAACCGTAATTATTAATTTATTCTAAAGTTTAAAAATATAGCAGAAGATATTTTCGATATGCGTAAAAGATTTGATGACGTGCTGGAAGGTTTATTAAAAACTGAAATTTTTCAATTAATTTTCGAAAACTTACGAGTAAAAAATATAATTTTATAAATTTTTTTGGGCGTATTGTACCCAATTCTACAATTAATTTCAGATTGTTTTTCTTGCAAACGTAATACAAGCATGTGAAAACATAACTATTTATTTTTTAGTTCATTTTCATTGCTGAATCATTCTTTGTGCTTAATTTTAATAGCGCCTCCTACCTCTCCGGCACTCACAAGACATTCTAGGCCGGCTATATAATCTTATAAATTAACAAAACATTGCCTGCTACAATTAGGAATACACGTTACGTCCTAGTCATTATGTTCATGACCTGGTCATTTTAGGAACTCGCGTGATGGATTAGGCGTTCTCGTAATTTCCCAATTATCAAAATTTCCGGTTACATATGTATATGTAACTTACTATCCGAGAGACATATCGAAGCAACTTTTTGGGGGAGAGAAATAACTGAAAAGTTCAAAATTGCCAACTGAAATAAGACTCCTATGACCGCACTTCAGAAAAAAAAACAGCTTGGTACAGTATAGGCGAAGGACTTCAAGAGAAAAAAGAAAGTGAGCGGAGTATACACATGTGTGGGATTTGGTAAATGAAAATCAGATTTCTTTAGGGTTACCAGATCTACTCTTAAAAGAGTATATGTGCTCTTTCAACTCGAAACTTTAAATAAGTACTCTTTCCTTTTAATTCCATGTACTCTTCAGTAATGTTAACGAAATTTCAACTCCTTTTGCTGAAAGAAATGTTTTATTCCGCGGACCAATACTCATAAATGTGGGCAAAAATATTAAAAAACATAGTAGGTATTGCCAGAGTTCTTTTTCATCCATACACATGTTTCTCTCAGTCGTGTTATTCAAGTTGCGACAATATTTTCTCTCTTTCTCTGTCTTACGTGAGAGGTTATGCAGCCACAAACTCTCTATTTAAACGAAAGCAAAGTTGGTTTAGTATACTGAGAGTGATACGAACTTCGAACAGCCCACACTGATTGGTTATGTAGATGCAACTTGTACATCTCAAAGTCTCTTCTGCATTGATCAGTTGCCCGCGGACCAATACTGAAATTCCCCTCTGCTTCCTGGAAAAGTTGGGAAATCCATTTTCTCGGATTCTGTGACTCCATTCCGATCGATATTTTGGACGCTAGGAATCCATAATGTTCACTCTTCGTATCTGCTAATGACGCTGTGTCTTCTTGTCCAACCACATCGCCGATTGCACTAGCTAGCACAATGAAAAAGATAATTTTCGGATTCATTCGCAACCCGGACACGATTCAGACTTTTCAAATATTTAGAGAGGATTTCAGAATAATTTAGCCTGAAAGACGAATGAAGTAATGAAAATATTATTTCCTTCCGGAAAGAACGTTGTGCGATATGTCGTAGCAATGAAGTCCAGGAGAACGTTTGCTGAAGTGTATCTTCACTTTCGTTTTCCATTTTCTGTCGTTTGTTTCGATGACGTTGGAATAAATTGAAAGAAAAAAAAATATTAACCGTTACTAATTTTGAACATTTTGACTGCGTGCGAAACGATTTCAATTTAATTTATACGCAACTGATTCAAATATGTATTCTGAAGCACATACGTTCTGATGGTTACATTATAGGTACTTAACGAGATATGTATTGTTTAAATTTCGTGTTCGGTAATAATAATAATTATTATCATTATTTCGTAAATAGACTTGTTTTCGACTCTACATTTCGAGTTAATTCAAGTCTTAGAATATCATAAACGAAGTTGAAATGCGGACCATGAAATTGGCTCTCTTTTGCTGTTGTGTCAAGAATTGGCCTAAATTCCATAATTCATATTTCTTTCAGTTTCAATTTTCTGACGTCACATTTGTGGTTTCCCAACCCTATTTTTTCATAAGAAAAAATTGAGTTACTGACAGTTACTCAATTTCTTATACATTTTAGTGATTTCAGACTTCAGTAAGAATCTCGCGCTGTATTATACGTGGACTTATATAAGTAGATGTTTGATGTTGTATGAATTTATATACCTGAATGTACCCGCGTGTGTCTTAAAATTGTTTAGCACCCCCCCCCCCTCCCAGTTATAATTAAATTGACATTAAAGTAAGGAAATAAAACTTTGTTTTCATTACAAATTGATATAACAAACTCTAAAACTGAATATACATATATTTTTTTTAAATATATATTTATTAAATATCAAATATTATTACACGTGTTCTCTGCCGGAGTTTTTACAATTTTACAGTTTTTCACCCCCGACAGGAACTGGACCTCTTTAACTAAAATAACAATATAACATCTGAACTTAGGTATTGTTCGATTCTTTTCTTTTCTGTAACATATTTCCCCAATTCCCTGTATCTTTTCCAATCGTTTAATTCTTTGGCCTGTAGGTCTTTTCCACTGACATTGTATTTTTCTCTTAGTGGTTTGAAAATTGGACATGCTTTAAACGTGTGTGGTCTGGCGTATCCTCATGTTCTGTTATTTTGAATCAATTTAGATATGCCGCAAAGTTCGCATGTCCTGCTAGAAATTGTGACAATGTAATTAGATCGGAAAGTTTTATTTTTTAATCTTGTTTCTATGTCAGGTATAAGCATTGCCGTTCGTCTCCCTGTTTTTTCTTTTTCATATTTAGCTTGCTATACTTTTGTGGTTTCTGTTTTTACTTCTTTAATCCTCCTCCTCAATGCGTTTCTGCTAATTATCAGTGTTTTTAATTCATCCTAATCGAAATCGTCACTGAGAAAATAACTATGAACGAATTAGGTAGCTTTCATAATGTTTATTTATTTACCAATTTATTTTTTGTTAGCTTGTCATTATTCCACAGGAAAAAATGGGGTACTTTCATTAAAAAAAAAAAGTACTTTTACCTTTCTTTTTGTATTTATTTATTTCTTTTAAATTAAGTATAAAATTTGATTTCTGAAACGTTTGGACAATGGACTGAAATGTGAAACGTAGGCGAATGCTCAAATAAGAAACAAGATTTTTACATGTTAAAAGTTACGGTAATTTTTTATTCTAACAGCATCCCCATAGTAGAGGACACTTCCATCAACGCAACATATCCACAAAACCAGCTCATTCTGCAATCAACATCATATTCGCTGAGTAATCGGCTGAGGTGTGCGTCTGTTTTCCTTAATAAATCGCTGAGCCGCAAATTTTTACTGAACGAATGTGTGGCCTGACAGGAAGAAAAAGACCTCAGCGCAAAAATATAAATTTTACAGGTGAGCGGATAAACAAAATTGATAACGTTTTCACGTTACGGAGACACTCAACTTTGAAGACTTACAGCCGTTTGGCAAAATTTTTTAGAATTTTTTCGACAACACCACGCGAAAGAGCGGCCAAAAATTAGTCAAAAGCAGTTGTTAATTATCACAAAATGTTCCTTTTTTCGCTGAGGTCCCTTTCTTCCTGTCCGGCCACATGTGAACAATCAATAACCGGATCAAATTGAACCATTTTGAATTTCAAACTTTCGAACGATTCATTTGAATGATACGCGGTGATTGTTTAACACTGAGCGCCATGTTGCAACACGAAATTACGAAAAAACTTGAAAAATCTTTTCAGCCTAGGATAAAAGTTTTAAAATTATGCATGGCGCTCAGTGTGTTTTAAGGAAAAAGAAACCCGGCTTCGAGCTGCGCGGTGTCGCGTATCAGAAGAGCCACGCAGGCGGCAGTCGCGCAGCTTGAAGCCGGTTTCCTTAAACACTAAACAGTCACCCTCCTGTAGAGCACCTCCTGTACCAACTTTATGTGCTGAGCCAAATGAGCAAATAAAAACTATTCTAACAGCTGACTAGCTGAGCGGAACGAATTGAATGAGCGCTGAAGAATTCAGGAGTCAGTATGGACTATGGTCCTAAGTCCTAAGGTCCACGGGATTCAAAAATGTCGAAAGTTGACGGCTTCCGACATTTTGCAGCCTTGTCTTTCTCATTTGTAGTGATGAGCGATAGTCGCTTCTTGGACTATCGATAGTAAAGATAAAACAATCGATACTATCGATAGTTTATCGATAATTTATTATGTTGAGGATATCAAGAGATAACCGGCCGGCTGGCTTGGAGAATTGCGGGTAGGGTTGTCAATGTAAAGTTTTAGTTTGTAAAGTTACATTCTTTACATGTGTAAAGAATTATGTGAAGTATTAGTGTAAAGAATGTAAAAAATAGTAAATAATTAATTTTTTAATTATAATGTATGATTGTTATAATATTTTTGGGTATGTGTAGGTAAAAAAGAAATATAAACAACAAAAAATAACGCCTCAAATACATCTTTTCTTATTCTTTATAATTTGTATCAAGTTAAAATTATAATGAACATGGAAAATTAATATTTGATAATTCACACTCACATCATATACCCCCCCCCCCCATTAAGTATTATTTGTTGCAAAAAATTATTAACTTTATTTTTAAGAACAGTAGGCATAAAATTAAAAAAACAAAACAATAAAACAGCAACTTTGAACTGCATTAATTTATATATGTATTTAAAAAGTATCGCATCGATATGTATCTTCATTCTCAATGTGTGAAATGGAAGTTGTTCAACAAAAGGGAACCAATCTACATTTGTAGACAAAATGAGTTATTAGTATCGTTGGAAAGAGCGTAAAACGTAGAATTTTTCAAAATTGGGCCCGATTCAAAAATTTGTAGGTACTTACGTTGAAAAAAGCTTATCAGTAAACACAATGCCACATAGTTTCTACATGGCTCTTGAACTCTGAATCACGTGTTCTCAAAATGCGGATTTTGTGAGTTGGTTCCCTTTTGTTGAACAGCGTCCATACAAAGTACAAACAGTAGTTTTTTAAAACAAAAACTGAATTGAAAATTTGAAAATTTGGTTTCTCTTTGGTGATGCTCTAGAAAGTGATGCTGATATTTTTGTAAATTTGTTACTCTTTAATCGTTGTGATGCCACATTTGCAAAAGTTCGGCGACATATATTACAGTCCGCCATCCACTTTGTTTTACTCCCTTCATTTATACTTTGGGTAAAGTTCAATTCAGCGTAAGTAGAAGTTTTTTAATCTGCTTTACTCATTCTAATACAGTACTTCAATACTTTTAAACAACTTATTTGAGAAACTTTATTTTCCTAAACCATCTGAGATCTGATGATTATCTTATTTACGTACTATCTTCATTTCTTTGAATATTTAATTTTTTGACTACAGTAAAACGCCGATTAACCGAACGCCAACCATCCGGAACGCCGGGGAAAAAAAAAAAAATCAGGGCCCTAATTTTTCGCCAAAATCTCTTCTTTTATTTGTTTCTAGTCTAGTTTATTCAGTCTATTAGGGTTTCCTGGATAAATCAGGGAATTCTGAAACCAATGAGCTAAGTTTTTGGGCTATTTTCCTTCAAAATGTGTTTTCCTCTATAAAATAAGCACATGTTTCGATGTTTCGGTTATCCGGAAAGCTTCTGACACCAATTAGTCCGTATAATCGGCGTTTCACTGTATTCTTTACATTCTGTACAATTCTTTACATTCATTACTGTAAAGAATTAAAATCATGTAATGTTGACATTGACAACCTTGATTGCCGGCACAAGGCTGTACAACTATACTAATGATTATTCGCAGCTGAATTTTACATTATTTTGAGTTATTACGCACTTCTGTCAGATATTAGACAATAGAAATCGCAAATTCTCTACATATTTGATACATTTTCCCCTTCGATAGTTTTGAAAAAACTATCGATACTATCGATAGTCAGATAGTCTTAAAAACCTTCGATAGTATCGATGGTTCAATAGTTTTTACTATCGATTGCACATCACTACTCATTTTTGCAGCTTACGGACGTGACGTGCTAAGGGGCGGTTCATACGAGCGAGTAACTAGCTGCGAATTACTCGCAAAGCGAGGAAATACGAGTTGGGAATAGAGTGAATTTCTGGGCGAATGAGAACGACTATAGTCCATCCGAGTTAAGAATGTCCCGCCGTTAATCAATGGGCTAACCACACAGGAGCGGTATTCTCGAAAAGTTGTTACAGTAACCACTTATAATCATAACAACTAGTCCCAAGGTGGTGTTATGAGTGGTTTTGTTATGAGATCGAGATGTTATTCCACATTGCGGTAAATTAGTGATGTCGATCATTTACTCGATCACGATCATCTCGATAAGACTCGATCTTTTTCGATCATCGAGCTCAGGGCGATCATTATGATCGATCATCTCATTATGACATGATCAATTGATCGATCATGAAGAATAAGAAAAGAGACAATTGGTAGATAAGTTCCTTTCTATTAACGACTTCCCTGAACACAGAAATGAATGCGTTTTTTAAAGTTGACTTAGAAAAGGACCTAATAGAGAATGTTTTTAGGTATTTTCTGTTTTGCTAAACATTTTCATATTTTGTACCCAACAAAGTGGAGAGGAGAGTGCATTGGCCAAAGTCATATAGATACACCAAGTTAGACGACTAGCGCGTTTCCGCGTTCTGCCGTCATGCCAGCGCGCTGCTATCGCTGAACTCCTTTGGTTGCATTGCGCGTATATGGACATTTTTACGTTTTTGCGGATTAGCTCAAAAACTATCAATTTTGATGAAAAATCGGAAAGAACTAAATTTGTTCACCTTGGAATTTCCCATCGAATGCGAGTAAATTCGAAATTTTTATGGGTAAAATTTTGAAACTGATCTTACCTGATAGAAAATAACAGGTAGAATAAATTTTGTTCTTTTCACTTTTTCATAAAACTCGACCGTTATTGAGTTAAACGCAAAACTTTGTTAGGGCTCCCAACGTTTACATTGATTTCACGGCAGTCGAACGCTGCCAGCGCTGCTATCGGGATAAATTATCGTAACATACGAAGTTTAACATTGGTTAAATGGAGAGTCGAATGACTTGGTGTATCTATATGACTTTGGCATTGGCATTGATAGTATTCGGACTGTGCAAACAACAACAACAACGCCGAAACCAAACCCAACTGATAAGCGACAGATGATGGTTACTTTGACTCTCATAAGAAAAACACATATTTTTGAGATGGAAATGAATATCGGTCTGTTGTATGCCTTTGGGTACTTGACATTGTAGTTTGTGATCGATCATCAGAAAGATCGATCATTTTCCAGTGTGATCAATCATGATCGATCTTACTGGAAAATGATGATCGATTGATCATGATCGATCATGGTTTTTGTAATGATCGACATCACTACGGTAAATGGATAACAACCGGTAACAACTCATAACAACTGTTTATAACAACGGTTGTCATCACAACATCGCATAACAACTTTTCGAGAATAGTAGTCCAGACGTCCAGAACGCGCAGTTGTTGGACATTAGCACCATTCAACAATGGGCAAAGTCGTTCACTAGTTTGAAGTGATGTGGACAATTTGCAAATTATTTTTTTATTTATCATGAAAATAAAATATGAAATGCACGGCCGTGTGTTATAGTCTGGGATTCGATGCACCGCAAAACGATAATTTTAACACAAATATAGGTCCATTCCTCAACTGTTTTATTCGACTAAAGTCTGTTCCAACTAACCTATACAACATGCAATCCGCAATACACCTCTAACGTAGATAGTTCGGGTGATCGAGGGGTATGGTGTGCGGAGTGCTGTCACACGAAATACATTTTGCCCCTTCAAAATTTGTTTACAGGTTAGTTGGAACGGACTTTAGAACTTACTAATAGCGGATAGCGGCTTCGCGGTTTGCGTTCGTTGGTTCGTTCTTTGTTCACAGAGTTTGATCGTGATTTCGTGATTCGTGAATTATCAAATTAATCGTGACTCACGATTTATGTCAGTTGATGCACCATCTGACAACGTTGCAAACTACATTGTAGTGGTCGTCAATTTTGGTAACTGTGTTTCGCGTTAGGTTAGGGTTATGTGTTTAGTTTGTGCTGGGCGACGGAATCCGAATATGTTCGTTGGATTCTGGAAATTTTGTTTCTGGTTGTAAATTGGTAGTTTGATGTGTGAAAAGTTTCAAAAGACTACGGGCGATTTCGTCAAAGTTGGTGCGTTTTAAAATTTGATCGGCTTATTCTTCTGGTTTCCAGTTGCAGTTTAAAATAGTCTCCGACTTACATAGTACTCGGAAGATACTCGTAATTTGATGTTACAGGGTGTTCGAAAACCGTCTCAGCAATGTAGACGAAAACTCGAAATGAGCGCATTTTCAAATTAAATTATTTAAATTTTCAGTCCGAGTGTTCTGTGTAGTGCGCGAAAATTCCGATATCGTAGTTCACAGTCGACCCAGTTAAACCGGTAAGCGTAATCATCATTGTATTCGCTTCTGTATCATGTTTCCGTTCGAATGCGAAGATAGTACATATGTAATATAATGAAATGATACGTAATGTCCTCTCCGTGGGTATCGATTTCCACCTCGGTGAAGTACGAGACACGGCGCGAAAATGTCGAATATTTTCGAAGAATTGGGTGTGGCTTTAAGCGTTGCAAATGTGTAACTAATTGCATAGAGGTTATCGCGTATGTTGACTCGAACTGTCCCCGAAAAGTATTATCCGAGGAATCTCAGTACTTGGTTTCGCGACGTCAACATCGTCGCTCGGATGGCGATTAGATATTACGTATTTGTGTACGGATAGCGAGCGAAAACTCGAGATACGTTCGGTTTCTCTTCGAATGTGTCCCCGGAGTAGCGTAATTTTTTCGGAAAGGGCCAGTGTTGCGTGACCTTAGAGCTATACAACGTCCGGTGCTAGATTGTCCGTTTGCTCGTGCGCCCGTTTCGGAACTGTATTACGTGGAGAATACCGTCGAGTATTTTGCGAGGTACAAGCTTGTCTGAATTCGGCGCTCGGCAGATTAGTGGATCTCTCGATGTGCATCGATGTTCGATCACAATGTACGAGTATCAATATTTGTGGACTGGTCGGTGAATGCCGGCTGATAATCTCCGTTTGCCTTTTTTCATGGCCTGGTGAACCAGTTCGAATTCTCGGGTTCCGTCTCACAGTGACTAGGGTCCCGAATGTAGAAGAGTAATAATTTATAACCGAGTGTTACAAATATTCGGTTACCAAATGATAATTCGGCTCCTCTGTACCGGTATTTATCCACTGATTCGTACATGAGTATTCGTTATTAGGTATACGTTTTGTCTGCGCTGTTGTATTCTTATTCGTCGTTACATTATCAGTTGGCTGTTCTCGTAAATTTTAGTTATCGTTCGCGTAATTTACCAAATTTGCCGTGCGGAAACCCGAGGGACGCAAATTTATAATTGCAACCGGTAATGGAAAATATAGACGTTTTAATCATTCGGTTGTGTGGGAATACGACTGTGTATAACCGCGAACATGAACCACCAGAGTAGAGTAGAGCAGAGCAGAACAGAACAGAAGCGAACAGAGCAGCGCGTTTCGCTGTCCGACTTGATTCGCCTCGTTGTTCAAATTAAACTTATTAACTAACAACTAACGTAACGCACGGTATTTATCATCTCTTCGTTGCTCCTATGACGCGATCTTTAGTTTTTATTATTCATCGAGGTTATTGTTTCGGAGTCAGAGGGTTAAACGAGCCATAATTTGGTATCTTGATATGCGGGCCACCGCTTTCGATAACCTTTCCGCCGCTTTTATCGGCATCGTCGCGCCGCATCGCAACATTGGTTTAGATTCACGACTGCCCGGCCGGGGGCCGGCACTCGTTAGCCGCTGAAGACCACTCGTTCTCAGAATCGAGAATCTCATTACACGCGCACTTGTACGGTACCGTACTGTATCCTGGGGCATCGTGTCGTATCGTATGCATTGTATGTAGGTAGGTAGGTATTATCACAACAACATAGGCGTTAGCGTCAACGCCATCGCGCTCCTAGGTACTGCAACAGTTGATCGCTCGAATCGCCGTTTCTTGTGATTTCATTTAAAATCTAAAACCGAACGAACGGGAAATAAATAATATGTAACTACCGAAAACTAACGCGACGAATGTAGTGGCATCCGGAAGGAGTCACATCTTCGCACTTGTCGATGATCGGTGCCGCGTGAACGAGTGAAATTGCAAGAAACAACCTACCTACCTGCCTACCTATAAATTTACACGCTGAAATAATAATGAAATTCATCTGCCTCTGGTTCGCTCGGCCTAATAATAACCCGTATTCTTCTTCTCGTATTCCGTCTAGTTCTACAAAATCAGCCTACGACGTATGCACTCGTATTTAGGAAATACTGTAGATAGATGATATTAGATACGCTATTTTTCGATTCATGGACGAATGACTCAGACGTTATCTTCCACCGATCGATATTCGGACGACAAAATTTATTATCGAAATTTACAACCGATCTACAGGCATTTTTCAAAAGTGATGATGATAAGGTTATCAGTCTTGCGACCGGTTTGATGCAGCTCTCCATTTCTCCCTGTCTTGTGCAAGTTCTTTCATTTCGTAATAAAACTGACATTTCACATCCTTGATTATCTGCTGAATATACTGGAATCTTGGTCGACCTACTCAGTTCTTTCTTTCCACTCTTCTTTGGAGCAGCAGTGATATTATTCCTGGGTGCCTTAAATTATGCCTATTAGTTTATCTCTCCTTCTCTTCAGATAATTCCAAATACCCATTTTACCTCCAACTCTGTTAATTACTTCCTCATTTCTTACCTTTTCCGTCCATTTGATGCGAAGTATCCGCCTGTAGCACCACATCTCAAGAGCTTCGATCCTTCTCTTCTCTGGTTTTCCTGTGATCCAAGTTTCACATCCATACAAGGCTACACTACAAACATATGTAAGTTTTCAAGAACAATTTTTTGATTTCCAGTTCTATTTTTGTTTTGAAAAGGTTACTTTTTATATAAAATGCTAATTTGGCTTGTACTATTCTACTTTTAATGTTCCTTTTACTCCTTCCGTCTTTTTTTCAAAAGTACCTACTTGATAACTGTTATCGAATCAGAAGTGAGAATGGTTACCATTAATGAAATTTAAATCCATATTTCCTGCTTTAAACGTTCAATCAGTCAGGTGCCGTACCCCATTGCCGGATGTTGGCGGTCGCGGTTTCTGACGCGAGACTTTCCTGGGCAGGGTTAGTCGGGGTAGTTTGTCGTTGCTTTCCCCATGGTTTGTTGCGTTAGACTTTTCCTTCTCTATGCCAAAGAGTGTGCAGCTGCAATTCGCTTACCTTACTAGCCACGTGTTAGCACAACTTTGAGTAAGCTGGCCACGACGTGCACATACCAGTATCAATCTTTTTTCAAGTCCAGTGGTAACATGCCCTGCAGTTGTAGTGCCCTGTTCGTTCGAACTGGCGGGGGTTACAGGACGCGTTATCTTTCCACCTCGATTGATAATGTTGTCGCTGTGTTTGCTAAGATGTTAGCGGGGATGTATTCGAATAGCTTTAGCTTTCCGGCGTTTGTGGATTTCGAACTCGAGACGCAAGGATTGCCGAATCGGGTACGTTAACCACTCGGCCACACAGCGACTCTACCGGACCAAATTGGGACCCCCTGAAACAAAATTGCGGTTCTCAGAGACCATCGGCTATGTCGAGGGATAGCCACTCGTGATGTAGGCAACTGACCATCGACAAATCGAACGTTTTCTCTCGCCGACCATTCGAAGAAAAAAATTGGCTAGAAACTCGGGCTGTGGATAGGAGTCGTTATAATGCCCTCTTTCTGAGAGTCTGAGGCTTCTGTCCGATTGGTCGCGCATTTTATTTCAGCGCGTTTTAACAGTTGATACGTATCCTCTCTCTTTTTGGGCCAGCCGTATCAAATTCTTTTTTTTTAAATCATTATCTAATTTGTAGGATCATACGGCTGGCACACGGAGTAGAAACATTATTGAATTGCGTTGTAACGTGGTCAATACGGATCATAGTTTTCCATTTGGGCTTCGACCTTTTCTACGCGTCTTGTTGTTGATCAGAGGTCGCCGCCGCCGCCTTTCTTACGTTTTTTACATGCAGGTTACGAGCAAATTGTAGCAGCTATATGTGAAAATAGTCGAATTAGGTTGCACATCTCCCATCACTACCTCGCCTCTTAGTTTACCAGTTACGATTGAATCGATTTCTTCATCTCGCCGCCATTGTTCGATCGTCCCGCTGGATTCTGAAGAGCGTTCTTGCGGTGCAAGTGTCGATGGAATCGCGTCGAATGTCGATGTCGATGTTGATTGGCTCGTGGTGCGCGCGTCGCACGACTATGCAAATTGCACGGCGCAATACTTCCGATACCTACTCGTATTTATCCGTTGCATATTAATTTTGGGAATCCTTCGTTCGTTAATTTGCGAAAATTAATGGCCTCGTAAGCCGCGTAATTAAGAAAATTATTCTCGTACTTATATACGGTCGCCGATCCGATCGGAGTAATAAACTGGTCGATTCGATTTAGTCGGTGTTAGGTCGTAGGCCCACCTGGTCGTGTTTTTATAGCCCAAGCCCTTCTCGTTTATAATTATTATTGTTCGTTCGTTTCTTTGGAATTACCTTTGCATCTTTATTTTTTCGTGTTCGTTGACTGTATCGCGATATCGTGAATTTACCCGTTCGTCTTCTCCACCCGTTATCGAGTTGGTGGAAAACGATATTTTCATTGTCATCGCATCAGCCACTACCTAAATGTACGACTCGGAACGTTTTCCTATTCGGTAGTCACCGTTACACGCGTAAAGGTTATTCAACCGGTCGGCATCGGTATCGGTAGGTACCGGATGCCTATGCCAGTGCCAGTGCCGGTGATAGTGACAGTATCAGTGTCACTTAATGCTAGCGCCTGTTGTATCTGATTTGGGGTTTGTTTTTTACCATCATTGTTAGGCGTACACACGCATGCACGTATATACGTGGTAGGCATACAATGTTACCTAGCTTAGCTAATATGTACTACCAAATACCATCTTCACTCTCTGCCACGAAAATCACCTTCTTACACCGTGTACCGTACATTGTACTCGTACGCCGGAATTAGTTGACCGCCGTTTTCAATGCAATCTAGCTAATACTATATATACACAATATGGGTCACTCTGCGTCACTTCGACCGATAAATAACGCTGTGGGCACTCGACTCCTCGATTTTTATCCAACTGGCCGGCCGGCCAGATAGGCTTCGATGTACTCCGATTGTATAGCAGTGAAGTCGTTCAACAAAATACACGTTTATTCGTTCTCGAGTTTTCTATATTTTTCAATAATAGCTGTCTTCGGAGTACACAGTCGATTGTTTCATAGCATATATCTTGCGACAGAATCTGAGTAGCATTGCTGTATATCTGTCGACGGTGCTAAAAGGTCTGCAACAACTCGAAAGATTTTTTTATCTCTCGAGGATGGAATAGCGACTCGAAATACTGTTTATCGTTCGTAAAACCTTTTAATATCAACATTTAAAGAAAAACGACATTTAGTGGATACGCCGTATGATACGTTCCATATATAACTCGATACGGTCGGAAATCCGAATTTTGGGTTATTACTTATGTATTTTACCTCTGACGCTCCAGTCTCGCTAGCCTTTCCTATCTTATAAATATTCGACGTGTCTTCCGTGAACAGAGCGACTACAGTATCAATCGAGGTGGATTATAGCGCACCCTGTAACCCTCCCCCCCCCTGTTCGAGCGAAGAAGGCGCTACAATCGCAGTGCGTATTATCACCAGATCTAAAAGACTGATGCTGTCGTGAGAACCCGTGGCTAGTAAGCGAACTGCGGCTGCACATCCTTCGGCATGGAGAAGGGAAACTCCAATGCAACAAAAGCTTCGGGAAAAGGCAATAACAATCTGACCCGACTAACCTGCTAGGAGAGTCGCGCGTCAGGAACCGCGATCTGTCTTGTGTCCGGCATCGGGCACGGCATTTAGAAGAAGAAGGGTTATTGTCTCTGCGTTACTCGAATAGACACGGATAATTCCGTCTCCTCTTATCCCACGAAAATGTTCTAGGATCCGAAAGAAGGCGAACAGGGATATTCGGGGAAATACGCAAACATCGGTGTTAGCGAGAGGGTTGGTTCGTGAATCGGCCAACAGACTAAAACCCCGAAAATGTTTGATCGCGAATATTCGTTGATATTCGTCGGGTATTAGCTCGCGAAGTGTAATATATCCGTTGCCCGTATTTCAGGAGGTTTTAAGAGTCAGATACGTGTCTCAATGTTTTAGGTGGATAGAAAAATTTACTCCGATTTCTCGTGACTTGAAAACGGAAAAGATAAAAAGAACGCGATCCCTCCGTTGCTGGTTGGTGGGTACATACTATTGGAATATGTTGCGGCATGAATTTCTAGTTTCGATATCGTTTATCTTCATTTCCAGAGTAAATCATTTCGTTCGAACTTCCTACCTTCTGGGTAAAAAACATTGAATAATTAGCGCAAGAATGTCATTACACGGTAAAATTCCGCACCCTTAAACTCGGGGATTAACGAGACTGAGGAAAGCTTTTAGAAACATATGTTCCTTTGTATGTAAGATACCCTTTCTCTTGCCCACATAACATTCATCAATCATTTATTATTTATTTACTACTACTGTCCCCTTCTATAGCCAAAACTGACCAGATTAGGAGGGGACAATGTACAATGTGTATTGCAATTTTTCCACTATTAATTGAAGAATACGAGGGGCTGGGAAAATGATGAAAAATAATCTGCCTGGAGGACTGATGGGAGTGGTACCCTGAAAATACTGGAAGCAAATGAACGGTATAGGGGAAGAAGAAAATGACAATGCAAATGACGATGAAGAGGAGCGTTAGAGTGTAGGGAAAGGGAGAGAGGGAGATAGTCATTGATTCCAAGCTGGCTCAGAGGCCGATAAATGTTTCTGAATGACGTTACTAAATGCCTTACGATTCATAAAGCAAATATTCACCTCTGCATTTGCTGTGGCTAACTCATTGTTAAGACAGAGTATGCCGTAGAAGCCGGAGTTATATCCTTTGGTACAGAAAAAAGAGCACTGTCTACTAAAAGAGTTCACTATCCTCGACTCTTTCATTAATAATGTTCCACAAGAATAACATAGATGATAATAGTTTTCGTTTATTACTTAGACTCGTCACTCTAAACCCCTGCAATAGTTTAGTATAATTTAGATTGTATGAGTAATGTGTAAATAGATTGTGATATGAATATTTCCAAAATGTTTTTTAGATTTTTTCAATTCTGTGGCTCCTAGATAATTGCGTTAAATTCCAAAATTGATTTTACCAAAGCAAAAAATAATAGTTTCATATTTCTTGTAATTAACGCTGTTCCTTTTAATAAAATCGGTTATTCTTTTACATTTTGAGGTGATGAAATCTATGTGTCTGGAAAATGATAATCTGCTATTCAGTAGTACACCGAGGGGTCTTACTTTCTGAATACTTGGCAGTCTGTAATCTCCTATTGTATAAGGATATAGCAAGGGCTCCGGATTTATTGAAGGGCTGTAGATTCCAATCGCTCCAACAAACAATAGAATTCAGATCTGCCTGAAGCTCAATACAGTCTGAGAAGGATGTTACGTTTTAAATATTTTTATATCATCTGCGTTTAGTTCGGATTTTTTTACTTCACAAGTAACATAATTTACAACATGAAGCTTCGAAAGATCTTCACGAATAACAGAATTCTGAGTCAAATGAGCAGCCCTTTATTTTGCATGTTTCGCATATTTTGGCATTTACCGTATATTTGCACCAATTCTGCTTATTTTTCAATAATTTTTTCCAGAACGCGATTTTTCTAATTCTTTACTTAAAAATACTAAAAATAATTCCCAACTCCGAAAGAAAGAAAGAAAAAAAAATGAAAAGACTTCGTGATTAATGAATTAGCAGAAAAGAATTTAGAAAAATATGTTCATTTGCATGCGAGATACCCTTTCTCTTGCTCACGTCGCGTTCATCAATTATCAAGAAATTACAAATCGGAGCAAATATCTCCCGAGTGCATCTCCTTCTGAAAAGAAGATGGTACTCCTTAGGTAGATATTTTGTTGGATCATTAATTTTGAAATTGGATAAAAATTATCGTAATGTATCCAACTTAATTTTTCCTTTAAAATGATACCCATATCGCATTTGCATTTTACCTCATTCATAGTAAGTTGGGGGGAAAAGGGTAATTTGAAGGTCATTTATTTTCTGAATTCGATTTTGTTAAGACACCCTGTACGTACGAATGCATACATACGTACGTATCTGAACACATACACGAGTACACGGTGACTAATGAAACGCGCCTCTGTATTTACGAGTATTTTGACTTAGAAGTCGATCGAGATGCGACAAAGCAGCGTGTGTTCATTTGATAATTTCTTTTTGAGTAAAAATACTACCTCTTCCAAGTAGAGAGCTGAAACGTTCCACCAGCTTAGATTTTCAAATTAGACCGTGTCGAAGTACTCACATTGCGAATTTGTGAGGTCAGATTCTTGATCCTATTTTGGTTTGGGTCCTAATATTTGAATACGCGTATGTATCGGTTGAAATGAGCGAAGAGACGTAAATTGAGATTGGTTCAAAACTCCGATGAAAGTTTCGAAATCAAAATCCCATAAAATCATCCCTCTCCCCCTTTCATTTGTCTCATGTACGAATGAACTTTCAATTTCGAGGTCTCAATCGGAGTTGAGTCGAAAATTTGATCGGATATTCGAAACCAATGATCCGTGCTTCGATGCTTTGTTTTGATATGTTCTTATTTGAAAATTCTAAATTGGTTCAAGGTCTTTACCCCCCCCCCCCCCGCATTTCTTCGGGGAATAAAAATTCTTTTCGCTCGAAAAAAAGCTAAACACCACTAAATCGAGATCTTGTTTCGTTGACTTTTGATTTGGGATACTTTTCGTACGGTCAATCTACTTAATATTTATATGCGATTTACAGTAGAACCCCGGTTTTCCAAACTGATTGGGGAATTGGGTGCTTCGGATAATACTTTTTTTTTCAGTCTATTATAAATAGGGGCAAAAAGAACGAATGCACTGTATTATGAATAAAAATGACGTAGAAAAATGTACAAATGCTTTGGCTATAGAAAAAAAAATTGAAAAAATTCATCATTTCAAAAATAGACCCGTGATTTTTGTGCAATATTTGCGACTCTTTTTCTGGCTGCACTGTCTCCATTTTCTCAACATCATGACGTCCGCAAACGGTGCCTCGTTTTGACTTTCTGTATACTTTACCACCTTTTGAAAAGCGTCAAATGCTTCCGCGTGAGTTACTGAAAGATGGCTCGTCCTTTCTTCTGCATCATTTTTGTCATCGTCATCGTCACTAGCGGTTTCTTCAGTCACCATTTGTATGATATCGTTGTCGGTAAGTTCGAAATCACGGTCATCAGACAACCACTCCAAAACGTCATTCTTGTTCGCATGTTCACATCCTGGTACGCGTTGCAGTTGGGGGATAAGCTCTCAATCCTCACTCGCAATTTCTTCTGTAGTTTCCACGCAACTGACGTCGACGTTTTCATAACTAGCGCCTTCGTCCCACATGCCATTCGCTTTGTGGTGTAATAATTTCCTCAGAAATTTTACAAACATGAAGTTTTCGTGGAATTCTTATAGAGAACTGTGGTACGTTCGAATGACACGGTAAATGTTCGGATAATCGGGAGGGGTTCTGGGGGCTTCGGATAATCGTGGTTCGGATATCGGATAGCCGGGGTTCCGCTGTATTCGAAACTTTCGAATAAAAGGCGACGTTTTGCGCGAACTGATCGCCTATATAACCAAATCTTTTGCACTGAGATTTTCCGCTTCGCTAGAAAAGTGAAAAGACACGCATTATATCGTCACTCCTCTGTCGTGAAACACACTGTGCACGATTACAACCGTCGACAGCTGCGATTACGATTGCGATCGCGATCGAATACCTAAATGGCCGCGTCGAATGTTAAGTCACCGAAAGCTTCGCAAGCGTGGCTCCCGATGTACGTACGAGGTCATTCGAAGAGTGTTTTTACCACATACAGTAAGGACATGTTTTTAAACTGTTCTGGGAGCGCTAGAACCCTCAATTTGAAATTCCCATTTCAGTTGTTATGGTGCATATGCGTGAAATGCGAGGGCGTGATTCAACCGTAGAATTCGAAACTATTTTTTCGTGTCTTTATTTACAAATTAATTGTGCCAATACGAGTGAGTGGAGCGTGGAATGGTAAGTCCTAGTTACGATAACAGATTTTGTAGCAGCGAGTATTTGCAAATGTGCCGTCGAATCTCCTCGAGTTTAATTTGACGAAATGACGAAGCAGTTTGTCGATGTTATCTTGCTTTTGAAAAGATACGAGTACGTGGTCACTCAGATAAATATTAATGTTCGGGAACGTGTTACTAGTTCGCAAACGTTTGCGATGCTTTTCCAAATACTCGACACCTCGATCCCCCTTACATCCTTCCTTCCGATGACGTGTGAGTAGAATATTTTGTGAGTTCGAAACGGGACCCATTTATCGGCCCACAATGGTAATGTTGAATTCACGAAGAAATATGCTGTTTGCACGAAATATATAAATGACAACCGCAGTAACGAGTACGAAACAGAAAAAGAAAGAGTTTGAAGAAAAAATTAAACTTCAGAACGCAATATAATTCACTTACACGATAAAATAAAATACGCCCGGAATTTTAATACCTTCTACACACAATGAAAAAAAGAGTCACAATATTACTGCGCCCGAAATAAAAAGTTTAAATTCTCGGCCTCCATATCATACTTGCCACAAATTTACAACTGCGCACAAATTAATGTCAAAATAAAATTTTGGAGCAATAAAAATCTATGAATCGATTCTCCCTCTCCTCAGGAGCCACAAATTTAGATTAAGAGCCAAACCGATATCAAAAACGAATTCGTTGAGTTCGAAACCCCTCGATGATCTCGATGAGGTCATTCGCATAAATAATAGGTCTAAAAATTCCTAATGTACTGTAATAAAGGGTAATTCTTACATGCCCACTCTTTTTTTGTTCTCTCAACCCGAGCCCTGAAATTCGCCGATTCGAGCATTACCTCAGAGCTCCGCTCTATGGCGTTTCTAGAGTACTTAAGAAACAATTCTTAATGACCGTTTTTATAGAAAATTGGATCCCTCTTAAACTCATGGATCTCCTATCTCCACGAGTATGTACGTTATCCGCGATGACGTATAATTTTTGTGTTTAAACAACATAATATACCGTATGCAAGTCATTTCGCGATATCGATTTTAAAACTCGTCATTCAAACTTTTTTTTTCGTGGCTTCACATTTCGTTCAATCACATTTTTTATTTCGTGCTATTTAATACTTCCCGTTCGAAACTAAATACCCGTACAGTTACCCGATTGACATTGGAGTTTGATGTACAATGACTCTCTCGATCAGTGGCGTAGCTAGGGGTTTCCCAGGGGGGGGGGGCACAATAAGATTTTCAGGGAAGAAAAAGTCGAAAATTGCAGTATTTTTAAAAAAAATCGCCAATATTAGAGGACTATGTGAAAATATTGGGGGGGGGGACGTGCCCTCCTGTGCCACCCCGACGCTACGTCACTGCTCTCGATTCTTGAGCCGAAAATTTGGAGTACAACATTAAGAGCGCGTAATGCGGACCGTAGTTTTAGCTAACTACAGTCTCTTACTTATGTTTTCGAATCTCGTATGTTCGCGTCATTTAGTTTCGTCCAATTCTTCGTGAGTCATCGTTTACATTAAGAACTTCGGTCAGCTTCTTTCTTGGTAATAATTATGTAACGAAGAATCGACCTATCGACTATTTATTATCGCGCATACTCCACGTTTATCCGAGTGTGTAATTTTCAATGTGGCTTTCGGCCAGCGAAGCAATACCGGTTTTGTGTTAGCCGCATTGCGGCAGACGTACCGCTGTCGATTGTTTCGACGATGGTAATTTATATGCTGAGATGACGCGATGCGGTGCGATTCGATTAGCTCCGCGGTCAACAATACGCGGTATGTGCCGCGTCTATACGTGCTGTTGTGGTGAAAAAATTCCGGAAGTCCAATCTGATCAGAATTCTAAATCCCGTAGTCGAGGAGACATTCCGAATTATTTCGATATGTAGTATGTACAGGACCGCCAAGAGCCAAACCGGGCCCGAGGAAAAAAATCTGTGGGCCTACACGGAAATTATTTGCTCGTAAAAAGGCATATTTTCTATTTGATAGTTATAATTTCTGTGACACTGCGGGCCCTCTCGAAAAACCCGGGCCCGGCGGAAAAAGTACCCCCCCTCACGGAGGCCCTGAGTATGTACCTACGAGTGTGGTGATACTTGGTAGCTGCCTCAAATTACGAATTAGGTGCCTCCTGAGTCCAGACGTATACTATTCGGCATCCGTAATGTGTTTTTTGCTTTCAACTTGTGTCCTGCATTCAGTAAGTCCGTCGACGCGAAATGAACAAATAGCCGAGAAATCAGTTTTTTAAATTAGACGCTGTTAAGCGTGAGGCAATCAACCGAAATTTGTAAACAAAATGAGTTACTAGTATCGTTGGAAAGAGCGTAACGAGTAGAATTTTTCAAAATTCGGCCCCCGATTCATAAATGTGTACTCGCGTTGAAAAAAGCTTATCAGTGAACACTATGTCGTATAATTTCTACATGACTCTTCAACTTCGAATCACGTGTTCTCAAAAAACAGATTTTGCCGGTTGGTTCCCTTACGCTGCACAGCGTCCAATTCTATATGAGACCCCTCCTTTTCCATCAGGTCTTTTACTTTTCATAATCGGCGTATAATGTCAACAACGAATTCGGTGACATTGAAAACCTATTTGATGTCCATAAATATTGTAGTTTACGATAATGTTGATTGTTGACTCCCGTTCCTGATCAGGCTTGAACTTGGGATCTAGTCAGTATCAAAAATGAATTCGGTGGGTTTGAAAACCTGAAAGAAAATTTATGGATTCCATTTATTCTTGCGAACGGTCTACAAAATCATTATTACTGTTTGCGTTCCTCCAAAGTCACACGCGGTCTCATTATTGTCGTATCGTAGGGGTACGGGTGAGGGTAGTGAAAAATGTCCGGAAGTGAAAATATATTGTGGTGAGGAAGTAACGCCCCGGAAAATCAACATTCGTTCGTTGGCTGAACTCCGTGACATGAAGAAAGCCTTCCAAAAATGACGCCCCCCCCCCCGATACGAGTCATGTTAGAGCGTTGTAATACACTACGCTGTTTGAACACCCCTTCGTTTTTGGCCTTCTGTGACAGATACGAGAGAATAGTGGAAGTACATTTTTGTGTAATATTCAACTTTCATTAATTGAGCCGTTTCAAAGAAAATAGTCTAAGTGCCAAACATACGAAAATCGCGATGATCCACGGTATATGAAGTCCGAAGTATCACCGATCTGCCACTGTCATTCCATTCCTTGAAGACCTAATTGCATCCTTTCCATAATGTCCTCAAGAGCGCATCTCTGTAAGTCCAACATTTTGACGCTAAGAAAAAAATCATGTTTTACGAGAAAAAAATAATAATTTGGGCTCTTAGACTACTTTTTTCAGAATATACTTGATTTTGTTCGGAGTGCTTTTTCGATATTGAACGACTTATGGTTGAGGAGTTATGCTTGAAAATCTGAAGGTATTCGGTCCTCGCTAAGGAGTTATGGGGCTCGCGGTCTTTGTAACATTTCTTATAGTATTCCGTAGTGTGTGAATTAAAGGTGTGCCAAGTGGCGTATTTACATTGAGAAATACGCGGAGTACTCCCTCTTTCCCTTTTGTCATTTCATCTCCGGGTAAATTACTGCTAGATCGTTTCTTGTTGAATAAATTAATTTATGAATTCGGAGAGTGAAGTCGATACCTACCATCTTATTTCTCTTATTTCAAAAACTGGTCTCTCGGCTATCTGCACATTTGGCGCAGACAAACATACTGAATGCAAGACCCAAGTTGAAGATCTCGGCTCTCTGAGCCTGGGGGTACGCAGTTTTTTTAAAATTTTCATTTTAAAAAAAGAAAAGAAAAAAGAGCGATGCTGTATTTTGAATACTGCCGCTGAAGTTGAAACAATCATCCTAACTGCCGCGCTGGCTTTGTTCTGTTGTATAGACTACTTGTTGGCGAACGAATGCACTTGCATTCTACATCCTGCTCGGTAATTTTTGTGTAGATTTATTCTCGATTCATTCGTCGCGCTTCCAGTACTCGCGAAGTCAACAAGTGGAACTGTATAAACGAAAATTACGTACGAGTACGTAAAATAACACCAACAATGTTTGTTTTCATCGCGCGTTTACACGGTGTAATTACCTATGTACTCTGTGCTTGTACACCGCTAGTGCGCTAGTAGGTCGCCGGTTGGTCATTTCAATGTAACTTACACACGTAGTAGGTACCTAACTGCCTACATTGTACGACTGTACGGCAAACTGGTTTCGTGCTGACGCGACCTCAGTCTTTAGTAGGTGTAGGTGGTAGATAATCACTCGGCTGGCACTCTGAATCGAAAATGAACTCGTCTGGCTGGAATTCCGCCATGCCAATTGTCAAAAAGTTTTAGCTAGTACGCGCTGCTGACGATTGACGAGTAAATTGTGGAATGAACTAGTGTACTCGTACATAGTACGTATGTACAAAGAATCTTGCGTATGTGTAGTTGTCGACAATCGCACCGTTACAAAACTACATATATACGCGACGATAAATTCAGCCAGTCGAGCCTTGTCTCGATGTAGATTTTTTTTTCCTTTTCTTTTTTTGCCGATGATGCCGGTGGCCGATGGTATAAGAGTTACTTCTTCCTCCCATTTTACGCCTTCATTCAAGCGTAGCAGGCAGAGCGCGAAAATCTGAAATTTGACCCGAATCCGTGGACGACATTTGTTGAGGCCGTGCTCGGTGGAAGGTGAGGAAAAAGAAATGGGCGTCCTACATCCTGCGTGTGTACTCCGCAGGACGCGGTATGGCATTTAAAACACGCGCGCGTGACAGAGAAAGAAAAGTGAGTGGGAGGGAGGAGGGGGGGGGGAGAGACTCGGCGCACTGTGTGCTTCGTTAACTGAGTTCTGTACGTCTGCCGAACTGCGAACTCGGCTGAAAATGCGAATAATACACGCCGCCGTAGTCGATCGATCCGCCAGCCGAGTGAGAAACGATGAGTGGGTGGTGTGGTGGTGGAACAAGAAAATATCATTTTGTCTCTGTACTGTTGTTAGGTCGTTTTCCAACAATAGCGAATGTTCGGCGTGCCGCCGCCGTTGCTCCAGATTCACCACAGACCACAGTTGGTTTGTTATAACGATGTTGAACATGAATTACGGTTTTCTGCATTCTGCACTCCTCATCGAGTGCTATACGATGCCAAAGGGCAGTCGAGTGCGTTTCTTGCAATATATTTTGAAGAAGAAGCGGACAAAATGGAAAGCCGTGAAAAAGACTATTCGCGAATGGTTCGCGTTAATAGACTTTTTTTTTTTTTTTTGCCCACTATAGTAGATACATGAACTTAACTGCACTCGTTGTTGATGATTGTTAGAAAAAAAAATTTGTCTCGTGTGTATTCCGAGGGTGAGCTCTGTTTTGTCTCTCAGTAGCGCCCAACATATCTCGCAGAAGAGTTCCATCGCGTCTATTTCTGTTTTTTGTCCGTTCTATCCCGTTCATGATTTGCAGTATTTTCACCGAATCAGTTCAATCGCTCCGAACTCCGAGGTAAGGCAAAATGAAGGTTGAATTTCGCACTACGCTATCGGAAGATCGTAATACATAATATTATACATACTGTAAAGGTTGCCGTACGAACCAAAACTGATAGTGATCGTCACACGAGTCGCAATCGTTGACTTGCAACCGCGTTGCATACCTACCTACGCTTCTTTCAAAGTATGCGAGTAAAGGTTTTCAAGAAGATATTTGTACATACTAGGTATCTTCTTTCCAGGGGTTCCCTGTAAGCGATAGAACCCTCTTGAAAACCAGTATTCGATCTAGAGTTCGAGTAAATTTTCCCGCAAAGGCAAATGCGAAATTTTGAAATCCTTGGACCTCTTCCTGGGGTACTTAATGCAAATATCCGAGATTAGTCTTGCCGGACCCATGAAGTCCATGTTCACTGCGTGAAACGTCGCGTTGCGAATTTTGAATCATTGGGTGAGAAAAAACTAGAAATGAAGTACGTAATCAGTATGTGTTGATATCCGGATGTTCACAGGCCCTCTGCTTTTTAGGGTGTCTGTCCGCGCACAGCGCTGCAAGCACCCTATTGCAAATCGAATTTTCAATAAATACCAGTGAATTGTTTACAGATGATAGTTCAGTTTCATGTTACAATACGACCTCTTTACAGATTCTCCGTCAATTGCTGCCATCTATCAGGAAGTCGGTCTACTATTATGAATATTTCCTCTCTGTTATGAATGCAACTTGGAAAGATGAAAACAAAAGATTCTCGTTCTGGCTTATGCTCGTATTTGTTTTATCGCATAGATGGTGGTACCGTGTCTGATTATTAGCTCTCCAAAGGTTCAATATTTCAGATTTGCTTTTGTTTTATCAATACCAGTGTAGGACGTTAGCGTAATAACACCAGGGATGCGGAGAAGCCGGTAGCTGGAAGTCAGAAGCCGGAAGTTTTTGCAGTTTTAAAGTCTGGTCCAGTTAAGAAACATAATTTGCAACGCGCAATACTCATCGATAATGGGCATTTTAAAGTTGGAGGGAAAGGACGAGTTCAAGAACACGTTATCAGCCATCAGCGCCGTGAAGGAATTATTTTTCATTGCTCTCACCCGAGCCCTGGAACCGCCCAGACTTGAGGATAATTTTGAAAAGCCAGAAGTTGGAAGCTGAATGAGTTGAAAGCTGGAAGTCGGAAGCAACAGCTGAAAGTTCTTCTGCTTCCAATCAGTTTTTTACAATTTTATGAAAAGTGTTTTTTTTTTTGTTTTTTTTTAAATCTAAAAAAGTAGAAGAAAAAGAGAGAAAAAATGGTTAATGAAAGTGAAGTTTTGAGAATAAGCAAGAGAAGCTGGGAGCCGAAAATAAAATAGGAAGTTAGAAGTTCATATACTAAGTCTGGAAGCTGAAGGCGAGAATTGGAGGCTAGAAGCCGAAAGCGGAAGCTGTATCATTCAGCTTCAGCATCCCCGATACTCTGAACCGACCTTTTAAAAATGAAGTGGCGAAAAGCTCATTTTATTGACTTTAACTTATTAGCTAGTCAATGAATGCAGTAGAAAACACCCTCTTACTACCTCGCCAGGGTTGCCACTTTCTGGAAAACCGGGAAAAGTCAGGGAATTTGGTCAGTCAGGGAAAAGTCAGGGAATTTTCATTTAAGTCAGGGAAATTTTCTGAAAATAACAAACGAGTTTGTATTTTATCAGAGTAAACTTTTTTTATCATAACATAAGAATAATGATAATCTATTCGCAAATGAAATAGTCTATAATATTGAAAAAATATTACATAAATTACATCTGTACCTTCTTCTTCTCGATAGCGATTTTTTTAAAATCTGTATTGTAAAAAATTTCTGTGACTCTCCTCCCTCTGGACTTCTCGGAATCCTGTAAAAAAGTTGGAAAACCGGGAAAAGTCAGGGAAAATCAGTCCTGAAAAATAGTGGCAACCCTGCTCGCTATTTGCGAGGTAGCTTTTTTGTGTGTGTGTTTAGTCTCTCGCCATCGTAACTCGTTACGTTTAAAGTCTGGTCCTGTTAAAAAACATAATTTGCAACTCGCAATACACATCGATAATGGGCATTCTGAAGTTGGAGGGGAAAGACGAGTTCAAGAACACGGATAATTCATCAGCGCCGTGAAAGAATTATGTTTCTAAACTGGACCAGACCTTAGTTCGACATTTACTTTGCTGATAGGCTTATCTGTGACAATTGAAACAAATGAATGAAGAGTATTTCCTAATGTAGCTAGCTACTTCACGGCAGGGACTGAAAGCCGAATGATAAAACTTTCGCATTCGGCTTTAGCTTTTGACCTTAAAAAATACGGCTTCCGCTTTCGGCTTTAAACTTAATTAGCTTTTGATGGCTTTAGCTTTCATGTCAAAATCGTTCGGCTTTCCTGCTTTTGACTTCCGGATTTTCGGGCAATTTTTACAGTAATAACAATATTGATGAATAATGTTCAGAAACGAGAAATTAAAACAATGTTTCGATCTCCCGAATCTTTCCGCACGAATCGCGTAATATACTGTATTTCTCTTGTTTGTTTCGCCACTTTGCCACTTTTTGGTTTTCGGGAAAAGGTCGAAAAATCGGAAAAAGTTTCGGCTATTGCTTTCGACTTTCGGCTTTTAAACCCAATCGGCTTCCGACTTGCGGCTTTGGCTTTCATGCCAAAATCATTTAGCTTTCGGCTAACTTTCAATCTCTGCTTCGCGGTCAGCTTGAATGATGGAACGATTGTTGGTGTATAGTATACCGGTATTTATGTTTCATGTAACTGCTGTCGCGAACTTCCCTTTTTCGGCCGTGTGTGCACGGAAAGCTCGGGCAAATAATGAAACTGAAACTGGTAGGCTAGGTTGACTGAAGCCTGAAACTGGGTTGGCTCTGACTTCGAAGGAGCCGAAACTGGAAACTGATTGAGAGAAACTGGAAACTGAGGTGAGCCCCGATTTAGAATGGCTCGAAACTGGTGTTCTCAGACCAACGCGAAAGATCACAGAAACGGTCGCGAGCTTTAAGATGAATTTAATTCAAACTTTACAACTAACATGCAAATCACATACAACGGTACTTCGACTTACAGACGTAACGCAACTCCGCGTAGAGACTGGCCACCTGCAGCCGGACGTACAGTTTGAAGTGTACGTACGAATGTATGTATACGTGCACATCCTTATCTGTGAACGTTCGTTAAAAACTTCTTAGCTAACTGCAAAAATTAGCTAAAACCCACAATTTTGGCTTAGGACGTCATACTGCTGTTCAGGGGCAGTATTATTGAAACGGGATGTTATCCGTAACATCGCGAAAACGTTTCAATAATACCACTCCACAGGGCAGTAGTCATGATGGCATGAGGACGGATTGCCTTTTTTAGAGTCGGCCAGATTGACACAATTTTAGGTACTCAGTTAGCAGAATGACGCATCTTCAAAGGTTTTTTTTTTGCAAAATTTTTGATTTTTACATTTTTGCAATAAGTCTCCTTTCATTTTCACAGAACTCCCTACTTTCGACGAATATCCTGATGGTATATTGTTTTAATTTTTAATTTTGATTGTTGTGAAATTCGAAGAGAGGGGGGGGGGAGGGAGAAAAACGTATAACGCGCGTATGGAAAATTACTGCGGTTGAGATGGAAATGGATAAATTTATGTGGAAATGTAACTCTTGCCGAGGGTATATTTTTTCGAGTGAGACAACCCGTAATACTCTACAATCTCAAACCGCGGAGCTGTAACAAAACGAAAACTTCGATGCCGTTTTTCTAGAAACAGTACTTTTGGTTATACGTCTTTCTATCATCCGTGATTGCGATCACGATGGCGAAATATTCGCTTACCGTTATATCTGGGCAGATCGGGGGAAAATTTACCAGCCCGGAAAGGTCGAGTACGTTGTCGTATTTGACCACGAACAGTGCTACCGATTTGTGCCGTAAAAAGGCGACTTGACAAACGGAAGTAGGTGAAAATAAAGTAAGACTTACCTGTATCCGCTGAAAAAAAAAAAATTCCGTTACTTTTACTTTCAAAACGGGTGAAATCACCTGTCATAGTTCCGGGAAACGCCCTGTAGATAGAAAATGTGTACCTTTAAACGCCCTTCCGCGGATATTACGGTTGTTGGTCGTCCTTTTCCTTCGTGGTCTAGTCCAATAACAGGATTCTGGTAGCAGACTTTACCTCCGATTCGAAGCTACCCAGGATCTGAGAATGTGTGAAGCTCCTCTCGCACTCGTCTCAGTTCCCGAGCGTATCGTGTAGCTTAGCGTGAAAGACGTAAAGGCCGCTCGACGCGTGAGACTTCATTTGCCCTTTTGGAAACGGAATGGCGATTTCATATTGATGCGATGCCCTAAATGAATCCACCTTGACGTCGAATCTGTGTGGAACCGCCTATTCGTCGCCACTCGTAAATGTACGAGTACGTTAATTAGATGGAAACTCGGCTATCGTGCGATACCAGAGATTAATTACTGACTACCCGGAATTTTCAGAGGCACGCCCTCGGCTGAAATTCAGAAATCCGCTTTCAGAAAGCGTAGTTACATCGATATCCGTACTTTCCTCGTATACTGTAAATCGCACGTGCGCTGCGTAATGTACGTGCACTCGTAGTTCGATCGCACGACTCGTTGATCTGATCGGGAAAATATTTAATCGATTGCTTTTCCGCGCCGCGTCCAGAGTTGGCGCTTGGCGCTCAGACTTCTCGGTTAATCTCGCTCGTCGTTTTATGTACGAGTACGAATACGTAGTATCGAAGTCGCGTTTACTCGACAACATACTCGTAATTATTGCGCTGAGAAACAGCTCTCGATGACGATCTCGATTCGTCGTGCGCTACCATTTCACAGTTAGTAGTATCGGTATCTCGGCGTATAATATAATATACCTTTTCATATTGTAGCCCAAGATTGGGAGGGGAAGAGGAGGTGTCGTTAGCTTCGAATTGTAACTGCTAACTGGCAAAACAGAGCTCGACGCGATGAGGAAACCGAAACGAAATTCAAATCCGATTAGACTCGGCCGTTCGTTTTAAATTGAGCGACGATCGTGGATCGTGCGAAACGGTTGAAACTGGTTGGTCGACTGTTCCTGATATTTCATGGTCGCCTTTTCTCGCCAGTCGTCGCCACTTGCTTCCAATTCGTCGTTTCGATCGTTTCTATGTATTTCGTTATCGCTCCCGAGATTCCGCATTTTGCTTTACGATCGTACTTGGATTACACGAATACGCTTACATTACCTACTCGTATTTTTTTGAACACTGCCGCGCTATTCTTTTCGGACATTTGCGCTAGCTTTCAATGGTATCGCTCTGTTTCCCGTTCAGCTTACTCGTCCTTCAAACGCCGCCGATGGGGTGTAACACATTTTACACTAGTTTTTCTTCCAATGAGCACGCTGCACCGGTGCTGTTGACACTGCGGCACATAACACATAAATTATGTACTTGCGAAGTTCCCTTCGTCGACGATGCGATTTTTTTGTAATGGCGGGGTAGTGCGCTCCATAATTTCTTCGCCGGTATTATACGCTATATTACGCTGTGTTTGTTATTCGGCGGTGCGAGGAAACCATTCGTTGAACAGACAGTGCCATTTTGGACACCGAACCAATCCATTTAGGCGGACGAGTCATCTACCTCCTCTCCCTTCAGGGTAGAAGAATTAGCGGGGAACGCTCACCTAAGTTTAAAAAGTAGCAAAAGTTGATCGGTCACCCCGAGATCTACCCACATGGAGAAAGAGAAAGTGAAGAAATAGCATTATTAGCTACCGTAGTGTCTCTGTCATAGGCAGTTTGGTTTGTAGACGAACAGATAGGAAGTAATATGAACGAGTAGGTCTTCCTTTCGAAACAAAAGTCTAGGATACCACGTTTCTGTATCTTGTATCCAGTCTGTCTTCGGGTGTATGTTCGATCGAACACCGATCGAAGAACTACGATCTTTTCGGCTACGTAACTTCCACTCCTATGTTCGGTGTCTTCACGTGTCTCTTGTTGTTAATGTTGTGGGAGAGGTGGTGGTTACACCGAATACTCAGACTTTAATGTCCATTGCACTATGCCTCTAACGTGTTGAGTCATATGTAGTAGCGCTAGGTTGCTTTCTACATTGTCTCGTTTTGGTTTGTGTCGGGTATAATTATGCCAATAAATGTACGAATACCGCCTGGTAAAATGCGATTTCGTCGTTGGTCCATCGGTGACCCGATTCTCATTTCTACAACTATCTATCGTACTTGAGCGAATGTGTTGCTGCATTTTCGAACTACGTGTGCTAATAATGAAATGAGAACACATCGACAACCATCTGTGATGTACGAAGACTTAAAGTTGGTGGCGTAAATACGCCCCCACCCCGCACCCTTTAAAAGTAAAATCTTTTTCGGAACTCGTTCATTTAATGAAATACCTACTTTTTATTCTATGATTTCAATCCCCCCCCCCCCCCTGAGAAGGAATAAGTAGTTACGGTTACCGCTTACAGTTGAAAAAATAAATGAATAAAATAGGTCAGCCTGTCGCGTATTGCCGGTGGAAACGAAACCATTCGAAAGCTATTGTTACTCTCTTCTGTTTTTTGTGTGTTTTTGTTTTTTCGTGTACCGGTGTCCCGAATAGGTATACGAATAGGCACACTGTTTACTCTACTCGTAGGTGAAGTGCAAACATAATTTATGTATAGACTTCGATACTTGGTGCATGGTGCACCGGGAAACGAAAATCTAACCCGTTTATCGCTCGCGTGCATTTTTCTTCAATATTCTTACAGTTTCTCGACCAATTTCTTATTCGCAAAAATGGATCGTAAAATCGATTTCAGATTTTACTTTTTACCTTACGATAAGTAATAGTATTTTTTCATTAGAGTTACAAGCCGCATAATAAATGGAGATGACGGACGCTCAATGTGCTTCGTGCCTACATGGCGCGTCTTTTATCGCCGTTTTAGTAATTATACTTCTTATTCGAAGTGTATTTTTAGGTATGACCGTGTTTATACGTTTATAGAATGTAGTGGTTACCAAATTGGCTCGCTTCTGCCGGACGCCGACGATGTTGCATCGTATAACGCGCGAAGACGCCGCTGGGTGTACAAACAACCACGAAGTATATTCCCAACCTAGTTGCTGCTGACCAAATTTATTTGTCCATTTGTCTTACGTGTATTGTTGGCCAAATTATCCGTGCCGAGTTGATATTGAAGGGTACCGAACTGATTTCGGCTGGTTCGAACGGTTTTTATCGAATGAAATCGTAAATGGCGTTTTCGGACACCATTCTCTCTCGTCTGCGGGCTATTTTAATGTACTAGTACCTGCCTTCGGCTCCACGGTTGGATGATCGGAGCTTTTATGATTGCTTCCTCATCTTGACATTGTTTTTGGTTTCGACTGGTGTGAAGTGTACGAATTCGAATGGTCGAGGTAAAATCGACTTCCGTTTCAGCTGGTATCGTGTTCGTCTTGGCCCTTTTCACCCTCTTCTCCAGTTCATTTTGTTGTTTCGGGCATCACCCGATTGCGTCCGGGTCAGTAAGGGGAGATCAATTATTGAAGAAAATGAATGGTTTCATTGCGACCCGATGTAGAGTTTGATCGCGTCCAGGCTCGTAGTTCCATTGCGTGCCAGTCCATTTAGCGTCATCCAGAGCCCGGTCTTAACCTGTTCGGATGATCCGGCGAATTCTTACATTTTCGATTACGAGTATTATTATTCATTTTACATGCCGTTTTATCTTACGCTAGGTACAGGGTATCGTGCACATGCTTCTATCACGGATTGCAACATGATGAACGCATGGAGCTACGAGTTTTGCAACAATTTCATCCTTATTCGGGAATTTTGGGTGCCCTGACCGAGTGTCATTCGGTAATTCGAACGTACTAGCCTTTGTTTCTCTTGCCTATATCTGTACCACACTGATATGAAAATACTCATCCCCAAAACGCGCCTTCAACTGTCGAAAAATCTCAACTAGTGTACGTTTTCGACAATCGTATGTGTGACAGACACGCTCCTCGTTAACTGCACTCTACGACTGTGCGTAAGATCTTCGAAGTAAACGTCGAGCCTTTCGCATCAGCTCGCCTTCTTCATCGAGTTTCGCTTACCATATTCGCTCTTATCAATCACCATCTCCATACCCTTCCCATTCTATGTATGTCAATCCAAGCCCTTCCGCTCACCATTCAGACCTTTCACGTTCTGCTTCCAGAAATTCTGCCTCTGACTTTCAATATTCTCCGTCTCCTCCCTCTCCCAATGTAAACGTGGTCAGTCCTCAGAAGTCTTCTTCAATTCCTCTTCCTAATTCAATGAGTTATGAGCAAAGGAGATGTACCCAATACTCTCTGTGCACTATATTATTACCGGCATCGAGAAGATCGGCTGCTTCTAATAAAGCTACAAATTTAACTTTCGAACACACGACTGAACTGCTTCGAAGACCGAAAAATATTGAAAAGAATTTTGCGCTAGGAAACGTTTCTACCGCAATGTGGGCTGTGTATGTTGTTTCTGCTGCAATGCCGCAACTGTACGTACGATGAAATCGTAGCAATAAAAGCGCAATGTGTGCACCCCGGCCCCTTACTCTTGACATGCTAGGCCCCGCATCGTTCGAACGCGTTTATTTTTGTATGGAATCGGTTTCCAAGTTCAGTCTACGCGCTGAAAGAAAATACGGGAATACCATTCGATAATAGTTTTGGGGATGGTACCCTCGAATTCATCGTTGTCCAATTTTTTTTTTCTCGAACATGCGGTACTCATTCCTAGGTCTATTTTTCAGCGCACTAGGTATCAGGTTGCAATCCGATGGCAGTGTCGAGTTGAATAGGAAACGTACGTAATGTGTATATTCCCTTTCCAAAATTTTATCGTTCGAGCCCGATTAAAATGGACCTTACCTACCCAGTTCGAAGGCCTATCGAGAATTGCCGGCAAATCGCTTTGGGTTACCTCGCAGTAGTCATCGAATTGTACGACGTTAGTGATGTCGATATTCAGTCTTTCTGAGACTGTGTCGAGTGCTGCCGACGCTGAACCCTAAATTTAGAGAATCTGTATACGAAGTCGAAGTTGCAGGTGTAATTTAGGAACTTAATATGTAGCTGCGAGAAGAATAGTCGAGGAAGTAAGTCTCGCAGAGAGACGACACGTTATGAATAATATTTGCCCGCGAAAAGAGCCGCTTCAGGAGGATAATTTGCTGTTTGAAATCATCCGGAATTCGATGCGATAAAACCGATTAATCGTGGGAAGAGTGAAGAAGAGCCAAGAAATCGTCTCACGTCTACGGGAGGCGCGTATGTGCGAACTACGCGAACACGAACATGGATATAAATGAACCAGTTCGCCCGCCTTGGCCTTAGTCGGACTTGATAAGTCTCTGTAGAGGCTAGGGGCTCTTCAGTCGTCTTACTGTAAGTCTTATCTATCTGTACATTAAGATGATGGGCTTCCGTCACGGCCGCCGCCCTCATTCGCTGCGGAAAATCCTACAATTTGAACGTACCGATTAATCGATAAACCAATAGATGGATAGATACGTGATAATATATTATATAGGTTTTTACTGGAAAAATCGACTGCCATATTGTTTTTTCGTAATATCGTGCCTATCCTGTATATCAAGTAGGACTCCTGTATGTATACAGTGTGTCAGAAAAGTTCCCGAACTTCTTTTCTAGCGCCCATACATGTGGCGCGATCTATTAAACAACACCCGTGTTGAGTGTGCGTAGGTACGAAATTTCGGCAGTTTCCGTTGATTCGTTTGACAGTTGGACGTATCTCAGTGAAGGTGTGTTTGGGTCGCATGTGCAAATCGAAAAATGGATGAAAAGATCGAACAACGTACCGCAATTAAATTTTGCATTAGACTTTGAAAAATATTTTTGGAAACGGAAAGAATGATCCACATGACCCTCTGACAAAACGCCAGTCATCCGTATGACTCGGTCTGGGCGTTCCAAGATCTCGGAAAGTGCGCCAACACAAATTCAAAGTGAAAGCCGGGCTCATCGCGTGTTTTGATGCAAAAGGGTTAATTCGTCGCAAATATGCTTCCAAATCAAACGGTGAACGCTGCTTACGACATTGAGGTCCTAAACTGTCTCAAGCGTCGGATTCAGCGCGTATGGCCCGAGTACAAGGAGCCTAGATCGTAAAGTCTGTTGGATGACAATGCGCCCGCGCATTTAGCGAATACTGTCGAGCGTTATCTCGCTGAAAATTGAATCCTAAGGATTAATCACTCTCCCCCCCCCCTTATTGCCTGATTTGGTACCTGTTGACTTTTTCCTGTTCCCAAAGCTTAAAATGCATCTGAAAGGACGATTTTTCGAAGGCGTAGCCGCCATTTAAACTTCTTGCACCGAGCGCCCCCGAGCCATTACTTTACTGGAGTACCAGAAAGCCTTTGAATCACTGTACAACCACTCAAATACGTGTATATCTTGGGAAGGGGACTATGTTGAAAGTTAATTCAGATACATTACTTCACATTTTCTATGGCAAGGAAAGGGAAGAAAGAATTCTCGCGTGCGTGCGTGCTTACATGACGTGTACGTGTACGACGAATACGACAATTCTTGGTGGAGCAAAAAAAAAAAAAAAAGAAAAGAAGCGGTATTGTTATTTGTATGTTTCTCACGGCCCCGATATTCCAGATCCAGTGTGTGGTGTGGGATGTGATTGCTAATGATTACGGGAAATATTAGTCGTTCGCAGTTCGGAAAAGAATTGTCTTTGTCGAGCAGTATGTGCTACGTGGTCAGATTTTGTTTTGTTCTCGCCTCTTAGTTTTGTAGCCTGCTACATTGCTAAAGGTATACTTACGAGTATGTAGTATTCTTAGGCGTATAAAGGTTTGCCTGATTCTCCTGCGAATTGGAGTCTGGACGATCGCGGTTACCGTGAGCTCGAGAGAAACGAAAGATTTGAAATAAAGCTCATTATTAACCTACTACGAAGTCGATCTATGCAACCGTGATAAAGAGAGAAGAAACTGTCCGTATTTTCAGAAAAAGTACGCTGAAATAAGGTATGATAGTATAAATGGATTTAGAAAATGAGATCGGAGATTACACTATTTTGCTTCCACCATCGTCTCGATCGTTGATATATGCAGTTTGTTAACAGATGAGGAAGGGGTGTCCCCAATCCGGGTGAAAACGTCGGAACTCGGAAAATTCTCGTAGCCGTTCGAAAAAATTGTAGAGGAAAAAAGTGGAAACTTCTTTCGCGAACTGGAATGAAACTAGGCGACCTTTTTGCTGCCTACCCCTGTTCCTTCAACCAAAAACTAACTACAGCTCCGGTTACGAGTGAAAGTTGAAAAGTGAATAATGAACAGTCGTAGATCACTGTACTGCGGAAAATTTAAAAGTTAAACTACCGGAATTCTAGCAGGTCTCGTGACGTTCTGCGATTTTACGCACTCTTCGACTAAAAATTCTGGAAATCTCGAATCTGATAGCAATTACTGTAATTCTATTAAATTCGGATAGAATTTCAGTAAATTGTTACCGTAATCCGGAATCCGTTGAAAAGTATCCGGATTTTTGGGTAAAGAGTATGTGACATGGGTAAAAGTTGAAAAATCGCTAGAATTGTACGAATTTTCACCAAAAATTATCTTTCAGCGCAGTTTACGTGGCTGTAGATACAGACCCGTTTATTTCTCAGTGTTCCTACGAACTAGAATGACGAAGGTGACCAAAATGAGCTTAGCGGTGGCACTTCGTTTCACAGAAGATTCCGAATTACGTGTTTATTTTTTTCTTATTTCTTCCCTCGATGTGAAATCTGCTGCTTATTCGCTCGTAAACACGATGAGGAAACAATTTTCCTGTTTTCCCACAAAAAAATAATGTTCGATCGTCATTTTCAGAATGTCGATCGATGATTTCTTCAAATTCTGAAGGATAGGGAGTAGAAAAAAGAAGACGAAAAGAAGGCTTGTTTGGCAGGTAGTGTGATCAACTTACGGGCGACGTACCAGACGAATATTCGGTACTCGAAAGTGAGTACATTGACGCTTTACACTTTTTATATTTTGTTTTGAAACTGCTGCCAGTGTTCTGTTTCTAGATAGCGAAAATTCTAAATTCTACTTCCGTATAACTTTACTCGTACTAGAATAATTACATTATATCACGTTGATTGTGTACGAGTAATGCCCGATTGTGATTATGCTGTTCTTATCGAACAAGGACGAAACTACAGGGAGGGGGGGGGGCTTGAACCACTTCCTTGCAATAATTTGGCCGTCGGCAGATTTTGAAACTGTTATTTCGAATTTTTCATTTTTTAAGAATGTTTATTCATTTATTGTCGATTAAAAAATCGGTCAGTTTTCAGTTTTTTAAAAATTTAGTCGACAAATTATTAGTTTTCAAGAAAATTTGCCAGTAAATTTCCCCCTCCCCCCATCCCTGTAGCTGGAAGTCAAGTTCCGTCTCTGTTCTCGAATACGCGGATTCTTTTTTCCTCCTGGCTTTTCTTTTTTTTTTTTTACGTATTTATGTATTCGTCTAGTATTATTACGACTGTTATTACGCTCCCCTTTCTCGTATTTTCCGGATACGGCCACTGTAATAACAGTAACCTGTCACTTTTCAGCGGGTATCTAATAAGTCGGTAAAGCCTCTAAAAATAAGTTCGAGGTTAACGCCCAGTGGCCTGTAATTTACGCTCCTTGCAGTGTATCGCCGTTGCCAAGTATCAGTTCTTCCGAAATATTTTGTAATTCGGAACCACGTTTAGGCTCGCTGTAGAATGCGGTAACGGTGGAGGGTATTTTGAAATTTGGTTCAGCGAGCATTTTCGTTTATATACCCCCTGTCTTACGTTTGAAAATCTTTTTGGTTTTCTGAAAACAGTACGCCGTTAGAATATTCTATGTATTTTAGTACGTTCGTATTTGTTCCTGAAAAGCGCTAATCGGAATTAGGAAGCTGCGGATGATGAAATAACGCAGTTAATAGGGTGTTACATTTTTAAAAGAGCGTTGGCTCCGATTTTTCGAGTTTTTGAAAACCAATAATTAACGTAAGCACGCTGTATGTGGTGGTCGGGAATGGGAATAAAGCGTGTTATACTCGTACATTTCTATCTTATAACTATTGGAAATCGTCGATGACTGTCGTACCAAGAAATATCGTTAGAAAATGCTAACAGGTGACCCCCCCCCCCTTCTACTCCAGTTATATCTGTGCTATACATCAGTCAAGCAGAGTCTCCGAGGCTACCTACGTACTTCTATGTAGTATTCAACGATCGTCCCTGGCCTCTACAGCTGTCTGTTTTCCAGTTATTTGACCTCGTTCCGCACTTCTCCCCCATTTTTACATAATCAGTTGAAACATTGAGAATCATGATCCCGAATCCGAAAGTGTAGATTTTCATCTCCAGCAAGTACGGAAGGAAATCGAGTGTGAATCGTTCCATCTCTCATGTACGAGGCGGTAGTAAAAAAATTTGCTTCTTCCGCAGAAAGTCGGACTCACTGATCGACGTGCGAGCCTCAAAGTGTCGCGAAGAAAAGTCGCGACTGTGTGGAATTTTGATTTATACGGCGGATGGTGGTAATGATTACGAGGAATAATTTTCCGATTCTTACGCCCTGTTTCTTCCGTAGCTTCGGTCCTGACTAGAAGTTCTGTTTGTCACCCCTGTCGCAGCCACTTACAAGCGTTTCGTGTAGAGTCGCATATATGCGGAGTGTTGTGCGTACTCCGTAGGTCCTGTCCATGCCTTGTAAATGTAAATACTCGTAGTTTGTCTTCTGCGATTTCGCTAAGATAGGCGCACATGACGCGTACGTACTCGTTAATGCCAGATTTTTTTTTGAATCGCGTCTACCATCCCACTTGCATGCAGTGCAGCGTTTAAAAAATCGGCGAATTTCTTCGTCGCGGATAACGTTCGTCGAATTCGCTTCAGTTAGTCTCAAAACAGCCGATTAACTGATCAACTGATGTGTCGTGAGTTTGTGTGTTCTCCTTTTCTCTGCCGACATAATTAAATTAGTATTCTCCTCCCCCCCCCCCGCGAATGAATTAGGAATTAGTTTTGATAGCGATATGCTAAATTCGCTGACTACAGACATATATACTCGTATGTAAAATGTGACGCTGGTTCTTCAGATCTTCAGTTCGACACTGCCTGTTTGTTTGTTCCATATGTAGGTAGATGCGTTACAATGTCGTCTATCGTCGTTCGTCTAGAACAGTCGTAGTATATTATGATGTATAAATGTGTAGGAATGCGTGGTTAATGATGGTCAGTATCCCCCCCCCCCACACACACACACACACACACGTAACGCCACCAACATCACTACCGCGGAGATGGTCGTTAGGTATTATTTCTGACCTCGACGCTGGTGCATGACCATCGTCGTTATAGGGATGGGCGGGGCTCTTATTTTATCTTACGAGTATTACCCTATCGTAGGTACGTACGCGTCCATCCAAATTGTGTCATCGTAGACGTACACGAGCCGTGTGGCACACTGTTTTTATTAACCGTAACTTTATGAGGAAGGGTGAAAAAAGAAAAGCTGATTTGTTGGACGTGGGTTATCGGCCATCTCGTTGTATCGCATCGCATCTCGCTTCGTCATTTCGAACCGGCGGCGCGATAGCCGCCGTGAACGTGAATGCAGCGACGCTTGTGTGACCTCTCGGTATTTCGTCATCACCAATCACGCTTCCCAACCATTTCCTTTTTATCGACGTCGTCCACCGACTCGTTAGCAGTCGGCTGGCTAATTTAGCATTCGCCGGTGACACTTGTAATAACGCGTGCATTTGTCGGTCTGCTTGCCGCCCGCCGTCCTGACGTAAATGACATCCGACTCGCATTGTTGGTACCTCTCCGCACACGGAAATGATGATCGCCGCGTCGCGTCGCCAGCGTACAATATGCACGACCAACGCGTGCGAAAGAACGTAACCAAAGAATGTGTGCTGCGCGGTGCGCGCTAACCGAGGCAAACGCCCGTCGTTGAAAATTATTTTATCAAATTCGATCCATTAGGTACCTATACCTACCTACCGGTAGCGAAGGGGGTTTCAATATTTATTTCCATTCTGACGACTCCCCCTCCCCTCCTTCTTGAGTCTCGGCCTGTTGTAAGGCTCTGTCGAAGTGTGCGATTTGTTAACTAGAACATTCGTGACTTATTATTTTTCCGACGTGGTTTTGCGCAAGAGGCGGACTCGACAAATCAGTTTCGGCCTTTTCTACCTGCGCTCTTGTCCATCTCACTTATGTACGTGTACAATAACTTTTCTGCCGTATATAGGTACATTATACATATTATGTATAATATGTAAGCGCTGTTTGTCGATTTGCCTCTCAAATGCGTAGGGAGAGTGAGGAGGTAGGAACAGAAATTTTAGAAATAAGAGAAAAATATCCAACTTGTGGCTTCGCTCGCGAAATTCACCTACGCGGATTTTCTCCCGGTGCGTTCAGCGATATGAACGGCGATCATGACGTCCAAGTTAACGAAATAATCGAATATTATAAGCCTAGAGTATGAATGCGGAAGATGCGAATTAGTGTCGAAGATTTTCTAAATTCATTAATCGAAGTTATTATAATTTTAGATGATCGCTGTCACTATAACGTAAGCGACCGTCGCATTCGCTCAACCGACTCGCTGTTAGACTGTTAACCGTTAACCCACGCTATCTCTTGTTGTTGATGGCTCGCGAAGCCCGGTTTTCGTGAATCTCTCTCTCTCTCGCTCTCTGAAGGAAAAAAGCATTGTAACCGTTTACTTTCCTATTCGACGTTAGTTTGTAAATAAGGTGAGTTTCGTAATCCGATCGTACGAATGACCTTATCGGATTGTTAAATTTCGGACTCGTTCTTTTTGTTGCACATTTGGACCCTACGTACGCGTAGGCCTACTGCTAGGTATATTCTACATAGTTAATAGTAGGCTACTGTTATCTTCAGTGATAAGTACTCGCGCTAAGATAATCTTTTAGTGTGTGTATTGTATAGTTGACGCGTTGATGCCGTTTTACGGAATTTTGCCCCGAATAATTTTCATCCGTGCTTCCTCGATCGATTCATTTCAAATTGGACGATATGCACGCTGCATTACACGTATTAATGACGAGCGGTACTTCGACAATATTATACGACGACTGTCGTTTTTTCGTATTCGCGTTTAATTCGAATTTCTGCTTTTCGGATTTCAGATAACGTGAAAACGTTAGCAGAATGACGACGGACATTTCGATACAACGCTGGGATCCAGCGCTCCCAGCCGAGATCATGGACGACTACGAATACGACGGCGGCAATTCTTCCTCCAGGCTCTTCGAGCGGTCGCGTATTAAAGCCTTAGCCGGTAAGTGTACCGATTGTGTCGTATTTCTCGACACACGATACGTACGAATATTGTGCGAATCGAGCGCGCGCCGAAAACCCGAAGACCTGCCATGCGTGAGAGAGAACAAGGAGTTGGTAGTCGGGTCTGCCTTGTACGTTATAGGCCATCATCAGCAGTGCTTATAACATATAACACGCCCGATCTTTTCGAACTTTGTCGAGTGGAAAGGAAGGATTGATGAGATGGAAAGCCGTGAAAAGTATAACGCGTGTTCGATATTCGTCCTAAGATAGAAGGTATCGGTATGTACATGTAGGCTATGTCGACTAGCCACGCGAGAACGTGTACTATAATTTCGTCTGAACACCGCAACTTTTACACTAGTCCGGCTTACTAGCTGATTGGATGAAAAAAGTGTATCGAAGCGAACGATCGTTCTTTCCGCGATTCGACGTTCTTATCAATTTATTCCTTATTTGAAAATGAAAACAGGAATTGCTATTCAAAAATGGCGGAACGCATCTTCCATCATTCTAATCGATTTCGGTCTGAAATCCGACACCCCGCGATTCTCCGTAATTCCGTAGTATGATATCAGAAAAATACCGCTCAACTATATACCCTTCGTCCCATTCCTCGCCTTTTCCTGGCCGCCACCGTGAGTATGTACGGGAAACAGAAATAGACACGATATCGTATAATTTTTAAATCAATAACATCGTGATTCCAAATGACTAAAAGATTATTTAGATTCGTGATTCTATAATGGTCGCGATCGTTTCCTAATTTATAAAGTGATCGGAAATCGTGATATAAAATCATAAAGATCGCAAAAATCAGACAAAATCGCAATCTGAAGATGAAAAAAAGTTAACAGTTGGTGATAGTCCCTTCCCCCAATGATATTCATAAATCCGAACTTGCGATTGTCTTCAAACTTGAAGTAACCCGCGATTCGCTATCTCGCCCAGGGGCGTAGCCACAATTTTTTTTTTGGTGGGGGGAATTCGATCCCCTCTCCCTCCGGCATCAGCCGAAAATGTATAAAAAGTTATAATGTATTCAGGTAATAGTAAGTATTACGCCTGTAATATTATAAAAGTAAAACGACCCCCCCCCCCCATAACAAGTCTGGCTATGCCACTGATCTCGCCTATCACTGAAACGTGAATAAGTAGAGTTTCATATAGAGTGTGTGAATCCTTCGATAGCGTTATCGCGAATCCCCGTTTTTGGATGCGACAGTGTATTCAAAATGAAGACGAGATCGGTGTATTGGAATTTGGAATATATCTGTTTCACATGCCATCGATCGCCCATGCGTGTTGAATACGAGCCAAAACATATGTATTATTCGAAACGTGAAATAAACTCGAACTACGGTGGAACTGAGAAAGAACGAACGAAGATTCCTGATGATTCGAAACGTTTTCTTCTTGAATAAGCGAGACCGAACTTCCCTAGACTAGTCGGGAGTAGTGCCCAAAATATGAAAACGGGAGATGAGAAACGAATTGGATGTACGGATTTGTTCGAACAAAGTTTAATTTGGTCGTGTCGGAATAGAGTTTCCGAGGAAGTTCCGAATTTTCTGCGGAAAAATTTCCTCAATTCGGACTTTACAGAGCGGTAGCACGCTAGTGTCGCTGGTTTATTATCAATAACTTTTTATTATCAAAGTTAGGATAACTGTGAGAGAAACGTTCAGTAAAAAGGGTAATTCGTATTAATTACGTTATTATGTCGCCTGTTTTTCGACTGGGGCAAGTGACCGGTCATGTAGTTGAACGTGTACACAGAACAACGTTATTATAATGATTAGAGATCATAAAAATAATCCAAGCGTCAATAAAAATTCAAAACGATTTTAATTTTTCAATGTAATGTAACGTTCCTCATCCTAACTTTGATAACATCAATGTATGTGCGTGTGCTTGTAGTGGTGTGTTAACGGATTCCACAGTTTAATCTTGATGAGTCCGAATTTTGCATGAGGTGAAAAACTAGATCTAGGCTAAGTGTAAAGTGTATATTAACTTATTCGTTCAACATTTTTTGACGGAATGTATTTCTTTATTTCTGAAATCATGTAGCGGAGTGACACGGAGGAAGCTTCGTAGTCGAGTACCCAACCTATCGAATATTTATTAGTACATGTATTCCGTTTTTAGAGTCCCTAGCTATTTATACAAATGAGTGCCATTTGTGAGCTCTACAAAAATTCGATATCAAAAATAAGCGGAATAATCTCGAAATTTTTAATAAATGGAACGGACGGTCGTGTTTCCCGTCGGAGTTGCTTCGAAAAATTATATCGATGAAATTCGCTTCTCTTAATTACGAGATCACGTACGTCCGGTAACGCATGTAACTCTTCGTGCTAATTGGTAACAAAAGTTATCGATTATTTAATTTTAAAGCGCGATGTACCCGGAACGCCGGAAACAAGTCGGCGATGATTCTTTCACTGTTCGTATTCATAAGGAAGGATATGAATGAAAGGTGTTACTCTGAACGTAACACTTTCATTTTATTGCCAATATTTATCGACGCCTAAAACCGCCGCCTTGAGGAGGAAGTAAACTAATAAAGCGTGTTGATAAGGAACTACCTTTAATCGCGTTTGGATTTTTGATTAAATTTTCCAAAAATACTGGGCATTATGTTTCAGTATGTACGAGTGTAAAACTCTGGAACTTTTTGCATTTTAACGAAAACTCGGTACTTGGAAGTAATTTTCAAAGTAGAAGAAAACTCCTAAAACACACGCTGTTAAAACGCAACTTTACCCACAGTTTTGCGTTGGTAAAGTAGCTCTTTAACAGGAGGTGTTTAGAAATAGTACATACATATATTACTATACATGCGGGTAAAATCTAGACCTATAAATGATGTTGAAATAGAAATCTATCCTCTTCACTATCAAAATGAAAATCGCTCAAATTCGTAGTGACACTATCCGGATATACGAATTCATGGAAAAGAAGGAACGTGAACACGTGAAGTAATCATGCTCTCACACTTCTCACGCTAGTTCAGTTTTTTATTGTTTCATTGGTAGATACTGTAGTTGACCCGTTCCTTCATTGTACCTTGCTTTTCTTTCACGCCTAGCGTAGGTGCGGGTGAAATGCAATTTTGACCACTGATAGCTTACCCGCAAAATACTGTTTTAACATCATGTATAGAATAGAATAATTTATTACATTCGATTTTGTGATCCCCGAATTGTTCTTGATTCTCGACTTTCGGTTATTTATTGTACAATCCCCACCCTCTGTTCATTTTCACTAATTAAAAATCAGAAAAATCTGCTCAGTTTGAGGAAATGAGATTAAGGATAAGTCGTATCGTACAGCAGTCGAAATTTTTACGGATAATGATATTGATATCGAAACTGCGTACATTATTGATTGGATCGCGAAGTTACGAACCTAACATTTTTTTGGTGAGTAGGGGGGGGGGGCGTTGATAGAACAGTTTTTGGATTAATTTTCTCTTTACCTTTGCTCTTTTACACTTCAAACTAGGGACTGACTAAGATTTTGGACTCTCGAGCCTCTTTATATATGGAACCACAATTGTTAGAATTTCTCTGTATATTGCGGCCTTTGCTCGTGTTGAGGACAAATTTTAAGTGAAATTTATCGAGGTAGTTCTCTCTCATATGAAAATGCGCGTTGAGCCTTCGTGTCTGCTTGCGTTTTTACGTGTATAGGAACAAACTTAACGGTTGAAATCAAAACATTTCGAAAACTGTCAACTTCTGGACCGCCCTAATGATCACCCGGCGAGTCCTCGACCGGAAAAGTATCACGTATTATTGTGGCTCTATACTCGAGTAAATTTTTATAATGTTGGTATCAGGCTTAACCTTGGAATTTTACTGCAACCTTTTTTTTTTTCAACTATTATACATATGATTGTCGAAGCTCACTGAGGGTGAAAAAGTTATATCGAAAAGATTCTGTGGTCAGACCTGAAATGAGCTTGGAAATATTCGCGTAGATACGACGTGTTCGTTCTTCTTCCGACCTGGAAACTTCATGTTTTCATTTTGCATGCTACAGCAACTTTGGCTTCCGGATATTTTGGTAGAAGTTGGAATTTTTTAAGTGAAATTTCGCGTACCTAGTTTTAAATGAAAAGATAATTTATTAAACCTAAACTATCGAAAATTACCAAAAGAAAAATTCTATCGTACTGCTAGGCAGGGTTTGGTTCTCTCTTTACCGAGTTATTTCTCTTCGTGAGTTGGTATGATCTTTTCTACTTGTTTCTTTCTTTCTTTTCCGTGTCGTACCAGTATTTCTTTTTCATTCCATTTGTTTCATAGAATTAGTATGCATTGTTCTTCAGTTTTGTTTACATTTATTTTACAATTATTCAAGAAGGGAGACACAGAGGGGCTCTGTACTTGTTTCCGATTGATTGCATACAGGTGTGGAAGGGAGACTTATGCGAATGATCGCGTATCAAATTCCTAATGGTGGATCCTTAAGGTGCGTCCACATTAGGATGATTAGCCTATTCATCCTGGATGATCAGTCTAGGGATGATCAGCATCTTTTGATCAGACCACCAATAAGTCGATCGGGGATAAAGGATGATCATCCAGGCTGATTAGTCCTTCAGCTTCATTTCGGCTGATCATCCGCACGTCCACACTACATTCATCTTGGGCTGATCATCCTAATGTGGACGCACCTTTATAAATTACTGAATTACAGAGAACGTGTACAAGCAATCATCTACGTAATACGAGAGGGAGGAAGTAGTCAAATGACGATTTTCTAGAATCATTTTCATATTACAACAAGTACATACATACAAAATACAGTATCTGTTATACATGTTGTATGTACACTTATTCTGACGTATTCTACCATCCATAATACACAGAATGAAGCTATAATGAATAGTAGTACAACTGGACTGGCTCGTGAGGCCTATACGTTTGTATTGTATACGTAATACGTACACACTACACACACGCACGCACTACACACACGCACGCACGTATGCCAGGAAAAATATAACAACGATGGTGAGCCGAACAGTGTAAATTCACTGACCATGACCAATCTGACAGCAACGCTGCGGCCATTGTAATAATGAATACCTTTACGTGTTGTGTTCGTCATCTCGGCAAAGTCGAGTAGTCGAGTTCTGGGGAGCTTTTCTCACCTTCCCCTGCGCGTGTACGCTTTTTAATGTAATAGCGATACTTGTATTCGGTATAGATTTGAAGAAAAAATAATGGAATAAACATAAATTATAAGGTTCCCAGTAAGGCAGAAACTCGATGAAGACTCTCTCCGTATTCGGCCGAATGAGGCACAATTTTGTAACGTAAATTTCAGTCCAGCGATCAGTAGCGAATATAGAAGATAATTTCAAGGGGGTCTGAATGAAAAAAAAATGTTATAGACGAAACATAATAACTCTAGGTCACTACAGATAGATTTGGACATTTCGAGGGGGTCCCGAACCACCCCTCCCCTCACCCCTTGTATCCGACACTGCCAGCGATGCTCGACGGCTTACATACTACGTCAGGAACAATTCGTTCTCAGAATGCACTCGTGCAGGGAGAATAAAACCTACACGTAACTACGTTCCAGTTTTTGGCTCTTTGGGGAGGGTTTCTTCTCAAACGAATGTCTACATTAGTGTCGTCGGACCGAAACTAATGGTTTGTAAACGTAAGGAGAATGCAAAAAGTGCGTACATAGTAATGCGAAGCAGTGCCGGATTTAGCCTAATTGCCGCTGTGGGCAGTTGCGCTACGCCACCTATTTGATTGTGCGTTCAGAGTCCCTTCTCGTAACCACCCCCACCCCAACGCCCCACCTCCCTTAAAATTGAAAAATACATGTGCTTGGCCAAAGGGTAGAGGGTAGGTAATAAAAGAATGCAATTTTAATTCATTTAATTTTTCTTCCGACTGTTTTCTTTTATTTTCCCTAAATTTGCCGCCCTCAGCCGCTCTCAAATTTTTGCCACCCAGGGCAACTGTCCATTTTGGCCTTATGGTAAATCCAGCACTGATGCAAAGTATGGTGCAGGCAATTCAACGCGGTACATTACCCGTTATTCAATTAGAGTAAATTTTTCATCTTTATCCGAGTACCTGCGCGCGCGAACGTTTTCGCGCCTGTATAATATGTGTACAGGATATTCCAGGTGAGTATGCCAAGTCGGTAGGAGAAGTGATCGCATTCCGTGAGAGGAATAAAAACGTGCTCTTGTATGGCCTATACTCGAGATTAAAGGAGCTGCAAATCTTCGAAGTTTGAAAAATAGTGAACTTTCATCGCGAGTCCGATTACTTATTTCAGTTAAAAATTTTTCTTCCGCAAATACTCAGTGAGTATGGAATTTTAAAAGGGGATCAGAAATTTACCGAACGGATTGCCCACCTTTAGTGCAGCAGAGGTTGTATCAGGTTTCGTATTCTGCGCTATTTTCAGTTTTTGTGGCCTCCTCAATACTTGAAATGGACAAGTGATTTACGATAATTTAGTTTCGTATTCAATGTCCTATCCACGATGAAGAATTAGTCACGATTGAAATTCAATTACAAAATTTGAAAAATTTCATAAAATTTTGCGTGAATTTTCATGGAGAAAAATATCATTTTTTTCTTTCTATCAAAGGTAGCCAAGAATCGCGGCTTCTTTGAAAGAAAACCTAAAGATTATCTCCGCATATTGCTTATTTCGGAAATTGAAAGTTGAGCTCTTCGGTAATCTTAGTCATATTTTAAGATTAGAATTTAAAACTGGTGAGTATGCTATACAGTTCGGCAAATTTCCAGTTCCCTTTTCGGTGTACTACCTATTGATAACCCTCGAAAACAATTCTGAATTGAGTTAGTAGACTCGCAACGAAAGTCGCTATTTTCGAACTTCGGAGATTTGGTAGCCTCTTCGATACTGAGTGCACTCTATACTTGAATAATAACAGTTTGTTAGTGGCATACTAAGCTGGAACGTCCTCCTGTATAATTGAAAGAACACCGGTGCTTGGGATACTCGCCTGGGAATTACTGCCCGTATGAGCCGTTATACGTGAGGGATGAGCTTCGTGGTCAACTACGTATTTGAGGGAAAGAATGGATAAAAAAGAAACGAGCATTTCTCGGAGAACGCTTGTTTTCGTGGCGGCGATACGAATTGAAAATTTTATCAGGTGTGCGAATGTACACCTTGCACGCTGGTTCTTAATTAGGTTATCGAGATTATCACTGCACATTTTCAAAAAAAGAAAACAAAAACAAAACAGAAGTATATAGGTACTTATAATATTATACATTATGTGTAGCAAGAGGTGGCGACTTGTATTTTAGTTCCACTACGATACAATACAAACAACAGCCTCGAACAATTCCACCAATTAAGTCATTACCGAAAGTAATTTATATTTTATTAGCGGTAGTGGTGCTCGTTCGGTGTCAATCATGGTTTTAGGCGCGCGCACTCGTTAAAATGGGGCCGTTCGAATGAGCGCACCCATTGGTAATTCGTACTTACATTATGCGGCAAAGATTACACGACCGAAGGCCACATCACCGCTTCCTTCATCTCTAACTCTCCGAGCTGAAAATTATTTGTAATTGAATTATCGCGTACTCTTCGTGTCTCTAAAATGGTAGGATTACGGGGTCATTTTTGGAAGAAAGATACGGGAGATTTCGTTCCTTCACCGGATGGCCCTCGTGCCTCCGTTGACTGATTGACTACTTGTCTTCTCGGATTCCAATGTTTTTTTCCTCCTGATGTTTAGTTTCGCCGTCTGTTAGTTCTTGTTCTTGTGGACTGACTGGTTCGTTGACTGATTTCCGTCGGTTTTGACGTGATCGGAGAATGCCACTTTCGGGGTAATTCGAAGTAGGGAACTCATTCGACGTGTCTTATTATGAGAAATTATCACACGGGCAAATGTTGAAAATACGTTCTCTTCTTCCACGGCAGGATTTAGGGGTGTACCCCTAGAGCCCCTACCGACAGAGGGAAAAATTACCAATCCTAAGAAGTGAGGAAGAGGCTCCATCAAGTGTGTGTAAGTCCTATGGCTCAAAAATCTTGAATTCGGCTCTATCGATTCCAGTTTTTCGCATCCATTACTGGTGGCTGCTTCTTTACCCAGTATGTAATGTTAGGGTGGCCCTTTAAAATCAAGTTTCGAAAATTTCAGATCCCACCCCCTAGAATTGTTACTTCATATGAAAAAATGATTCCCTAAAAATTTCAACTCGATTAATTAATTTTAAAGCGGCCCAAATGAGGGATTTCATTGAAATGGAGGTAGTGCGGTCGAGCGCGCTACTCATACGTTCAGTGCCGGGTGAAGTACGATACTTTGTACGGTAAGCATACGCTCGTAAAAGTACAGTTGGCGTTTAAAATTTTTTTCACGTCTGATTTTTCTGAATAACCTCTTTTGAAGAAAGAAAAAAGAAAAGAAAAGAAAAAAACAGGGTGTCTAACAGTCATTTAAGTTTTGCTGTGAGATACCCTTTCTCTTGTCCGCATCACATTCATCAGTCATCAAGAAATTATGAATAGGAGCAATATTTCCTGGGTGCATTTCTTATTAAAAAAGAAGATTAAACTTCTTAGGTAAATACTTGGCTAGATCATTTTGAAATTAGATAATCATTGTCTTAGTGTATCCAACTTGATTTTTTCATTAAAATGATATTCATATTAATAGTTTATTATTTTAGCGCTTTCATAGCAAATTGGAGGGGGAGGTCATTTATTTTCGAAATTCGATTTTGTTAGACACTCTGTTTTAAAAAGTATAAACAAACATGAAACATTCGTTAAATTTTTTAATTCATACTATTAGGAATAAAAACAAACATTTAACACTCGTAACATTTTATTACAGTAAAACCTCCATACAGCGGACACCGACGGGACCGTAGAAATTGTCCGTTATAGCTTATAGGGGAGTGTCCGCCTAGTGGGAGTGTCCGTAAAAAGCGGTCAAATTCAAAAAGTGTCCGGTACAGAGAATTTTGAGAAAATTTATTCGGAAATTACAAAAATGACTGTGTAACTCAGTTTCTCTTCTTCATAAATGTCCAAAATTTCGATTTTTCCCGCCAAACTAAGAAATTTACGTTTATTACTCATTGTCACTACATATAATACACTCATCAACGCATCTCTGAATCTATACTCACGTGCATGCTTAGCTCATCTGCCTTATTCTTTCTCCGACCACTCGTTCAACTTGTTACAGATTGCACGACAATCTATTCAATTGAAGCATTATCGTGTATGGACAATTCACCATTTCTTTTGCTCGCTTCGCTCGTAATTCGCAGTTTAAACAACAAATAATTAATATAATTAAATCAGTAAACTAGAATACACTGAGTAGAACAGAAGGGAGGAAAAATTAATATTCACTTTTTAAGTTAGAAATGTAAAAACTGAATTTTAGTTGACAAAATTACATCGTTGATGCCCGAGTTTTTCCGCGCGTCGCAACGGGCATACAAGAATAGTCAGCGCGTTACTTTCATTTTAATGAAATCTCTCATTCGGGTCACCTTGAAAGTGATTCAGTTGAGCTGAAATTTTTAAGGGAATGTTTTTTTCATATGAAGGAACAGTTGTAGGGGGTGGGAGAGCGAATTATCAAAAAAAAATTTCGTCGTCTATTACAGAGGGCCACCCTAATGTAATGTGGCATTTTTTCATGAATGACCCGGAGACAGGGTGTCCACAAAGGAATGCCGACATTGGTCTTCGGTCGTATCTTCCTGCCTTACGACCGGAGGACGTGCTTAGATCGAAAATCGGCGTATGTGGCCGACTAAGAAAAGTCCAGAAAGCTTGAAGTATCCCGACCAGCTCACAAGAGACCTCTCAGGCGTGGTATTGTCAGGGAAAAGAAGGTGGCGCGCTCTCTCCCCCCCACCTCCTGCCACAGTACAGAGTAGTTAGTACATATTATTATGTATAATATAAAATATATTCGCTAGTATTTTATTCGGGTATTGTAGGGCTTCCTTCGACATCAGCACTATTCTTTCTGATCTGGTGTACAGTTTTTTGTCGCTTTCTAACAACTTAGTTTGTTATTTTTTGTTTATTTTTTCTGGAACTTTTTTCCCGTGAAATTTCGACCGTAGTAAGACTGTTTTCAGACCATCTAAAATAGAGAACTCGTATGTATGTGTTCGAGAGAACTGTCCGTTACTAATGTAATGAGGATGATGAAGTCGCAGTGTCGCCGCATCGCAGTCGAACCGATTCCCACTCGAGTCAAGGTTCTTTCAACTAGAGAAGGTTGGCTTTATTTGGGTAGGCAACCCACAACAATTCTTCCCGTCTCACCCGCGACGAAATTCACTTCGCATGAAAGTAATCGGAAAATTGAATTTTTGCTGTACAGGGCTCTTTTTTTTTCAAACGGTAGCCAGTTGAATGTTGTATGTCGTGGAAAAAATAGAAAAATATGTTCAGGGCCTGAATTATGGGTTAAGATTGAAAACCGCTGTATTCCCATGAGCGGCCTGTGTGACTGGCACTTCAGTGGCGTTATTGATGTCTTTGCGCCTTGCTAAATAGGCCAAGCTTCTAAAGTTGTTATAAGAAAGAACCTTGCACTCGAGCACTCGATCAGTGCTGCCGTATGACAACAGTTTTCAAATTCGCTGGCAAAGCCCTCAAATTCGGCTGTTTTCACCGCTAATTCTACCAAACCTACTATCATTTCGTGAGGTGATATCCTGCTAAGAATTCTGATGAATGGAAGATCTCAGCAGAAATTTTGTTGAAATATTTCGAATTCTGCTTAAGAGACGGCCAGCTATTCTCAGTTTTCTGCCAGGTTTTTATCTTCGTCCAACCTGACCGGCGACTCGACAGGTTTGCTAGTTGCTAGACTGACGTCAATTTGAAACCGCGGTGGCGCTCTAATTGACTGGCACCACTCAAACGCGGATCGCAACCCGTCGCGAAACTCTATGACGGCAAACAGAAATCAGAAACCGCACAGTCAGTCTTTTATCTTGGTTGGTGGGGGGGGGGGGTCCTTATCTCGGTTACTGCAACAGGCAAAACCATTCTTACATAACCACTCTGATAACGCTGTTGACGGTAGCGGCTGGCAGCCTCCTCTATCGTGTTGTTCTTCGTTTATCTACTGTACATACATACGTATGTGTGTACTCGTATTATTAACCCGGTTTACAAAGAAGTAGAATATTGTGGATCGTGAAGTGTACGTTGATTTTTCTGTCTTCTGGCCGACTCCACAGATGTACTCGTAGTCAGGATTGCCAGATTTGGTCCTTTTTAAAAGTGTTGGTCCTTTTTTTGGGTCTTTTTTTGGTCCGCAAATAATCGTTTAGAAATAGATTGATATTTGAAAAAGAAGTCACAAATAAAGAAAAATGTGTGAATATACAGGTTGATTTTACGTATAATTTCGTGTGGCTTGAAAAAAAAAAAAAAATTGATTTTTTTTTATACGCGATTTGACGAGGGAATCAAGGTAGGTACAGTGGCACACATATTTCAATGTTCCAAGATGTACCTGGAAAGGTACACAATGGCACGGAATTTCGTTTTTACATTTTTATCTCTCACGCGTCTCCGAATCACTCAATCTGGCTGAAAATTTGGTATGTAGTGCCCGAATATCATAGTAATACACGGTATAAAGGACAAGTCAAACGAGTAACTACTACTCCATCTATAGGCAAAAAACTGAGAAGCGTGCCATTGTGTACCGGCTTACCTTATAGTATTCAAAAATCTGCTATCAAGAAAAATGACGGTCACATGAACTCATTTTTTTCGATAGCAGGTTTTTAAACTATACTCGTACAGCTAATTATTAGAACAACCAACTAGCTATTCGCTTCGCTCTTCGTCATCGCTTTTGATCGATGGGCCCACGACGATCCTACCTACGCTACGTGACTGTAAAAGAATAATTTCTGCTCGCTATTACCCTCTCGACTAAATTGAGGTATTCGAAGAATGGAAGAGTAAGGGTCGTCAAGTTAACGGAAAACGAATTAACGACCACGTGCACTTGTAGGCATCCATCAACAAGTAGTACGATCTTTATCATCGCTGCATATACTTACGCTATGTACGTACAATAATATCGAATTATATGTTATTATAATATTCCGATGAAACGTTCGAATAGTTTTTTTTTTTTTTGGGGGGGGGGGGGGAGTTTGACGTTCAAATTACGACAATTGATGAGGTTGCTGTATCATTATTCTGTAGAAGCCGCCTTCGATGCGTGTGTACGTTCTCTTGTGTAGGGCTGGCAAATCAAGAAGATTCGATCAAGATAGCCTACGAGTTTGCATACTGTACGAGTACGAGTGTAATCGGCGATCGATCGATTAATTATTCGGAGAATGAGCGACGAAATCGATCGATACTCGTTTCTCGAAGTCGCGGTGAATGTGCGACTATAATTTCCGGTATTTGGAGCTGACGAAAACGGAGATGAGAAAAAGGGCGAGGGTGTCAAGACTGCATCGTACTTGTTCGAGTGTGCATTTGCGATGCGATACCTCACCAGTGCGCACAGGGAGGATTCGAAGCTTCGAAAATGGTTCGATCGCATGTACATGCTGTTGAAAGGTGACTGGGAAAGGTGGGGTGCATTGAAACGGTTCCAGAATGGCTACTAAACCTTTCAGTAGGATGGTGTCTACAAGTACCTTCTTAACATGGGTTTCGATCGGACGTACTCTTTACGTTCGCGTTATGATAGAAAAGTGCCTGCCTGTTTTCGCTCGTTCCCTCCGATACGGAACACGGTGTGAATTCGAAAAATCCATCTACGAGTAAAACTTTACGAGCTCGTGAACAGCCAGCGAACCGTGTAGGTGTTATCGGACGATAACCTTTACCCTATAATTATTAGGATTCGTCGGTGATTAAGAAAAGAAGCGATCGTATTGATTAGTTCCGTTTAATTGCAGACGAACGAGAAAATGTGCAGAAAAAGACGTTCCAGAAATGGGTGAATTCGCATTTAGTTCGGGTGAACCACCGAATAGGCGATTTGTACGTCGATCTCAGAGACGGCAAAATGCTGCTGAAGCTGCTGGAAGTGCTTTCCGGTGAAAGATTAGTAAGTCCGAGATACGATTATTTTATGGAATTACTTCACTTCTGATAGGAATGATACTGAGACGATGCGACGAATGCAAATAATATTATTTTCCGTCTAAGTAGCGTGGACTGTATAATTTCATCGAAGACGATCGAATTTGCTGAAATGATTATTTTTCGTACGACAATTCGGGATTGAAAATTTTTGTAATTCCGAACCGGTGGAACATCTGGGACTCGATAGTTTCTTTTTTACTCATCGAGTAGTGTAACGTTGGTTAATGATTACGAAACCATTTATTCGTTTTCGGCGTGAAAAGTAATGTCCACAGAGATAAGGCGTGTTGACCTGCTACCCGTAACGAGTAGAGTCGAGTAAATCAATCAAAAATTCGGAAGAAGTCGACCGCTTCGTTTATAGTAGGTCATCTAACCAGCTATAGTCATAGCCACCGGTCCCGCGTTATTTGCTGTTATATCTGCGAATCGCAGATTTGTCGATAAAAGTATTGCGACTCATCGAGTCCTTCGTTGTACAAAATGTATTACTGTTTTACCTTCCCGAAAGGTCGGTATTGGGAGGGGTTATTGACCGCGTGAATTGAGCGAATGGAACGTTAATTGTACTAAATTCGCATCGATTTTAATAATAAATTCTGAATCAAAATGCGGCGTAATGCGTAGAGGAGAGAAGACTATCTGGAAGAAGCTTTCTGCTTTTCCGTATTGACAGTACAAGTACCGAAAGTGAGCTTTTTCATGACAAAATGAGCCGCAGGCGGTTGGAGCGACGGTGACGTATGTACGAGGAGCTCACTTTCGATACTCGAATTGTATTATATTTTTCAAAACTAATGTATCGAACGAAAGCATGTGGTGTGTGGACAAATATACGAACAAATCGTTCGTTCTTTTCACTCATAGAAGGTAACTTTTCAGTCATACTATGAGTGAAAAGTAACTTGTCACAGTCACGTCGTCGCTTTTTGTGTTAATGCGGCAACGTCTCGCGAAAAGCTCTTCTTTCGCAACGCAACGTTGCTACTAGAAAACGCTCTTTTGATACGATAATTTTGAAAAAGCAATTATGTGGCTTTCAGGTCTCCGTATTTTTACCCTAATTTTGGCCGCGTTTGTACGTCATTTATTGTACTCGAGTTTTTCGTTGTAATTTTTGTATTTTTTGTCGCTAGCCTCGACCAACCAAAGGAAAAATGAGAATACACTGCTTAGAAAATGTCGACAAAGCGTTACAATTTCTCAAGGACCAAAGGGTGCACCTTGAAAACATGGGTTCACACGATATCGTCGATGGCAATCCTCGACTTTCACTCGGATTAATATGGACCATCATATTGCGTTTCCAGGTGAATATAACGTAACAATAGTAATGAAAATGGACGACTTAGTACGGATGTAATACCGTTTATGGGGATTTAATACGGCGATGTTTTACAATGGATGCTAAAACACGCTATTCCCATCTCTGCGCTGTGGTATTGCTAATGAAAGTACATCGTAAGTTACAGGAGTTTACAGTAGACTCACAGTAAAACTTGATTTCGTCGAGACAGGAAGAAAGGCGTGTACGTTTTTTAATTTTTCATCACCGTTCGGCTTCGGAATTCTTGTTAGCAAAAACCGAGGGCGCATATGTTGATATAATTGTTCGGTAATGGCCGAAAAGTAAATCGGTGGCTTGTGTTACTCTGTACACGAGCGAAATGTTGGATCACTTCGACTTGTTCGTAGTTTCCTGTAAATACACGTATATACCCAATGAGTTTTGTTGGTGTCTCGTCAGTCGATATACACCCAAAAATTGGGTCTAGATACTTCACCTATCTGGGGCGAATTTTTATGAGTTACATCCATTCCTCTTGTAAACGTAACTTAGGTACATCACACCCAGGCGAATACAGTAGAATAAGTAGAGAAATAACAGATGACTCCTGCGAAGGAAATGGAGTGGAGTTGTACTTGTACATACGGAAGTACGTTGCAGCGACGTACTGCGAATGTAAATTAATTGTCTCGGTCTCATCGAAACGATGTCGCAGAATGAAGTTTTCTGTTTTATTTTTCCGCTACCAAATGACCTCACTTGTATTGGTTATTACCGCATGTCTTGCGCTCTCGTTCTAGTGGTACTCAAAATTATGGCCTACTGTTGAACAGAGCAAACTGTACAGATCTGCGTGTTCATATCTATGTATTTCCCCCCTTTTTTCTCTCTTTCCATTTTTAGGCTTCGTTTTTCTTTCCCTATTTTTGTCAGTAGTTTCAGTCACGAGCGCGAAGCCTTGAAATGTCTATTTAAACGTCGATTAAATAATCCGAAAACGGTTGTATTCGTGTTGGAAGAACAAGAAAGGAACCGAGAATGCTGGTGTTGTTGAGACGGCTTAAACGAACTCTTACACGCGCGACTGTATGAATTTATTGTCTGCAAACAGGTTTCATTTTAAGCGCTCTGTATAAAACACTACAGGGCGTTCTCGCTGTACACGCCTTTAATTACTTTCGAAGCTTATTCGAATTCGCAAAATTCATCGACTCGCGAACGTTCGTGTTTTTATTCGTGTACGGCGGCAGCAGCACTTGGCGTAGGAGTTTTTTTCGTGAGATTTTGCGGATGACCATGTTCGCGTTTGCTTTTGCCAGGGTCTCCCAGTTTTGGCAACTCCCAACATCCCAAGCAAACGTACAAATAAACGAACGATTTTATATTCCTTCTACCCTCGTCACAGGAGGTCATTCGTGGTGGTACGTTGTAGCAGTAGGATAGGCACAACTGCGTAGTAATGTAGTTGTGGTACGATACACTTTGTGTCTCGACTGCATTTTTTTCTGTATTCTTGTTTTCCAAATAATTGTGATTTTTACGAGGTCGGGTTTGATTCGCAGATACAAGATATTACGATCCAAGAAGAACCCGATAGTAAAGAAACAAAATCCGCCAAAGACGCTTTATTGCTTTGGTGTCAAATGAAGACGGCTGGTTACCACAATGTGAACGTTCGAAACTTCACCACGTCGTGGCGGGACGGCTTGGCGTTTAATGCCCTCATTCATAAACATCGCCCCGATCTCATAAATTTGGAAAAACTCTCGAAAGCCACTCCGACGTACAATTTGAATAATGCCTTTAACGTGGCTGAGGAAAAACTCGGCCTCACTAAGCTACTGGATGCCGAAGGTATATTGCTCGGAAAACTCCTTCGAGTCCCTTTCTGTCGTTTGAACATAGTTCATTATCTTCAGTATTTTGATTGTATCTATTTGGAGGAATAAGTTATTAATACGTGCGTATTCTCGCAGACGTTTGCGTTGAACAGCCGGATGAGAAATCTATCATCACGTACGTGGTCACGTACTATCATTATTTCAGTAAGATGAAACAAGAAACCGTTCAAGGTAAAAGGATCGGTAAAGTAGTCGGCATTGCTATGGACAACGACCGTATGATCAAAGAATACGAAGGTTTGACTAGCAATCTACTGCAGTGGATTGAACAAACCATCGTCGCGTTAGGAGATCGCCGATTCGCCAACTCGCTGAATGGCGTCCAGCAGCAGTTATTGCAGTTTAATAATTACAGAACTGTTGAAAAACCGCCCAAGTACGTTTACAATATATTGTTAGCAGTTAGTGTTTAAAAACGAAATTTCGTTTGTTTCCTTTTTCGGCGAATGTTGAGCGGACTTGACTGCATGTATTGATTCCTGAAATTAAGAAAAATTTGAGTGATTAATGTACATACGTATGTGAAGTCCTAGCGGCCATACCTCATTTCAAGAAGACTGAGTTATGTAAAGAGTAGAGTTGATTAGGTATATTAACATAGTTGACTTTTATTTCCAAAATATTTTATTGAAATCAGATACTATGTAGTATCTCTCAAGTACAATTAAGAATGAAGATGGCAAGTGGTATCTGGGAAACGAATTATTAGAATAATCTGTCAGTTGATTATCTCCTTCCTCATCTTCTTATGTACGGTCGATTTGTATTTGTGTTGTCGTATTGAATGCGCGATTGAGACTGGTGATTTTGTGTGCGCTTCGTTCCTCTGAGACCTAGCTCGTATTTTTTTGTACATTATTATTTTTCGTTTCAGATTTATCGAAAAAGGCAACCTCGAAGTATTACTGTTCACCCTTCAGTCGAAAATGCGGGCAAACAATCAAAAACCATACACTCCGAAGGAGGGGAAAATGATATCAGACATCAACAAAGCTTGGGAGCGCCTTGAAAAGGCGGAACACGAAAGGTGAATTAGTCTTCAGTATTGTAAATTATCCCACGTATGACTTCTGCGATTGGAAACTTCGCGATAGAAGATCGACGTCAGTTCGTGTAAATGTTATTTTGGTTAGAAGTAGCGTTAATCGCGCCACTGATTTGCACGATCGGTGTAAAAATCCAGTAGTGATTGCATACGTAGCTGCTGTTGTGAACTACTCGCTTTATGTGGTATTCTTCGTACTTCTGGGTAATTGAAAGTTTGTCAGTAGGAGTTTTTTTGAAAATTTGTGTCGGCTTGTGGAGGAAAATTCGATTTATTTGTACCTACCCGACGTGAGGTTCTGATTACCTGACATTGTAATACAGATGATTCGACTGCAGAGTTGCTAGTTACTGATACTTTGTACGAAATTATTTAAGATTACCGATCGATGAAAAGTAAATGAATATCTCAGTTTGTGTAAAACAATTTATTAATGCTGTTAATGATGATCTTTTGTAGAGAATTAGCTCTACGAGAGGAGCTGATTCGTCAGGAAAAATTGGAACAGCTTGCGGCTAGATTCAATCGTAAAGCCAGTATGAGGGAGACATGGTTGAGTGAGAATCAAAGACTCGTATCTCAGGTAAGTCTGAGTTCTAATTAGATCAGCTGATCAGATGTAAGAACGCGGTTAATTGGATGTAACATGCTCGTTTCATCGAAAGTGTTCTAAAAGTCTCGCCTTCATTTTACAATTTCTTCGCTTTTCTTCGTTATTTTCATTTCTTAACTTGCGCAGGACAATTTCGGTTTCGACCTTGCAGCTGTTGAAGCAGCTGCTAAAAAGCACGAGGCCATCGAGACCGATATTTTCGCGTACGAGGAAAGAGTTCAAGCTGTTGTTACCGTAAGCCAGGAGCTCGAAACTGAAAATTACCACGATATCGACAGAATAAATGCCAGGTAGCGATTATCACCATTTTGGTATAGTGAGAATTACGAATATACTGACGTTATTTTTACGAATGCAACGCCGAAATTATCGTACCTACGACTTGGAAAATTTTCGAGTCAATCGTTTTACAACATACGTTATTTTAATTTATTCCTTTTCTAATTCGCTTTGTTTTTTAATTACAATCTATGTCGGCAATTTTTATTTTTAAATCAAATGATCGTTACAATTCCGGTGTGAAAAATTAATTTAATTTGATCACATTCTAATCGTATTCTAAGTGCCGACGTTAAAATTTTAATGCAAACACTATTGTTTCACTTTCTATTCGGAAAAATAAAATTATTAGTTTCGTGTTCTCGAAATTGGAGATCGTCAAAATTCGCGCGTACACAAAACGGTATTAGACTGGAATAAAAGTAATCAAGTTTTATTGGAACATGAATTTCCTGAAAGTTACGAGTATGGCGCTATTGCGATACATATAAACAGTCCGTAGATCGGAAAACGGAGTAATTTATCACCATGTTGAGGATATTTACGATTATAAAAATCACGAACGTCACAGATTTTGTATAAGAGTTGCAAAACCCCGAAAGAATCACGAATTCTAATAAAATTGTCCCGGAAACACGAGAATGATCACCATTTTTTGCTAAATAGTTTAATAAACTTGAATAGTTCATGAAGTGTTATAACGGGTGTAGTTTGTAGTTCGCAAAAAAACGAAAATTTGGACTACAAAAAATCCCAAATTCTCATTTCTCGATTCTGGTTGATTACCTTTTATTGTATAATATAATGAATCTCGTATCAGATACCTAGAAGTTGAGCTTTCTGAGGTATACAATATATGAGTTCTTTCATATCTAAAGGGCTCACTCTGCCGGTCACTGTTTTCGCGTTATAACCATATTAATTTATGAACAGAATCGAACTTTATTGAAAATGAGGTTTTACTGCTTTGGATACTTCAACCTTGGTCTATGACGTATCGTACCGTACGTGAAATTTCGATTCTGCCTTTTTTATCCAGTTATAGAACAAAACGCGTCAAGTGAGAGAGGGCTCACTTTGCCGATACCAGTTTTTCCCCTCACTGTGTATAACGGTAGCCTGCGAATCAATGTATTGCAGCCGAAAAATTCAGCTTTGGCTTTTGGTTTAAACTTTTGACCTTGAGAAGATATAAGGCTTAACACGGTTTTTAGCTTTCGGCTTCAGTCTTCAATTAAAAAATTAATTATTTTGTCGAAGTAATTTTGATATTTTTCTACTCAGTGAAATTATTAATCGAAGTTGTCTGAAAAGTAGAGTATTCTTGTTCAAGCAAACGATTCTCCATTCAGAGGTTACTTTTTACGTTTATTTTTATGAAAAGGCTCACTTTGTCGTACCGCTTTTTTCCCGCATGAGATTGTTCTAGCGGTTCCAGCGTCGAAGGAAACCTTTTTCTGTACCATTTTACATCGAAAATAGGTAACCTAAATTTTTCATTTGCGGAGCAAAAACATTTGTAAGATACCAGTTTTTTTCCGTTCCACAATTTAGTATCAACATTTTAAACACGTTGTTCTCAAGACTTCAATTTTCAAATCTCTGTGGAAGGTTGAGTTTAACAGTTACACACCTCTATTCGGACTCATCGTAACCGGAATTTAATATGCTATTACCCTCTGGTCATTACTCCATATCGATAGAGTGAGCCTTTTCGATATTAAAGTATACATATTATGATGATAAACATTTGATTCAATTTAAAATGAATGCTCGTTCTTGATAGCCCTGACATTTGTCATTATTTGAAACTTGGAGGTCTCACTTATTTCTACCCGTGTCTTGAAATGAGCAGCATTGGTACTCTCTTGCAACGAGTTTCGTTCAGTGTTCTTACTTGGGATATGCCTGTGACAGAAAAATGAATAAATGTGAAAAACGCTGCCAGATAAATACATCATTTGTGAGTGCACTTCATCGTACCAGTGAGAATGTCTTCAGAAATGTAAATGTTTCCACAGCATATCCTTGATCGCGATCAGCAATATGTTGATAGTGTAAAATTCTACTCCACATATTAATGGCTATTCACCAGTCAGGTTTCAGTAATTTGCGTATATCAAACCTATCGCTCGCTTCTGTAATATTTTTCGTTCTGATTATCGAGCGAGATATAAAATTGGTAAATTATTAAAATTTCCAGTCAGGATTGTCACTGGCGCCAGCAGTCTGTGTAAATTATTACAACTATAATATTCCAAATTTTCGACTTTAGTGAATAAACGATCGCATAGGTATTGATGTCTGACGATTTTAATCGGAAATTAAATTCCATCTTACGCGATTTGTTACAGGAAAGATAATGTCCTTCGATTGTGGAATTACCTTCTAGAACTGTTGCGTGCTCGGCGCATGCGATTAGAACTTTGTTTACAGTTGCAACAGAATTTCCAGGAGATGCTGTATATCCTGGACTCGATGGATGAACTGAAAATGCGTTTACAGTCGGAAGACTTCGGTAGGTACTTGCAATTCATTCTATTCGTCATGCGTTTTTCTCAAAAATATTTTGCTGATGAATTGTCATTTTTCAGGAAAACATCTAATGGGAGTTGAAGATCTTCTGCAGAAACATAGTCTTGTGGAGGCCGATATTAATGTTCTGGGAGAACGCGTTAAAGGCGTTGTACAGCAGTCGCAGCGATTTATGGATCAGGAAGCGACCGAAGGATATCGACCGTGCGATCCTGCCATCATCATCGAAAGAGTGCAGCAGTTGGAGGTTTGTGTCAGTTTCAAGAGTTAGTCTGGACTGTGTGCTTCAAACGGGATCGTTATAGTCTCATTCTTTTCGCAGGATGCTTACTCCGAGTTAGTGAGATTGGCTGTAGATCGTAGATGTAGGTTGGAAGAAAGTCGAAAGCTATGGCAGTTCTATTGGGATATGGCGGACGAAGAGAATTGGATCAAAGAAAAAGAACAGATCGTCTCGGCTGGCGATATTGGTCACGATTTGACTACAATCAACTTATTACTATCTAAACATAAGGTTAGAGTGAAGCTGACTAATAGTTTGGTACATTATTTGCTTTTTCACCAGTATTGTTTTGGACAGCATTATGTGGAAGTCAATTTTTACAATATTATTGAGATGTTTGAAATTTATTACGTTTGTATGTACTCGTATCTGTAGGCATTGGAAAACGAAATCCAGAGTCACGAACCGCAACTATTAAGTGTCACCTCCGTAGGTGAAGAGTTGGTTCGACAAGGTCACTTCGGAGCCAAGAGCATTCAAAATCGTTTAGATGATACATTGGGCATGTGGCAACATCTGCTTGACCTGACTGCGTATCGCCGAAAACGTTTAGAAGAGGCTGTTGACTTCCACCAGGTTAGTTTTCGTATTATTATTTCTTTTGTCATCCGGTCCAAGATTTGAGTTCACAATGGTTTTTTCTCGCCACTGTGATAGTAATTTTGGTATAGAAATGTTACTCGAATTGGTTTCGCATGTTACATTGCATGGCATTGTGAAGTTACGGGAAACAACATTTTACCAATATAATTATGGAACTAAGCGTGGCTGATCTTCCGCATGGAACCCAAAGCTTGAGTTCACGGCTACTAGTAACAGTTGCTGTGATATTGTCTTTGGAATATTAATGTTTTGTATGATCTCGATGTTATTCGTGTTAACATTACCGTCATTCGGAACTACACAGGCCTGTGATTCGGTACTAATGGTTTGAAAAAACAGTATCGATGTGTGAGTTTTGTAAATTAGTGAACGTGATTATTAAATAGGTATCATTGGCTTTCCACTTTTGAGGAAATCAGAGGCTGAGGGTGAAAAGTTTATCAACCGATAGGTTTCGAATGCCATGTTTCTCCGTCATTTTGGGTGCGCGGTGCCATTCTGCTAACACAGGGGTTCCCAACAAAACATTTTCAAAGACCCCTAAAAAAATCGCTATAATTTCAAGGACCCCTTATGCATATAATGCATTTCAATATACTTAAAATTTGCTAAAACTGTCAAATTCCTGACGAACGAAACATTTTCGGATCAGCTCACGGACCCCCGGCGGTCCGCGGACCACTTGTTGGGAACCACTGTTATAACAGGTAATGTATTCATTCTGCGGCCGATGCTCATGGATTATTGGTCGTTGGTGCCTCTTTGTGTGGTAGTATGTTTTACAATAACTGTTCGGTAGGAATGATTCGATTTTAAGTCCCGGTTTTGTTGTTGCGCATAGTTCTTCGCGGATGCTGACGACGTAGATTTATGGATGTTGGATACGTTGAGGCTAGTTTCATCGGAAGATGTAGGTCGTGACGAAGCGAACGTTCAGTCTCTGTTGAAAAAGCACAAGGACGTCACCGAAGAGTTGAAAAACTACGCACAAACTATCGACGCTCTTCATCAACAAGCAGCTCAACTCGGCGAACAGGATCCGGACGCACCAGAGGTGAAAGAGCGTCTGGCATCGATTGACAAACGTTACAAAGAATTACTAGAGTTGGGCAAACTTCGCAAGCAACGTTTGTTGGACGCTTTGTCGTTGTACAAATTATTGAGCGAAGCCGACGGTGTTGAACAGTGGATCAATGAAAAGGTATCCATGGCTTAGATGTGTTTTAAATGTTTTCGTTTCTCGAACAGAATTTATAATTTTGTGTTCTCGCATGCAGGATCGTATGCTCCAGACCATGGTGCCGGTGAAGGATATCGAAGACGTTGAAATAATGAAGCACAGGTATGACGGCTTCGATAAGGAGATGAACGCGAATGCCTCTCGTGTTGCGGTCGTTAATCAGCTGGCTCGTCAGCTTTTGCACGTTGAGCATCCGAACTCGAGCGAGATAGTGGCCCGCCAGAACAAGGTATGTTCGTACTTATTTTTGTGTAAAGATTGCAAGGTGGAAATTTTTTGTCGAAATTAGTGAATTTACGAGTTACGTAGTATATTTTCACTTATAGAGAATGTGAATGAGCGTATTAGCCGTCGTTTTCCTTTTGGAAATCTCTGTGTAACTTTCCGCTCTCGAAAATTTATAATTAATTGTGTCTCTGGTTACTGTTGTGGTAGTTGAATCACGAATGGGCTGAATTACGCGAGAAAGCAGAAGGTAAACACGAAGAATTGAATTCAGCGCATGGAGTGCAAACATTCCACATAGAATGTCGCGAAACCATCTCTTGGATTGAAGATAAAAAGCGTATTCTGCAGTCGACAGATATGTTGGAAATGGATCTGACTGGAATAATGACGCTGCAGGTTGGCCATGTCGATTAGCGCAGTTATTAATGCCTGCATTATCTTGTAATTAGTGACGTGATCGATTATTCTTGTTTACAGAGACGATTGTCCAGTATGGAACGAGATTTAGCAGCCATTCAGGCGAAATTAGACTCGTTGCAGGCAGAGGCTGATTCTATCGCCAAAGAGCATCCTGAAGACGCCGAAGTAATTAGAGAACGCCGCGAGCAGATTCAGGTCACCTGGGAGGAGTTAACTCAGATGGTACGCTGTATATTTTAGTTATCTCGATGCCGGTACTAGTTCAGATCGAAAGGTTTATATTGTAACTAACATCGTCGGGGACTGACTTAGTTGAAAGATCGCGATGCCAAATTGGAAGAAAAGGGTGATCTGCATAGATTCTTACGTGACTTGGATCATTTCCAAGCGTGGTTGACGAAAACGCAGAAAGACGTCGCATCTGAAGATATTCCCTCTTCGTTAGCCGATGCCGAAAAACTTCTCAACCAGCACCAAACGATAAGGGAAGAAATTGATAATTATACTGACGATTATGTGAAGATGATGGAGTATGGAGACAAAGTCACGGCTGTAAGTAGTCTTCTTTACTGCTTATAAATCGCGTGGTAGACTGTACTCAGTTAGGTGTGCTAATGTGAAACGAAAATTCGCTCCCAGGAACCAGGCACTCAATATGACCCGCAATATATGTTCTTACGGGAAAGGTTGAAAGCTCTGCGTGACGGCTGGCAGGAATTGCACCAAATGTGGGAAAATAGACAGGAACTGCTTTCTCAGTCGTTGAATTTGCAAATGTTCAACCGCGATGCTAGGCAAGCAGAAGTATTACTTTCGCAACAAGAACACATACTGTCGAAAGACGAAACACCGGTAAGAAACAGTAAGAGTAATCCTATTCCTGTGTAATGTGGTGATCGTTTTCACGTAATTTTTTACATTTGTTGTGTAGACCAATTTGGAACAAGCTGAGAATCTGATTAAACGTCACGAAGCCTTCCTGACAACGATGGAAGCCAACGATGACAAAATTAACAACGTCATTCAGTTTTCTACGAGACTGTGCGATGAGGGACACTTCGAATGTGAGTAGTTTCAGAACTAGTAGTGGTTATATGCTGGGGCGTTATTGCGTGGTTTCTGATACTAAGCTGTGGAGAAGTATTTTTTGTCATCTTATTTGAATGGTTTCTTTTGAGAGCAGTCAAACGGGTGATGTAAATATAAATTCAATTATAGGTAGATCATATGTACTGGTTCTAACAATGATAATTGCGGCAACTGATATTGTCCTTTTACCGTAGAGAGGTGTTAATGGGTATGGATATGAAATGTAGCTTTGCTCCTGTTATTAAATTTGTTATGCTTATTCCTTGATTCCCTGAATCTAAATTTGAATAAAGGACGGAAGAAAAAATTGTCTTATTAGGATCAACGATTGTATTGCAGAATAGACTAGGGGTTACACACGTGTAATTAGTCCTTTCGAGTCGTCACTATTGGGTCTAATAATGCACATAGGACATGATGCATAAATGATCTAGTATTTTGGTGTGTACTTCCTCATGCGTTACTACACTTATTATGTACAAGTATTATGAGTAAGTTATTTCTCGGTATTATCAAATTGTGACCGAAAATAATTTCTGATTCTTCTTTTAGCGGAGAAAGTCAAGAAAAAAGCCGATAACATTAACGATAGACGCAACGTTAATCGAGAACGTGCTCTCGAATTGATGGAAAAATTAAAAGACGAGTTGCAACTGCATCAGTTCTTACAGGTACAGGATGAAACTAGGAAAAAAACTAATAAAATGAATAATCGGGTGCATTACATCAAAAGATCACAAACGATTGTGTCAATAACGTTATAATGTTGTATTTCGTAGGATTGCGAAGAATTGAGCGAATGGGTTCTGGAAAAGAAATTTATCGCTCAAGATGAGACGTACAGAAGTGCCAAGACTGTACATAGTAAATGGACCCGTCATCAGGCGTTCGAAGCGGAAATCGCCTCTAACAAAGATAGATTAGTAAGAATTCAGCAGGTGAGTCAAGTCGTGAAACTTGTTCGAATTCTGCTACTTGCATTTTCGGAGTTTCCTGTGTGCTCGTCTGCCCGTATTGTTATTCTCTGATATTCTACGGGTAGTTCTTTCCATTACACATATATTCGCAGTAGTTTTCATATCTTTCGTTTGTTCAATTTCTCGTTCTTGTACACAATTGATCGTTTCTCTGTTTCAGGCCGGCGAAGAATTGAAGAAAGAAAAACCAGAGATGGCCGAGTTGATTCAACCGAAAATTAACGAACTGGAGAAGCAGTTCGACGATCTAGAACGCACCACCAAAGAGAAAGGAGAACGTTTGTTCGATGCTAACCGTGAAGTACTGGTGCATCAGACTTGCGACGATATCGAGTCCTGGATGAACGAGCTTGAAAATCAAATCGAGTCTCAAGATACTGGAGCCGATCTTGCGTCCGTGAACATTCTGATGCAGAAACAACAGGTAAAAATCTAATATTTATGGCTACGAATAATAGACTTTTTTCTGGATGTTAATTCGAATTGTCATTAATTTTAATTGTATTAACGAATTCTACGAAACTTCAATGTCAATTTTATGTATAACATGAGTAGAGAAAGTGAAAAATGAAAACATAATGAGGCAGTAAAGAAGATGAAATGTCTGTGCTTGAGGAGTCTTCATTTTCACCTCACTACTCAGTGACCCCAAATATGTTGAGATAGAGACTTGAATCACCGAGTAGACAAATATACGAAACTTTTAAGATATTAAACGTTAAAATACATGGAATAGCAGCAGAGTAATTTTCTTATTAGTTCATAAATTTATACATCTGATCTGAACATCTTTATTTCGATTAAACTACCTATAGTTTAGTTTTACATTTGTTTTTCAGACCCCAAAGTGGAGCCCCCTAAATCGATAGCCCGTAACGGGCAAAGGTTTCTCGTAGACGATCCCATTCAGTCCTAGTAGTGGCTGTTGTTTGAAAATTTTTGCATTTTAAAAAACTGTTGATGTCGTCTTTCCAACGGAATTTCTGTTTTCCTCTTCTTCTTAGAGGGGGGGGGGGGCATCAAGTAGCACAGCAGATTGAAGCTTCAGCTGTGATACTGTCATCATTGCACCATTATCAAAACTTCGCTTTAAACGTTGCAGTTTCGAAACTTTAGCAGTTTGTTGGATGAAAGATTTGAAACTGCTTAGTTGGCCACTAGGGTATGTATTCTCTGCTCTGTTGTACAGCTTGATGGAGGCTGGCTCCAAATATATTGAAACATCACCGCGTATTAAGAGAATTTTGAAATCTACCTTACCAATGTGGTAACTGCAGACAAACAAAAAAGCTCATGCTGGATTTACACCGAAGTTACAAGCATGCTATTAACAAGTACGCTACATTTAAAATGTTGAGGCATAGCTTGTTAATAGCATGCTTATAACTGTGGTGTAAATCCAGCATACTAAGACTAGAATATCTGAACAGGAAAAGAACATGAATATTTGTACTTTGAAACATTACACTCAAGGAGAATTTTATGGTAACCGACAGGTTCTTATATTATATCCAAACTGAATAAATTTCAAGAAATGAAACGCAGTGTGTGTGGTTTTTTTTTTAATTTTATTTTATTATTATTATTATTAACTTATTATACTGGCAAAAAGCAGGTTATCAAAGTAAATATGGGGTAGCAAGATGCCGGTTCAGTGCAATTCCACACCTGTGAAACATTATTGCTGGAACTGATAAGGCTATTACTCGATTTTAGTTTGGTGTATTTTAACGTTTACTAGCTTGAAAGTTTCGTACATTTGCCTACTGTTCGGTGATTCTTGTCTCTATCTTAACATAGTTACGGTCATTGAGTATTGAGTTGAAAATAAGGACTCCTCAAGCATAGAACTAACTTTCATCTTAATTTCTGCTTCATTGTTGTTGTTGTTGTTGTTGTGTGTGTGTTTTTTTTTGTTTTGTTTTTTCACTTTCTGTACTCGTGTTATAAATGAAATTGATATTGAAGTTTCGTATAATTTATTAATATAATTTATAATTGAAATTGATGACAATTGCGAATTAACATTACAACTGCCATCAGAAGTGGGCTTTTCCATTCATCAAATGTAAACAAAAAATATCTGGCGCACGGCAATACTGAAAATTTTGTCGTGATGTCGGCGTAAGAAAGGTCTTGGTCTTATTGTAGTGAAATGAAAACCTTCGCTCAACTTAGATTTCGTTGAAATATTTACCTTCACCCTTGAATTTTCGCACGAACAAATGATTCGAATATTATGTCTCGTTCAGATGATCGAAACTCAGATGGCAATCAAAGCGAAACAAGTTGACGAACTGAATACGCAAGCTACTTTCTTGGAGAAGACCGTTCCTGAGAAGATCGACGATATTAAAGCGAAGAAATCTAAAGTTGAGGAACGGTTCGAGCAGTTGAAAGCTCCGTTACTTGAAAGACAACAGCAATTGGCTAAGAAAAAAGAAGCTTATCAGGTGAAAATTTTTTGTTTCTGTCTCCTTTTTAGATCTTACCCACGATTTTCTATGTGTAAGTTCAATCTATAACTTACGTGTATACGCCTTCTCAGTTCCGTCGTGACGTCGATGATGAAAAATTATGGATATCTGAAAAACGGCCGCTGGCTTTGAATACAGATTATGGTAATTCGTTATTCAACGTCCACATGCTGAAGAAGAAAAACCAGGTGGGTAAACTGCTGTCAAATCGTGTGTAAAATTTCGATGCCAGGAAGTATAATATTTGTTACTCTTAAAGAGTCTTAAACAAATTTAATGAGGTCTCGAAAGACTCTTAAACAGCTTGAAAGTTCATAACTATCTTAGTCATAAAGTTTGAGAGAATCCTAAATCGTCGCGTGAGCAAATCTTGAAGCGCCTTGATTAGCGCTCTAAATAGTACGTGAATAAGGGATACCTGTGTACGTAACGCTTACAGATTTGAATCCGTGTCAGTTCGTGTACACGTATGTGCTACCCATGAATGAGTCCCTCCCCCCCTTTTTATATTATTATTATTATTAAAATATCTCATCAGAATGAAACTGCCAAAAAAGTGCATGAAATTTCCTACAAATAAGTGTACAGAAGAGGGGGGGGGGTATTTCTTAGCGGAAATTTGAAGCATGAAAAATGGCTTACGAAAACGAGAAAATGGCGTGAATTTTCATTTTCGAAAATTGGTAGACACCATGGAAGTTCAACTAGTCTGCGATAGTCTTCACGAGATTTGATCAAGTCTGGAAAAATTGGACGTGCAAATTTGGAAGCATCATGAAGTGTTTTCTACGAGCCTTGATGATTTAACCCGAGTCATGGAGGATTCTTAACGAATTTCGAATGATTCGCCAAAAGCGTCTTGGAAAATCCTAAACAAGTCTGTAAATATGTGAAAGAATCTTGAACTTGGTGTGGTGGGACGTATGGCGATGCGCGCATGCCAAAGTGGCCCCTATGACACCGCACCCCCGACCACAGGAACTACCCTTTCGAGTATCGCGTCAGTGACCCTTGTCTTAAGTCTTGTTACAGTCTGGAAATGTTGGAAACTGTTCAACTTACATTCGAGTTGAAATGAATAATAAATGCTTGTGGCGCTTAGCGAGAGAAAGGTGACTGAAGAACGGAGATGAAAATGTAGGGTAGAAAGGGGGAAAAGGGAGAATGAAGAAACTGAAATTATTGTGGTGGTTGAAGGAGACGTTGTGTAATGATTTGCCATGCATATTACTTGTTTGCAGTCTTTGGCTAATGAAATTGACAATCACGAATCTCGAATTCTCACTGTTTGTAACAACGGCCAGAAACTAATCGACGAAGGTCACGAAGATGCCGAATTGTTTACGGATTTGATTCACGATTTGAAGCAAAGATGGCAGGAACTGAAGGAATTGGTAAACCATCGGTATAAGATGTTACTCCAGTCAGAAAATGCTAAGCAGGTAAATGTCGGACGTTTTGATTACCGATACCGCCTTTTTTCCCCGTAGTTCTCTTCGTCGAATTATACTTCCATTTTATTTCACCGTTTAGTACTTATTTGACGCCGGTGAAGCCGAATCGTGGATGGGTGAACAGGAACTGTATCTTATGATCGAAGATCGCGGGAAAGATGAGATTTCTTGTCAAAACCTTATGAAAAAACACGAAACTGCTGAACAGGAAGTCGAAGATTACGCGGACATTATTAGACAGCTTGGTGAAACCGCGCGCCAGTTGACGAGCGAAATGCATCCAGAAAGGTAGGAATCGAAATTATTCTTCCTTAATCAGCATTGATTGCGTAGCTTTTGAGCGCTTGCATAATACACACACGAATTTGCAGCGACGTTGTGGCTGTTAAACAGTCGCAAGTTGACAAATTGTACGCCGGACTGAAAGACCTAGCGCGTGAGAGGCGAGCTAAACTGGATGAAGCCTTGCAACTATTTACGTTGAACCGTGAAATCGGCGATCTTGATCAGTGGATTACTGAGAAGGAAGTAGTTGCTGCATCTCAAGATCTGGGACAGGATTACGACCACGTTACGGTTGGTTGAACTTAGCATTTATGGGTAATTCTACAGAAATGCGGACTATTTTGAGTACATGTTTTATAGTTTTATTTAATCAATTTTTTCCATCATTTTTTTGTGGGCCTTTAGTACGTACTTACCGAAGTATATGGTACACGCATTGAGCATACAGCAGACCCCATGGGATGGGGTACTGGCACTTTTAAGGTATCATTGGCACTACGAAGGAAGATCACCATGATGGAAAAAATTGAATATTTTTCTATTCTGTCAACCATTCACAATTTCAAAGTAGGAAGTAAAGATGTGTGGTTCTTCAGGCAAACTTGCTCCTCACTGAGATGAACTTTAGACAATTTTGAAGTTTGTGGCTGGAAAATGATGGTCATTACGATGGATGTTTTTAGAAGTACGAAATAAAATTCTTCTGAGTTGATCAACTAAATTTGTTATCAAGGCAACGTATTTGGCGCGATCAGTAATTTCACCAATGGATAATCATGTGATAATTACAGAGAACAACAGGACCACTTTCCGCATTCAAAAAATTTGCAAGAGACACTCAAACAGCCAATTGAAAACATGATGTATACTTCCATTTATCCCGATCAGTGTTACTATTCTCGTTTAAAACAAAAATTTTCAATAAAACAAACTAAAAATCGTAGACGGTGACGGTCACCACGATGGAATTTTGACCCCTTTGAGTTAGATTTTAGTAGTGAATGGGTGAGGATAAAAATATGGACAATGTAGAGGACATCATTCTTTAAATTTTGGCTTCAAAATTTTCCAAATAGCATTCATAGAAATCGAGATATTATTCAGTTAAAAAGTAATCCACATTTCTGTAGAATTATCCATATACTCTACCGAATTCGAGAAAATGAAATCGTGAGAAATCGTGTTCATGTTACACAGCTGTTGTGGGAACGGTTCAAGCAATTTGCTCGCGATACGGAGGCCATCGGTACCGAGCGTGTGCGTAGCGTGAATGCCTATGCTGATCAGCTTATCAGCAACAATCATAATGATTCGGCAATTATAGCGGAGCAAAAGGATGGCTTGAATGAATCGTGGCAGGATTTATTAGAAATGATAGATACGCGGACGCAAGTAAGATTTTTTTTTTTTTCATTTGCTGTGAAGACCCAAACATACTATCGATACGAAGTTGATATCGGTGTTACTATGAGTCGTATTATACCAATTGGTTGTGTGAATGTACTACGCCTTTCTGAATATGTGGTGCAGACACACGATCAAATAAGTTCAGTTCTTCCATTCGATTAATTTCGAACGCTTTGGAAACATCGAATTGGATGTCCTCTTCTTGTCGTTGAAATTTCGATCTGAAACTGTTTTGAACGCTTGCAGATGTTGGCTGCGTCACGAGAGCTTCATAAATACTTCCACGATTGCAAGGACGTGTTAAACCGTATCCTAGAAAAGAAACATTCTATGTCCGATGAACTAGGTCGCGACGCCGGATCGGTGCACACGTTATTGCGAAAGCATCAAAATTTTATCCAAGATCTACAAACCCTGCAGTCGCAAGTGCAGCAGATCAAGGATGAGTCGCATAAATTACAAGAATCTTATGCCGGTGACAAGGCCAAAGAAATCACGAACCGTGAAGAAGAAGTCGTAAATGCGTGGGAAGACTTACAGCAAGCATGCGAGAATCGTAGATTGAAATTGGGCGACACGGGTGACTTATTCAAATTCTTTAACATGGTGCGAATGTTGATGTTGTGGATGGATGACGTCATCAGGCAGATGAATACATCTGAGAAGCCTAGGTACAATGTAGTTCGGAGAAAAGCTTCGGAATTTGTCATCTAGAAGTGGCTAGCTTACGTATTCATTTTATGTGCAGAGACGTGAGCGGTGTTGAACTCTTGATGAACAACCATCAAAGCTTGAAGGCCGAAATAGATACGCGGGAAGACAATTTCACAGCTTGTATTTCTTTAGGCAAGGAATTGTTGACCAGGAACCATTACGCCTCGAACGAAGTACGTCCGCACTCCCCGTGAGTTCGCTCTCATAGCTGTTTCAGACTGGTTGAAACAGTTTTTAATCAAATATCTGGTTTGTTTTTCATCAGATTAAAGATAAACTATTGCTTCTGAATAACCAAAGAAATTCACTATTGAGTCGGTGGGAAGAACGTTGGGAGAACCTGCAATTGAGTAAGTTATTTTAGGAACCTCGTTTCAGTAATGCTGCTATTAATTTAAAGAGACGAGAGTACCTATTGTCTCACTTTCTGTATAATAATTCCAAATGAAATTCCTTCCTCGAGCCTCTTTGGAATGAAATTCAGAGCGAATTCCAACTTTCGTTTGAACCTAAATTTCGATAGGCTAATTTACGGTTATTTCGATGTTGAAATAGAATCTCCCTATTTTTTTTATTTTATTTTTTGAATTATTATTTCACAGCTGAACTACCAGTCAAGCAAAAGACGGAAACGTAGTTGACTGTTGCAATTCTTATTTTGTCTAGTATCCGAATTTCAGTTAGTTTAGCTGCAGAAAATTTTGACTAATAGTATGCTAAAATATCAGTCTCGAAAGTTAAAAATATTCTAGTTTGATTGCATCCTGGGCGATATATCGTTTTGCCTGTATTTCGATTCATTTGGCTGGATAATATCGAACGATTAATCTTTCATCATTTTTCAGTATTGGAGGTGTATCAGTTCGCTCGCGATGCTGCTGTTGCCGAAGCCTGGCTCATCGCCCAGGAACCCTACCTATTGAGTCAAGAATTAGGAGTTAGTATTTTCGTATTATTTTCGATTAATTTTCTCAGTGACTAAAGTATAGACCGTAATTCTGATGTGCATTGCGAACACGTTCCGAACTTGAGAAATTTCTTCATGTTGTGTACTTATTACACTACACAATAACATGAAAAACAATGGGATGAGATTATATATATATTATGTTCACATCGTTGGTTTTTTATAAAATCTTGAATTATTTTGTAGTGTTACTAACTAGTGTCTGATTTCGATTTGTAGCATACGATAGACGATGTTGAGAATCTGATTAAAAAGCATGAAGCTTTTGAAAAATCGGCCATCGCCCAGGAAGAACGTTTCTGCGCATTAGAAAGACACACTACAGTAAGTGTATATCCTTACATTTTCTCTGGTTTTATTCGTACAGTCCTACTGAAAACATCTTCATTAATTTGAATTTCGTCGCAGTTCGAATTGAAAGAATTCAAACGACGCAAAGAAGAGCAGGAAGAGCGTGAACGATTACGACAAGAAGAACTCGCCAAACAAGCCACTCTACCGCTATCTGATGCGAAAGATAAGTAAGTTTGATACGAATGTTTGCAATTATGAATTTTGTCATCTAATTATGCGCTCATTTGGTTTAAATGACTGAGACTGTATTTGAGGAACTGTTTACGATTGCTGGAAATGGTAACTTTCGTACTCTCTGTCTCAGATCATTATGCAACATTGGTTTTGTTCTGTACATTCTGCTATTATTATTATTATTATTTTACTTACGTATTTATTAATTTTTCTTCTTTTTAAACAATAGGGTAGATGGTGAAACAGGTGCTGGAGAAGCCCGTCAAAATGGCGAGAAAGAAGAATCAAAGCAAGGTAATTACTTGAAATTTATTCTGCATGATGCTGGTTGAGATGAGTCTAGAAATATTATCGATACTAACCTTTTTTATTTATTTTTAACGTTTAACCTTTCCGTCGATTGTTTCTTCCGCCCGGTGATCGGAGCATTGAGAAACTGACCTCGAATTTTGTACAGTTTGTAAACAATTCCACCGTTGTCCTATGTTGATGTTCCGCTATTGGTTTTATAATTCAAAATCTCTGGATCCTTAACTCTCTTCTTTTCTGTCATGTGATCCTAAACCCACGTGTAAATGATGTACAAATTCCAAAATAGAAATTAAAAGGGCGTGTAAACTAGTAGCACATCTTTATAGACCAAAAAACGTTGGTGCACTGAGAAAACTAGAATTTCAGATCGTTTTCATCAAGTCTGTAAAATAATTTTTGTTGAAAAAAAAAAACTGTCAATATGACAAGTGATAAAAAGTGGAATAGTTTGTTCAGTTGATTATTCAGATTAGTCGCATACGGTCGCTACTACCGTTTCCTTGTACCAAAAAAGAAGTCCTTATTAATGCATTGCGACCTCATATTATGTTTTATATACGTTTATCATTTTCGTATTATTTACACGGCGCACTTTTATTTTACCCTTTTATTATAATCACGCTAGTGTTTATTCCCAACAATTTTTCTTTGTCCGCCATGCTTCCGTTAATGAAGTTTCTCAGCGTAAACCCCCGACAAAGTTAGCGCTTACTTCGTCTATTACAGTGCAACGTAAGTTATTATCCCAACTATTTTTTTTCCTTTCTTCGTTCATCGCCTTGTAATTATATTTTGAAAGTCAAAAATGCTCCGTACTTAAGCTTCCGTTATTCTAAACAATCGACTGCGCTTTATCAAAGAACATATTTTCGGGTATGAAAAGCAGGTGAGTTATATCTCTCTATTTGCATGCGGCCAGGCAGGTTGTGGCTGCGTTATCATTTCATCGCTGCTGCTGCTTTTTATTTTTCTTCGTCTTCTTGATATTGTTAGTTTAATAGGCAAGTCATATGCATTTCAAGTCGTTAAAACTTCTCGGTATGTTCGTCACCGTTGCCTGGTAAGTTAAGGTGTATATATACACACCGAGGAACAAAACATTGTTTCCGGAACTTTTCATGTCGTCGACACATGTTCCAGAAAGTATGTACATCGCGATGCACAACATTGATCGTCGTACCTTGCAACGTCGTATCGACGACAATGTTGCCGAAATTTCATCGACTTCGGGATTGAGTAACATTAACATTTGTTTCCGGAACAATGTTAAGTTCTTCGGTATGAATCTACCATGCGAGTCGAGCCGCTGTCCCATCGGTTGTATATCAATAACTTCGCATATTTTTCATTTTTCATTAAACCTTCGTAGCATGATGTTGCATGGAAGTTGGCGTATTAAATAGTTTTCCTCCTTGTTTTTGTTTCCTGTGTTTCTTTGCACGTTACGTAAAATAGTGCATGCGGTCGAGTCTTCTTTAAGCCGCGATAAACAGCCGAGAAGTGTAACGACGCCTGTTGATGGGAAGACCAGATCGCCGACTAGTGCAATTACTCCAAGTAAGATATAATCTGGTGAAACGTTAAAAAGGAAGAGTTAGATACGGGAAGTTGACTAGTAATATGGAATATGAAAATGATTACCCGATCTGTATTGAGATTGTACCGAGTATTAATATTTCAAACAAAGGGAAAACGAGGACGTACATTTGAAGGGTTTACTAAGCATACGAGGTGGATTCTGTGTCCGTTTAGATGACTAGAATCAGTAGCGAAACTAGCTGTTTTTTCTAGGGGGGGGGGGGGGTAACAACTGAAAATTTGCCGAATAAAATGAATTGAAAATGAATATTTTGCCGAGTGGCCAGTAAACTTTATTACATTTATCGTTCGCCAACTGCCGATTTGCCGAATTTTTAACTGCACTGGCGACCCAGGGGGGGTAACCCCCCCCCGTTGTTTTGCCCCTGACTAGAATATACAACTCGTCGATGTACAGCTGTTCGAGTGATGGACGGGGTTTATGTACGAGTACGTACTTGTGAAAGACACTTCTTTTGAAATACATACATTAATTTGTGAGAACCTTCCTTTTTTTCTTTTTGTACGATTTGACGGAATAACTCTGTCCGCGTTGCATGAAACATTATTAATCAATCTTTATCTCGATATTTTGCTCTTATTTCGGCGAGTGCAGTTTCGAATGGATCATTATAACGACAGCATGCCAGCATGACGTGTTTCACATTTACTCTTCCATTTATTTTTCTGCTTTTCACGCTATTTTCCGCATAGCTTTATTTATTAATTATTCCGTCTTAATTTTATTTTAAATCCTAATCAAACGATTTGGGTATTGTCCTCACTACGTATTATGCCGGCGAAGATGCGTATTCGATTCCAGTTTTGGCTAACAGCATTGCTTGACATTCTTGGCACTGAAAGAGCCGAATATCGTTTTCATTATTCATTGACAATATTTCACTGCTAACGCTCGAAGTCGTCTTACGAATTATAATGTGAAATAGTGGCAATAAACCTTGGACACCCTAAAACGATCGGAAAACTAAGCTTTGAAAGTTTACGATTGCTTACCCTGACTGTAATTATCGTGCCATTATCTTTTGGCTCAAGTCGAATTGCGCCGAACAACGAAAAAGTATAGGTCGAATTGCGCAGGAGAGCGAAAAAGGTTGCGCCTAGCAACAGAAAAGATATAGGTCAAATTGCGCCGTGAACGATTCATTTGACCGCAAGAACGAGAAACGTTATACTAAGGACCGCAGATGTCTGTAGCGTCTTGCAGACTACGAGACTCGTCCAGTCACGTCAGCCATGCACGTCCATAGGTACATTACTTCATTGGTATCGCGATGTACAAATAGGTATCGTGAATCACTGTCTGTAAGCTCGTACTTGTTGATATTATTCATCGGTGTGTTGGGTGCATGTATGACGATTCGCATACTCTCGTCTGATTGTGAAAGGACTCTTAGTTATCTTACCAGTTCAGAGGTTCATATTGTTCATTGTTCCGCAGCCAATCTTCCTTCATTTCACATTTGTTTGTCGAGTGATCTGTTAATCGTGATACATTTCTCCTCGTACTTGTAAAATTGGACGAGCGTAAAAAACAACGGGATGAGATTATATGATTGTAGCTATATTTGGAATGTTGAATACGATAGCATTAACCATTTTCCTCAAAAATCTCACGTTTTCCATATTCAAAATTGAAATTTCATCAAATTTTTCACTCTGTTCTTTTTTGTCGTCCCCGAATAGCTACGGATCTGGATAATACTGAACGCGCATTGTTGTTTGGCCAGTGGTATCATCTTGATGATACTAAAATTCGCATTCAACATAGGAAATAGAAAAAAAAAAAATGAACTATAATCAAAAAATTAACATCGGCATTAGATTCCTCGTCGAAAATGCATTCAGAGTCATGTTTTATTCTCACGTCATTGTTTTTAAAAAAATCTCAAATGGTTGTGTAGTGTAATGATTTCAAATTTCGAAAAGTTCTAATTAAAGATGATTTGACCATTGTAAGTGGCGATGTACGAATAAAAATTGTAAAACTATAATCTTCACGAATAGACTAAGGAATGTAATGGCGAAGAATGAAAATGTTACGCTTATTCTGGCTGTTCGAAGTCTGCATGAAGTGTGACGAGAAGAATGATTCTCCTATAAGGCGTTCCGATTAATCGTTCGCAGCGCAATTCGGCCCATCGTATTACCCGAATTTGGCGCAATTCGGCCGTTGCCCATCTTTTCGCTACGGCAAACATGAAGGTAGGGGAAAAGAATATGTGCCAGAGAATAGTTAGAATAGTTCACGAACCATTCGGAACAGTTAAAAAATGGATTTTGGGATTAAAAAGTAGGGTACTCTGCTTCACAGATTGCAATTTATACTATAATTCCAATTGCTTTGACGCGGTAAAGAAAAAAGTAGCATTTGGTCTATAGAACGGCTTGTATAAATCTAGAGCATAAAAATATTAGGTTTTGAAAGTGAAAAATTGTGTATTCAACCACTCCAATTATGATGCATATACGATGCTACATTTTGCTTTTGTCATAGTGGGCAGAGTTAGGGAGAGGGATAAAACAAGTTCAACCTTGAAATATTGAAACAAACGTGAAAAAAAAAGAACTGCAGTGTACGAACCATTGCAGAAGTGGCTCATTTTCGATTTCCAGCCTAAGAGGCATTTAGATGTACATTCGAGGCTTAGATCTCTTTTTTCGATAAGAGAACAGGTGGAGCAGAAAAATATAATTTAGAATTTTGAAATCAAAATAGAAATAATCAATTTCAAAACTTGTTTTTCAGTTGACAAAAGTAATATTTAAAAAAAGTGAAACTCACTTCTCCCTACATAGTTGCTGTACGCACGATCCTTCAGTTTACGGTGCAGAATCTGAACAATAGGTAAGGCATTATTAAGAGGTATAGTGGCGCAACAAGAAATTGGCCGCGTAATGACTAAGAATATTTGCCGCTGCTACCCCCTTCCCAAATCAAAATTCAGTTTTGCAATTTTATAAATTTATTTAGGAAAAAACCTGGTGAATAAAAATACAGTATGTAAAAAAAAAGATAAAAAATTTTTTTTCCTAATCGAATTAAAAAAAAATTCACTTTTGAAAATTTGCCGCCTTTTGGAAAAAGTGTCGCCCGGAGACATGTCGCCCTTGTCTCTCTCCTAGTTGCGCCACTAACAATAGCTGATTGATTCAACAAACTTGGGATTCGACCGAAAGTACTTTTATCAAAAGTCTTACTTTGTAGCTCCAAGTTTGATACAGGACTGTAATTTACTTTACAGAATACTGTTCTGTAAAGCAGAAATTACAGTCCGCTCCTTCATCAACTTACGCATACCACCGCCGTGAGCGCTAATGTGCTACTCATTTCATTATGAAGCGCTGCGTGGAAGAAGGATTTTCGATCAACGAATTTCTTTTTCCTTATCAGTCGAAAGCCTTTTTTCTACGCAGCGCTTCATTTGACTTCAAAGTTCAGACCGTGATGTATACAGTTTCGAGTTCGACTTTTGTTTTACCGACACTATCGATATTTTCCACGAAATTATCGATAATTATCGACAACGAAAATGTCCGTTAGTTTACATCTCTAATTCGCTATTACCTGATCCATTCTCCAAAAACAAATAAAGTTTTCTTTTTTCCGTACATCTGGATTAAAAAATATCTTGCACAGCCAGGCTCGAAGTGAGTGTGCAGGACTCGCTCCGCAAACTCACGCGCTCGACCTGCAAACACTCACTTTCGAGCCTTGGCGTGCAATATACTATTTCAGAAATTATTTTTTATTCTGTTTGAAAGGATTGCTAGCTGAATTCGCCTCCTGATTGGCTGGTGACTATGTGACGAGTATCTTGCCTGTTGAGTTTATTTTTTCCCCTCTCTCTCTTACCCCTCTGTGGCTGTCACTGTACGAATACTGTACGCTGTAATAATGGAATCTCATACGCATCAACCCGCCAGTGCTTCGCTGATACAACTTTTGCCTTGTGCTCGTTTGTTAGCATTATCATTTAATTTTGTATTTTGAGCGTTTGTGTTGTTGTAATGTAGTATCGCACGTCATGCCTGCCACGCCTACTAAGGATCGTAAAAAGGATCGATCTCGATCGAGATCTCCGTTCCGCAGTTTCCGTTGGAAAAAATCCACGCCTAAGAGTCCGTTAGCCCAAACGGCCTCCGCTAGTGACGATGAAGGAAATATTAGTCGGGCTGCTGCAGGTCAGTCTTCAGCTATGTCGCGCTTTTTTTTTTTTTTTTTTTTTGGTCAATATTCAATTATCAAGTAGCATTCCATCGACTAAACGAGAAGAGTATTCTCATTCGCATCGATCGGTAGGTATTAGTAAGTTTGTTCTTATAGATAGATTGAACATACGTCGCCGTGAAGTGGTAGTTTTTTTTAAATTTTTATTTTTTATTTATTTATTTGACTGTAGATTGATCGTATTTCAATAATAGGTGCTACCGCTTCCACTTAGGAAAGCTCATATTATACATGTACACGAATCAGCCAGCCTCTATACCTACCTCCTGTTTTCTATTTATGTAACAGATTGTATATGATCATACATTTTACGGTTGTGTATGCATGTGTTAATGCATGTCAATGGATTGCCTGTCTACTCTCTATTAATTACTTATCTAGATTTTATTTGTATTAGTCTTCCGTACAAGACATTTTAATTGGGCAAATACTTACTCACATGGTCGGCAAATACTCGTGAAATTAACAATTATCCAACTGTTCTCTGAAAACTCGGACTCGTCCTTGAATTCACTATTTGTTTATTTGTCGTTAGGTTCAGCATCGCCGGGACCTTTGTTACCATTGGAGTCAACGGTAATGAGAAAGCACGAATGGGAATCAAATACGAAGAAAGCGTCAAGTAGGTGAGTGCTCTGTGGTAACCGGCCGGGGGGGGGGGGGCTCAGCTGATCGGTAAACGTGGGTTGGCAGATTTGAAATTGATCAGTTTGATTGAGGTTGTATGTGTTGCGAAGACAGAATTGAGTCTGATCCGCGTGTACTTGGCTATAATATTAAACAGTTGATGTAACTTTTATGAGATTGAGACTGCGACCGAGTCTGTTGCAGTTGCCTATCCGAGAAATCTAGAGACAGTAATTCTCTGCGATTGGTTAGTTCGAAACAGCTGCTAGAGCTACAACTCGTATATTCTATCAAATCCATAAGCTAAATAATCCGCTTTTGATGATGTGACATGCAGTAGAGTCTCGGTTACGTAGTTGTCGATTATCCAACTTCCCATGTTAGCCAGACAGCCAAATTTCGTTCCCGGTCATATTCCGTGTTATACAGCCTACTTTTTTGTGAATCGCTGCATTTTGTGAATGTAAAGATGAGATTCGTGTGAGATGCACATCTAGTAGTGGTCATGAAAATCATAAAAAAAATGAGTACGTGCACTGAAACCGCAAAAAAGTCAACAAAGCTAACGTTCCGGGTTATCCGGATTTGTGTGACCCGGGGCGGACCCCGTTTTCCAATTAAGCCGGATAATCGAGACTACTGTATCTGTATCTTTCGTTCGATACACATTCTTTTAAAAGTTCACGAATTTTATTGTACGAGTGACCTAATAAAAGTTCGACGTATCTCCGCCCTGTGACTTGTTAATTATCTGGTAGATTATACTTCCCCTTTTACACGTTATACTCGGAAGTATAAAAGCATTTTTTTCTTCTTCTTTTTCATTCACAGATCATGGGAAAAGATCTACATCAAATTACAAGGCTCGACGATCTGCTGTTACAAAGACCAGAAATCGGCTAAAAATCATCCGGATGTGTACTACAAGGGCGAAATGCCAATCGATCTGCGAAACGCCACTGTTGAAAGAGCCATCAATTACGTGAAGAAAAATAACGTGTTCAGAGTAAAGTAAGTTATGTCTCCACTTTTTTAAATTTTCGTTTACAGTAGCAGTATTTATATCACTCGAGGGCTGTAATGGACCGCGGACATATTACTCGACTTTCTTGAGTTAGACTGATTTCAAGTTGATTTGAAAAAAAATTGACGGAAACAAGCGAGTTACAATTTTTTTCCCTTTTTTTTTTTACAATAATAATAACTTTGTAGTAGTGACGTAGTGTTTGGGTAACCTCAAATGTAGCCTTATTTCCCTTGTTCTTCAATGGTGAATGTAGATGGATTACCTGATAATGAAACAGCCGAAATGAATTCGTTCGAAACTACGAGTTTAGCCACTGTCACATCGATCTTCGGCGAAGGGTACTCGTGAATTAGTAATTCCATTAGTACGACTGATTGATAAAAAATTGCGTGCTTTTTCATAGAAGCGTGAGGAGTACGGTTAATTTCGGAAAAGTGTACAGATCAATTTGAAAAAATAACGTTGGAACGCAGGAATGGTGCAGCGGTAATTGTATTAATACATTTACACCCCCTCCCCTTAATTGCAAAACTATTGAGCTAGTTGATCAACAAAAAAGTATTTTGATAACCTGGTAACCTATATTTTGTTCGTCGACTCGACTTTTTGTACCCCGCATCACCACAAAAAAAAAAAAAAAATGACATTGATTTGAAAATTGACTCTACGAGTAAAACCTTCGGACACTTGTGGGTTCACAATTGGGAGGAAATAGTAATTTGTCTGAGTTCCAGCTATACTTAGCCGGATACGGCCTGAAATGGAAAGTATTTTCAACAAAATGTTCCGTATTCTGCATTCCTTGTAAAAAATTAAACGTAAGTTAGGCGTTCAAAATAACCCCTTACATTATCACGTTCGCTGTTACCATTTGCTGTTTATGTTCTTCGATTAAATCCTACATAGATCATTCTATTCGTCGATCACGTAACGTACCGACGAACTTGCAATTTTCAACTTGGAGCGTGTTTGTTCGACGAATTACGATGCAGAATTAATGAGATGTACGACCTGATCTATTTTTGTGAGCTAAATTCTATGTAGCCAATTCGGTGGTAGATTGAAGAAACGGAATAAGGACGGATATCTCGATGTGAGAAATCAATTTGCAGACTAGTCGCAATCTTTATAATGAAGCAAAATTGTACGATTTCATCTGTGGCATCGTCGAGTAGCATACTCGTGTATTGCACTCGTTCGAGTGATCAAAACTCGTGTGTCCAGGATGTCTACCGGTCCCGAAAAACACCGAAACCCCGGAGAAATCCCGTATTTGACAAACAGGGCCTGAAAACCCGAAATACCCCAGAATTTGTCTAAATGATCCCGGAACAGAAACTATCTAAGGAACAGCAGTTTTTTCCATGAATTAGAAAATTGAATACTGCCAGAAAAATTGATACGATTTGATGTGCCCTTTGTTAGAATTTAAGGAGGGATGAGAGGAAACATTTTTTCCAGTGGGCCCCGGAAAGTCCCGGATTTTCATTTTCCGATTTTGGTTGACAACCTGATGTTATCATCCTCGAGCAGACCTTTTCTCATTCCTTGATCGAACCGGAACTATCATTCCCGTTGTGTTTTTTGCTTCTCACATACAGAACACAGGGCGGAGCTGAGTACCTGTTTCAGCCGAAAGAAGACGACGGCCCAGATATGCAACAATGGATCGCGTCAATTTCTGCGATAATCGAGGAGGGCGCTGTCGCCGGTCCTTCTAAATCGCAGACACTTCCCGCGGCACCCAGCGAACGTAAAGATGAACCAAAAAGACGTAGTTTCTTCACTTTAAAGAAAAGGTGAGTAAGTAATACGAACCGGACATTTGTTCCGTTCTTGTTTTGAATTGGTGAACGGATAATTTTCACGTAACCCGTATTGATTTTCGTTAATAATATTTGTGTTCTGTTTCGCAGTTAATCACACAAAATAGAATGTGCTTGACGAGACACAAAGCCTGTCGAGGGTTGCCTTACTATATATATTATTACTTTATTTATTTATTTCTGTCGAAAATTATGCGCAACAACGTCGAAATTATAATTTAAAGAAGCATTTTACGATCGTGTTCGTTTATTTTTAAGACAGGCGAAAAGCAAAATAAATTTTAAAATGAATTAGGAAACAAAAACTATTACTACTTTAATTATTATTTTAATTTATTTACACACACCGTATTTTCGTTGAATTTTCTTTTTATATCACCGTTTCAACGTATTTTATAAAATTATAACGACGTGTATTAAAATAATACTATTATACTTGCAAGTTTCATCACGAATGTAAACGAAGGCTGGCAGTATATTACTCGTTTCCTACTTTGCGACGTTCGTTTTTATTAAAAACTTTCTATCTGTTTAGAAAATAGGAATCGAGCGACTTATAGCCATTTTTACTGTTCTTGTAATTAATTATTGTATATTATTAATTTAAAACGTCATTTCGCTGCTATGTTATTCGTACCTGTTTTTTGTTTTTTCTCGCGCCCATTGTATCATCACTGATGGTTAATATACGAGTATCATTTCGCGCTATTTTCTGTCTTTTTACTTTTGATTATTATTTTATTTTCTTTTTCAGCTTTTCAATTCCGATATTGAATTTTCCTGTAGCATTTACAATGTCATTATTGCATTCTGTAATTTGCTTTTAATTATATAAAAGTTAGCCGACGGTGTTCGTTATTGCCGCTGTTCATGGCAGTGTGAATGGTGTAAAAGATTGTATATTTCAATAAATGTACGCGCATGCTAGTATAATTTTTTTGATATTTAACTGCAGATGGCGGTGATCAGTGTCAACTAGGTCATTAGGACACTCGGACAATTCTATATTTATATCTTCGAATAAATCAAATTGAGATCTGCTTATCTTTTGTTTTTACTCATTTTCTACATACCATCTTTCAAGGGACTCGAGCGTTCAGGCTAAAAAATAATTTTTTCAAAGTTGAGGATTGTCATGTTTTTTCAAATATTTCAAGTCAACATTAGTCTTCAGGACACACCAACAATTCTCTATTTACATTCTCGAATAAATGGAAATTTGACTCGATTATCTTTTATTTTCACTCATTTCATAGGTATTATCACTGAAGGGATAAGAGCGTTCAGGCAAAAAAATTTGAGTAGAGGACTAATGTATGTTCTATAGCGCGGTCACAAATTGTTCATTTTTAATAATTTGGAACCATCTGTAAGAATCCGAAAAATGGACCGAATTTCCATCGTGAAAATGCATCCTTTTTCTGAGCAAGAATAGATGCTTCTCTCACAATTTTATGTCAATGTTGAGTTATAAAATTTTCAAATTTTTGTATTAACTTTCATCAATTTTCTTCTCATCTTTCTTAATTTTCGAAAGATCTCAATTCTTTTGAAAGGTTTTTCTTTACGCAATCGAACTAAAAAGTATATCTCGTAAAATATCCCTAATTTGATAGAGTTTCTCTTAATTTTTTCTCACTTCTACGTCTCGAGTTTCTCTGGCGTTTAGTACCAAATATTATGAATGTGTAGCAGAAGGAAAGAGAGGAATAAAAATACTCGAATCATTTTACCGAGGTCAACTTATTACATGATAATGATAAAAAGCAACTGGACGCTATTCAGCAAGAGGGAACCAACTAGCAAAATCCGCTTTTTGAGAACACGTGATTCGAAGTTTAAGAGCCATGCAGAAACTATATAACACAGCGTTTACTGATAAGCATTTTTCAACGGGAGTACACATTTTTGAATCGGGGGCCCAATTTTGAAAATGTCTACTTTTTACGCTCTTTCCAACGATACTAATAACTCATTTTGCCTACAAATGTTAAATGGTTCCCTCCTGCTGACAAGCGTCTAACTGTTCTCCTGATAAAGAAAACATCAGGACATATTAGGACCACACTATTATTCATTCTGACCAGTTGAATGGTGTATTGGATTTTTTCTTCAAAACTAACTATAATTATGTTGTGCATGAAATTTTTTCCAAATTTATAATTTTAAAAATCCCTATATAAATGGAAGGCTACGAAGTACGACCCGTTGAAGATTTTGATGTGCGTATCCAAGTGGAACGCATTCGGAAAACCACTTCCACTACTACATTGATGAGCTCTGTATATAAAACGGGGTTAGATGCAAGAGTGGTAGTAAAGATACGTCGTTGGCGTAGCGCCACTGACATTCGCATTCCATGCGCGTGCGTTTTCTTTGAAAAGACAAAAGGTCGTAGTTGCATTTCCACTCTAATACGTGTACGCAGCGCAACTAGATTTTCATGTTTTTAGTGGGAAAATCTTCAACGGGGAAGATCCTTTTATTCATGAGGATGAATTTGATTTTAAAAATATCATACCACATTTCAAAACTCCAGTTGATAGAATAAGATTAAAATGTGAAACTCTAGATCCACTTTCAGGTACCTACATAAAATTCAACATTTACCTGAATTTCAAACATTAAAATATGTACTAAATGCATAGTAAATATGTGCCAGCAGTGCAGGCTTGTCCTACAGATTATCCTTTATTTGAGTGTTTTATGAAGAGTTATTGAAAAAGAAGTAGAAGATTGTGAAAGTGATATTCTCCAACATGACTTAGAATCTGACGTTGAATTAAATTATGTACATAATAATTAAAAACATCAATGAGTACATAATCTACCTTTCCTAGCTCTTGTCTTTTACAGTATTATTATCTGTCTTGTCTTCACTGACCAAAGAAGCCGGGGTTGCAAATTATTATTTTAATATCGAAGTTCTTTTGTATAAAACCAAGTCTTATCATTAATTTCCAAGGGATGGTTATTCCAACCGATGGTTATTCCAGCGGTTGGTATTTCCAACCGTTTGACTTTCCAGCAGATGACATAGAGCCAAAACAACTTATCAGGAAAAGTACCTACTTCAATAAAAGTACAGTTTAACCCAGTTCTCAAATGTTTTTTTAAATCAAAAATAGGTACATGTTTTCAGCTCAGCCCCAATTAGGACTAGAGGACATCAGGACCAATAATTAGGAATTAGGAGTCTGCTGTACTATGATTTACATATTATAGGTATATATTACAATGCTTTCCATTTATTATTGATGAATTTAGAAAAATGAATTTAAGTATTTTAAAGAAATAACAAGTTCATATGGACCCTAATATGTAAAAGCCGACCGAGCGACATTTCTGAGTATATATTGTTACGTATCCACCGGATAGCGCTAGATGAGTTACAATATGACGAAAAAAAGATTTTTATTGAAGACAGCTAACTCAGCGAGATATTGATTCTCAAAAATCAGCTGTAAACGGCGATGCTGTATGTAACGTGTCCTTCTAACGGGAATATCTCGATAGTACACAAATGTGGCTTGGTTGACTTTTGCGTATTAGGGTCCATATGGAAGTTGACCAAATAAAAACACGGGGAAAACGGAACATAATAGATAATATGCAAGGTCGCAGACTGCAGAGGTGCAGCCTGCTTAGGTTAAGCTGAGGTAACTGGTAGCGTGCCGGCTTCTACACCTGTGGATCTGCTGAGTGTGTGCTGACCTGTGGGACGTGCGGGACCTGTTGTGTGTTGTCCTGTGTCTGGCCTTACACTTGATTTATCTCCGACTTCTCTGTCATCTGGCATTGGCATTTGGCATAGAAAGAAGTTGCTACCTGCTACCGCTTGCTACAATTGTTCTTCAAGATCAAGAAGTGATTTCACAAGCCGCGTTCATTTTCGATAATTAGTTCGAGTAAGTGCTAGATTACGAATGTATCATTCTTTTGTTATAAGCCGAAACGCCAGAATGTATTAGTTATTGACTTTTTCCCCCTAAATTGTTTCCGAAAAACACTACTTCTCGCAGGATTGCTGTGTGTTCGTTGAACCGATGATAGTACGAAGTGGTCAAAATGGTGCTCGAGGACGAAATTTTGACTCCGAGTGAACTCCGATATGTGATGGATGATATGTAAGTAATGTACTCGCAGTTTAAGCCTAATTACCCGCTTACACACTGGTGCAATCCATTACTATTGTGGATGATCAGCACGTGCTTGTGAACCCAACGTAAGATAGTTTCGAATTAACAAACTCAGATTTCTAATTGCGAAATGGAAAAATCAACTGTCGATGATCCGTTACGAATTTATATTTTGACCGGCTTTTTCGTGTTTTCAGCAAAAATTTTCCGGAGACTTTCGTGGAAAGTAGTGTTCCGGTTCAACAGTTGCTCACAGACCAGGTAGACTCGTGTGAATCGACCCAGCACTATGACAGTGACCATTCAGATAGTAAACCTAGTTCAAAACGAAAGAGACCAGTGAGTTTGAATTCGTTTAGGGTATAATTGTTTATCGTATTTCGTAATTCTCGTTTAATGTAACAGTAAATAACATCGAAAGTGCGTAAAATGCACCCGAACTTCTCTAAATCGGTAGCGTACGCCAACTGCGAACCATTAATGGAACCAATTTTAATTGAGATGAGCGTTGGGAATCGTGCGAATAATTTTGTTGCTGGCTAGTATCATATAGTTGAATTTGAAGTTCCATCGGCTGCTTATTTAAGTAACTCCTGACGATGAAATATGTGATTTCAGAAACGAATGTGCGACTCCACTCTAAGCGTTTCTACCAATTTAGAAATACTGCCATGTCTGGAACCGTATCCCGGTGTATTTAACTTTCAGTTACAATTACCAGTCGATAACTCGACACACAGGTGGACTGTAAGTGCGGATTGTCAAACTCACGTTTGGATGTTGCATCGATCATCTTCGTAATGTATTTTCAATTTTTTGTAGTATTCGAAGATACTGAAGAAGGTGTTCATCGACATCGATAAAGTTTTGGCTCTACAGTTCAAATGGAATTACGCGGACATTAAAACGGAATCCGAGATGTTCGTCAGAGCTATGCCCGTTTTCACAGTTCACGATTCGTTGAAGGTACCTGTCACGAGATGTCCGCTTCACGTGCAGCCTAAGTGCCCGTTAAATAAAGGTAAATTTTGTTACGTAATTCGATGTTCGTATTTTCGAATCCCATGAAATATGAATCGTAAAATCTCATCCAGCTCGTAGAGTTTGTATTAAATTACGATTGGGAGTCTAATTCTCTCGACAGCTTCCTCGATTATTATCAACGAAAAGCAGTTTTCTTTTCGAGGAAGTCCTAAACGAAAGAATGAATCGTGAAAACTACGTTTTATAGTCTTTAAATATGCTGGAAGAAATGTCGGAAGCGAAAAAGATTGATTTGAAGATTTCATTATCCTGTGTAGCGATGGAAGGCTGCGCAGAAACCCGACGCGTTGTTCGCTGTCAGATTCTTCTTGTGTGGAATATCGGTATTATAGCCGTATTTGTCTAGTGTTACGGTTGATGTTCCTCGGCCTTTAGCCTACGTTTTGATTTCAAGCTGGCCGTATACTTTTTAATTTAGTTACGGGAACATTTTCGTCGTACTGCTTTAGCAAACATTCCCACCTCTGTGTCCCGTTTTCATAACTTCACGCCGAGAACTTTAATTAAGGGTATTCGCGCATTGTCTATTTTTCAACCTATTGAAGTACTGTATTTGGATTTGAATCGGCTTAAGACCTCATGTATGGCAGTATAGGTAATGCGAATGCATATAAACTTTCGTTCTTTCGAGCACGGAGGTCATTCTATGCCTAATGACTAAACGTGGTTATTTTCGTTTTAGATTTTAGATTCGTGGAGCACGTTATGCGTTGCGAGCACAGCAGCACGTCTTACGAGAAGGACCCATTCAGTCAGAGATTAAGTTGCCGTACTCCGCTGAGCAGACCGCAACCTGGTTCCGAGACTACTACGTTGACCTATAAATTTGTGTGTAAAACTTCCTGTTTGTGTGGAATGAATCGGAAGCCAATTTCGGTGATATTCACGCTGGAAGATGCGAAGTAAGCACTCGTCAGCTGTATTTATTGTAAAACGTATTGTAATAATTACTGCGCGATCTGCGATCGTAGCTGTTGCGCTATTTAGGATTGTAGTTTTCTCGGATCTCGAACAGGGGCACGGTTAAAATTGCTTTGTTGGATGCGTAAAAGGTGTACGATGGAAACATGCAGGGCTCATGGTCGGACTACTAACTGGTCATGGGGCCACAAAACACTTATATAAAATAGGAGTGGTGAAAAGCGGCTCCTGTAGGTATTGTGGAGAAAAGGAAGAAACCTCGATCCATATCGTATGTGAATGTCCAGCAATAGCCGGGACAAGATGTGAAGCATTGGGACTAGAGTATCCAGCACCCAGTGAAGTCAAAGGGATAGAGCTCGGTAAAATTCTCACTTTGACTGTAAAAGTGAGAGGCTACTGAGCTGATTCTTAACAGCAACTTGCGGAATAGTGCAATGGACTGCAAAGTCTGAGCATTCGGCGCATACAGCGCTATCTCACACACAAATGCATGAATGAAAGGTACGATGCTAAAGATGAAGGAATGAAAAAAAAAAAAAGAATGAAGGAAAAAAACGAGAGAATAGAAATGTGCGGATTCTTTCTATTTTGGCGAAAAGGAGGTAGGGGAACTTTTAAATCATGTGCTCCCGAGTGCGTGTCACTTGGATGTGACGTTGGTTTTGAAGAGTCGTCTCTAAGCGGACTGGATTAGTTTAACAGTCTTGGACAGGTTTCGAGTAAATATTATAATTTACCCACGAAATGAAGTACCTAATTACGTGTATTCCGAGTGCCGGCTTACCTTTGTGACCCAGTGGTGTGTTGTTATTCCCGAACATAGACGACGAGCGAATTTATTTTAAAAACGCCGAGAATGTTGTGGATTCAAACGAATGATACTTTTCAAAGTTGGTTTGAAAGGTCAGATGTTGAAGATTTTGTAGCTCTGGTCACCCCTGTTGCTAAATGTTTCATGCGAAAGACTGACTTGGCATGACTTATTTCCTGATAACTCCTCTAGCGAATTGCGAGTTTTCAATTAGTTAATTTTGTGACACATCCTCGTGAAACTATCGAACTCGACGGACTTCCATGCGCGTAGTGGTTGTAATTTATGATCGTGTAGTTGACCTATTAAATAACGTAGGTGTACATACGACTTTACTTTGTTCTGAATTTAAAGTAGCGCGTTTGAAACAGTTGTCAATTGCACTTTTGGAACCCGGGTTCTGTTATGAACAAAATTAACGTGTGATTTTGTGGATACTCGTATTTTAGAAGTCCGTAGAAAAATGAATTTGGTGAAAGTGTGGTCCAAATCGAAGAGTCGAAGGTCACTTTTTGTTGGTTCCTATTTTCATCAAACAAACGAATGTCTCTATAACCCACAAAGTGACAGACTGAGCAAAACTCAAGGTCTTTCAGAAGATGGTACCTCAGAGAATGGTTGAAAGCATTCGTGTAACAGAATGGGCTAGAGTGGCTCAAAGAAAATAAACATAGGACAGAAGACGCTTCCTATAGACCTAATGTTACAGCAATTTTGGAGAACAAAATGAGAGACATTTTCGGTATCAAACTTGAAACTGATGCCGTGGCTTCGAATAAATTTAAACTTTTATTTACCTAATATTTTCGTGTGTTAACCCCGTCGTCCGTACGTTGACCAACTGTTGATACTGATGCTGAACTTATGTACAAGAAAAGTTTATCGGTAAATGCTACTTTGAACGGAATTGCCGCTCTATTCTGAAACATAGTACAATTATATAGATTTAGCGGTTTTTTGTGTGTGTTTTTGCTTACAAGATGTCGGATGTTACAAAATCGTTGATGGTACGTTTTATTTATAATTTACCTAACTTATCGTCAGAATACGCTCACGTATCCATTTCGTGCAATACATTATATGCGAGCTGCGTTTCACTTTTCGCTGAGTTGGCACAAATTTGTCCAAAAAAAGTGATAGCGAATAACGTATATTGTACGAGTCGGCTGTTGATCCGTGTGACAATATACTATTTCATCATACACACCTAAAAAGTGGTTCGTTATGTAACACATTATTGGTCGTAAAGAGCGACTTCTTAAGCTGTATCCCGAATGCGGGAGCAAAAGTAACCAGAACGGGAGAGAAAGTACTGACGTGAAGAATCCTATGATTTTTTCAATACACTTTTTAGGTGTGTGTAATAAAAAAACGTCGTATGCACCACAGGAGAGAAATAATCGTTCACACTCGTGCGTTCGCTTCACTCGCTTTCGCTCGTTTCGCGAATCTTTGCACTCGGGTAGAACGATCACTTCTCTCCCTTAATGCATACTGTATTAATTTCACGCCTGTAACTTTCCGCACGTTTGACCATTTAGTTACTCAAATGCCAATTAGCTATCGGTTTTAGTCGTATCTGATTTTTCTGTACCAGTGCGTTGTACGGAGTATAATGAGCTGTGGCGAGAACTGAGTGGATGTTTCGTAACTTAAATTAATTTATACGTTCGTTTTTTGCGCAGCCGGTGTGAATTTGGTAGACAACAGCTCGCAGTAAAGATCTGCAGTTGCCCGAAACGTGATAAGGCAAAAGAGGAGAAGAATGAGATGGAGAAAATGGAGTCGGCCACTCGTGTCGCGTCTGCGGCCGAATTGAATCCAAATATAGTATGTGTGCGGAACGGCAGTGCTAGTTCGAGTTCTCACGGAGAGCCCCTACGCGATATCAAAGTAGGTAGTAACTCGAGTGTGCTTAATTTATACGAATAACAATTAAACTACGAGCTTCTCTCTTCGGTTACTTATCTGCATGATTTTGCTTGGACTCTGTTTATGTCTGTGTGTTGTATGTAACTTGTTCGTGTCCTCTGCTTTTTCTTTTACTCTCGGTTATGGGTATCGAGGAGGTTCCGTTCTCGCCAGCGGTGAAATTTGCTGTACGATTTTTGATAAATGCTTTACAACTGTCGTGAAAAACTTCTCGTAACCGCATCCGGTGTATCAGCTCGCTGTATAATTTTTATACTCTCTATTCGAAGGTTTTTTTTAACGAGGTAGCTCTCATTTCATTTTACGCTCGCTTAGTGTGTACAAAATTGACGAGCAAAGCGAGAAGCTTGTTCGGTCGTCCAGTTCTGTCGTGGTCCCGCGAACACACGTAGATATGGCCCGAAAATTGGAAAGCGCTACCGAAGTAATTTTTGAAATATCAGTGATTAATCCAGGCTGCATTACATACGTGTCGCCCGAATGCGATTATTATTTTTTATTTTAACCGAGCAACGTTATCGATTTAAAGGCTGCGTAGATCCGAGTTGCGTGCGCAACATTATCGACGGGTCTCAAATCGAAATTCCGAATTGCCGGCAATCGTTTTCAAAACGAGTCTACCGTTACTATCTTATCTTTGGAAAAGTATAGTTTTAATTTCTTCGTGTATTTATACCTGTACGTTGATAATTTCGGTCGACTTCGCGTACAATTTATTTCGCAGTTCCTACGCGAACGTACTTATTCGGAATTTAGTCCTTTTCTTCGACTTCTCTTTAGACGCGTACCTGTAATGATTTAGCGCTTATTTTCACGACGACGTAGCGAGCATGATCGCACGATAACAAACATAACATCGATCTGTCGATCGAAACCGGTGAATTCGAATACGAGAATACGCTTTACGCTAACACTTCGGTGTCGCCGAGTAAAAGTTGATTCGACGCTAATATTACGGCCAATAAACGTTAGCTGTATTGTAATTTTATAGAATGTTGCCCGTACCAGTGAATTCGACAGGACTGCTGATACAACGAGTCACCCGAGACCGCACGACCGTGCCATGAAAAGCACCGGTAAGGTGAGGAAGGAGAAGGATAATGAATCGACGCTGAACGAGATGCTGCGAGATCTCCGAGAGATTATAAATTCGCAAGAAAAAGCTATAAGAGAATTCACAAAGAAGCGTGAATTGGTAGAGAACAGTTCATACAGAAAGTTTGGAAGATACGTCGAGGCTCAGTTAAACGAGCTTCCTCCCGAAAGTGCCATAGAGCTTCAGAATGAACTGCACAGGTTGATATGCAAAAAGAGGTTGCAAGTGTTGAAACAGAACAGCTCTTACAACGAGTTTCCTTCGACTCCGGAAGCTTCCGCGGCTGCCGCATTTCCCGGTGTGAAAAAAGAATTTAATTGAAACGTTTAGTTTGTTTTTATCGAAGCGGAATTTCCGCGTACGTCGAATTACAGACTTAATCTCCGAATTTTACGAATCGAACGATGTTGATGTCTATCGTGTATTTTGTACGCGTCTGTGCCCACTCGGCTGGTACGTTTTAGCCGATTCACGCGTAAATACGCAACGGTAATCGCTTTTTCAACGATTGGGCGTGCAATATTTTTAGCTGATCGCGACAACGCCGAAGCCTTTTATTGTAAGGTAATTATTACAAGATGTTAGGTATTTTCGTTAGTTGATGAGTTCGTTTGAAACTGTATGGAGCGGAATAATAGACGATTGCCGGAAATCTCCGAATTAGAATAAATTCCATTGTCGTCTGGATCGATAATCTGGAAAAAGTAGGTAAACTCCAAATTGACTTATTACTCCGAAGTGAACGTATTAGGCGAACGATTTCAACAGATTTATGAGCAAAAAATGAAAGATACTTTTTGGTTCTGGGTTGCAAAACCGTTTTCGAAATTCTGTCGATGTCTTCGACTAGTGCGGTAAGAATAGAAAGCCACGCACGGATTGACAGGATTAAATTCCGTTTGAATTTTGAAATTCAAAATTCCTGAAAATGGAATTCTAATTTAAAATCTTTTTTGGAAGGTATTTTGGACTACTTTCTTGTCTTTGAAATTCTGTTTCGAAAGTGATTTTATATTGCAGTCCTTATGTTGAAGGATTGGGATTTAAACCTGCACTAGAGTGCGCTGCAAAATTACCTGCACGGGTGTTAGCGGGTGAAAATGAGTGAGTGATCATGTGTAAATTTCTAATAGAAACACACTGCTATCTTCAGGAGGGTAAAAAACCGAGTAAAAGTTATTCCGCCAGTAGAACTGATTATAATTTAATTTTTTGGTGATGATGCAGTTGAATTTAGGACAAATTTTCTTTGAAAGTGAACTTTTAATCGACTTGATGATAGTTGAAGTTTGCTACACGCTTACGGTAAATTATATGATCAATGATACATATGCAGGGCTGCCAACACTTAAAACTCAAGTTTGAATCCCAATGAATACCGGAAAAAATTTGCTCGGACTTTACTTGAAGGATGATCTTTCAAAACCGGTTTTCTTCAAGAATAATCATTCGGAGATATCGGTACCGTGTAGTAATTCAGCTCAGCCTCGGCAAACGTAACGAATCGCTATATGCGGCTATTGGATGAATCTCCAGAGTAACTCGTGTTCGGATTTATCACGACCATATTTTTTGCGAACAATTTTTGGTTTTCTGAAGAATTGATTTTTGTGGGAGGGCATGGTTCGTAAAATTACTCGATATTAAGATTCCTCCCCCTTGGAATTGGTTCGGAACACAGAGGATTATTATTTCCTGTTAGTCATGTGCGATTGGTCATAACAGGCTCTGGATCAAGAAGTAATTGAACATTTCCCCCTCCCCCTTTCCTCTCCGTCCATGATGCTATTAATGCTTATTACGAAGTTCTACAATTTCATATTTAGTCGTTTAAGTTGTGCCATAATATCTTAGCGTTTTCAACTATTTTTAAGCAATCCTTTCGTTGTAGATATCATGTGTGAAGTCAATCTACTTTTGTAATCATGTCATTAGGTACAAAAGAACAAAAAAAAAACGACGCTATGAAAAAATTCTTCAATTGTCAAATTATAGCATACCTAATTATTCGATTTTCGCAAACAAATTCCGTGTTCTTGTGCTCATGGTCACTTCGTCTTCGACACAGTTCCGTTTGTTGTGTCGAACCAAGTTTGCACCGTCTCCCGTTAAAAGTGTTTAGTCACATTTTTGATCTTGCGAACTAATGAAATGTCGATTCGTTCTCGACGATTGCGATCATTACCATGTCGGTAAATCGTACTTATTGTGTGGCCAACAACAAGAAGATCAAATGGACGCGCAAGATTAGCTCATGTAGGGATGCGAATTGCAGTTGAGAAATTAGTGATTCACACGGATGATGGCTACCTAGTTTCGGTTGTCAGCATTCGTCTGGTACTCATTCGCAGCTCGTTGTAAGCAGCAGCGTCGTGGCACGTGCCCGCTGTATCGACACGTGAGCGTAAATTTCGTATCAGGAACTCCTCAGGCACGGCCGCTCGTCCTCCAATAATCGTTGATCGTTTATGAGGGGTTTCTCGGTAGGCTCGCAAACTATATCTGTATTTCACTCGAAATCACCGTGTCGAACTTTTTATATACTTCTCCTGACGGCCGTATTATATTTTTGAATCGTATTGTAATTCTTCTGATCGGCCCTCAGACGGGTGCTTCCGTTGTAAGTTACAAGGGCGCGCCAATCTCGTTCCTACTGTCGACTGTATCGAGTTTGATTTCAATGTACTTCGAATGGACGGTCGTTTTTCGCTTTCAGCGATAAATTCGTAAAAAACAAAAAAAAAAAACGATAAATAAAATTAAAAGGTAGAAAAGGAATTAAGCAGTTCCTTAGACAGTTTGGCAAAATCATCATTGTTACTTGTTTTTGTTGTCGCCCCCCCCCCCTTTAAAAGAGGTATTATTCTTTGATCTCGTTTGCTTAGACTAATTTTATACGATTGCTGCATCGGTGTCTACTTAATTTGTTGGTTAATACAATTCATGGACTTACCGACGCGTACCCATCGTGGCTTTAATTCGGACGGTGATGACTAATTTTTATACGTACAGAAACGGATCCAGGTAGCGATCGCGGAATAAGGTAAAATTGGGAGGAAATTTCAATGTTTTCTATCGATGTTGGTCAATAAACTTGCAAATTGTTAATTGCTTTTATAGTTTTGAAACGGTTTCAGTAGTTTGTAAACTGTGCCCCCTGTATCCGCCTCTGTTGGTGCGTATTGCATGAGCAGGAATTCTTGGTCGTGTTCGGTGAATTGTTTGTGTTCAATGTTTTTGTTTAATGCGTAGCTAAGCGCTTTGTCGCCTATGTTTGCGCCCTTCTTATTTTCGTTTTTAGTCATTACCGTATCGCTATGATTAATTCGAAGCTCCTTTCAGGTCGAAGGGTTGAATCCGTTCGTCTGTCGCGCGCTTCTGACTAACCTGTATGATGCTTTCGTTGGCAAAACGATCAGATGTAATCTGGCGGACACCGACGACATCATACATCAGTTACAAATTCAGCTGGACGCGATGGACAGATATTCGAGTGGCCGCGCTTCCTGATTGAGAAGTTTGAGTTATAAGATGCAACAGAGAGGGTCGTGTTTTAGTTTTCAAGTTTCTCTTTTCAGATAGCCATGTGCACGAGAGTACGCGTTATTTTTGTCTCGAATTCGTCTGTTGACGTTCCTACGGTGCTATGATAGGCAAGAAGCCCGTCTTCCTTTTTTGTTTCGTCATTAATTTGCTCTCTTTTTATAGTTTCTAAGTTCCGTCATTGTTTTTCGTAAGAAACTCGTGTGTCTTTCCAGTAGCTCTTATTTTAGTTATTTTTTCGATCAACGTCCGTTTCCGAATTGGAAACAATTCAGGAACGGTTTATTGTTTGCTCGTTTGTTTCTATTTTATTTTTATTATTATTAGTATTAATTTAACTTTTTATAACTGCTGCTGCATTCCTCTTTTGTAGTAGTTTTGCCGGTAAGTTTTTTTTTTTTTTTAAAGTTTGTTATTTTCCCCCCACTTCTTGAGGAGTTTCTTTCCAGTACTTATGTTGGTCCCCTAAAGTACAAATTAAGTGTAATTTGTCCATAGAACGGTAGTTTGAAGTAATTATTTTGATTATTTTTTTACCTTCTCTTTTTTTCTATTTTTGTTAATCAGTTATATTTATATATTTTGCAATAAATCGCATTACGGTTTAAAATACTGTCGTTTGTTTCCATTGTTTATCGTCTCGAGTTGCATATGGAAAAGTGCCATCCGATGACACCGTGGAGTACAAACCTGTTCTAAATAACTTTCGTAAAGAAAGATTTACGAGCGATTCGGTGATTTTCCTTTCGCTAGTTCGTTCACAATTTACGGCTGATTCATCATTGGATTATGCAACGAGTAAGGATAACGTCTTTTGTGTTGTGTATTCATTGAATACATAGGTATATCTATCGTCGGGTTTCTCATGCCGTCACGGCGGTAAAAATTTGTGTATTTCAAGTAGTAGTCTGCAATAGCGAGGTCTTTGAATGTGTGTGCGCGGTGGCGTAGCGTCGGAGGGGGGGGGGGGGGTCACAGGGGGCACGTGTTCCCCCTCCTCCACAATATTTTTACATTAAGTTATAATAATGGAATATCCTTTTTTATCTGCCTCGATAATAATTCAACTTAAATTTTCTTTAGTGAATTGGGCTTCACAATCATATTGAAAACTTCTTGTGTTAGCGCCTTCGACACGTTGAATATGCCACACAACGCACACCAATCCAACCCATTGTACCTTCTATTTTTCTGGGGCGAACAGACAATTCGCAAATAATTTTGGAACGGACGCAGTTAGAGCAGTGCGGTTTGAAATTCTGGATAGAGGAGAAAATTTCGGAAAAAATGTATTTTTCAGTTTTCCCCTAGCAGTCTCCAATCCAAAGTTTTTCGCCTTTTACCAGTTCGCCCCATGAAATTCGCAATCTTGCAACTGCTTATTGGTGCGAATGGTATTGCCGATCCAACGAGTTTAAGGCGTCACTACATTTTTGAAAATTCGGCAAAATGGCCGAAATATACTCGAAAATGGGTCCAAAATTGACTCTAACTCAATTTTGACAACGGATTCGATTTCGTCTCGAAAAACTGAGTAATCAGGGCCAGCGCCGACGCCGAAGCTCTCCGAAAATTTTTTCGGCCCAAAAAAAACATGATGTATAAGTATGGAGAAATTTTTAAAATTTTCAAAATCAAAAATTTTGAATTAAAGACTGCAATTTACTAAGTTTCTCACGCTGAGTCCGAATGTGGAGCTCAAAATTGGCGGCGACGCACCGTTGCCGAGAGACACGGAATTGAAAACTTTTTGTGTTAGCGCCTTCAACACGTTGAATATGCCACACATCGCACACCAATCCAACTCATTGTACTTTCTATTTTTCTGGGGCGAACCGACAATTCGCAAATAATTTTGGAACGGAGGCAGTTAGAGCAGTGCGGTTTGAAATTCTGGATAGAGGAGAAAATTTCGGAAAAAATGTATTTTTCAGTTTTCCCCTAGCAGTCTCCAATCCAAAGTTTTTCGTCTTTTACCAGTTCGCCCCAGAAAATTCGCAATCTCGCAAATGCTTATTGGTGCGAATGTTATTGCCGACCCAACGAGTTTAAGGCGTCACTACATTTTTGAAAAGTAGGCGAAATTGCCGAAATACCCTCGAAAATGCGGTCAAAATGGGTCAAAAATTGACTCTCAAAAAGTCATCAGCGGGATAAAACAAGGACAATACGAATAAACACAGGGGTGAATCATAAATGCTACACACACCGAACCAGCGAAGGTAATATGGCGAATGATGAATAATTTTGATTATGCTAGTGGACAAAAGTAATGAAATAACACTTGAATAGTTCCTCCAATGAGATCTGAATTAAAAAACCATTTATACTCCAACTGACCTCTTACTGACCAACCATAGTTACAAGTACCTAAGAAACCTCTGTAGGTCCCCGAGTGAGTTCACAAAGGATAACAAATTTGCAACACTCGCGCAACATACGTTCTCTGTACATCCGACAACAAAATGAATACGAAAAAGAAAGAAAGAAAAACTGTACGTATATAAAATAGAGTAACGTAAAATCTAAAAGCCATGTAAGATTAAAAAATGAAATTAGTAACGTGAAAACGAGTATAGAATTGAATTGGCGTGATACTTCTTCATATCAGTCAATTCAGATCCCGAAGGCAGAAGGACGAACAGGTTTGACGATGTCCTGGGATCAATGATAGAGAATCTAAGCGCAATCAGACAGAATGAACTGAATTGATACGATCATCACCTGAGTGTTTGACTCCTAATGAGTTGATAAGAATATTAAAAGAATACGACTTCAAGAAAAATAGTGCGAGAAGTTTCTCTTTGAAGTATAAAATAACTGAGAAGACTATCCTAAAATATTTAAAAGAACATAAAATACCGAAGTTATGAGATGACTAGAAATTGTCTAGTCAATACACATTCAAAAATGATGCAAACAAGGTTATTAATAAAGCTTGTCAAAATCTAGGTCAACCTAAGACTATACTTAGCGTTCCTTGTGATACTTAAAGTTAATAAAAAAAGGATTGATACAGTAGAGCTTTGTGTGGATAAAAATTATAAATGAGTAGTCCTTTTCCAAAACTCATTGTGGTCGACTATTTTCGAATTTCACTTCTTGGCATTACTGGATAGAACCTCGGAAGCGCTATCTATTGGCAGCAGAGAAAATCAAAAACAAGCAGCTAGCTACTGGAACAGGGTCGGCTCTCGGCTGAAAAATTAGAGACTAGTCTATCTCTTATTGGCGGTCGTTAATAAAGATACAAAGAAAAAGACTTATTACCTATTAGTAATCATGTTCAAGATCAATTGTTCCGGAAAATATAAGAGTTGATAGATACAAGGTAATTGGGATGACACTACATACACACTAACAGCACATGGCAAGTTCAAAAGGCTTCAAACTGCGAAGCTGTAGGCTCCGCAACAATCGCACTTCGACGGGTTCGACCATCTTCCATCTGGTCGAAGATTTCATCCTATTTCTTATTTCTAAGAGCAATTGATCAACATATAAAAGACCAACAGTACTCCTAGCCGACCCTAATAAAAACATCAAATGATCAGCGAACAATTATCCACTTCTAAGGGAATGAAAACAAGGTAATATTCACGCTAGCAGATTCTCTGTTCCCTTGATAATCAACATACTGAGTTACTGATAACGTCTTGACATGCTACATTTTACAACTCGTTCGCTTCTCGCTACTACTGGTATGGTGACAGAAAACGTTCTTCTATATTAGTTACTCAATTCAACCAATTTAGGTGGCATGAAAGAAATCGTAATTCTTCATGCTCTAAAAACTCAGAATTGACATAAGAACAATAGAAAGTCGCTTGATAATAGTTAAAATTAATCATGAAATAATCAAAACAGGCTTCGATGACCCTAATAAAAACTTCCACAAAAAATACCTGATCAACGCAGAACGACAGAACACACTGCTTTTTTGAAAACCCACAGAGGTAACGAGAATTCCTTTTTCATATCATTCCGTTTTATTTAATGCGTTCAGAATTCATTTTCCGTTTTAATGTGTTCTACGCGGTAATCAAACAGAACACTAAATATAAACACTAATGCTGACTATTGACAGTTCAACTGCGTCGTGTTAATTGCGTTCAAGTTACAACTCACATTAAAACAAACCGCGCAACTGCCTCCTAGCCGACCCAAAAAACATCAAATGATTAGCAAACAATTATCACCCATTGTCTACTAGTAGGCAAATAAACACTAATGCTAAGGTGCCCAGTGTCAGAGGCTGCGCTCACACTTATCTTATGGGGCCGAGTAGTTTCCTCTGGCAACAGGGCCGTTTTAAAGAAATATAATGTAAAAGTTTTACAGTCTTCCAATTTTGTAGAATATTTTAATTTATTTAATTATTTAAAAAAATGAGGGCTAAAAAATCCTACTTTCACTTCCCTGGGGAGAGCAAAAATTTTCTGTGATGCTTTTCTCTCTAAAGTGAACCACACTGAAAAGTAAAAATGAAACCAAAATGGGACCATAGATCAAGAGGCACACGATTGACTAATACTAACAGAGCCATATTACCCACCCGGCAGACAAAACGACCGCGTAAATTTTGCACCGCATTTTAAGGAATTGATCAAAAATTCGCGCCGTAAAAAACTCGATGAAAAACTTTCTTTCGTGATTACTTACTTAAAACGTTTTTTCCGAAACAAAATTAAATACCTCCCTTTTCTCCGACAAGTCGGTAAAAAACCTAAGTATTGGCACGGCGCGAAATACCCTCGGCTCTGAATACCACAATCCAACAAGGACTGCAACCACAGAAACGCGTGTACGGTACATGCACACTCCGCGGCACCGCTGCATTAACGAAGCTACAATGCCGAGTACCGATTACTATACTCGGAACGATGCCACGATGCGTACTCGCCGATTACTACTCATTTCTGTGCACGAGTACGAGTACTACTTCGGCATCGTAGCATCGTAAAACGAGTATTTGTATGTACCTATACTCGGACGATGCTGTACTCACTCGTGCAGGACACTGGTGTGTGTGTGTGTGTGTGTGTGTGTGTCATTTATCAAAATAACGTTCTCCTGTTGTTTTAGGAGTGGTAGCTAAGTTTTGAAAAAAAATTTAAAATATTTTTCGCATCGTGATTCCACTCTTCCTACAGGTCCACAACTTGTGATGACCCGTGTGCCTACAAAATGGATATTATGCAACTCGAGTGTCCGCGCTGTAAGCTCTTTTGTAGCAGTGATTTAATACGGCGATTCGAAGAAGGCGAAGGGCGAAGATCAGATTTTATTTGGCTGATGTTTTCGCGATGTTTGAGGAACGCAACGAACTCACGCGAGAGTCGAGACAGTTTGCCCACTTTACTACATGCAGGCAAGACAAGTCAGAATGATGAAGCACCGGGCTTTAAAATTTGGTGTTCGTGTAAAGAAAAACATTGGGCACTCCACTTTTCGTGATCTCAGAAGCGAAAATTGATCCGATGATATCATTTAAAAACGAACAAAGCGAGCCTCGATGTCCTAAGGAGTGAAAACCTATAAATTTCTGTAGGGTGTCATTCGCGAGACAAGCCGACGAGATTTTCAAGATTTCGACAAATAACTGCGAAAAGAACATCCGATACTTACCCGAGTGAGGGAGGATTCCCTGCACTCGCTGCACATACAAATTAATTAGCGATAGAATTGAACAGTATACACATATTAGCCCCACTGACGAGTAGTACGAGTTTAGAAATAATGTACCTAATCTTCTAAAATCTAGGAACCATACGCGTGGAAATGGGTGACACGACAGTTTTAGAATGCGAACCCGTATGTTGCCCTACATGATGAAACATTAAACAGACGAACCTGCTATTCAAAGAGCCAAACATATCAGTACGCAAATTAATTGCAGAACTTGTCGTTACAAGGCGTTAGCATTTCAGGAAATTATAGTTGTCTTACATACCTCACACGTAGTGTTTGTTACTCAGAACCAAATGAAAATTCGCCTCGAGAATAACGCAATTACGAACATAGAAAGGAAGTATGAGAATTATACGTATCAGAAAACATACGTAAGATAAACGACCAAGTATCAAATTGATTATAAAAAATAAAGCGCAGTAAAGTGTCTCAGGGGAACTAAATTCTTATTTTACAGTAACAAGTACACACGCGGGAACAAACTTTTTTGTGAATAATAATTTTAAAACCTAAAAAATAGGAGCATATCTGTTCGTCGGTAACATTATTTCGCGAGAATTTCACGTATGAGCCATGAGCCCGTTTAAAGTCATAGTTTGGTTCTGAATTGCACTTGACAAAATCCAACCTTTCAGGCAAACGAAACATAATAAATTATGTTCGATGGAACGTACGGCGATGCACGCATGTCAAATTGGCTCCCCGGACACCGCACCTCTGGCCTTGGAAACTACCTTTTCGAGTGTCGCATCTGTGAAAAGAAATAGACATTAGATTATTTATTTTTTAATGAAAATAGTGAAATTACTGGTAGCATTCGTCGGGTAAATTGCGTATGAAATGGACGAGAAAGTCCTTTCGAACCAACCCAAAAAGAATTAACCGAACTTCTTCGAAATTGACTAAACTTTGCCCATGCATTATTTGTACTTTTTTTTTTAGGATGATTTTTTTTTTGTTCTTTCTTTTTTTCTTGGTATACAACTACTCCTTCTCCCCTGGTATTTTACAATTGTTTCTCGCGCCTGGGGAGTCGGGGTTCACAATCTAAGGATAAGTATATTTATGCTTACTCTACTGGTGTACAGGGTCTCTAAATTACTTAATATTAACTTAACTTAATCCGATTTAGTTTAATTTCATTTCATTTGTTTACTTTATTTTATTTATATATTTATTTTTATTTTTATCATTGTTATTGTTATTGCTATTATTATTATTATTATTATTATTATTAATATTATTATTATTATTGTCGTTGTTGTTATTATTGTGTTATTATTGTTACTACGTATTATTAATATTACCATTACTATTACTACTATTATTATTGTTTAATTTCGCCCTTTGTTTCCAAAATTTCCTTGACGTATTTTCCCATCTTGTCATGACTCTCCCTTTCTTGTAGACATTTTTGCAAGTCCTCGTCTGTGATGCTATGTTTTTCTCCAAGTTTAGTGAAATTTTTGCATTCCCTGAAAGTATGGTCCCCCGCTGATTTTTCCTTTTTTTTTTAATGGGGAGGGGGGGATTTTCTCATTCCCCCCTACATCCGCGCCTGAGAGCATTGCGATCACACCGATCGATCAATTATTCGAGACCCAATCAGCAGGTCATATTCGTAGGAGTATATTTATCATCGCCGGCTGTGCTTCGACAATCGATTTGCGGCATAGCCGCTATTTTCAATCTTGATATTCCTTGCTAGGTGAAAGCTAGGAGCAAAAATTTCCTTTGTTACGCGCGAGCGTCTAATAGTCGATGTAACCAAAAATCCGGATTTCATAATCGCTAACTTATTTTTATTTCATTATCATATTTGTGTATTTTATTATTAACGGCGCGAGCGTATACGTATTCGTAATAAACGACATACGGTGGCATTACTAACCGATATTCTTGGAAATAATCGTATGCAAACCGCATGGCCGGCCGGCTCAGTGTCTCGTTCCAGCTGAGTCGAGTCATCCCAGCTGCAGTTAATACGGCAGGTTTACCTCTGATATATATGTGTGTGTGTGTGTGCGCGTGTTTGTGTGTTTGTGTAATTCACCCACTCGATACCTCGGGCCAGGTTGCCACCACGAAGGCTGTCCGACTTGCAAAACTATCACGTCTTCATCCAGTCTCCGACGTATCATCTTCCGAATGTCCGGACCCTACGGGAACGTGGTCCCGCGTAGGAATCACCAGCTATTACCGTGTGTACTCGTACTCGAACTCCTAGGTATGATCACAAACCATCCGAGCACAACGACGTGTATTATTTTATTATATTATGTATTACGAACATAAAATGTAATTATTTCACGTTATACGCGACGCGACACGACATTTGACTTTTCAATGATATTCGTAGTTGGTATGGGAAAATACGTGTACGTCATGGACCCACGCAGTTTTTAAAAGTTATTGTAAAGGTCGCAAGAATCGCCCGGCTCGCACTTCATAACAGCGTCGATTAAACCGGCCTTTATAAAAAATTAAAAAATCATCCGAAAATATGTATTTGCGGGCGGGACAAAAGTATTTTTTGAAAAATAGGTAGTTCTCGAGTTAGTCTTTCTTCCGCTTTCAATCAGTCTTTTGGAACAGAGAATGAATTGTTCCATTGAAACGGTCAAGTTTCCAACGATGTCGATTGCAGGGCTTGGTGACAGAGAGGGTTCATAGAGGCGCCTGTAGGAATGCGCGAAGCCACATTATTTTCAGGGCTACCTACGAGCACCGAAGTAAATCTATTATTTTGTAAGAAATGTAGGAACGAACATTACCAGTTGACTGGATTATCCCAAGTTTCGATAGCCGTCAATAAAATGACTATACTCACCTTGAAATTTTTTGGCTAGATGTCACAAGGCACTGGCCGAAATGTAGTGCCCTGATTCCGATTTGAGGCTAGCTCATTTTAAATAGGAAAAATATACGGGTGCTCGATGGGCGCTTCTCGGTTTGGCATAAATTAAACGTATTCTTGGCCCCCCTGCCGGAATCGGCACCTGGCGCATTTTTAGCACCTCAGTTTTCAGACCGGTGGGCAGCGGGTAACACTGATTTCTTATAAACTGGCGATAGTTTATCGATAGTATTCCCTATAAATTAATGACCAAGTATGATTACTCTTTCACACATACTTCATTCAAATTTCGGAATATGACGTTTCTAAAATTAACAAGGGTGAACACGAATTCCACGACGAACCTTATTATCATTCACTCGACGTTAAAAGAAGTACCCAATTGTCTATTTTTGGTACCCACCTACGAAATGACTATGCTTATGTTCCGTGATGGCAGAAAATGAGCACGAGCATTTTCGTGAGAATCCTCGCAGAGAAAAAACCGCGGGGAAATTCAACTCAGAAAACTGAACGCAATCAAATCACCACGGAATAAATTCCTCGCAGGAAAATTAATCTACAGACAAATACCCGACACGCGAATCAACTGTGGGACAATTAATCGCACGGTCAGCGATTTCAAATTTCGCCTCGCCTGGCTTCGGATTCGCGCTGTCCTGCCAGAGCCACTATGGGACACCCTCTACTGACCGAGGCAACGCTCACTCGGTATTAACACCTGGAATTCGGGTGCACCGCAGACGGACGCGCTTTCTTTCCTTCACCCTTCACCGCCCTGTCCAGGTACGTGTGGCGACGTAGGAAACCGAGGGACTCGTAGCAACTACAGCAGCTCTAGAATGGTATCGGCGTGGGCCGAGTTTTGTCGGTCGGCCCTCTGCCTGGACTAGTCTGTCTGCAGCTTTATCTTCATGATGGTTGAGACGAAGGCCGACATCCGTTTCGTTTCCATTCGCTTCCACTCTTCAGCATTTCCGGAACCAAGGTTTCCGGTGCGAGATGGCTGATCACGCGGTCGCTATTGCTTGTGTTGCCGCCGAGATCGATCGCTGTCGCCGTTCCACGCCTCCTTCGTCCCAGGTCTTACACTCAAACAGGGTGTGCCAAGGGTTGACTTTCGTCCTTCGATCACAGTACGCGCACACAGGGCTCGGCGCTATTGCCATCCGATGTAAGCACGTGTCGAAACACCCGTGGCCGCTCAGAACTTGGGTCAGGTGGAAGTTCAGTTCTCTATGAGACCTGCCTGCCCAGCTTCAGGATTCCTTTAGCTAAATATTCGTAATATAATAAATAAATATTATTTAATAACTTCAAGTGGTAAATAATTATTACCTCTTTCCTCCTCCGGAAAAAAAGTTGGTTCAAAAAGTGTGAAAAGATCTACGGATTAAAATTTTTTTGATGGAGCAGGGAGAGGGCATTTTTAATAATTGGTCCCGGGGAAGGGACCATTTCTTCCTAATCTAGCGCCGAATCTACGCTGTGATTGGTGAGCGAAACGCGGAGTGAAGTAAAAAAGGCGAGCATTTTGGAGCTTCACTGTGAACTGCCGATAAATTTAAGGGCTGAATACTTGAACTACGTATAAAATAGTTGTATCTCACACATGTTATATTTTCTGATGGAATACAAAGTGATGTCAAAAAGTTCGAATAGGACGGTAGAAGTGGATGGATGGATGTCGCTAAAAGGGTTCAAACTACAATGCGAAGTAAACGATGCAACATAGCACATTTTATTTTTATTTTTCGTTTTAGCACTATTTCGCGTACAGTGTTTGAGAGACATCCACAACCATGCTCTTTCTTTAAAAGTTCCCGCACAAACGCCTTCGGAAGTCGATTTCAAGTTAAGTTTTTACTTTTCTTACGATTAGTCTATAACCCGAACAGGGAAATTTAGAGAGGAAACAAAATAAACAAACAAAAGACATAATGGAAAATTGTTAAAGATAGTACTCTAACTAACGTAGGTACTTGAAGTTCAACTCCTAATAGCCGTTGATAATTTTTTGAGGATTCGATATCCCTTCCCTCCCCTTTCTTCCTTTCTTGTTTCTCTGACGTTCGAAGGATGCAAGAGATGCTAAATTTAGGAAACGAACATAAATATATATTTGTTTCAAGATGGTTTTCTGTCGGTAATTTTCGAAGTTTGATTTTGTTATTTTTAATGAATAGGTACAGCACGCTGGCGTGTTGCTGTTGCAAATAAATTATTGTAGCCGTAACTGAAGAAGGGATGAGACGCATCAAAAGGTTTGATTAATTTAAAAATTTTGACGAATAAAAAGAATAAATCAGTACTTAATCGCTGTAATTGGAATTCGGAAATTCATCGAAAATATTACCGGATACCTTACTCTATACCGTAAGTCGTAACCATTTTTTACGTTACAAAAACGAGATGATGTTGATTTGTCTATACGTAACGGGACTGTCCCATTATCGTGGTACATATCCCATGGGGTGATGTGTAGGTCTAGGTACCGCCCGAAGGTTCCAAATACAGCGCAAAGTATAACTGTACTATCGCGCAATTTTTCTGTAAATTTTGACAAATGACGTGTCGTATCGAGAAAGAAAAATAATTTCTAACAACACTGTTCCGAAACAAATCATTCAGAAAAATTGCTCTACGTACCTACATACATTTTTTCTACCTTCGGGATTAAACATATCCTTTCGAAGCGACAAATTTCAATTTTAACGCATATCTCGCGAAAAGACAAGCGGTTTTCTATATTTTTCCCTCTCAATTTTCGAAGGTACGCGAATAAAAGGGATTTAAATTTTACTAATTCGCTTTTCTTCGAATTACAAAGTGATGTTACAGATAAATACAATTGTTCGTAAATTGATATTTCAAACCACACGCGAGGAGGAAACCATTTTTTTGACGGATTGCCATTCTCATCAAGAAGGTCGAGGTACTCGTATGTACCTTTCGCTAAAATAAGGAGCTCTACGTTTATACAAACCTATCAGACACACAGGGGTTCCTTCATCCGACAAATACTATTAATAGCGGTTTTATGAAATAGGCGTCACCCCAAATCCGGAATATAAACTTTTTCTCATCGTTTGCCGCTTCTTACGTTACATTTGCGCGAAAAACTTTCAGCCAACTCAACTTCAACGCTGAACTTTACGAACAAATATTTACAATTTAATATAAATTATATCCTTAAAATATTGCGTGCAGAAAAACTTCCCGCTTCTATTTTTTTCTCTCAAAAATTTTTAATATTTCAGTTTTTTCAAGGATAGATTGATACTTGCGTCAATAAACGGAGCGATTCCATCTCTTCGTTTTCATTCCTGGGAACTCAGATTCCAGATATTTCAGTCTGGTATACGATTCAGATTTGAAGGTATAATATAATTATTTTCAACAGAACTCGACGAAACTTTATACGAGGTCAGTTAATTCCTTATTGTAATACCGAGATTTTCCAATCTTCTTTGACTATAGGAGGGAGGGAGGAGGTTACAATATTTTCAAAAAAAGTCAGACTCCCTGTTTTCCCCAAGCTGATGAAATGATACCAATACAGAACTGAATTATTACGTTTCATTAGTTACTATTAGCGCAGTGTGAAGAAGCGTTCGAATACACCTAACTGGTTAAATAAGACTTCGGTAGGCAACAATCAAACACATGTGTTGACTTTTAGGTTTTCAAGGCCTCTGCATTCAATTATTTCTATATCGATAAAATCTAGGAATCCAGATTGGGGAACCTGGTGGAAGAGAAGCGACGCGGGGAGATTCAAAAACTTCGTGAAATACGATACCGGTGTCGTTTTTTAGGTCCCGAGCGTCGCTTTTACGTCGTTTTCGATGTCGACTCAACTTTACGAGAAAAGAGTAGCACTCAGAATGAGGGAGGAAAAATACCAACGAGCACATCCCGGATGTCAATCCTAGGGTCATGCGGATCGTTTAGTTCGTATTCAACCCTAGTTCTAACCTGATAGGAAAAAATTGAGGTAGCCTACTGGTGGTGGAAAAGGGAGCGGAAATTTTTAAAATTCTGTAACGCAATATGGAGGGGCGGAGTGGCCCGTTGAACAACTGGGCAAGTGCCCGGTGGCTTGGCACAAGTACGGCCAGGCTAAACTAAAGTGGCCTGATCATTTCAGAAGGCAATGTGTTATCAGCCTATTACAAAACGTGTGCGAAGTTTCACTTCGAATTTAGGTTTTGCCCGAGTTGCCGACTATGTGGGGAGATTTAAGTTTCCAGACTCGGCTAAATATCCGAATGTCTTTAAGACTCTTTAATGCTAGACTTACCAACTCTAACGGATTCGGTGAAGACTATCCCAGGTCTCAGCTCTTTTATAAAACTAACAGATTCTTAAATATTTTCAGAACACTCGCTGAGATCTTTTCGTACATAACCGTTATTTGTTCGAAATTCTTTTAGATTGGTTTTATATATTTTAAGACTATCCAGACGGGAAGACTATCCAGATGGGCAAGATTTCTCATGATTTCCAAACATGTTTTATATCATCTCTAAAGACTCGTCCAGATTTAGGTATTTCAAGACTGCTATAAGTTCCATCGAGTAGACATATAAGTCAGACTTTCTGAAACTTTTTTCAAATTTATTCGAAACTCTTTAAAAATTATCCTAATGGATTAAAGATTCTTTGAGACTCACTGAGGTATTTCCAAGCTTACCTCAGATTCTTCAAGATGACTTCGGAACTCATTAAAACTTTTTGAAACTACTATTCTGAGACCATTCTACACTTCATTAGGGCTTCTGAAACTCGCTTCCAGCCTTATTCAGCACACTTCAACATTCATCCAGACAGATTTAATACTTTTTGAGCCTCTTTACGATTTTTCCTAACTTGTTTATGATTTTTTTAATCATATGTTAGGGTTTAGACGAGTCAGATAGGTCTGAAAATGTTTTAAAAAATTGTAGAAAATCCTAAAGGGGCTTGTAGAGGTCTAGAAGAGTCTGAAAAAGTCTGCGAACAGCGCGAAGTAATAATTTTACACAATTTTTATTTATTCTTTAATAAAATTATAAACGCTTCATTCTCGAATTTTTGGAGTCTGGTCATTAGGTAGTGGAGCTAAATTGATTGGATGGTTCTCCTCGGTGGAATAACGAATTCCTGAACATTTGTGGTCGACTGGATAAAACAGACGATTATTTTCTTCGGAGGCAGTAGTTTAGGTTCGACGCTTCATAATGGGTACCCGAAGGACAAATTCAAGAAATTACAAACAAAATTATTTCTTCACATCTAAGCACTCATTTGGGAATGCAAAAACTGTTTTCCAACAAAGTATATTCAACGTAAAAATGTCACCAACTTTCGTTACATTTGAAAAAATAATTGAAACTTGAACGCTGTAAAAGTATATGTGTGTGTGTGTGTGTGTGTGAGAGAGAGAGGGGGGAGGGAGTTGTTAGCCCGTGATTGTGACTGACATGGCCTGAGAAATTTGATGTTTCCGGTAACTTTTCTAGTTCCACTCCACTCCACTAAAGAGGGATATGATTCTTCAAGTTTTAAGGACCGCCGAGTTAAATTTTTGACGTTAATTTCAACTACTGATGAAAACTGAAGTGCCGAGAATATGGCCGAGAGCTTAAACCTAAACATCTACAAACACACGACGAATATCAGCGTTTGAGTTTTGATAGTCGTTCAATTCATTTTCAACGTAAATTACGACGTAATATGAAAATTAAAATACCTTTCGTCCAACTCCCCGCAACGAAATTCAGTGTCCCTAGGAATTTCTCATTTATTCCGACAATTCTGGCCATCCCTTACGTTAACATCGTAGGATGAAAGACCTGAAACAGAACGATCACGAGCGATTACCGAGAAATTAATTAATAAAACAGGTACATATACGTATGTACATACCTGAGTTACGGATTATATTATTTGTCGGAACAATAAAAAGAAAAGAGCAAGAGCGGATAACGATGAGAGTGACGAGAGGACGAGACACCCATCTCTCAGTGACCTCACATTTGCGTTAAAGTTGGTGTACGTACAAATACATACGATGTGGTGGCGGCACGGTGTGGTGTGGCGTGGCGTGAGGTGGCGCGGCGCAGTGGTACAAATGCACTCCAAATGGTACATACCAGTTTCCTGCTGCGAATCGAAACCCCATCTTCTCGTAGAATAGTTCCCACCAATTTTGATAACGCAGATAAGTAAGTATACTAACATTAGCGTAGAAGCGACCGTTTAAAGATTATCTTACCTGGGTATATATAAGCTAGTATACCGGTTCCTTAATTGATTAACATCGATTATCCGGCGCGCTACCACCGACAACTTTTCGCAAACCTACTCGCGTACTGCCATTTATTCGTATAGCTTCTATTTATTTTAAAATTATTATTATTTATTAGATTTTTTCTCCAATTTTTTTTCTCGTTGTTTTCTACCAACTGTCGATCACGCATGGTGTTGTAATACAGTAAAAATAATAGAAATTAGAAGTGCGTCATTTACACCGGATTCATCATGTTGGCTGACCACGTGAAGAAGATATTCGCATGCACGGTGAGTACTTCGAGCATTTTCTGAAATCGCTTTTTTTTCTCTTCAAATCAGGTGTTCGTCGTTACATGTTTCTGACTGCTACGAATACAACGAGGATCGAATGTAGGGGTTGTACCAATGCGACTTGAGCCCGGTCTGTTACCAACAGAGGGTCCCCTCCAAATGAAGAAAAATGTAAAAACACTAGTTGTCTGCCGATCGCTGATCGGTTATCCATGTGCACAAAAAACACCAACTTTCAAAACACATCCCCTTCACCTGGAGAATCACCAGTTCTAAAAAGTGGGATGGAGGCTACTCAGTTTAGGTCTCGCGGCCAAAAATTCCTGAATCCGGCTCCGTATACTCCGAGCGAAAGATTTGCGGCGATAAATCGCACTCGAGTTTATCTCGTTTTCAGCCCAAAATGTTATTTTCTGAGGTTTTCCAGAAGAAAAACGTCACCACAATGAGGTACCTCACCTTAACTATAATGGCGCAGCGGTTGGCGTTCTATATTTTCTCCAGAATGGGCGGAAATTCGATTAGAAGCGTAAAAATTTAAAAACAGTACTATTCACGAGCGAAAATATTCGAACTACCTTAAGAATATGTGCGAAAGGATTCTACCGATCAATAAGAGCAGAACTTTTCAGATAGACCAATACCCTAAACTCTCGTATAAGTGATGACGACATGTATAGCCTTCTCTGCCCAGTGACATCGCCATAATCTACGTATCTAATACGGCGCACGACCTACGATGATGAAAACCGACGAATAATCGGGGACAAAATCGAATCACTATCATTCTTGGAGTAGCTAGATACATCCAAAAGTGAGCGTTATACACCCCCGACAAGAAACCATGTTATGAAATCGAAAGGGCGAAAGTTATATCGCGTGTACGTAATTTTATAAAGCTAACGTACTAGTATTTCGGGGTGAGTTCATTTTCGTCGATGTCATCTTTTTTATTTAACGTTTAGTCTTTACGGTCCGCATCGTCTACTATGAATACAAATAAGGAAAATTCGACGTGAAAAACTCGTATCGTAAAAAAAAATAAAAAAAAGAAAGTTGACAGTGACGGATGAATATTTTTGAAACAAGCAACAAGCACATACAATTTTTCGTTCGGCGAAAGTATTTTTGCGCGAATTTTTAGAAAAATCAATTGATACGTCGCCAAATTTACATACTCGCGTGTCCAGTAAATTCTCGATGAACGTCGAGTTTTCGAGGCCTCGAGTGATGTTTAAATCGGAAAATATTTTAAATTACAACGAGTATACGTGGCCTATACGTACCTCGGCCAGCTCACCTGGAAGAACATTTTTGTCAAACATTTACGACCAACACGTATCGTCTTCATCGAAATACCTACGTTTCAGTTTTTGTAACTCGACCAGCCGATAAAAAGATAAAAACGGGAACACTCGCTTCTACTCGTACATAGAAAATAATTTCGGAATCGCTGCGGTCATATTGGCTTCAGTATCGCTCCTATTTGAAATCCGTCTAAGCATTCTCACGCTCGAGCATTTATCTATTGGATAAGTATATGGTGTGGTGGGACGTATGGCGATGCATGCTTGCCAAAGTGGCCTCTATGACACCGCACCCCGACCCCCGAAACTACCCTTTGGAGTATCGCATCAGTGACCGGAAGGACGCCTTGGGACCAGGCCCGAGCCCCCATTTCTACGTGCCGTAAGGGGCGTTTCTCTCCGAAAGTGAGTAGAATAGCTGATCAAATGCTCGAACATCGACATAAATTTAAACAGACGCGTAAAGTAAATTGATCTCGTCTCCTCAAAGCTAGGTACGAGTACACATAGCCGTCTTATGTACAAAAACCGCGGGTGTTTCTTGAAATCTCAATTAAGGACAAAAAAATTTACAGTTTATCGTACTCCATTTGACAGGAGAGCGTTAGATGAAAGGTACAATCGAACTGGCGAAAGTCACGAGTATAACGGGAAGATGTGAACCTTCCCCCATTCCCTTTCAGAATGGCATTTGAAAAGTCAGCACTCGGCAAATTTTAATAGCTAGTCGGCGAACTTGGAAAAAGTACTAGGATCTTCATCATTTTTTCATATCTCGAAAGGTTTTGGTAAAAACTTTTTATATTCATCTTCCACCCCATCCGCCCATACAAAAGACTCGCTACCTACGGTCTCACAACGACAGTCTTCTCTCTAATACTGTGCAAGAACTAAATGCGCCTTTAGTAAGATGTCTATGCTATTACTTCAGTTCTCCCTACGACTGAAGACTCTCCTTAAACTTTCAGTTCTCTAGGATTGACGTGCCGGGCTGACTAACCCTAAAATATTGTAACTTCGAGGCCTTTTAGAATTAATCTTTTCACTTCGCCGCGGAATACAACTTGACGAAACAAACGAATATGTATATATCGGGAAAATATCGAGAACAGGGAATATAATATGGCGCGGTCATTTCGTATCCTCTACCCAACCTCAATCCACAAGACGATTAAGGCAGCCGTAAATCCAATGTACCACTAGTGATACGCGTGTTCGGGTAGCGTAAGAAAAAGACGTATTCGCGCGAACGTTCTATTTTACGACTAAATACGACTGGCTGAAAAAGGTTGAACGTTGTCAGGGCGAGAGAAAACCGGATGCTTCGCTTCCACTACGAGGGTGAGTTTTTCATACGCCGCTCGCAGTTAAAGGGTCGTTCACGACGGCGACACACTAATTTATCTAAAACGGTAAGATTACCCGTAAAAGCGCCAGCGGTTATACCTTACACTATCGATTTTTCTCCAAATTCTAGGTAATCGCGGATCACACTCCCTCTAAAATATACCATCCGCCAACCATTCATCCAATATAAATTTAAGGACTAGAAACGGCCAATACACTTTTTATGCAGAATAATGTACGCTTTCTTAGACTAATGTCACCTAGTAACTTACAGGAAAAAAAGTGATAACCCTTTGCTCTCCGACACAATTGGCGTAAATAAGGGTTGGAGTGGTATGGGAGCATGGTGATATTTGCCTCGCTCCCCTCCTGGGCCAAGGAATAATATGATTTTAGAATTCACGTCAACAACGCTCACTTCACAGCCGAGAATTTTTTGTTGTTTTACTCGTCGAGTCAACATTTAGAGTAAAATTTAGGAGAACCGCCATCGTTCTATGTATAAAAGTTTTGAATATCACCTCTTTCCCAGGAAAACTTGCTACTGTTTGATACAAGCCTAACTATCAAGCCCTTCGACTATATTCTCGGAGAAAACTTGAGCCATATCTGAAAAAGAATATTAATTTAGAGAATTGAGATACAAAATTTTCGAACCCAGTTTTATCGATTCAGGATAATTCTTTTTGTACATTCAAACTTTCAAAAAGAGTGCTTATTCACCAGAGATGCGGCAAGATTTTGATGGTGTTTTTCGATAATATCCTAGCCATATTTTGAAACCTTCGAAAGGTTCCGCAAGTATGTTTCTAAGACAGATTCAAATTCTCCCTGTCAATCAAAATCGAAATGTCCGAGGGTGGCAGCCTTTCAAACTAGCATGGACGACTACTTAACCTCGATCCGAGTACTGTTTTCACGACAGGTCCTCATTCCTGTATCCTCAAACCTCCGAATACTAGTTATTTTAACAGCGATAATGAGGAGGGGAGGAGGACGAGGAGGGAGGAGGCTTGTGACACCATTCGATCGTTTTCTACTGCAATTAACGATCGAATCCGTTCTTCGTTTCGTCCTACATTGTTTGGGCGTATGTAATGCGGTTCGTTGTGTCGGAACTGACAAGAAGACGAGCAGCCGTCGTCGATGTAAAAAATTTAGCGTACATACTAGGGTGGTCCTCTCTGTTATAGACGACGAAATTTTTTCCTTGATATTTCGCTCTACCACCCCCTAGAATTGTTCCTTCATAAAAAAAACAAAAACATTCCCTCGAAAATTTTAGCTCTTATAATCACTTTTAAGGTGGCCCTAATGAGAGATTTCATTAAAATAAAGGTAACACGCCGACTATTCTCGCATGTCCGTTGCGGCGCGCGGAAAAACTCGAGCATCAACGGTCTCTAGAGATGGGTCGTGTAATTTTGTTAACTAAAATTCAGTTTTTGCATTTCTGACTTAGAAAATAAATATAAAATTCTTTTCTTTCTGTTTTACTCGGTGTATTCTGGTTTACCGATTTAATTATGTTAATTATTTGTTGTTTGGGTTTTTATTTATTGTTTAAACTGTGAATTACGAGCGAAGGGAGCAAAAGAAATTGTGGATTGTCCCTCACCGTCGAAAATTTAAAAATAAGCAAGGTATGACGGAATACAGAAAACAGCACCTACTTACCCAAATTCTGAAAAATCAATACTTAGTTTAATATGATTGAAATAATAAAATGTTACGAACGTATAATGGTTGTTTTTATTCCTAATATGTGACGCGCCACGAGAAACCATACCTTCGGGTGAAGAGGGTCGAAAATGAAATTTTGACTGATTCTAATAGAGAAAAGTATGGAGAATCCAATGCCGCAAACCGCAGCTCAATCGGAGCAAAATTCTCAGAGATATGCCATTTTGAAGTTGGAAACTACTAAAAAAGTACTTTTCGAGAAAAACAGCTTTAAAGTTTTTCGTTCGGACATTGCTTAAATTACCAAGTTCTCCGAAGGTATTATGATTGAAAATTAGCCCCCTCCCCCTCCCCCCACGAGTAAAATTTTATGAGGAATTCAATGGTGTAGGTTTCAGGTTAAATAAAACTGACAAATGTATGCAAATAAAGTTTACTATAAAAAAAATGTATGTAAATGACGTTGATTATTAAAAAAATCTATCATACACAAAATTCAAAAAAATCTTTTTTTTACAAAAATTATAAAAATCAAACAAATAAACAACGAAACAAGCGAGTATGGGTGCCTAAAATGTTCTTCAGATACTCTAGAACACATTTCTGGCAAAAAGTCATTTTTGATCAAAATCAATTTTTCAATGTGTTTTGGCGTTTTTCTTGAAAACAACTTTTTCACCCGAAGGTATGGTTTCTCATGGCGCGTCACATATACATAGATATGGAATAAAGAAATTTAAGGAATGTTTTATATCTGTTTATCCTTTTTAAAACAAGGTGTCTAACAAAATCAAATTTTGAAAATAAATGATCTTTAAATAACCCCCCCCCCCACCTCCAATTTGCTATGAAAGCGCTCAAATAATAAACTATCAACACGGATATCATTTTAATGAAACAATTAAGTTGGATACACTAAGACAATGTTTAGCCAATGTCAAAATGATGTAGCCAAGTATTTACTTAAGAAGTGGAATCTTCTTTTCAATAGGAGATGCACCCGGGAGATACTCCTATTCATATTTCTTGATGACTGATGAATGTGATGCGGGCAAGAGGTATCTCACATGTAAAAGAATATAAAATGTATTTTTCTACAAGGTTTTCTGCTGATTCATTAATCATTAAGTATTTTCAAATTATTTTCAGTAGGTATTTTGAGTAAAAATCCAGGAAAGTCACTTTTTAGGGGAAATTTTTTTGAAAAACAAGCAGAATTGGTTCAAAATATGCGGCGAATGCCAAAATATGAGAAAAATACAGAATGAAGTGCTGCTCATTTAACTCAGAATTTTGTGATTCGTGAAGATCTTCTGAAATTTCTATAGAATACACGTCATAGATAAAAATATGAATTTGTATAAGAATTGCAGCGTGGGTCATTATAATAGAATTTTGCAATTCTAAATTTTTTGTTCTTTCTTTCAAGGTAAGTATAACTTTCTGATTTTTAAATGTTTAATTGACCACGATTAGAAATAAATGACTTTAAATGACGTTAAATCACTTACATGACTATTAAGACACCCTGTTTTTTTCTTTTCTTTTCTTTTTTTTTTTCTTCGAAAGAAGTTATTCAGAAAAATCAGACGTGAAAAAATTTGAAACGCCAAACTGTACTTTTTTACAAGCGTATGCTTACCGTGCGAAGCATCGTACTTCACCCGGCACCGTAACGTATGAGTAGCGCGCGCTCGACCGCGCAACCTCCATTTAATGAAATCCCTCATTCGGGCCGCTTTAAAATTAATTAATCGAGTCGAAATTTTTAGGGAATCATTTTTTTGTATGAAATAACAGTTCTAGGGGGGGGGGGAGCTAAGATTTTCGAAATTTGATTAAGGGCCACTCTAGTACGTCCGTACTGCGGGTAGCAGAAGGCGTTAACCGTGGCTTTTTCGATGTGGATAATTTACCCGATGCGCTTTCGATAAATCGCGACGTAGGCGCGGATATCGAAATTTTGATTCTGCTTCGAGCGTGCGGCCGCCGACCGAGAATCTGCGCGTCTAACGTCGAACGTGCTCGCTCGTTAGTACGTCAAACGTAAACGAGCTCGCTTCATTCGTCTCGGCTAAAATTTAATAGATCGTAAAGTCCACAGCCACAGCCACGGCCGCGACGTTATTTAAAGAGCAGTCGTCAATCGCGATTCGCGATTACGAGAGATACAGTAACTGGCGTAGGTACCTACATCTAGAAGTACCTACGAATTGTTTACGTCGTGCCGTTAAGATTTAAATCGCAACCAATTAATTATTAGCTCGTAGACTCGTACAGCTATTAGATAGTAGGTAGGTAGCCATTTTACGTAGAAATCGTACACACGTTTCGCGTTATTAATTTCCGTGACCGAACCGGTGTCATCGACACCTTGCAATTATCGTATCGACGAGATTCAAAAGCTGAAATTATTCTATCAGTTAGTCGTTCTTGGCTGTAAATAATATTAATTTGCAGCCAGTAAACGGTAGGTACTCCGAGATTCGACATGCCGGCCGTATGTACGTACACAGCAGCCGGCTGCATTGTCTGGTGTCTGGTGCGACCGGCAAGGCGTTTACTTTTGCGCGCTCTCGCTCGACGCAGCCAGCGGCACGAGTTCGCGTAAAACGCCGCCGCCACGGCACGGATTCGTACGATTGTACGAGGAATCGCGATTCGTGAGTCGCTGTTGCTGGACGCACCAGTCGGCATCAGCGCGGACAACGGTAACGGTGATCGAATGACGTCCGCACGTCCAAAGTTACGCAAATGTACACGGATATGTACGAAAAAGTCTTCGCCTAGGACGGCTTCCTTCTTAACATCTCGAATCCGTTGTAACTGCATGGGTCCCGAGCCCGATCGAATTGCGCGCAAAATAACAACAAAAAGCCCACCAAAGTCGGTTTCGTCGGGCAACGTACGTGCGTTGGAAATTGCCCTTGACATTCGGCCAGCCAATGTCGAAAATAGCTCCTCGATCCTCTCTCGCGACGTCCGAAAATTATTCGCATGTAAGTAATGACGGGCACGGAGGGAAGAACGAGAATACAACGATTCGCTTTACAGCGTTTATTTCAATTCTGGCCACGTTCGTTGTCCCATCGCCCCATCGCCCCATCGCCCCGTCGAGTACATAACGTATGTTTTACGTATACATACTCGTACATACGTAGGTATAGTAGTATATTACTATCAGGCGTTAGCATTATCTCTCATTACAGAGACGACACAGCTGTATCCTATATTACGTACATTGTTTACGAATTCGAATCGTCACTAAGCTGTAATAAAATCAGCATCAGTCCAGATTCAATTACCCTTTGTATTAAGCGGCAACGATTCGAATGATTTATGGCCTTCGTTCGGTCTTCCAAGTCGAATAGACGGATACGTACAACATTAACGTAAATGTACTCGTACTAATACATTTCACAATGGTACTCTGTAGTCACTCTAAATTCTCGATTACAGCAGTAGGTATTACTATCGTAGGTATTCGATAGTTTTTATTTTAGGGACACCGTTAGTCGGTGACTATATACGGGGAACAGTAACGCACCTTAAAATGTTCGAGGGTTAAAGGAAGGCTAATTTTCGAAAAATAATACGAATTTAGAAGTTTCAGAGCGGAGCTAGTAATTCCCAACACCCCACTCACCTTTGCAGGGCTCCTATCTAACACAACCATGACTTTTCCTCGATTTAATTGACAACTTTTTTGAGTCTTAATGCAAAGGGAGTGGTGTTCACCTTCCTTCCCATTTGACCGATACAAATATACTTTTCAACGCAAATCCGTTGAAATTTCAAAATATTCGCTCGGTTTGTACAATAAAATACTTCCTATGCACAGCTCCTACACATGAGCCTGATGTTCCCGAGTTACCGAAGGAGATGGATAAAAAATACGTATTTTTAACGGTATTATTTTGAAATTGCCAACCTAACGACATGAACAATATACAACGAACTCGGTTCTTCATAGATTCTGCTACCGAATTTAGGTAGGTGGCATTTATTTACTTCACCTGATCTCTACATTACATTATCCAAGTACCCGTATAATTTGATTCATTATTATAAGTACGTACAATCGAATAATAAAATGATCCGAATTTCATCTTTAAAAAACAAAAAAATGAATTAAAAAAAAAATAGAAGTAACTTTAACACGATTGTGCGGCATTTTAGAAAAACCATAACGTTTCCGTAGCCTTCACGACCTCTTTTGAAAAATTATGACTTTCGTGACTGGTAGACATCTTACTTTGATACACTCCAGATAGGTAAAATTATTGGGAGGTTAAAAGCTGGCTCAAAACAGTAGTCTTTATCCCTCATCATCATCATCATCATCATGAACTACCCGTATGAAAATAATTGTGGAGTTGATGAGAAAACACAGAATCATCCTTCCAGCCAGAAAAAGAAGGAAAGAGAAAATAAAACAAAAATGTACCTACGCAGACATCAAGCTGGATCTGAAAAGATTATTTGCCGGGTTCTAGCGAGCTCCAATGCGGCCCGCATGGCTAATTAACCCTGGCTCAATACGAGGTGGTTATTAATATTCGTACACAACCTGAACGGCGCGCCAAGGTATTTTACACTCGTCGATGGGTACTATACAGCGATACTGAAAATCGCTCAGCGAGTCAAGTAGCTATTTCCCCCTTCTTCAGTCCTCGTAAAAACGAAGGACTTGAAATAAAAGTTTCAAGAAAATTTTCAAATGTCTGTACTGATTGCGCAGACTACGACGATATCCCGAATCTGTTGCTAATTCCAGCTCCGGATGTCGTGTCACCGTATGTACACGAACACCATGTACAAGGGTACCAAACATAATCCAGCCGGTAACACGGAAACCATTCATTAAGATAATCAGATTTTAGCACAGCTTCGACTTCATCTACCCCCGCCGTGATTTATCGCAACCACTTGATCAGCTCTTCTCTTTCGTATCATACTCGTACAACATTTCAGCTCCCTAACTTGAGTACAACTTTCACAATCACCGAGCAAGAAGTCGTATCAAAACCCCTTGCTTCCTCATACTTCAAATACAGAAATCATCGTAAAAAGCAGACCTAAAAATCGCATACTATCATTTTGGGTTCGTAGTACCGTCTACGAATGGATTAGTTTTCGATTCAACGCATTTTTTATTCCTTTTTTCCTTTTTTTCTTTTTTTTTTCTTTCTTCTTTCTTGTTAGTAGGACGTACTACTGCGTTAGTTAAGCCCGGAGCTCCCGGGTTCGATCCCACGTAGCAACTCGCCAGATTTCGACCTAGGCCGGTTTTTCGGCCAGAAGTGAAGAGGGCTAAGACAGCCCTAGCAGCCTCCCCGACGCCTCTGAAGTAATGCTCGAAAGGGTGGATTCCAGGGCTTGGGTTGAGAGCAAATTAGAAAAGAAGCCGCACTATATCGATCGCTTAAAAACAGATTTAACTATAATTTATCGAGACGGTTCTAATAATGTTAATTCATTTTTCGTCCGGCCTTCCAGTAAAATTAAAAGTTTTGAAGTTGGCGAGTTTGGACTGAGACCGGCTATGTGTGAGGTGTCGAGAGAAATTGGAGCTTTTGGTGCACAAAATTTAAGAAAAACTCTAATGGTCCGAACGGTGGAGCTTCACTTTTAAAACCGATAGATAATGGACACAGCCTATTTTAGTCTTAGAAGTTGAAAAAGGTAAGAAACCAGTTCTTGAGAAGAACAGGTTTCAAGTTTTTGAATGTGTTTGATCGAAATTTGATTATAAAATTTATTAAAGGATGATTTACTCATATTTTTACGACTTTGTTTCCCCAACGCATAGAACAACTGCGTAAAAAATAGGAAGTACTCCGAGGAGGAAGGGAGAAGAGAGGAATATTTAAGAATTTCAGTAAGGAAACAAGAAGGAAAAGTTCTCGTGTCTAAATTATTAGGTGAGAAGCCTTATACTCGTATTTTTATTGTTCAGTTTCTAGAGAACTGTTATTAAATTCGTACAAATATTATATTGCGCCCGAAAGATCTAGGTTCATCAAATGGTTTGATTTTGTTGGAAAGATTATTATTGACAGATGGTGTGGTGGGACGTATGGCGATGCACGCATGCCAAAGTGGCCCCTGAGATATCGCACCCCCAGCATCGGAAACTATCATTTCGGGCATCGCATCAGTGCCGAGGGGAACACTTTGGGGCTGAGCCCGAGCCCCCATTTTTCCAGGCCGGAACGGTGCGCGCGTCCTGCCAGGGCCACCATGGGGTTCCCTACTGACCGAGGTCCGCACTCCCAGAGCGCTCGCCTGGAGTTCAGGTCCCCCACAGCCGGACGCGCTGCCTCTTCCTCTTCACTCACTCATCGTGTGAGACTGTTTGCAGCTTCGGCCCTAGCACTACGGGCGAGTTCCGCTGAACGGGATCCGCCGCCGCCGCCGCCGCAGCAGCAGCAGCAGCAACTTCAGCATGTCCTAGAGTCCTCTGTCTCGAGCACTCTGCCTCCATCGTCCTCCGCATGATGGCCGAAACGAAAGCCTATAATGGTAATCTATCTTTTTAAATTTAGACGTTGTCCCGACCTTAACGCAATTATCTAACGCAAAAATTCAAAAATGGAAACTGGCCGCGGAAGTATCTGCCTACTCGGTTATAAATATCGGAACAAAGCGTCTTCAATATTTTTAGTCATTCCAAATGACCGCGGTCATCCATTAGAATCGATCCGATCGATAGTATAGAGCAGTGTAAAACCGTCTTAAGTAATAAATAATTCGACATAAAAGGAACAATCAACAGGAACGTATCGATAGGGGGTAGGGGCAACTACTACCCCCTCCCTATTTCAGTTAATCGGAGTCGGAAAAATCCAGCAAATCAAAAGTGTTTTTTACCGCTTTGATACTTGGGAACTGAGTTGAGAAGTTGAGAAAATCCAACAAATCAAAAGTTTTTTTTCTTTTTTCTTTTGTGCTTTTATATTTGGGAATTTTGAGTTGAGTCAGTTGGAAAAATCCAAGCCAAAAGATGTGCTTGTTTGTTTGTTTTTTGCTCACAATTTTGCCCCCCCCCCCCTCCAGGAAAAATTTCAGTACGTTCTTTACCATCAAATGTCTTCTCGTGCGCGCGATATAAAAATATCGCGAGTATTACGCTTAAAGGTATTTTGACGAGACATTAGTAGCGAGTGACTGAACAGCGAATTTATAAATAAGAGCACGAAAAGATTCTAAAATGAGTATTATATCTATTAATGCGAGCCGATTCCGAGGGCTAAACTGACCGAGTACGGTACACCTGGTTAGAAAGTTCAGGCCAGTTACCGATTTCCAGCTGTGGTTAGGTATTTCGGGCTATCAAAGTGTCACCGAACGACAAATTGGCATAAGAGTCCGGGTCGCAGTGTCATCGTTGCAGTCGATGGATTGTTGAAAACAGATTGAGAATATTAAGGACTGCGAAATATCCACCAGATACCTGATGAACTCGTAGTCGTACAAAACGCAAAAGAAACCGGCACCTGTCGATCAATATCGAGCGATTATACTCTCGTACCTACGGTACACTACTTATGGTACGTACCTAATACTCGTACCTATCTATTACGAATTCAAATCAACAGCTAGCAGCTAGCAGCGAATCGATGAAGATGATAAGCCAGCCGATGCTAGTGGGCGTCGCACCGCGCCGTGTCGCGCCGCATAGCATCGCCAATACGAGTACCGTGTCTAATGTCTCCGTAGTTGGCCGCTGGGCTGGCTATGTAAATCGGCAACTAGCGACTACTTGTGTAGACGGAAGGTGTACTTTTGTACTTTCACCCAGAACAATACGTATAAATGTCGACTAATAAATGGCTATTTCAATTTCGCGCACCAGTCCCCAACCATGCGGTGAGAATGACATCACTTCACGTCCGCAGGGTACACTCGTCAAATTTAGGAAGTAACTAGGCGATAGTACATTACACACACCTACATTGTACAGTTTGCCTACAGGGACCGTACATATTCTATACAGTTATACGCGAGTACTCGTACACGCGTACGTAAAGTCTACTCTTGTAATGCAGAAGCATCGAAATTAGACGGCGAATTAATGTCCGGTTATTCAGAAAAAAAAAAAAAAAAAAAAAAAAAAAAGAAGAAAAAACTTACGTCATCGACTTTGCCTTTTCATTGAAGAATGGCGGGCGTGAACTATAAGTTACGGAATACAGGTTACAATATACGAACGTATGAACGATGACAATCGGAACGTTCAAGATGCCAACAGGTTTCACTTTTAATTACCCTCCCGCTCCCGCTGACCAGCCGAGCCACCCTCGATCTCTGGTTTTGACTGGTCAATCAAAGTCAGGGTTGCGGACCGGTACACATACTTGTACATATTTATGTACGATGAAAAAACTGTATGGTACTGCGGCACTTTTCGACAGCCAGTTTTTCCCGCGACTCGGCGATCCCTGATTCGTGCGTGTCATAAATCGCATCCGGTCAATGTGTCCACATTGTCCTCACGCTTTCGCCATAAGCAGGCGTTGGTGGAATGGACGTGTTTCAGCAGTTTCTGCGCGATACTTCTGTTTCGACATTCGTTCGGAGCTCTCCAGCTTTCTGAGGCGACAGAATTCAACTCCGAAAAACGCCGGACCACAAACAGCGTATTTAGCCCTGACAGACGCATCGAGAACATGATACGAAGATTGGTGTCTCACAGATAGTGTCGCATTAAGAGGATGAACTTACTATTCTTATATTCGTAACAGGAGAAGAGGATGACAGGTATCTTGATTTTCTATTTTCTTAAAATCCCGTATTATTGACTTTAAAATGACAGTGGACATCTTACACGCGACGAGCTGCGCGTGAAAAACTTAATTTACCTCCATTCAGCTTGCAACCGGGCAACAGTTAATTTTTCGAATTTTCGGGCTCCGCCACGCATTTGTAATAACTCCAGTAATTGAGCCATTGTTACAGTTTAAAAAATACTACCTTCGACCTGAAATAGCTGTGTTTAAGTATAACGACGGCCGTTCTCCACCCTTTCGTATTCGAGACGTGCTGTCGTTTATTAGCCGACAGCTTTGGCTGGAGTTGATTCGACCATAAAGACGGCTATATTCGGCCCCGTAAATTTTTGCGAACACCGAGCAGGCACTAACCAGCAACGACGATATCAAATTTCGACTATACGGTGACTTTCACCGCGTTAAAAAATTGAGTTTCGTCGGCTTAACATTCAACCCAGATCGGCGGCAACCATTTCCCAGCTAAACGCAGCTGAGACGATTTAAAGTTTGTTTTGCGACAATTCAAAAACTAGCGAATGTAAAATTCTCTGGAGTGGCGAGTAAGTAACCGACCTTTTCTCCGTCTATATTATCGAGTGAACATCACATTCGGCGAATGTAGTCGGCCATAAAATAAACGAATGCTATGCGGAGAGCTAAAGAACACGTAACACCCACGATCTGCTCGTGGAACCGTCATCAGCCGAGCCGATTGTTTTACGATAATCCACCTCCGAGGACGAGATTCGATGGGGTAGGTAGAGCTGTTTGCAGCTCGTGGTTTTCCGCGGCCGCGTTCCGCGGTTAAGACCGCGCTTCGTCCGTATCGAAAACATTCGTCCCCGACTCTACCGTCTCCACGAGTACAAGTGGACGAGGCGCTATCATTCTATGTGTTCCAACCTCCAACTCCGTAACCGTAATTACTGGCGGAAAAAGCCGCCGTTGCAGCAAGCCGTACGTGTGTATAGAAAATGAAAGGCAAATTGAATTAACAACAGCAAACCATCCCGGCGACGTTCCGTTAATTAGCTCGGGAATTAATTCTTCTCGCTCGTTCGAAAGAACACGCAAAAATGCCATCCTTCATTTTTTTTTTTAGGCGTTTCGTGTTCTCTCAATCTCAACATTCTAGATAGATTCTTCAGACTCCCTTTCTTCCTCTCCAACGTTTGCGGCTTGGTTTCGGTTTCGTTAAGATTGCGGATAAATTTCGGAATTCATTACTCGGTAAGATCGACGATAGTCGTCTGTTTTAACCGTAGCGATTGCGAATTCCATTATTTCTCCGCGGAAGTGATTTCATCACCAATATCCAGAATCTGCTGATGCTGTCATAAAGCTCCCACGTCCATCAACAGGTAAACGTCGTTTCTCTTTCTACACGGATCCGTGTCCAGTCGTTAATCTACGGGTGCAATCAACTTCGCAGCGAAGAAAAATCTTTAAAAAGTATACGTTCCACAAAAACAATGGTTAGGTACATCAACTAAAGATGTCCCTATAGAAAGAACGCGAACGGGATGGATGGGTACAATTTTCATGCTCCTTGGGGTGACAGAACTGTACGACGTCGACCTAAAGATGGCTGTAATGGATCGCTAGTCCGTGGTGAATATTCTGCTTCGTTAAACAGAGGCTAACCTACACACGTCCTGGACTCTGCACTCCGTCGAACGCGATTCACATAATATAGAACACCGATCGTGCATCAAAATAAAATGTACATCGGTATAAACGATTCGCATTCGTGTATCAATAACCCTTACTTTTACGATACAAAAGGCATCGTAACTAACTTCGTTCAAGGGTTATAGCGAACGCCACCTTTGACTGCAATTCTTAACTGGTTGCCCGATTCAACGCGTACAACTGCGCGAACAACCGCCGAGTTTGGAGTCCCAGTGAACTAAAATGTGTACGTACCGCGCCGTTCATAATTTTCTGACGAATTTAAGTATATTTTTGGACGTTTACGATCATTTCAACGGCAGATCCGCAAATTTTCTTCACCCGAATGACCGCACATATTCGGGTTTACAGCGTGTTTTCTCAGCTCCTATACTCGTACGAGTATTTACAAGCCATAGATGCGCACTCGCAACGTCCGCTTCGGCCATCCTTTTATTTCTCAGCCTCTCAGAGATCGGAGAATTCCGCTCTTTTTTCGATTCGCTCGGTATTAGGCAGTTTACACGTAGTCGCGTGCAAATCGATGCTTAAAACCTGAGACTCGGGACTCGAACAAATTACGTAATTCTGTAGGTGTATGTGTACGTGTACGTAAATGTATAAGTACCGACACCTGTACCGGGACGGCGCGATAAATACACAATAGTACCGAGTTTGGTATTCATCGCCGGACATGCGACCGTGTCCATTAATCACTAGCCGGCATGCGTCGATTCGGAAACTCTACAAAGGTTAAGTGCGCGAAAAAGAGCGCACACAAGAGAGGACAAAGAGGGAGCGGGAGCCTTCTAATTAATTCTCGCATCGACCGCGATGATGAGTAATCCGATCTGCTTCTCCGCATCGGACCTTAAGCTCGGAATCTTACATCACTTCGGAGTTGAATTTAGCGGCTGGCACATAAACTCATTCACGCACAGTGAAAGGCACGATTCATCGAGCATAATTAACCGAGCCGCGTTAATCGTTCGCCATCGCGAGCTCAACTTTTGTATCTCCTCTTTTGGCCGCGGCTAAGTGCGATTTTCGCGTATATTTCACGTTCCAGTCGCTGTTATTGCAGTTCACGATACAACGAACTTAGTCTATACTCATTTTAGAGAGAAGAGCTCTATTTTCTCGCCGAGTAATCATTATCGAGTCGAGTTACATCAGTACATATCCTAATCTATTCCTACAGGAATAATCGCCGGAGTATTGAGAGCCATAACACGAATACCTACAGAAGACGTACCGTATACAAAATTCAAAACCAAATTTGAGTTAGGTGTCTATGAATGGCATAAGTACTCATCGTAACATGAGAAAACGTCGACGAATACATAGACAATTGTAACCCAATATCTGCGGACCAATCGGGTTTTCAATTTCAGCATTCATTTGCTTATCGTAATGGAAAACTCTAGAGGCTCGCTAAAAAAAAAAAAACAACATATAGACGGCAATTTGCAGGACATCTGGGTAATTGTTCGACGCGTGCGAGTATATGAAGCCCGTTTTCTTTTTCATCTATTCGGTAATATTTTGAGTTGCGTTCGAGAACACGGGCGCGTTATATTTTCCAGATTGAAAAAATTTCGCAAAACTTGTGAGACGAGGACGCAGACATTTTTCTGTACATACCAAAGAACCTGGTTGTATCAGGTTGACTAAAACAAGTCTCGGATAGATTGCCAAACTACACATTGTTGTATAAAAACCATGAAAACGCTAATTCGTATACAACACTCTAATAAAATAGTTTCGACTCTGAACTGACAAAACGAACGAAATTAAATCACTGTAAATAGAAGCACCATGTAAAAGAGTCACAGAACTTTTAGAGCAACCAAAAAGAATACGCAAAAAGAAACAAGGGGGAGGGGAAAGGTTAAACAAAGAAGGGAAAATTGAAAAAAAAAAAAAATGAAAACCTCTGGGTTACAGTGGGCATCGGAAAAACATACTAGATTAGAAGAGTTTTTATCAAGTCTACCAAAACCCTGTTCTCATTCCTACTTACAGGAAAAAAACGAAATTTTCTACCTGCAGTATCAGTACAGAATCAACATCTACTCGTCAACTGACGTAAGAAAACTCGGAGGGAACATTAGGCTGTAGAATTAGAAATAGTTTGAACAAGAACCGCTAAAATTTGAAGTAGTTCACTCGTGAGATGAGTTATATAATTTACTCTGCTCAACCTTCGATCATCGGCATGGCCCTCATGTTGCTACAACTAAGTAACTACATTGTGAATCTTATCCACAAACGATTAAATCAGGTTGCCTGCGCTCGCATTTTCTGGCAAGCTATCGTTCACCTACCTATGTCGAGCCGAAAAGTTTAACCGCTCAATAAAATGAAATGTGCGAAAAAACTTTAAAATTTTGATTTTAATTACTGTGACGTCCGACTTCACGCGAGAAAAACGAAAAAACAGTCGACCCACGATTTCGAGCGATTTCGATCGTCGAACGGTTAAAAACATACTCTACCTACTTAAATTTACAGTCGCTGCAACCCGACGACGATCAGGCAAAAAAAAAAAAAAAAGGAAACAAAAAAAGGATATAGGAGACAAGGATATCAAGGACACTTTGATTGTGAAAGGAAAAGGATGAACGACAGGGTGAGAGTGAGCGAGAAATGCACGTGGCTACAAAGCATATGCGTCTAAATATAGATGCACACAAAAAATTCGAATTCTAACCTAGGTTGCTTCGCGTATTTGGCCGAAAGGAATCGAAGAGATCGAGAAGAACGAATTTTGAAATAAAAAAATGTGCAGACCGAGTAGTCCCACCTGTCACATATGGTCACTAACACCTCCCCTCGCCTCCACGAAGAGAACGCCCAGCGGATTGCCCAGTTAATAAATCTGAACAATTACTGAAGCGGTTGTGTTAATCTAACAGACATAGTAGATGAGCAGGCACTATAGATCATCAGATAGATCGTACGCGAGGTACAAAGCCTCGAATAGTAGGATAACATGAGCGAAGCGAGTGTCCGCTATAAAATTCGCCTTCGAAACTGCCGATTTGCCGAGTTAATAATCAATCTTAACAAAATATCGGCAGACTTAATCCATTTCTTCATCGTATTATACGTAACTGAAAACGTTATTTACCCCCGCTGTTGATATCACGGTGGTAGCAAAACAAATGTATGAGCGGGCGAGAATCAAAAATTTTCTAGCCGTTGAAAAAAAAAATCGAAAATTGTCTAACTGATGATAAAAAAAACCGTTACGATGCGTTAATGTACCTGAGCATTTGTACCTAATAGTTGCTAATTTTCCAACTCTTAAACAAAATTGGGTGTTTAAGCCGCCATTTCTCCTTCCCCCTCCTCCATGGTAATGGCTCTAACTGTTATCGTCTATGAAAACTTCAAGATGAAAGAAAATTGTAGAAAACTAGTCAGACAGACAAACAAACAAACTTATCGAATGACAGCTAGCCAGCCGATCATTCGAAGAGACACGTACAGAGAAATAGCCAGCCAAGCAACTAGACGGTTTTGGACGTCCGTTAAATAATAGGTAGGTACACCACGAATACGAATTACTGTAACAACAGTTGAACTATACCACAATCATTTCCACCATTATTAACAGATTCACAGATTCTCTGCTAGTACTTGGAAGGTTAAGTTAGATAAATAAAATAAATAAAAAACAAAACAAAACAAACAAACAAAAAAAACTGCGTACATTATTTAAAATTTTTACAGAATTGTTTTTAAATTTTTTTTTATTTTATTTTGTTTACAATGCACTTATGAGCAACCGCGCGCATGTAATGATAATGCAATTCTTTTTGCGAAAAACATCGAAAACAATTTGCCCCACCAAGCAGTTTTTCTTTTTTGCTTTCATTATTTCTAATCATCTGTAGGAGAGAGAAAAAATTATCGCAGTTAACGCGCGTTACAAAAGATAATTTTTTTAATTGAATTTATAAATATATTACCGGTTAGTTAAGTATTTTAATTTATCGACTAATTGATAATTTTGACCAGATGACAATTTATGAATTATCTTTTATTACGTTTATTTGTGATTTGTGATTAATACATATTATATTCGATTTATTTGTTTGCTCATAATTTATCATACGAGAATTACTACTGATATAAAATTTATTTCCAATTGTTTTAGAACAGTGAAAAAAATAATACAACTAAAATGTTGGTGTATCTTTCATCTCTTCCCCTTTCTTGTTTTTCCATTTCGAACAGAACATATTAAATTAGTGTAGTACCCGAGTTATAATAATAAAAATTACAGATTAGGAGAGAAAATCTGAAATTTTCTTCTCATCTTCATACATTTTGATAACTGATATAAATGATCAGTGAATTCCTCTCTCCCTTCGAATTACAATCATGAAAAGTGCAGTTAATTTGAAGTAAAAATTATCCATTAACAAACATTGGACACTCGGTAGATAATAACCCCTAGAATTGATTCGTGGTCCTTACGTCAAAATGGACGCCTGCTAGAGCTATTACTATAATTATTTTAGACCATAATTTATCAACAATATTTTTTAATCCACTAGGAAATGGAAATCGTATTATTTTTCAACATTTATTGATTTTTTGGTCATCCAGAAGTTTATATTTTAATTCTTCCAGGATTCGGATTAATATCACAAATTATTAATCAAGAAAATGGAATAATATAACAGCTCTCCCCCAAAATCTTCAAAAAAGACTTACCTAACAATGAATTCAACCCGTTTTTCTCTCCCAATGTATTATCGATTCACCTGGGCAACCACCGACACCTGTCTTATCTAACAAGTAAGCTAACCATTGAACATATCGACATCTTTCTGACAGAGCATCGTGACCAACACAGTGCGATGCTGGAAAAAAGAGATCTAAAATATATGATTGTTTGGGTTCATTTTGTAGGACGTCTCGTTTGTTGGTTACGATAATATTCTGTCAGAAAGATGTCGGCGATATAAAAAGCGCGTCCCCTTTTGTTGTCCGCTTTTCGCATCATTCTACCCGGTGAAAACGAATTCAGCGAGTGTTGTGTCCCAATATGCATTTTTCAAGAAGATTCAATTCTTGGCAAGCTTCTCGATCAGTTAACTTCACAGCCTGTATTTCGCATATTTGTTTGTTTAAATTTATATTATTTTCCTTCTCTTGTTCCTGAACAATTGGCGATCGGATAGTGTAGTAATGCATGAAGGACAGACACAGACAGACAGATATATACGTATATACGTTCATTTTTTTATATACAATAGCTGATAATTTATTTGTACTCGAGTTACCAAGTGACATAGTATTGTATTATGTAGGCTAGGTATAGGCACTTCTAGATATACGTAGCCCGAAATCGGTGACAAGACCTGTACGCTCGCGTACTCGGGCGGATAGACGGTTCCCGCGCGGCTAATATATCTGGAAGTACCGTTGACAACTTTTCAGTGTCGCAAAATCAGTCTTCGCGTTTTCGTATGAGCGCGGGTGATGTTCGCGATACTCATCGCAAATGAAATTTATTATTTGTCGTTACTCTATATTTAACCATCCCGCGAACTGTGGGTAGTCAAGCCAACTTCGACAAGTCTGCTTCGCAACGAGGCTAATTACGCTACTCGTGTTCTCTAGCATTTTTCGTCATCCACTGTGTGCGCTTTTACTGGATCCAGTGAACCCCAGATTTTCATTCTCTTTGTCTGGCTTTTATAATTTCCTTTTCGTCACTGTGTCCGCTTTTCTGAAACCCAATGAACCCCAATGCTTTCAGTCAATGGTCACTGTGCTTTACCGGTGAATCCTGATTCTTCTCTCAGCGTGCTTCACGAAAAACTAGAAATTATCCTTCGTCATTATCGCCAACAGGAAATTACATCGTGCATCTCGACTGAGCTTTGCAGGGTGAAGTATTAGAACGCTGATTGGAGAGCCATTTACGCCCCCTCCCCCTCTACGTATTCTCGTCGCGACGCTCTTGTCCAACACTTCGGACTGACACTCGCGATGCTGTCCGACCTCGCAAATGTGTGTGTGTTTTTTTGTCATCTGTGAAACGTATAATATAATCATTTCAAAAGAACTGCCTGTGTCGTGATTATTTCAAGGTAGTGAAATGTCCGCGTTCAGGAGCTTCCGCTCCCGCAATGTACCCCGACGTATAGTACTCTGTCGCGACTCCCAAATTCAAACTTCTTCAGAAAGTGCGTCTCATTGCTCTCCGCCGTCCAGAAACATATAATCGACCAATAACGGATTTTAAAAATCAGGTGAAAAGAAGGCACCTACTTTGGCTCTGCACGACGAAGAAACCCCTAAAATAAAATTTCTTAAGCGCGTCTGAAACCTGCATTATAATTCTTATCAAGTATAAAAGTGATTTAGTGGATAAGTATACTTTTTCCAGTAGACCAACGAGAAGCTTTTGAAGCGCACCTATTCAAATGTAGCACTCGTACATATAGAAAACGTAAACGACGTTTCTTACGTTTGTTCGCTCACGTATAAGAATATTTTGATAACGTTAAAGGAAAAGCTCGTTGTCGAGCACTTATTTCTTATACAGAAGCTCCAACTTGACTAGATTTCCATTTCGAATATTTTACCGATGCGTACGATTGCCACCTTTTTTTTTTCCAGCTTTCAGCCTCGAAAAATCAGTACAGAGTGTTTCGCTACAATAATTAAATAGTCGTCGTTTTTGTACACAGTATTTCTTTTTCCTTCTTATACACGGTAACGTTACAATTTACTCTCAGAAAACAAGTATTTCGCCAAGCAGCTATTTACAGCTCATCTTGCTGTATTAAATTTTAGTTACGTCGCAAAATACGAAAATAAAAAGCACTACTAATCGCCTCAAAGTTTCTCCCGTGGTGCGCAGTTGGACTCGAATTTTTGCTTTTAACGCTCGAAATATTTAAATAAGTGTACGCGTGTTCCACGAGTGCATACGGTACTTGATACGGTGGTCCGAATAGTCGCGGGACAATAGTAATTTTAAAACAGTGCAAGTTCGAATACGGAACGAGGCCCCTATATTGTGGCAAGATACCTAAAAAGAAATTCGCTCGAGGAACGTACACTAAGCAAATGAATTACTCCCTTGTCTCGCGCTTAATGGCGTCGTCGGGCTATTTCCACCTTTGCACGGAACTTTGACCCAATTTAAGCTAAACTCTTCTCGCAGCGAGTAGTTGTCCTAACCACATAACTTTTCGTTTTCTCGTATACGATTCTATCCGGCTTCCCTTAAAATCTCTTCCGAAAGTCTGTACTTTTCGAAATTGCGGCTGGATAACGAATCGGGAAAAACGAGTGTTTCACCGACAGGGATGGAAGAGTAAAAATGCAACGACCGCGATGCATCGCTCGTTCTTCTCTTTTTGACCCGAGGCTCACGGGGCGCTAAACAGCTTTTCATTTCTGCATGCGCTCGAGTGACTTCTTTCCGCGTACGTGCGTACAAATACATACGCATATCGCGTACTACACGATACGTTGTGGTAGTAATATTATTTTCGCAAACTGATGTTGGAAGTGTCAAAAAAGTGTGTGTGGTTTTCTTCTTACATTAGCAGAAAATCAAGCAGGGTACGAAGAAATCAACCCCCTATACTAACTTTTACAACTGGCTAAAGGCTAAATTTTCGATAGTCTCAGCATTTCGAATAATTGAGAGAAATGCGCGCGAGTCTATCCAGGCGACCAGCGTGATCGGCGACTGCCAAATATTACAATTCACGCGACATATTCACCAATCTACTCCTACACGATTACCGTGCGCGTTTATTTGATTATCTCGACGGTATAGGATAAGAGAGGAAAAAATAAAAATCTTCATTAAATCGTGACCGCCTTTTACGAACCCATGTGATGACCTTCGCATTAAGTTCGTCTTCCAGAAAAACAATGTAGATACATTATGTCGAGCAGACGATTCGATGGCACTGGCGTCCTTTAACAATGCGATCACATAGGTGCGTAATGCGGCTTGCTAAAGGTCGTTGTAGGTACCTAGAACCTACTCACTCGAATTATGGCTGCGTTCGCAATTGGTTCTGGGCCTAAAACTGAGTCACTCGAATTCAACGTGCGTTGGCGTGAGTAAAGAACCGATCCTCAAAATTGATGAATTCGCCGATGTTGGAAACTAAAGAACTAAGAAAACGATTCATTTGATACGTCACTCACTATTTCTGAGATTTCACATCCATACAAGGCTACACACTCCATACATAAGTTTTCAAAAATAATTTTTCGATTTTCAGATTTATTTTTGATTTGAATAGAATATTTTTTTGATAGAAACGCTAATTTGGCTCGTGTTATTCTACTATAATATCCTTTTTACTCCTTCTATCTTTTTTTCATTTTAATCTTTAAATGGCAAAATTCGCTTGCTTCCTCATTTTCTTCCAGACTAATATTTATCATTACTTTATTTTTATTTTTATTTATTTTCATACGATATTCTACACTTAAAATCTCCTCCTTTCCTTTTCAAATATTTTCCAAATCAATACTTCTTTCAGCTAATAAGGCAATATGATCTGCAAACCGAAGCATCTTTACTCGCTCTCCACGTATGGTTATAACTGCTTCAAATTTTTCTTTTATTTCTGTTATAGCCCACTCTATGTTCAAATTAAATACTACCGAAGTTAAGGAGCACTCTTTGCCTTACATCTTTTTCTGTATTAGGCTCCCCTGTTTCTCCTTCTATTCTTAATATATCTTTCTGACTTTTAAGTAAGTTTACAGGGGTGGCTCTGAAAGGAAAAAGTAGGGAAGTCATATTTTTATGACTAAAAATTCAAACTGTCAATTAGAGAGAGAGGAGGAGGGGGGGGGGTGATTTATAGAATGATGCGTGAATGTTATAAAACTGTAAACGACACGAAACATTATTTTAAACAAAAATAAATTATGTAAAGAGGATAACTGGTCTTTGAAAATTTAATACCTGACGGTAACATAGGGGTAGGGTAACTAAAATACAACCAGTTGAAACTTGCTAATCAATACAAAAACGATATTATGAAGTCAGACCAGCCAGAACTTCCATACCTGGTGTATAACACATACTACTACATTCGCATATACGCATCTGTGTTGCATAGTTGTCATGGTAACGCGCGTCGTATCGGAAGTCAGATCCGAGTAAACGTGCGCTGGATATTTTGAAGATTTTTTTTTTTTTTACAGAATTATTTTTAACGCATTTCGAAATTACTAATCATTTTTATAAAAACTTTTTCAAAATATTAGTGTTTCAATGATCGGAAATTTTTAGGGGAACTCGGACTTCCATAACCTCCTTCTGAAAACCGCCACTGTAAGTTTAAAACAACTTGCCGCTCTTTAAATTTTATTCTTATCTTTTTCAAAATATCCAACATGTTATCACAGATAGCCTTTAAATTAAAATCAGACTAGTTTACAGCGCTGATGACGATTCTTTTCTAAATAATTTTCCGTTCCCGTTTCAATTTAGTTGTGACCTTTTGCCTCTCATTACTTCACCATTCGTTTCCTTTACTTTCAAGCGTAGACCAACTTCTTTAATGTGTTGGAGGTATGGGGTAAGTTGGGCATTTCAGGTATTATTATATTTTCTTCTTTCTATTTATTGTTGATTCTTCCTTTCCTCTCACTTACATTTTAATTCATCCTCGTCAAAATTTATATAACCCGAATCGGAAAGTTAATGATTGAATTTAGCAGCAGAGTACCTTTTACGAGTTGAATGATTTCTTTTCACGACTATTGGAGAGTGTCTTCTGATTAGACTAGATACTCTACAAAATCTCATAAACCTGTACATAAACGATATAATATTAATTCTACGGTAATTTCCACCCAGAACATTCGCAGAGTTCGTGTCAGATTGCTCCGCAATTTTGGAATTCCCTTATAATAGGTTGGTATACACTATACAAATACACACATAACATTCGATTGCAGCAAGATTTCCACCGGGACCAATAAACTGTTTTTTATTTATTTATTTTTTTTACCGCGACCTTCCTCTTTTTTACACGTATGTAGGTATTTGGTGGACACGAATGAAGATGGTGCGAGTGTTATACCCGTTACATCAATTGAAGAGGGGCTACCAGGTATATAGCGAGAAGAGTAAATAATACACATAATATGTACGTACGAGTATAATGACAAACGAGCACAACCGCACAACCGAAAAGCAAAAAAGTCGACAACCAGCCACCGATTTGGAAACGATGCCGACGCGGACGCAGCACAAAATGGCACGTCGAACACGACAAATTGGCTTTTTTGAGGAAAACTCGAAGAGAGAGAATTTTCATCAATTTATTTATTTCGCCAGCATCGTTTGCCAACAGCTGTAAAAATCGCGGCAGCTCGTTTTTACAGTTTATTAACTTACTTTCCGCTTCATTAAAAACGATTTTATGAAAGAAAATAAAATTCCTTTTCTGTGGAGGGGCGCAGCAGTATTTTTCACCCAGCTCCACCGATTGTCCTTGTATCCATCTTCAGCGTTTTGCAGTCGAAAAATGTGACACGATACGGAGAGGGGGAGAAGGCGAACGTGTAAGAAATTTAGATCTATCGTAGATTTATTTTCTTCCAAAAAAGGGAAATCGCGTTGATAAGACCAAAATTTTGTTTTCAACGTTAAACATTTTTTGACCCTAGAGTATTTCCGGTGTCTTTTGAAGACGCTGATTAGCCGATAAGTAGAGTGTTCGATGCGGTTCGGTCGATTCGCAGTAGCTGACATGTGATAAGTGATTCTGTTCTGACAAAGTAATTTTCCAACCGAGCCCCATCAAAAATTTCCCCCGGGCCTCAATTTTCTCTCTACGGCCCTGGTAAGCATTATTTAAATATTTGATAGCCATGTTCGTAATATTACTCATATACCTATAAGAGACTTTCTTCGTAACAAGCAAATAAATGAAAATGATTTTACTACGAAAAAGGGAGGGGACTCGAATATATAATTCAATTGAATTTGATTGAAACAGTAAGAAGTATTATACCTACTGTGTTTGCACATTGTATAGTATATCGAGTATGACAGCAAGATTTTCCCGATGATGATGTTTCACGCTACATTTTGGGAACTGTGACTCTCTAACTGGAGGGGGGGGGAGACTCGTATATTCGTGTAACATTTTCTTCCAGTTGGGGAGGAGGGGGAGAGAAAAAAATGAGGACGGAGGTATCCTTTTATGTAACCCAAATCAAGTTTCACTCGATGCCGCATAATTTTTCAAAATTCTTTTCCAATTCCGTTCATTTCCGTCAATCGGACGATTACACCGCATAGTAATCATCTCCATCTGCTCACAGCTGATTCGCAGAAGTGTAAAAACTGCGAGTAGAAGTTCAAGGCACTCGCGCGTTCTGTTTCATTCTATTTTTTCGGCACGTGCGTGCGCTAAAACGTTATAAGAAATTCAATCTAAAAACTTTAACCTTTTTGAAACAGTTACGTTGCACCATCTCGTATATAAATCAAACTTTCTCGATCCGCATTTTTAATTAATCCTTTAATTTGCGATACGAAGCGCATCGCGTCGCACCGCCTCCAAGGATGCACCGCTATCGGGTCAAATTCAAATTCTCGCTCGGCATTTCGAACGTGTTAAGAAACATCTCGAAGGAGAAGATTCTACCCGAAGCAGCTATTAAGAGGGCGAGCGACTTTATTGAGACTGAGTTGCTCCAAATTAAAGAAAACACCAAGCTCGAGACGAGGGCATCGGGAAGTTCTTCTTGTACCGATGAGTACTTACGACAGGTCACGTTATCTCAACACGAGTATAGGCTAAGTAGTACACTCGCATCTTTCTGTCATATGGGTAGACACTTTTTCGAGTATAACTGGGCGCCCAGAGATCTTCATCAATTACCCAGGATAACTGTATCACTTTAACCAGCAATAAATAACGTTAAAATGTTATTAAATCTCTCTTCTATTACGTGATATGACGGTTACGTCGAAAGTAAACGAAAAAAAAAGAAGAGAGAAAAGAAGATGAAGAAGCGCCAACGCAGAAGGAACCAGACGACGCGACGTGGTCGCTTATGAAAGTCGAATAAATCTAGGTTTCGGGTGCGTCATGGTAGTACAGATTTCTTCCTACAAAAGTAGAACCCTGAAGATCAGATCACAATAGAATGACCAATCAGCCCACGGCCATATGGGACCAGTATCGAAAGCAGTAACTAAACTCGAACGCGAACTTCGACTACACAGCATTCATGCTCATATGCAGTAATTAATCTCCCAAGAAAAAGTTATCGATTACTCGTTTCGCATCTTCAATATGTTATTTACATATTATGTAGCTCTATACAGAGAGCTGGAAACGCAGCTGAAACTCTTCGATGCTCGTTGAAGAATTTTCAAGACTCTCCCTGACTTGTTTAAGACTCTTTTAGAGTTTAACGAAATTTATTTGAAATTCGCTATGACTGTTCAAAACTTGTCCACAACTCCGTATGACTTTCGTAAATTAGATGACTAAAACTCCTTAAGCCCTTAACATTCTTCCAGACACTGTTTAAAACCCTTCGAAGCTCTTATTTAATACTCGTTGACTGAGCAAGACTCATGTAAAAGTTTTGAGAAGTTTTTTGAAGGATTTGAAGGCTGTCTATATCACTTTCAGACTTCTTAATGAAACTCTCTAAAGTTTTTCTAGACGCGTCTGAGACTCCAAAGACTATCCAAATTATGCTCCTAAACTTAAATGAGACGCTTCGAGAATTAACGAAGATTTTTAAAGATTCGTCCGTGTCTTCGTACTGGTTTGAAATTCCTGAGGATTCTTGCAAAATTGTTTAAGACTCTGTAATATACTTTTCCGAGACTTATCTAAGACTCATTAAGGCTCTCTCAGACTTATATTTAGAACTCGTTGAAACCAGTCTCGGACTTGGATGAAGTGGTTCCTGGGGTGAATATTCAAAAAGTAGTCAACAAAATTCATTTTCCTTGATTCTTTTCTTTTCTTTTTTTATCTTTCCTCTTGTCACATCCATACGTTCCATTGCCTCGTTTTTAAGCGCCCTTTCCAACCGAGCGCTCTGGGGTTTTCAACCTGCTCCCCCTCCTCCAGCCTAATTCCAACGCTATAAAAATCGGAGAAATTACAAAAATGATAAAAATAACGACGCGGAATAATAAGCAATAATTGTATATCTGTGTGTTCGTCCATCCCCCTGTCTTTTTTTCGCTTTTTCAGTTTCGCGGGGTCAGTGTGTGTTTCTCCGTTTGACTAACGTTTTGCCATCTGGTCTGACTGGATTTCGCGGTAACCGATCTATGTCTGCAGTTTTTCGGATTTCAGATGGACAACATACTACGCGTTTTTGATTTCGATAGAAGAGGTGGAAGCCAAGTTTTTAGTATACTCGTACACAATAGTACGTACCGAGAGCTAATTACTGAACTGTTATAGCTCCGATGAAATTTTTCTAATAGATACACATCGAGTTTGAAGCATTTTCATTTCAAATTTTCTTCTTTCTAAGGGGATGTTGCGTCTCGTTATTGCCCTCCTCGTGTGCTCGCGACTATTCGTTTGCTAGGTAACTAATATTCGTACTTTCGCTTTCCACAGTAAATTTGAAGTCTGTTGTTTTAGAAGGCCGGACTGTTGTAAGTTAAGTATTAGGATTTTCTGACACCGCGCTGGAACCAAGCATAAGTACCATCATACAAGTTGGTAAAGTTTCAAGTTGACACGTACACCTGGTTGCTATATGTTTTCGATTGTCGCCGAGCCTGCGGGTTTCGAGTTTTTCGGGCGATAAGAACTCGTGTACGACCTGTAAGTACGTCTGTTTGTATTTTCTACTTCCGCCAAAGTCGTCAGGTGTGAAAAGTTTGAACTTCGAAGTTTGGTACGATGTTTTTCAATCAGTATAGCGTGTTGTCTGTAAAAGTTTGAGATGAAGCTGCATTTATCTTCGCCGGCGTTTGTAAAACTGAAAATCCCGTAAAATCTCCGTCAATTTCGTTCGATTTCGGCACAATCTGCGCTGTGTCCTGTACAATTTCACTTGTACACAAAGCCACTTCGAATGTTGTGCTGCGAATGCCAAAGAAGTCAAAACTTATTCTCAGATACGCGTGCCAGCAGGACTAAGAGTTTAGCGAGCGCGTTTTGTCATTGATACAAATTACCTGCATCAATTTGTGTAAACAAAAAATAGATAATGCCCGCTTTCTGAAAATTAAATTAATTCGGTGCTACGAATTTTTGTTGACGCTGATGAAGGCAAAATGCATACTGCGCTCCTTGCGGCACAAAAATTGAATGGTCTCGTAATGATTGTTTGCGCGTTCAGTTCTTAAATTATTCTAAAATATTTTCCCCGGGATTACTTCCCGGATCCGCCATTGGGCACGAAGTTTTTTCGTAAGGATTTAAGTGGGTACTGACACGCGATAGCACCTAATATGAAATTATTATAAATCGTATAGTCAAATATTTGTAAAGCGGGTAAACTTTTCATTACTGAGCGAATGTCGAAAAAACCGATAAAATTAGGGTTCGATCTAAAATGCGAGTTTCCCAAATGTGAAGCAACTTGCAGTTAACATTATCCCGGTTTTCCTAGTAGTACACTAGGAGAAATTTTCTGATAAAAATTACTAAAATTCTAGTAAATCTCCGACATTTGGCGATTCCAGAAACTTTTCAACAGTAAATGTTGGTAATTTGTATCAGATTCTGATAACAATTACTTATATTTCTACTAAGTTTTGACAGAAGTACAGTAATGGTCACCAAAGCTTAGTAAGAACTAGCAGAATTTTCAATTTAACAGTGCGTGAAACCGTTGAACGCCAGAGACTTACCAGAATTGTATGTAGAAATCGAAAAAATTCATCCTCTCAAACTCGTTAGCGCAGCTTTGGCATGGCAAAAACGTGAAACAAACCTCGTGTGTGTTCTCTGTACGTTCTACTAGTAGTTAGTAGCTTCAATTTTGTGACTTTGCAACGCGACGGCGACGTGGGTACTACACACTACACAGTTACGCAAAAATGGGGGGGGGGAGGGGCAGAATAACAAAAATTTATCCAACAATTTCGAACGCTTCCGCGACGAAGTAGGTAGTAAATTTTCCTTTTGCCTCCGAATCGAAAGGAAGATTTATCGACGCTTTTAATATTATCAAACGTAAAAGGAATTGTACGTGTGTGGGGGATGCGTCCTTACGGAAGCTTTGACGTGTCCAACTACGAGTATCTTAAGAATTGAAAATGCGGTTAAGTTTTCCCTTTTTCTTCTTGTAGGTACTGTATAGGTACGACTTTCGCTCATCTGTATCAAGTCGAGAGGAATAAAATCACGTATGGCGCTTTAAAGCGACACTCTCTTCGTTTGAAGCAGATGATTACGGATTCCTCTTTTATCGCCGCGTTCATTCCTATCAAAAGCATTATAACGATCTTTTGCCTCCGTCCGGGCTATTACGACCTGTTTTCGGAAGATATCAGTCATCGGCGTAATCGTATTACATAAATATGCCGGATAGGAGATAAAAGGCTTTTGTGGACATAAAGACGAATGACAGATTCGAGTAATTTGAACTCAATTCCACATCGAGAGAGTATAAGTGGACGTAGGAAAACGTGCACGAATCTAACGAATACACCACGAAACCACCCGAATATTGCCAAAACTCGATGCTCTTGGAACGCGAATTCACTTTTTTTTTTTTTTTCTTCTAGAGGATTTATTTTATTTTTCGAATTATTTTCAGATTGATGTAACGCAAAGTGACCAAACAACGCTATATACGCTGTAAATATTAGTAAGATGTTCGCTTGACACGTGTAAATATTCGCGTTCGAAAACATAAATGAAGCGACTGAAAACATGTGGTAATCGGCAAGAAGCAGGGACGTATCTAAGCAATTTTGTCGACGAGCGCGTTAAATTTCATCAACTGCAAAATTTAAAAATAAATTTCACCGACTGCAAAAACGTAGCGATTGACAAGCAGAAAAAATAAAATCAGCTAAAACTGAGATGTTTATAATGCAAACTGACGATTCGAGATCCGATCTTCTCAATAAATAAAAATTTCTGACCTCGGGGAACGATGAAACGAAAAGGAAAAAGGACCCGAACTAATGAATCCCAATTTTCTCAACTTCTTTCTCCGATTGATTTAGTGTTCGAGGGGGAGTTCCCTCATACTTCGTTCCGGAATGCGATGGTGATTAAACCGAATTCGACTGACAGGATTCTCACTATAATCCGAATAATTGATTCGTAATTGGAACTTCCAAGCGGGTGAATTCCAATGAAATTATTACCAATAACGGCCATTCTAATACTGGTATCGTCGACGAAATTCGATAGCAGTTTTTCTCGAATCGTACGATCCACTACCGCCGGGTACATCTTATTGACGACGCCTATGCGGATGGCTTATGAAGTTTGATTGTATTCCATCTAGCTTGGAACTTAAACTTACAAGGCCACTCGTCAATAAAAAACGTATTTAGAACGTATTGGGGGAACGAAAGTTAAGATTGAAACACCTGATGTAGGTTTCAGATTCTTCCGAAAAACTTACGGAACTTGATCTTCTAATCGCTTGACGGCATAACTCCCGCGCCAAAACTCGTTGTATACGTGTCCGCTCTCAACTCGGACGATATAGCAACGACGCGAATGACATCGCAGAACCTAAAAATTTTGATTCTAAGTTCCTGGATCTTGGCTTTCGGATCCGGAACTGTCTCAAGCGGAGGCAAAGAAAAACACGCATGATATAGGATGCAGAGAGTAGGACAGACATTGGCTATCGACTTCGTGTTCAATAGAGAGGCTGTCTGCTTGTCCGTTCATAATTCTGTTATTTCCCCCTCCCCCTTTTTTTTCTCTTAGCTCCTTGACCTTAAACCGTTACTCGCATTATTTCAGACGGAGGAGGAAATCGAGTTAATCGCGCCTTTTAATTTTTCATCTTTTCTGTACCCCGTCTTTGTTTTACCCGACTGTTTGCCTATTTATCTAGCGAGATAGCTGACGCAGCGTGTATGCCTCTTTAGGTGGCTCTGTAGCTGTCTCATATTTTGGCTAACTGGACAGTTTTCCTCCCCGTCCAACTAGAATTTTTGGATTTCAGGTTGGTAATTCGTTCGGAGTTTTTTCTTCCCTGTGTAAGAGGAGGCAGCGACCACGGTTTTAGTACCCGTTGTATAGAGAGATATATAGGTAGAGAAGAACACGAGCCCAGAATAACAGTAAAGATAGAGCAGGAAGGAACGCATCTAGGATAACAGACTTCGAAATTCGGAATTGAATCGAATCAAAAAAATGAAGATAACCGCTATCATACGGAGAAACATCAACCGCTCATCTCGCAATTTTCTATCCCTTTATCAACAGAACAGAGTGACCTTCGTCGTTATCCCCGTCCATTTTTCCTTCTCCTTCTCCCTCTCAATGAGGGTGCGAAGATTTTTGCGTAAAATGTTTCTTTTCCATTCTATCAACACAGTGTCGCAACATAGTTATCTTATCGGCCAAAGAGGCAACCGTGAGGGCGACTGAAACGGAGAAATTTTTCAGATAAAATCAGCTGACTCTAGAAATGTCTCGGAGACAACAGCAATCGTGGAATTACCCCTCGATTTTCATAGATACACCGAGCTAATGGCCAAATAATTGTTATTTCGACGAGAATACCAACAATCGGCATGACAATCACCGAGAACACGAACGGTAAAATCATTGTTAATAGGAGACCTATCTAGTTCGCCTCGATTCAGATCTACGATACGACATCTCGTTTAAGTTCCCTCTTGAGAAATTGCGCTCGATGCCTCTTCGCACCTGGAATGCAATTTAAAACGAGGGCCTCTTATTTATACAGCAAACTTATATTATACACAAACCGGGTAAAGCCACTCAGGGAGAAGCGTACGGTTTAAGAGATAATGTCCTCTGCCTCGAACACCGTTAAAACAGTCTGAATTCTTAATCACATTCTAAATTCGAATCACCTCGGAGTCAGAGCATTCGCCGTCTGCAGATAAGTAAGAAAGAGGCAAGCCTTAGGCCTATAGTATAAAATAGTTCGCAAAGTACATACTACGTATACCTGCTGCGGAAGGAAATCTAACTAAAATTAAAACAACTACGACACGACGCGTATTACCGATGCCTCCGAATTCTTCGTACCCCCCTCCCCGTTTTCATTTTATTACGGAAAAATTTATTGGGCCAACAAATACGTTCCATCGCATCGTTACCCAACCACCTCCAACCTTAGCTATCTAGTTCCACTCGCGCGGCAATTGCCTGTGTGAGAATTTCTACTTTAGGTATATAGCAGTTCAACCCCCTCCCCCCACCGATATTTTAGTCTTTGAACCAGCCAAAAGTTTTTTCTTTCGTCTTCATGCGCCAGTAATTTGTGAAAACTCGGCTCCAACTGTCCCAAATACTGACGTCGTGTAGGGAGTATTATTCGCTATAGGCGACACGATTAGACAGACACATCGCTATTTCTAGGTAGAGGGTATATACACTTATATTAAATACGTATTTCGCAACTCGGCCAATTTACTCAAATCTTTCAAGAAACTAATAACGCTTCTTACAAGTTCATCCTTTTAAACGATCGTGGAAAAGTTCTAAAAGTACTACGAGAATACTCTGTCAACGACTCGTACTTATTATCTTAAAGTTGTCAGCCTCTTTTTGCTCGGCTACCTTGTTTTCCCAAACAACTATAGGCTAAGAAGAAAAATAAAAAAAGGAAAAAAAAGCAGTTCATACATACACCTCAAAGTGAATTATATTTGGCGACACCTGATATCTGGGAGCTTGCGAGCCGCGCAGAAAATAAAACTGGTGTGGCACGATCATCTACAATAATCCAGGGGACGTTCTTCAACAAAATATGTATCAACATTGAATAAGGGAGTAATGTTCTCCAGGAAAAAATGGAAACGGGGTTTGTGAAAGGCCGACTAAAATTAAGGGTATTCCAAACACCTATAGGAACTAATTTTTGGATGTGAAATCAAAAAAGCGATTTGGGGTAATGACTAGGGAGCAATACTCAAATAACTAGTCGCCAGTTCGATACCTATAGGATATTTATAGGTTCACCTACGGCGTTATTTCTGCTAGCAGTCCCCTCAAATTATGTTAACTATAACTAAGCATCTATCTTTGCATCAGAGGGGTCAGTTTTTGTAGAAACTCGTACGAGTGCCAAAGTACCTAACAAAACTTTAAAAACAGTTTAATCAGAGAAACTTGATCGCAGTCAACGTTTTTGACGAGTAGGTACATCAAAATTTTTCAAGTTGCCAATCTAGAATATTTTAAGGAACAAATCTGATTTTTGGTGACTTTTTAAAATCCATTAGGCGAAGGAAAAGGATATGCGAATTCAAATTTCAATCCACGTTTATTTTTGTAGAGAGCAGAGATAGATGGGCAAGATAATTTGAAAATAATCACAGGTTGTCGCCAATATCAGTGGCTGGAACTTGATTTGGAAAACTAATGTAGGTACCTAGTTTTCACGTAGTATACTAACTGATTTTATTCCTTACGATGTTGGTTTCAATAAATATCCACGAGCTCCAATTGTTCTTATTTTCATCTCGATGATATTATAATATGTAATTAGTCAACAATTGTATGTACTAGTACATGGAAACCGGTACGTAATATTGTAAGTATCGATTTTCATTTTAGACGCTAGTTAGCAAATTATTGTAAATTTGGTCGTTAGCGATAACTTCCATCGTTCTAATGGTCAGCGCGTTGTTATTCTACACATAAAACTACAACGAATTATACCAACTATAATTACCTACCTACCTTTATTGCGCGAAACATACGAATCCGTCAACTTTTACTAGTTGGTAGCGTGAAACTGCCGTAGCTAGGTTCGTTCTTGATTTTTTTCAGTTAAAGGAAAATGGATACCTATTCATTTTATTGGCTTATTCGTCGTAACACAATGTCTGCAACGCGAATCCAAAGACACCCATATCGTAAGAGATAATCTTGCGCCTTCACGTTTTGTTTTCACCACATTTTCATCTTACTCGAAAACACCGTTGCACTTCTGAAACAAAAAATATTTCTTATTTTAAACTCGATTATACTTTAAGACTGGTTATGGTGAGAGCAACAAACAACTATCGCGAGGATAAGGTTGCGGATAAATATTCGATAGAGGCAGCAGAAACTGTTCGCCAGCCAAAAGTTTCTCGCATATTTTCGACAAATTCGAATTCGAGAAAGCATATGTTAGGCCTACTAAAAATACGTCACTGTCTCGAGGGAGAGTAATGAAAAACTTCACGAACCGGTGATTGCTGTGTTTCAGAGATGACTTCGAGTAAATCGGGTGGGTAATCGATGTATGTAGCCAATGTCGGCTAATTTTCAACCCACTAATGTTGATATCGGTAGACTAGTTTAATTAGTTATCCGACGTCAAATACCAGTCGGATATTGACCATAATCGAAAAAAATCACGTTCATATCGGCCATATTTTTATTGCCTGATGAGCAAACACTTTACAATCATATCTCAATCGGAATGGATTAACAACATAAATAAGGCAGCAAGGAAAGGGAACGAAGTGCCAGTCAAATTTCTACGATTCGAGAAATCGCTCTCTTCTTTCGAAACAGCGTCGATCTTGCCACACGGATTATTGTCATGAAATCAAAATACGACTATAGCGCATTATTTTTGCGAAACGAGAACCTAGTTGATTCGGACATTTTTTGGTAGATACGTGATTCTATTTCGCAATGACCACGCAGTTAAAGTGACTTCCCCTAAAAGTATTTCGTTGCTTCAGAACCAGGGCAGACATTCGTACTTGGTACGATTAAATCAAAGTGATATGGGTGAAGAATCCTGCCCCGATGATTTCTCCGTCACCAGCAATGTGTCAATGAATTAAAAAAAACCAGCTGATCAGATTTTGTCGATAACGAAACAGAGAATCTGGAAGACAATTTAATTCCTAGACCAACTCCGACTAATCGCGTAAATTATATTCTGAAAAATAACTCGCATTTGCTCTTATTCTTTTTTTTCTTTCGTACGAAATAAGAATCTCAGTAATCCGATGTTATGCTTATTTGCGGGAACTTAATTGTGATGTCGCTCGGAATCTTTTTAATATTAAAACTCGACCCGCTCGAACCACGAAGGCGTTCAATTCTCCACATCTGCGGCCAAATTGAAAATACAAAGTAAACGTAATGACGAAATAATTACAAGGATGACTGAACGATGTTTTGCCTTGACTAATATTCGTCGTTCAATATGACAGCTTATTTGGGCGAATGTATTATGTTAATCCCCCCCCCCCCATCCCAATATTCAAGTAATGTCTAAGACTTACGTCTTTCCGTCACTGATATCTTCAAAAATATTTTGTTTTTTTTTCGTTGTAATTTATAGCTACTTGCTTTAAAATTCGTATTTCCTGGAAGTAAAATTATGCATTATGTCATTCGTTTCACCTATTCCAAAAATAAATAAAGAATTTTGCATACATTTCGATTTTTCCTGCGAGCGGCACTTTTATTTAAAAATTTTCCACGTAATCTGTGGAGAAAAACAGCTGCAGGACATTCGCAGATCGATAGACTGTTGATAGCAGATTTACACCAACTACCTAGACCTTCGTATTAGCACAAGCGGGTAGTAGAAATCTTCAAAATTAACATAGTAGGTATCCACACGAGACTCGAAATGTAATTTAGGAACCCATCGGTTGATTTAGTTACCTCGTTTCTCGACTACATCTTGAAATGTCAATGATTTGATTTCTGAGAAATTGATACTTATAACTACGTTTTGCTCTTTCCACTACGCGGGTAACTGGGTACCCAGGTAATATGTAAATAATTGGAAACCGAGGTGACCATTTGACCGATACGATGGCTATTTTAAAAACTAACGCTCGACCCTGACTAACGTAAGCGTAGCCTAACTATACGATCGCATTTTTGAAGCTTATTTCTTATTTCTGCAAGTGTCTGACTCAGACAGGTTATAATAATTTCTCAAAAAACGATCGTGGTTATGTAATCACGGATAGCTCAATCTCGATATTCACGAATATAACGCTCGTTATATTGGCCACGAACATTGACTCAGCTCGTCGATATCCGGTATTCGTAGGGTCCGGTCCATACGTCGAGTTATTAATAATTATTATCCTCGTATCATCGTACATACATAAATTCAAGGTCGTATTAGACACCGAAAAATTCCATTTCACATGCGAGTAATTACACAGGGTTCATCACACACGCGAGAAATCCACATACCTTGTGATGATGCACACGTACCCAGTTGAAATTTCAAATATTGTTGGGTGCTATTACATAATATTATATACGCGTGTAATAAAACTTGATGCGAATTTCCGAAAAGTAATACATAGGATCGTCATTATTCGAGGCAGAGACTATTTTCATGAAAGATCTTTACGTAGGTACAGACTGTAACTTATACACGAGCAATGACCGATGCGAAGTTTCTAGGAATCTGTCTTCAAAAAGGAAGCCCCTCCCTCCCCATTTCACGAGTAAAGCGAATCGTAAAAACTGGCCAAATCTTTTCAAGTTTTCCACTTGAAGTCAATTATTTCACCTTTGGGAAGGTAACCCTTCTTTCGGTACGTCCCTGTAGACGCAGGGTGTTCTGCTATGGCATACGTTGAATGTAGGTTGGAGTCCACTTATAAAATATTTGTAGTTTGCCAAAATTCTTTTTACTGTGGCGCATCAAGAATCTGATCATTGGACATCACTCACTACATGAGTTCTCGTTAAAACTGGCACAAACGAGCCGAAAGATTCGGTAAGACTGAAATATCGAGCTACAGTCAAAGCTCCCTTTCCAGATGCCTTCAGACGGCGGCTATTACTGAATAGCCTACGGAAATTCGAGAACGGGCACATTTTTAATGGTTTCTGATAAAACACCTCGTAAATACCAGCCACTCGAAATAGCGGATGCTTTCTTTTTTCTCAATTTCCATATCACTTAAGTCTTTTTCATATCGCTCTTTATTCGTGATCTCATTTATGTATACGCATGCATCATCACCAAAAAGTTGTTACTTCAGTAGAAATTTGTAGGTACATTATTATTACACTTCATCATGTACCTACGATAACTTACTTACCCTACTGTAAAAAATCAAACGCGTTCAATTAGCAAAACTATGAGTATCGAGTATTAAGAGGGTTTACCGTATACCCACCTATAATTCTACGATTATTAAAAATTTGTTTGTAGTACCAGTACTTTCAATGATAAGTCAATACTAACATTTAAAAAAATTGAACAGTATATGAAAAGTTTGCAAAAAATCGGAAACTAGCGTGAAACGTCGATAAATAATACTGCTGTATGGCAAACAAAATAAAAATGTTATGGAAAGGTCAATGAACTTTTCACGCTTTATACTTTCTTTTCACGAAACTTCATATTTGAACCTCGTAAAGACTTTTTCAAATTTGGTAGGACGCGTCAATGCTCATTAGGCTCATTTTAAGACTGGGTAAGACTATATACTAGAATAAAGTCTTTGAGATCTTGAAGATAATTCTGAGACTCGTGAAAACCTATAGGAACTACATTAAAACTCATCTTTTAAGATTATGATAAGCATTGATAAGTTACATTAAGATCATGTTAAACACTCGGGATTTTTTACTAGTATGTTGTGCGAGTCTTGCAAAAAGCGATCAGAATCGAGTTTAGAAAAAAGAAATGGGAATAACTGAGGGGTTTAAAAATTTAACTTTTCGCATGAAGATGTTTTAGCAGTCGCCTAAATTGTTCGCAACGGTACTATTATAATGAACGGGATAAAATTATGGTGAGAGGGGGGAGGGTAGAATTGGTTAATATAGATCACTCTAAAAGCAATTTGGAAAACTGGTTCTGTTGTTGGATACTGAGCAGACATTTAGTCTCAGATCCTCTCCCGCTCATTTGCACTGGAGTGGGAAAAGGCGGGCATCACACAGAGAACAGTGCGAATGCTAAAAGAACAAACAAAAATTACCGAATTTCCTGGAGGTGGATGAAGTTGATTAATATTGATATCCTTAAGCTGAACAGTAAATTCAATCACTACCGATTTTAGACTGAACAAATTTTTGTCTCCCTCGATATGTTTTTGAATATTTCTATTTTCTTAGCTTATAAAGGTGCCCGTGTGATACTGACTGAGCAGCGAGCGTTGTTTTCAAACACGTTCCCATTGCATCAATAACTTTTTCTTGCGATACGACGAACCACATGAACAAATGTTATCTCGAAAGTAGGAAAAGCGAGTTATATTAGGTAGGTAAATATAAATTTATGAGACATTATCAATAAGAAATTGATCCATCCTTTTGGCATTCAAAAACAGAAAATGAACTCGACACAGATGCAACACTTTTAGAATTCAAAACATCACAGCCTGGATTTTTCTAACGAGATAAAAAGTTACATAGGATTGATTTCGAGCGTTTACCCATTATACTGTTTCGTTAATTTTCGCAATAGGTGCTCGCAAACGAGCTCAGTCTTTTTCGTTTATTCTCGATAAGTATACAATTTTATATTTACATAATTTCGTTGGTTCTGTTTAATGGTACTACGAACTCAAATTTCGAGGCGTATATTTTAATGACCTCTTTGTAGATTTTTAATTTAAGGCAAAAGGTTCAACTTTTTTCGCTCTCACATTCTTCATTATATTCGACCGAGTTTGACGTCCCGGGGCCAAAATTAAGGGGGAAAAAGATCTTTAATCGATCTAGTCTTTAACTTTTTTTCTCGATTTCAGTACGTAAATAAAAAGACTAACGAGCCAACTCGTGAAAAATTTTAATTTAGAAAATGTGTTTCGTTTGATGTTGATATAACTCAAAATTTTTACTCACTTTCTGAATCGACATACCGACCTTTCGGATAGCACAATAATTACCAATATTACAAAATATTCGTAGTTTCCAAGACTAACCTTTGATTTTATTGGATAGTACACAGACCTTTGTGAGAATCTCGAGTTCTTCCATTAAACTGGAATAAAATCTTCGTTTTTAGGCAATCAAAGGCTGCCCTATCTTATACTTAAAATAGTTGCCAGTTTGCTGTTGTACATTTCCGGAGAACTTCGCATAACGGGAGTACCCATCTATAATCTTCTTACCTCTGTTTTTTGCCCGGAAGTTACACTTCCTCTCAATTCTACGGTACAAAACTGATTAAAGCTTACCTTTTCAAACGCCCTGAGCGACTTTGTTACACGAGAACTATAAATTCGAGCTAAAATAAGCTTTTGCTGGACATTTAGGTGACGCTCACCGATGTCCTGGCGTTGTAGCTCTGTGCGGCAGTTCGTCGGCACCTGGTAAGTATATATAACGTTGGTAATGGAATTGTTATCTAATAATCGCTTTTGCCGAGTATTCGGATATTTGGGATATGAAAAGTGAACACTCTGTTTTTCATATCGACTAATCGGGGGAGGGGGTTCAAACCTCTCCCATTGAACTTTGTTGAAATGTGGATAATATAATAATTTATGGCGATCACTGCCCTTTATAACCTAACTAACATGAAATATATGGTCAACCCCCCCCCCCCCCCTGTATAATTTCTGCGCACGGGCCTGACTAATCCAAATTCGAATACTTAACTTTATGATTTTCGACTTCCTTACGCCGATTCCAAGTTCACAAACATGGCAAAACTTGATCTAATTTTCGGTGAACATCGAGTGAGAAATTCTTAAAATGTACACGGTTGTGGATTGATGAAAGTCGGCAGCTTCACGGCGACCCACAGATGTAGACTCGAATGTGAGTGGATTCCAGTTAGTTTGATTATTATTAGTTTCCCTATCACAGGTTAGGGGAATTCGAAAACGAATTTTACGAAATTAACTCGTTTGTACAACGCCAGTCGCAATAGGTACAATAATTCCCATTCGAGAAATATTCTCGAATAATCGCCGCCATTCCGAGATTTAGATTTTACAACTGAATCATAAAATGGTTCGCCGATGAGCCATTTTGGACTCGGGCGACAAATCCATTTCCGAGGCCACTTACACACGTACCTATTTTCACGCATTTTCATGGAAGGGACCAAAATTTTTTCTAATACGTGACTTTTATCGCGCCCTTTTTATTATGTATTTTTAAAACAACGTCGAAGTTGATAGGTCGTTGGGTGTCCGCGAGCAGCAGCGTCGACCATCCTACATAGTCGATCAGAACGTAAAAATTTTACCACCTTTTTGGCGGAATTTACGACCACACAACCCGGACGACGGAGGATTTGCCTTCCGAGTCTAAATACATCTGGGCGAAGTTTGACCAAGTTTAAAAAAATCGTTTGTCGGCGTCGATATGCCTAGACTGTTGTCCCGCTAAACTTTCGTCGTTTTAATCACAGCCTATTTTGTCCGTGACCTAGGTTACAATTAAGACGTCGAGATGCATCGCCAGTCAGTGGTAGGGCGCTAAACAGACAGTAAGGAAGTTGTACGCAATTTATTAGCGCAGACCATTAATTAAGACGATGACCTCGCGACAGACTTTTTGGTCGTGCCATTTTCGCTCCTACAGCCGAATTGGTGCTCCGAAACCGTGTAATTTTCATCAAGGTGGACCCACAATTTCCTTTGCAGCAGGCTTTCGAACAGTTTAGATATTACTGAAAGTAATCTGATGAACCTTTCATTGGCTTGAGAAGTGAGACACTTCAAGGATAGCACTGAAAATGTTAAGAAATAACTCTATCTACGCACTTTTTTGGAATTTACTGAAAAACTTCAGCAATGATTCGAGTTTTGTTCCAGTTCGACCGTTTTATCGCAGCTGAAACCTCTTTGGCCAAGATCCAAGGGATCGGCGGACTGGACTGGAGTGGTTGATCGTTCTCCGGTTCCTGTGCGAGGCATTAGAATGTAGTCGGTACTCGAGTATCAAGCGAAAAACTTTGCTGTTGTCCAGTTTGTTTTGGCCCATTCACCAGCAGCATTCAGGCTCGGAAGCGATTATTTCTTTGGACGTTGAGTGGTTTAGTGGCTCTCCGAAGTGATTCTCGTCTTAATGGCATGGTGATATAGCCGCAAGATGTAGTTGTCAGGGGTCTCATTTTTTGTTTTGAGTAGTATCTAGGCTTTAAACTCCTTGATTGCATTGTTTAGCGCAGGTTTATCGCGTGGATTTTTTCCTGACTGCTACATCCTTTATAATCTCTGTTTTCTCCGCTATTTTTCATCGGATCTCCAACGTGTAGTTCGATTCTCGTTGAGTAACAGGTTGTCTGGGGTGCACAGTCACGCGGCCCTCTTTATTGATGTGTTAGGGGTTTTTATTGCCTCACCAATGTCCTCTAAGCTGTTTTCAAAAGGGCGGATGGTGCTATTCTAACCAGGTTATCTGGGAAGAGTAGCCGTCCATCTTTTTGTTGCACAAAGTTGCCGGCTTTTGCTTCATAATTATTTTTGAGTTGATGGTAGTGATTAAGACCGCAGGAGTATGAAAGTCGAGAGTATCAAGACTATCATTGACATTTAGATAATTTTCAGTCATCCAACTGGCGATGAAAAAGTTCAAAATGTTAGGAATTCCTATGGTTGATAGTAATTCACATTGGAGTAGATCAGCGAGTAGCTTGAGAGCTCCGCCACGTAGTGTTATGAACCATGATTCCCACGAGTGGTACTTCGTATTCCATCAGCCACCGCCAACTACGAAGGGATGGCCTAGGGATAGCAAGCAGTCTGCGTAGATGTCTTCAGAGATGCGCTGATTAGGAGGGCACTATGCAGCGGAAATAGTTAGCGGTCCACTTCAGTCTTTTATGACGATCGTTGTGGCTTGGATAATGGGTGATTCGAACTCATCAAGTTCACGATGCTTAATATCGCTATTTATTACGGTGGCAGTGCCACAACATGTTACACCTCTGGCAGAGCTTTGGATGCTTGGGTAACTATCTGTCGTAAAAGGTGAATTTTGGATTCAAGTAAGATACCTCATTTTCACTTCGTCAACGGTCTAACTAAAATTTAAAAAAAAGTGTTAGCACGCCGATTAGCGAGCTAATGTGTGCTACAAGCTGTTTGAGCAGTTTGCTACGATTAATAATAAACTAGCACTTTTTATTGGTTATTGGACTTTGAAACTTCGTCGTTAATGGTTAGCAACGGATTTTTGAGAGCTTGGGAGTAAGATTTAACGATTAGATTTCTCGAGGGCTGGTTTTCCGTAGAGTTTAGTGTCAATTTCGGAGTGTGAGTGAACTTGGTAATATTCCATTTGTAGGAAGTGCCAATTCACGTTTTCTTCTTCTGTAGTCCAGAGCGCTTTCGGCTGATCAGTGAAGTACCCTAAATGAGACTTGTCTCTTGTGGTCCAGTTGTCATAGTCGAGAGTAGTACCGTATGGTGAACCTGTTTAGTCGTGTGCTCCTATTGGTTGTCTATGATTATACAGGCTGTCCAATGAATAAGTTCTCGCTTTGGAAGTTAGTTGTTGTGTTTATTAGGTTGTTTTGTTTTGTTTTTGCGCTCTGGACTACGGAAGAAGAAAAAGTGAATTAGCACACCCTACAACTGGAATATTTCCGTAGAGTTAACTGTCTTCACGTAAGATACGACAGGAAGACTTGGACACTCCAATGATAGTAAAGCCGTCGATGGTAGAGATATCGCCGGCAGTAGTTTGATAATATCGCGCTGCTTCCGTTCCCTTTGCAGTATTTCTTCATATAGACGCGGCAATCGACATCGTAAGAGGAGAGGGAACTGTGTTCTATTGCTTTTTTCGATGCGTAGCAATCCCTCGACCGTGCGTGGCACACAGATTCACTGTACAAAATCAGAACACCCTTACCCACTAGTTACTATCTTTTCTTGAAGTCAGAGAATCGATTGTTCCAGGTTAAAGTTAATGAACGGCACACCAGTTTCTATAAAATCCACGCTAAGTACCATACGGGAGCGCGATTGACCATAGACTAATCCACAAATGATAACATAACAACTTGCCCATCCGTCAACGACACTTCTATTATGGCCACGTATAAAGAAAAACTTAACTGCCGCGAACGAGTATGTCAATGAACTACAAGAATGGTTTAGCATGTGACGTATTTGTGCGAATGCTGTTAAATCTAATCACATAATCTTTACAAATAGACGCTCTAACTGCCCCCTCCCCCCCCGGTTCAGTCAAATACCTAGTTCCTCCCAAATCAGTACTCGGTTAAATATTTAAATGTTTAAAAAGATATACCATGCACCGGATATAACTAACATTCAACTCAAATTACCGACAAAATGAAAGGAATTACGACTAGGTATACCGAAGTAGGTACATAGTTCTCAAATACGATATTATTACCTATATATAATACACAATCGATGCCATAATAATTATAATCAAGTGGGCTGTCTGTTGTATACCTATACCTATTTAATACACCTAAATGAAGAAATAAAAATAAAAACTTTTACACGTACACGTGCAACCCGCCTAAATTGCAAACTACGTTTTTCTGTCATCGTTACGACCGCAATCGAGAGGTTTCCCCAGAGAATACTTCGATTCAACACTCTTCGCCGGTTCGTACTAAAACGAAGATGAATGTATGACGAGTGACCGGCCAAATCGAGCACACAACAAGGCCCCTCGAACAAAATTTTCCTCTCTTTTCTTTAATTTTTTTAGTTGATACGTATTTATAATGCAACACCCACCAAATGAGAACAATTACAAATTTAGTTATAGGTGTGCGAGCGATTATTTACATAAGCGACCGACGATGTACAACGGCCCAACAACACGTGTCCTGTCCCATTGATACCTACGCGGATTTGTCGGAAGGTTATAAATCGTTGTGTCACTTTGTTACACGCCAAACCATCAACAACTGTTATTCAATAACCGGCTTTCCAGTCTGCCGTTTAATTAAAAACCAAAATAAACGGCGACGCTCGTTGGAACAAGATAATATACTTTACCTACCTAGTTTTAGTCGCCAAGTTAGCAGGAAAATTGGATCATTCTTTTCTCGAGTCTCGAGAAAATAGGAAAGTTTACAAAGCTATACGGGTTTTCCTTTTTCTAATAGAACATCGTAAACTTTCATTCGGATTACACATTTTCCCCGTCAGGATCAAAGAGTGAGGGCAGCATTTTTATCGGTCTATCGAGGTATCTATACTAAACATTTTTTGGCGCTATAGGTACTTCCGCCGTAATTTCTTTAATTTTGATAGCGAAAATAGTCTGCATTCCGACTACGGAAAGTTATCGGGTACTTTTTGTTCCGACTGAAATGACTGTTTTAAGATAGTACTATTTCAAAAAGCGATGGCTTTTCTAGTTTTTTTAGTTGAACTATATAACTCATCCAACAATTATCATGGTACTGATCCATATTGGCACCGCTTACTCGGAATACGAGGGTGACAAAAACGAAAATAGAAATCCTGGAAATTTAACTTTAAAGGAGAAATGTGCAAATTAAGTTTTCACTTGACATACATTGTTAGTTGGAACACTTCGCTAGGTAATGCTTTTGTAGACTCGTAGCAATTTTACCATCTACGAAATTCGAAGAAACAATAAACAAGAGAAGAAATTTGAACTTTCGATAACTAAGGTCGTAGGTCGATGCTGCCAACTGACTGAGCCTTCCCTCTCCTAATAATGAGCTGTCACTGATGTATATTATGTATGCAAGTTATAAAAACCTATATTATAAACACAGAAAATGAACTAAGAAGATCGCGATCATCCAACAGAGATGAAAAATTTTTCCAAATCATTTTGGTAGCTTTGAATACGACTGAATGCATGGATTACGATGCACTTTAACATCGACGCATAAAGTTCTGTACCTATGTAACTTCTGAGAAACGTAAGGATCATGAGTCACCTACCCATTAACTTCTTTAGGAGCAGAATTATGGAAAATAAAAATCGTAGTCGGAAACTGCAGCGCAATGAACGAATCTATAGGCATGGGCGATAAGAAATTTGAATAATAAGTTACCCGGAGTAGTTGTGGTACGTTCAGTGTTTTATCGGTATTTCGAGAACATACTTTTTTTACTAGGTTATCCCTTATTTTAAAAACGTACGAAAATCCATTTCGATTGGGATGCTTACCGAAGGGTTACCTTATTTATCACAATTATAGGTTACCTACACTAGAATTTTTGTAGATTTTTCAAAGAAATCATATTGAACAGTGCCGCTTAGGAATCGAAGTTCAACGGATTTTTCATAAAACTTTTCATAGCTACAAAAACATCTTTATCGAAGATAAGACAAACATTTTAGGAAAGATGAAAAAATTAAAATCCAAGTTTAAAATTAGTTGAATTCGTGCAATGATTCAAATCAAGTGACCAAAAAAATCTATTTCATGCAAGAACAAAACAAAACAAACAAACAAACAAAACAGCGCCTTATGGTTAGAAGCAATGCATCTTCGTTGAACTGATTTCTTACGCTAATTTCGAATATAGGTATTTTATATTCTCAAACTTCATATTAAAATTCTGATGTAGGTAAATCCTTCTCACGTTAAAAATAATTTTTTGGTATGGCGGTAAAAAATTCCAAAATTCAAATATGACACATCCAAAAATAAAGCGCTTTTTTCAAATCAGTTTTTTGCGCTAATTCTAATCTTGGAAGTAAAATTTTGATTCAAATATTTTTGTGGATTATGGGCCACTTACGAGGGAACAGCAGTAGGAAAGAAAAGAAAAGAGAAGGCGAAATAGAGATTTAAAATTAGAATGAAAAAACAACCGAAGGTATTCAGTTTATGCATATTTTAAAGCCAAATCGATGTTTTCAAATCCGGTTCTTCAATATTTCAAACACAAAAATCTTCCAAACATTTTAAACTCAGACGCACTTCATCTATTATTTTGGCAAATTTTGTTTTACGGCAAAACGTGGAGCTCCTCATGCATCCGCATTAGTTTCTTTCTTTTTTCGACTTTAGTTGAACCTGTTAGATTTTCCGAGACGTTGTGTTTCATTTCTTCGAACTCATTAGTCTTATAGGTTTCTCAAAATATTCGCACAATATCCTCCTACCTATATACATGCATATATACGAGTACGCACGCGTACATACAATAATTAGATGCACCAATTACCACTGCTGCCAATATAATAATGAATTTTTAAAGAAGAAGCTCCAAAGTCAGCTGCAAAGATATACGCTTTAGTCATTTCTCCTCTGCGAAGTGATTCACGTTGAAGCGGAAAAACTTAATTAATGCCGAGTCACGTCTGAAATATTTGAAAGTTTTACAGATAGTAGTAAAAACAAAAGCGGTGTACCACACGGGACCCTCGAATTACGGGATAACGAGACAACTACATAACAACCACCAACCATTTAAAACACCTATACTCGTACAATACATATACATAGAAGATACTTTATGTGGGGCAGTAGGTATTTCAAAGTACTTTTTTTTTTTAAATTAACTCGATGGTATTGGCTTTCAGTGGTGTCAGAACGGCGGGTAGGGGGCAGAAGTACTATACTCTTTCCAACATTTTTTTAAATTAGAAAAACTACGCAGCAAGCTGATAAAAAGCTTCTTGAGAGATTTCTGAGACGTGATTTACGAGATGTTTTGCATGTTCATCATTTACAGACTAAATTTTTTCGGCTTGCCAACTCAAACTCACTCAAATGTTTTCTGACCTATAAAAAAAAATTTCCCATACTACTGTACTGGTTGCTTTCAGTCGATTCGTCAAATTTTTTCTTTTGCGTCGTACGGCCGAGCTAAAAGCGTCTATCGGACAAAAGTACACACAAGAAATCTTGCAAATTCTCTTCAAACACGATTCCGGCGTGTATTAATTTAAAGCAGGAAGACGTAGAGGATGCGGTAGCCCGAAATTAACTGAAAAAGCTACGACGATACGACGGGGGGTGGAAGAAATAGAATGGAACTAAGAAACTGATATATCAGATTCACGAATGCAATATGAGTACCTATCTGACATGAAATCCATTGTACTTTCTGGGGCAGTATTTTGAAAATCTGGAAGGAGTCATCAGAGACCTAGAAACTAACTGCAGTTCTATTTCTTCGATATTACTCAAAATACGGGTGTAGCAGCTTTTGAAGAATAAAAATCTTACCCGTGACCTTCCTGGCAGTCTACCGCAAGCTACCTTCCTACAGACCCGATATCTATACGGCAGTTATAGTCCCGCTTCCAACTATTTGTTTTTCGACTTAGCCTCAGAAATTTGGGTCATTTTTTAGCGAAGAAACTGAATTATGTGAGCCATTTAATTGTTATTACAATTTCTAATTCTTTAAAAACTATTCATTCGAGCGTTGATATAGGGATGAAAATAATAACAGCCGTTTTATTCAAAAAAGAAGGAGAGAAGGGACCAGCCGCGAGTTGATACATACCTTAAGGAGCAAGAAGTATCCGGCAGAAGAAAAGCTATTTATTGAAATCTGAAGCCAAAAAATTAGTGATAGTTGTAAGAATCTGGATTCTTACCTAGAGTGCATGATTGCAGTTCATTCTGATTATTTTACGTCGGAAGGCAAAACCGTTGAAAAATACAAAAAGTCGAAAGCTCGTATCTACCGTTAGCCATTACTTACCATAATTTATTTTTTGAAGAACTAAGCATGCCAAAGCATTCGAGACGGATTCTTTCTATAGCGGACGCATCGGCACATCTCCCGAGGAAAAAGTATTCGGAATTTTACGCGCTGTTTATACAGAATTTTTATTACAAGAACTACCACCGTTTAAAAAAGAAAGGCGAAAACTAGTTTTATGATTCTCGACGGAATTTGACTGTACATGTGTATGAAAAAAGCGAATCACCAAACAGTTTTCTGATAGGGGAATACTGTCCATTCGCTGTACCGAAATATTTCGGAAACGAAAAATAATGTGTAATAAATACTCGTTATCTATAAATTATTTTCCAGACTTTTACAATTCAGATGGAGCGAAGTTGAGGTAAAGCGTGACAAGATAAAATAAATATCTGTGTACGAGTATTACTAGGGAGATGTACCGGAGGCTGCCACGAGCACAGCGAGTGTCGGTTCTCTCGACTTTACTAAGTGATTGCTGACTGACTCTCTACCCTTTTGTCTGGCTGCCTGCTGTCCAAGACCTCGACACTTTTTCCATAACGAGGCTGGTAGCGGAAGTGGTGGTCCACGTAGTGATGAAACTCATTCAGACTACTGAAGACTAGTTCAGACTCACTAAGGACGCGTTAGCGAATTCACCGATTCGCGTTGAACGCTCACGCCAATCCTTGCTTCGCTACTCACTTTCTATCCATTTTAGTGCCAGTTTGTCAATCATTAGCCTCTGTAAAGACTACACATGAAGCGGTAAACTTTAGAGACAAACAGACCTTCCTAGATTCATTCGTGAGAAAACTCTTATCGGTAATAGATTTAAAAAACCACTATTTCTCCAAAAGTTCCGTGTGAGATACAACGATTCATGTTCATGGCTGTTAGAACAAATTCACCCCCTCCCCTCGGGATGCTACTTGAGAACATTTGATTTCCTTCAGTATAAAAATGTCCCGCCCCATCAAGATTCTCATACTTAAGCCACAGCAAAATTCAATACACCGAGAACTAATGTATTTTTATGTACTCGTAAAATATCTGATACATTGTGAGTCGAAGCCTCTAAATCAGTTATAGGTAGATACATAAGACACGCGTAAGGAATATAATTCAGTGTCACGATGCCGACTAAAAATAAACAAATAAACGCGGCTTCCGGCTATGCATACAGTACATACTAGTAGGTACATTTTCATGCGGTAATTTCTCACTAAAATGTAATTTAAAACAATATACCTCTATAATGAAAATGAAACAATACAGGATATAATCACTCTTCTGTTCCTGAAGAGGCTTTGTCTTATTCTTTTCAATGCAAATAAACCAGAGTGTAGATACGTTATTACCTATACACGTCGACTATGATATCGCGGTTACATATCGGGCACAAGTAAGTGAAAATAATTTATTATCAATTCGGGCTGCATGAAAAAATGGTTTAGAATCGACTGCGGACTTGGCTCGTCCTTCGTCACGAATTTAACATTTTCCTACTAATTTAACGAACCTTGAACGTGGCCGTGTACGACTCGACCCATCTTACAAGTCCAGACAGGATAACCGTGATCTCGATTATCGAAAGTTTCTTCCCCTGTGACATGCAGACGGTCGGCGATTAGGTATTCCTTCTCATCGTAAGAGAACCTTTTTTCCACTCTTCACACTGGGGAACGAATTAACTTACAACCGTAATAATTTTCGATATTTGATATCTTTTAGCATTTGATAGATGAGACGTTGAGATCACCCCGAGATACTGAAAATGTGCTCTCGCACGCAAGTAAAAGTTATTGCAACCGATAATCCGATAAATACGTAGAACTTGTACCACTGATGCGGAACAGGGACGTACCGTTAAGGGGTAGGAGAGGGGAGGGGGAACTTCCTCGTTTAGGAAATTTTTTACTCAGCAGTTGGGAAAATGTACCATTTTAGTCAGCCGAAATTGAAAAATTTCGGTAGATTGGGAAAATCCAAGGAAAGCTTTTTTTTTTCTGCTTTGATACTTGGGAATTGGGAAATTTGAGTTGAGAAGTTGGAAAAATCCAATAAGTCACAAGCTGTTTTTTTTTTGCTTTGTTTTGTCACTTGAGAATTTTGAGTTGAATCAGTCAGGACTTTCACACTCCTCTCCCCCTACCCCCAGGAAAAACTCTTCGGTACGTTCCTGATGCGGAATTAAAACTGTCTGTTCGATCAAGAATAATAATTGAAGATACGGTTTCCAAACTGCCCTTAGTCCAAAAAAAAATCGAAATGCGGTTTTCAGCGCTACCTAGTGGCCAATGCGAGCACTACAAAAGTAACTTTATAGAATCTCGATACCTCGTTCGATGGTCATTACGCGCATTCAAAGAGCAGCGGTGAGCTGACAGGAAGAAAGGGACCTTCATGTATTACGTCCAGTGCCAAACTGCCCTTTGTCCACGACTTTCGATCACTTTTCCTTCAATAATTCTAGTTAGGCTATATTCTCATTTTTGTGCGTCTTTGGTAGTATGGTAGAGGATTCAGGCTACTCGGTTGTACCATTTACAGAAGTTTTAAATGAACTGGTACAGTGTAGCACAGTTTTTATCGATTTCCCCAAAAAATAATTTTTGGACTAAGGGCAGTTTGGAAACCGTATCTTCAATTAAGAAGCTCTATCGCAGTCACAAGAGTTAGGGAAGTTGATTTTGAAAATAATTCGGATTGATAAAATGATTCATGTAAGAAACAGAAAGGACACAAATGCTACACGAATAAATGCCACGAGTCCTTAGAACTAACGTCGTTTCCAGACTTATGCGATATCACATTGTTCTAACCACTGCATCCGTTAGAAATTATACATCATAACGCTACTATACAACAATTTGGGATTTTGTAAAAAAAACAATGACATGAGAACATATGAATCTAAAAGTATTTTCAACGAATAATTTGATGCCGATGTTAACTTTTAGATTATAGTTCATTCTTTTTCTTATCTCCTATCTTAAATACGAATTGTAGTATCATTAAGAGGGTACCACTGACCAAATAACTATACGCATATACGCGTTTAGTATTGTTGTCAGTATCAATGTAGCTATTGGTGGACAACAAAAAGGAATAAAGCGAGAAAATTTTGATAAAATTTTAATTTTGAACATGGAAAACGAGAGGTTCTGCCATCGTATTCAGCGCTCAAAATATAGCTAAAATCATATCATCTCATCCCACTGTTTTTTATGCTGTTGTGTAGTGTAATATTTATCCACCCGCTCTACAAGTTAAGCGTCCGAATGATACCAAATACCTAAATCTATTTATTAAAGTATATTTCCCTCCAGCTCATTTTACACAACTTTAAAAGTTGTGAATAGAACAAAAGAAAATTACCCGTCTGATACTAACAATGATAAACAAAAGATTTACCAAGTGTACTGGCCCCAATCGGAACATTTTCATCTAGAGAGTGATCGCGAAAAAATAAGTAACTACTGCACTAAAATTTGACTGAAATTCAATACGCTTTCATACTACTTTTCCATTCATGTAAATTTCATTCCATCTATCTTCTCTCATTTTTCACACTCCACTTATTGTCAGTTATAAAAAAAAAACAAAAAAAAACACAACCATAAATAACAAGTCTATATATATACACAGATACATATATTATATAGAACAGTGGCGAATCTAGGGGGGGGGGGTTGTTCGGACACCCCTTCGGGCCGAAGAAAAAGGAAAAAAACATTGTAAAAGCACATATAGGTATGTATATAAAAACGTAGAGAACGTGTACGTTCATTTTGAAACGATTTAATCACATTATGAAACTTGTTTGCCTTCAGAAACTATTTAAAATGACATCCATCCTGGTTTTTTAGGGGGCGGAGGTGGAAAAAGTTTTATTTTCAAAACACCCTCCTTGGAAAATTTCTAGATCCGCCACTGATATAAAGGAACATGAAAGCAGGAAATTAGTGCCGATCGGCTTATTTTCTCATGAAACATATTCGTAGTAAAGACTGTATCCCCTTTCATACCCACTTGATGGGATTCGAGACCAATAGCTCAGTTTGATAACCAGCTACAAATTATTGTTAATATAATATATTATATCGTACACAGTCGACTAAGTTTCTTTATGAATAACGCCTAGTAAGGTATCCGAAGTTTATAAAAACTTAGTCGATAAGAAGAATTCGGACAAATTTACTAGAAAAGTTTCCACAGACAGAGAGTAGTTTTTTAATGCCGCATGAACAGGGACACCGGTATTCTTTCATTTACATAATAATTTTAACGCGTTCTTCGCCAATTTCCTGAAACCACTTTCCTGAATGACCATTTTCCCGAAAACGATTTTCACGAACGACTTGTTCCCGAATACTATTTTCCCAAATGCTTTCTTCCTAAACAGAATAGCAAAAAAAAATTTTTAATTTTTTTTTCTTTAAAGATAAAATGTGACCATAAATCAACGTTGTACAAAAAATTAAATTTTATTTTATTATAGATTAACACTGTACGAAAGTGTTCGAAGATACTCGAGTTCTCTAACATTTCGTTTTCGGAGCCCAAGAATAGTGAAGACTTGCGTGAATATGTCGGGAGGTACCTTAAAGGTACCATCCAGGAACCTTTTTTTATTAGAGAACTCGGGAAACGGGCATTCGTGAAAACAATATATTATTTGGGATAATGGATTCGGGAAAGTGGTTTCGGGAAATTTACAGAGAATCGTTTTAATGATATGCTGACATATTTACCAATGTCTACGAATTGAACTTCCGTCGATTTCTTTGGCGTCTTGCTTTTATTAACGTGATGGAGTTTGCCTTCGCAATTTTGAAATGCACCGAAACAGGAGGGAAAATGTTTTGGTATTTCGAAGCGGCGTGCAACGCCGAAGGGAAGTATTTTTGGTCAATAAAATGAACTATTAGCATCTGTTCGTTTTATAACTAATTAGAAATGAAAGAGTCCTAGAACAAAAAAGTGAAGGACGACGTTTACATTTCCTTTTTACTCTCATCCATCAGGACACCCTGTTAGACCAATACAAATTAATTATACTAAAGTTAACAGTTATCTAACATGGCATTAGTAGGTGCGTACATTTGCGTACACTTGCACGGATTATTCTGACTTTTCCAGCGCTACCGATTTCGAAAAAACTGTATTTCATTTCATGTTTGGAAACTATCTATTTTAGAAGACGTAGTATATCACTATCAGATATTATAGTGCTGGTAAATTGCTCAAAATACGAAATATTTTTCTATTGGTCCGCATGGATAGTCTTTTCACGCAGATTTCATACAACCTGCGAGTGATTTATGTGTTTTTGTCAAATGAAAAAAGAAAAACAGAAACCGTACGACAGCGAAAAAGTTGATCATAATAAGATATACCCGTAAGTGCAAAAATTGATACTATACGAGAACAATGTAACTGGTAACTGACAGTGACACGTCTACGATTATTTAGTAGAGACTCGTATTTATCATAACTCATCTGTTCTCAAGGTTTTTCTTACATACTCAATTTACTTTTTACGTTCTCAAATATACGGATAAATAGAGCAGACATTTACTCCGTGTATCGGTATACAAATTTTATTCACACTCGAATCTTTGTGGATTCTCGCGACTATATAGTCACGTAGTTTCGCTAGTATTTACCCGTGTAGAACCTATGTAGTTTGATGCTCGGAAGTTATCAGATACAGAAATATGTATGGATTCGATGTATCGAGTATAAGTTGTACACTTATTAGGATCAAGATCGGCGATAAATTTAACCGAGTTGTAGGTAATTTCAGATTATTTACTTTTCACATAGGTAGGTAAGGTACCACAGAAATAATCATCGGTGTTCGTGTCCGAGGTTCGGTACACTGTAAACCGTCACAGTCAACTCTACAAACTGAAAATACATAATAAAGATAAAATATGTCGGCCGAAATCGTTACACAAAAAGTAGTTTTTTATTTTATTTTATTATTCGATATTTTATTTATTTATCGAGCTTAGCACAATTAAGAGATAACGAAAGGTCTTTTTACACTGGGTAGGCGAATTCACCTCTCGCTGACTCCTCCTTCGACTACCAATAATTTCTGGGTATAGCTCTCCGTCACTTCCCTCCATCTGTTCCTATCTCTTGCCAGGTACATCCATTGGGCCCCATGCCTTGCACCAGTTCGTCACGCCATTTCCTGACCGGTCTGCCTATTCCCTCTTGCCTAGGCCCGGGATCCATGTTGTCAGAATCTTGTTCCATTCAAGTCCCGATTCTCTTACAACGTGGCCAGCATACTTCCAATTTAGCCGCTTGATGGCGACCCAGATGTTTTTGGCTTTAGTCCTGTTACTTATTTCCTCTATTTTTATGTGGCCTCTTAGTTTCACTGGGAGAATGCTCCTCAACATTGCGTTTTGGGTCGCGTTAATCTTACTTTCCTGTTTTCTGGTAGCGGCCCAGGTATGGGCATCGTAGGTCAGGACAGGGAGGATAGTGCTTTCCCAAATTCTTATTTTAGTGTTCGGTTGCATTTTATTCTTCGGTATGTTTCTCTGTGCCTAAAATGCTTTCCAGGCATTCTCTCTACCCATTTTTAGCTTTTTTTCTGTTTTATTTTTGGTTGATAAAATCTGTCCACAAAAAATAGTATGTCGCCTAAAAAGAAAATACTATAAAATTTGGAAGTAGTAAGGACATTCGTTACTTGTGGAAGGGGTCGCCAAATTTAAAAATTGCGAGGGAAAGGAAAGATATTCCGAAATTTTTTCAACGAAAATTCGAATAAAATGAGCGAAGCGGGGGAAATAAATATTCCGGAATTCCCAAAAATATCTTCCCGGCCTCCGCTTCCACCATATAAAAATTAGCCGGGTTGCCTGCCTATAGTGCGAAAATTTGAAGATGCAGGGGCTGGTATCCTGAGATTAAACAGAGCGGCGAGACAGCCGAGGAACGAGTCAGCCTGTGGGATACAAGCAAAAACGTCACGCAAACGGAAAGTATAAAAAACAGCCAGATAAACAAACTAGCAAGAAGGCAGGGACTCGGCAAATTATAAAATATCCAAAATACAATTATTACTACGAGCCAGCCAAACCGAAAAAAGGACGGCTGGTCAGCCACAAAGACAGACAGACAATATCTGCGAGGAGATCGGCCAACAGGGGTGAAACATCGCAGTTGCTCACAACAGAGGTGCCTCCCCATTCTCGAGAAAGAGGGGAGGAAAATATTAATCCTGTAATGGGGTTTCGTAAGTCCTTGACCCAGAGTATTAGTTAGGCGAAGCTCTGGTCCAGTACACTACGGTCTACACAACATGATATATTTTCGTGAACCGGTAAAACTATTCGTCGATATAAATATTTGTATGTAATCTACGACACGCGTACTTCTATTTCAGGCGATTAATTTTGTCTGAAATCACGAGTATTTTCACTCGTCGATCGTAATCGTCGCGGTTGCCAATTCTTTTCTGATTCGTCATTCCGCAGAAACTGACGGCGACGATCGGCGAAAATTACGCGCTTGTCCGACATTCGCGCACGTAAAAAAACGTTTGGTCTAATGGGACACGTAACAATCCGACGATCCAGCCGGTATTTTTAGTCGGGGTTACGACAGAAAATAACGTTTTAGTATTAAAAGCGAAACGAACTGGTTTAAGGTTTTCTCAAGGTCGGTGCATCATCGCTATCGCATCAGTAAAACCAGCACAGCCGCCGGTGAAATCCGTATTACGTGCAAATATCGGTTCCTTGTCATCTTTCGTGTAAACATGATATCATCGACCATAAATCTTCGAAACGGTAGATGTTTTTTTTTTCTTCTTTTTTCTTCTTCTATTCCTCTTGTTTTTTTTTTGTTTTTTTTTTTTTTTTTTTTAATGGTAATGTTAATGTTTTTAATTGCGAACGAGTACGTGTCTCGCTTTTGTACTCGTACCTCTGTATCGCCAATGCACTGTCTGTAGTACCTGCTACGAATTTTAAGCGATCTATTTACGGAATTAAGGGGGTATGTTTTCTGCAGTGCAAACTGCTGACGAACCACCGAAGAAGGGACTTTGGCTGTCCAAAAACACATTCCGTTCGTCGATCTGCCGAATACCGACTCGGCGAAAAGCGTCTTCAGTAACCTCGTACTCTATAGTATCTAGTTCTGTGTCTGATGTACACATTATGTACGAGTACATACTCGTATACACACGCAACTCTCCAATGAAGATCTCGAACATTAGTCACGCACCTTTATAATTTGTCTACCCGACGCTCATAGGCTGCGTATCTGCCGTGCGACTCGTATGTCACGCCTCAGACTCGTCCCTAATTACCAGTAGGTACGTGTGAAACATCATTTCTATACTCTCGTAGACATAAATGTACGCGCCGGCCCATACGACGACAACTGTTTCAATAGCGAAGAAGACACAACATACGAGTATTATGTCGTTACGAAACAAATAGCAAACGACGATAACGTTTGCTCCATTTCTATTCCAGCCAGTGACCAGTGCTAATGGAGTGAGCTTACACGCACAAAGAACAATCTTGACAGTCATTTTAGGCAACCGAATGGTTTTCTGCGCCACACGGGGCACCGGGTACCGCGGGTCCGTGGTTGCGGTGTATAAATTTCAAATTTGGTCGTCTTGAACGTGATTTCGTTAGGCACGTCAAATTGAAGGCAATAAGATCGGGTATTTCGGCTAATTTGATGGTTTTTCGATGAAACGGTAAACCCTCCCGACTATTGCAGAAGATGAAGTACGAGTAAGGGCGTCAGAAGGACCGCTACGTTACCACCATTTTTTTCAACGGAGGGAGCAACTTGTAAGAAAATTACAAATTTCACGCCGAAAAAGCGAGAAAATAAAAGCTAAAAAGAAGCAAATAAGAGGTCTCGACTTTTCTATCAGAAAGCAGAGAAGAACTATCGAAGGACAGGCAATGCCTCCATCAGGGAACATCGCGTACTTCAACGGAGATAGGGTCTTCGGAGCTGAAAAGTACAACGCGCCTAAACATTCGTCGGTCCAGAATGCAACAATTATTATTACATAGCTCGAGGAGATTTCGGAATATCGCGATGTTCGAAGAAAGTGAATTCGAAATTACTGTTTTTTTAACTAGAAAAGGCGATCCGTATTTTGTAAAAAAAATACGAGTATACATCTTTCGAGGTAAGTAGAAGAAAACATCTAAGAAAAGATGCCGTAAGTATTCATTTGAGATGCTTAGCTGTGGGGTACAAATTGCGCTGTCTTAGGATACTTCACTTTGCATTCGTCTCTCCATTCGATCTTCATTTTTCTCCACATCACGCTTGGCCCCAGTCAACTGCGTTACATAGCACGAAGGAGAGCAGGCTTCCCGAGGTAATCTTTTCCCCGCAAATCTTACATAGCGATTCGGCTACCTCACCATGCTCGCGTTTCCACGTCTCGTACCATGGGCGTCGCTGAGAGGGGGTAGACGGGTAATTTCTACCCCCCCCCCCAAAAAAAAAAATTGGGGTAGAAATAATCAAAATTACCCCCGCAAATTCAAAGGCCAATAATTATGCTTATAGGTACTTGCAGTTATGAAACATTTGTAAAGGAATTAGTGCCATGTGATACCGCAATTAATAGTACCATACCACATACACTTAACTCCCAATACACACACACAGAGTATCTAACAAAATCGAAATCTGACAATAAATGACCCCCCCCCCCCTTCCACCCATTTGCTATGAATGCGCTAAAATAATAATCTAAAACTAAATAAACTTCTTCGTCTATAATACTACATTTTCAGGGGGGAAAAAACCTAATTTTAAAGCATAAGGTAGATGAGCCCAATAAGGCCCGGATCCACAATCTTGACTGCTATGCTTCAGACTGCATCAAAACGTACAGCAAAGTTGTTCCTTCCTGATATGGCAACACTGTCCAATTGTTTTTATCAAGATATGAGTATTAGTCCACTGCTGGTGCAAGATATACCGGTTGATGGTTTTCCAATAATGTAAAATATGGTCCGACATGGTTTATGTGTAACTTGGTGTTGCAGCAGTGGTAGCTGGTTAACGATCGACGCCAGAAAAGTGAAATTTGAGCAATTTGGAACCGAGGTATGCGATACTCACGAAAAATAGGGTTATGTAACCTAGTAAGGCCTAGCTTGGTAAGATCGATTGATTATCATTTCAGGTATAACTTACTCATAAATTTCTATTTGAACTATACTTAACTTTTTTTTCTCGGAATTTCAGGTCAGGCTTATTAGGTATTAGGTTGGGTCTTATGAAGTTATAGGCCCAGCCTTTTTTGGTGCACTGGCCGTATCAAGATTTGAAAAAGGGGTATTTTTATTAGAAGATCTGAGGAACGTGGAGCAGTATAGAAAAATTTCAAGCTAACCAATTTTTAAATATTGCAGTCGACGACTTCAACACAAAAAAGGAAAAACATGAAAGTCAGGAGAGCCAAGTCCTTAAATTAGGGCCTTATTGAGCTCACCTACCTTAATACTGCATGGTGATCACGACTCACATGAGCATATCATACATGCGAAGACCCTTGTAAACTGATATTTCGATTTATCGTCATTATCAGGGCTGCAATTTTTATGCACGAAAAATGGCGAAATATGCGCATATTTTATGCGCTGAATTTAGTCTAAATAATATGCCGAAAATATGCGCCAAAATTGTAAAATATGCATAAATATGTAATACAATGTGGGTATGTCATTTCAAAGGAAAAATTAAGTTGGATACACTGAGACAATTTTAATCATATTTTAAAATCATCCAGTAAAGTATCTCCTTAATAGTCCAATCTTCTTTTAATAGGAGATGCACCCAGCAGGAGATAATGCACCTATTCGTAATTTCTCGATGATTGATGAATGTGATGCGAGTAAGAGGAAGGTTATCTCACGTACAGAAAAACATATTTTTCTCAAAGCTTTTCTAGTGATTGATTCATTAAGTCTTCTCAATTTTTTGTTTGAGTCGGACATCATTCTCAACACTAAAAAAATAATTTTTTGGGGGGAAAAATAAGCAGAATTGGTGCAAAATATGCGGTAAATGCCAAAATATGCGAAATATGCAGGATGAAGTGCTTCATCGCATTTGACTGAGAATTCTGTGATTCATGAAGATCTTTTGAAACTTATATACCTATACGCCATTGATAAAAATATGCATTCGCACAAAAATTGCAGCCCTGTCATTACAATACAATTTTCCAATTCTAAATTCTTTGTTTTCTCTTTCAAGGTAATTTGCTGATTCTCAAATTTTTAAATGATCACGACTGAAAATAAATTACTTAAATAACTGTTAGACACTTTGATAAAGCATATTACACCCATCCCCCAAGAAAATCCACAAACGCCGATGAATGTAGGTCAACACTACTGAAAAAATTACCCCCCCCCTAAAAAAAATTTCCAGCGACGCCACTGTCTCGCACTCCAGTAGGGTGCGCCACGGATCATCATTTCACCCTCGTTCGCACTTGGGGTATACTCGTGGGCGCCCATCGTACCCGCGGGGAAGATCAACCCTTTGAAACGCGGAAAAGGAATTTTCTTTCCTCGTATCGCATATTGTTCACAAAATTTGTTATTGTTTCCTCACCTTCGATAGTTGGGGATCATTTTATGGGAAACCAAAGTAGGTTTCTGATTTTTGATTTGCCACTGCTTTCAAAGTGGCCAAACTGAAAAACTATCGTACGTCAAGTCAACTTCTTTTTTTCATCTCCGTCATTTGCTTCTTTTTTTCTTTCTGTGTTTCCTTCTTTTTTTTTTCTTTTCTACGAATGGCGATACAATTTTTATCTTTGACACTATTTATATTATTTTTTCCCCGTTTTTATTTTCTTCATTCGCTTTGTTTTTGTTATTTCTGTTTTTTAGATCTTTGTTATTTTTCTGTTATTTCTCCCATTCTTTACATTTCTGTATTTTCGTTATTTCAGAAAATATTTTTGACGTCGTAATGAGCAATACCAAGTATCGACAAGGGGACTGAACCTTGAGATATTCAAGAGTCGAAACTGCCTAGTTGGGTACATCTCGAATTTCAGTTTTTTTTTTCTTTTTTTTTTTTTGTCACAACACCTAGTCACCTTACTCAGACTAACCGTTTTTTTTTAGAGTATCGGCAGCGTTAATTTTTTATCAAAGTAAAGGAACAGAGGACAGAGGGTTTATCAACCTTTGTAAAAGTTTTTCGAGTTGGCCACAAAAGGTCAACCTAACGGTTGGCCTGCAAGGAGTTCCATCCTAAAATTCTAGGTGCACCCACTGTCAATGAATGCATTCTTCCAAAAAAAAAAGTTCAACCCGGAAAATGTTCAAAATGGCTTTTGTAGCAGTTTTGAAACACGGTGGTCACAATCACAACGATCTACGGTGATGGTTAACCGATGTCTAATTTCATGGTAGATGGTACTCTTCATGTAAGAACATGAAATTTACGTACGTCTAAAAATGTAGACTATCCAAAAAACTAGAATAACCGTACGACGAGTTTGTAAAAGAGGGACGGATGGTGTACTTCCCTGTTTTTTAAATTTCATTTTCGGATGTCGATACGAGAACACGATGCCCTTCCTAGGCACTGCCTCTGAAAAATCAGAAACGAGCATAGGAATGAACTTCGATGATGTGGAAGAACAACTGGAATAGGAAACTAAGCACCTTTACAAGAGGTAAAGTGGTTTATAAAACAGACAACAACAAACATCGATGAAGTCGATAAGAAACTTCTCGTTAACTAGTATTGGCATAGTGAGGTACAGACATAGAAGTTTAATTAGCAGATTGGTGACAATCAGCATTCCATATCTTGGCTGAATACAAGTCCTGATATATATGTAGGTATTTCGACCCTACAAAAAAAAGTTATCGTAAACACACGGAATTCTTTAAATACTGTTTCCTATTTTTTATGACAGTTTTTGCTTCATTTTGTTCACAAGGGAAGGTTAAGAATTTGTCAAGTCATGATTCACCTAGTAGTTGCATAAAGGTTAGAATATTTATTGAGAGTAAAATATTGTCAGGTTCCTATAGCAGAGGCCAGAATTAGCTCTTGAAACAGGTGTGATAGATGAACTCGAAGTTCTATAACTGATGGAGGAGAGGGTTTCGAGGTCCTATAGTTAGGTCTACTTCGATTTGCGAGACATACTCGAACTAAGTATGAACGAGTCTACCAACGATTGTTCTGCGTGTCTTTTGATCAAGATTATCATCTTGCATAACTCACCCAGTGCTTTTGGCTCGTTTTTTTCTATAAACATGACGTATTCGTTAACAGTAGAGTCTTTAGATGGGGATTTTTTTTTTAAACGCACATTGGTGTATGGCGTGGCAGTGGTATGCGACAAACGACAAAGTGGTCGATATAAGACAGCGAGGTAAATAAAAGCGAAATATGTATACTCCGTCCCCTTCCCGAGCAAAGAAGTCGTACTTAATATTTTAAACTCGACAGCATTTTTTTAAACCTCCACTCGCCCCCTCCAGGAGAACTCTTTTTTAACGCTTTTCAGCAACAGAGTAATTTTCGAAATCAGGAAGGTGGTAGGGTTTTACCTATAAAGCATCCAGATAGATCATGATACACGTACACTTGCGACCGTAAATACACGTTACTTTAAAATCAACTGCTGGACCTTTTGTTCGTATAGTAATGGATCATCATCTAGTCATAAAATAAATACACGCGTGCGAATCACCAATCAGCATTTCCTCCAACCGCTTTCAAAATCTTCTCTCACTTCTCGCAAAACAACAAAGTTATTTATTCGTGCTAAGTTAACGAATCCATTTAGGTACCAGCATTATTAATTTGGAAAACAATGACCGTATAGTCAACGGGAAATTCAGCAAACTGGCGAACGAGACGCAAAATGTAAAAAACTTGGAATGTTATGTAGAATGAGGTACCTATTATCGCAGGTTGGTCGAACCTTCGACGAGAAGAAAAACAATTCGAGGTGCGCGAGAAATTTCGATTTCGTTAAACCCAAGGACCATAAATATAAAAGCGAAATCGAAGAATAATCGATGGTTGGATGATTCGTCATCATAAATCTGGAACACTAGCACACTGGTAACCCACGTGAAACTATTCAATGGCGATTAGCTCATCGATGCATCCGCGTTGTCATCGTATACATACATACATTTTTTTTATTATCATTATCGAGCCACGAAGCTACACTCTCGGGCTACGGGCTCGAAAAAGGTTGTTATCTATAAGTCGCAGAGGTATCCAGCAATTAAGGTGACTTGTGTCATCGAATTTATCGAACCTCTTTATAACTTTTTCGTCTCCATTCTTATTCGCACCCAAAAATCACCGAATATACTGATTCGCAGCTTCATGATCGAATCGTTCTTCGATTATTTTCGTAAAGTATAGACCCAAGTTTGACGGTAGGTATACATACTTTTTTCATGTGGAACAAATCGACGATTATATTTATACTATTTCTATACTTATACCTCTGCACGGAACATAACGCAAATAAGTTCCTATTATAGATTTGTTCGTTAATTTATGACTTTACGAGTTGCATTTCTGGAACTGGAAGCGACCTTCTCATAGTTGGCTGTAAACTAATTCACAAATGGTGTAGATATTAACGCTAGGTGTATATAATATTTTCGCGAATGATTTACGTTTATTTTTCTCGTTTGTTTACTATTTTTTGATGTTTTTTCTATCCTCGTTTTTCGGTTTCTCATCCGAGACGTAGAGGTTAACCAGAGAATTATAATACTTATGTATTGTACTGTGACATACGTAAACGCTAAAATGGTAATTTCCACCGAGCAAGCCGCATTACCAAAGGCAATTGAAATGCGAAACTCTCCGTTTCGGTTCCGTAGCTTGAAATATTGTTAATTTGGAACTTGGAATCGAACCCACTAACTACGGACGTCTAGCCTCGAAGGAAATGTGAAGGAGAAGGATGGACAGGTGTGTTTCGACAGCAATAAATATCACTTGGTAAAACAGATTTGTCGAAGTGTCGAGTTGTATAGTAATTAAAGCTGAGATATCCTAGCGCTTGAGATTCGAGGAATGGCTGGTCCGCGCATAAATATTAGGGAATCCATACAAGGTGTAAAGTGGCTACAAATAAGTACCAGGCGCAAGGGGCGTTGATAACCCTCGACCGCCGTCTTATGAGAAATCAAAATTTACGTTCCTATACGTTACGTTTTAGCTATCTATACATTCCTGGGGACAGGGAAGTTGCTTTTGCACGAGTGCGAGTTACTGACATCGGCCTCTCATCGCCCTAAACCGAAAAAATGACGCCGGATAAATATGTTGTCCAAAGGTTATACACGCGCTCTCTTTCTTTTTTTCTATAGACTAAAATGTGTCCTCTGTCTATAGAGATTGACTTTCCGGTAATTAAAAAAATAAGCGGTATTTTATCGGTAAGTTACCGATAAATTTTCGGTAAATTACCATCATAATAACAGAGTCATTCTTTAAAAATGTTGATATTTCAGGTATTTTTTTTCATGGAGGAAAGTAGGGGATAGTTTTTGAACTTTTTTTGATAGGAGTCGTTAAGAGACGTTCTGTATAACATATTGGTAAGATTGGGCTGACAGTGAGGGGATTCTGTGTTTTTGGCATGGCAATCAAAATGATGAATACATGGCCGAAGGACACATGAAAAAGTCCACGCCGAAAGACAATAGCGAACAAAAAGAAGTGTTCCGCAGTCGATTAGTAGATTCCAAAACAAAAATTTGTATGGAGAGTTGACAGGTATACTACTAACCCATTAATTAGATGTAATTATTTTTGGATGATGAACGTCTGTCGTTGCATAAAACTGACCATGCCGAAAGACGCTTCTTTCAAACTTAATTTTCGACAATGATATACGCGAATGCACGAGTCTCGTCACAGAAAAAACAAGATTTTGATATGCAGATCGTATTGCTCTGATAAGAATATACAGTTTGACTATTAATTGCGGCGAAAAAATATTGAAACTCCTGTTTTGTGCTTGGTTGAAAAAGAGCCATGCCGAAAGACAAAATATCGAGGGACAATTTTCAAAGCTGGCAACACTGACTCTCAGCTGTGAAGACGCAATTTCCACATTACCAACTCGTTCATTCATTTATCTAGAGTAGTATTATTTTATCAGTTTGTTCTAATATACAATTTGAAAATTTAGAAAAAAATAATAGTAATAAAAATGGTTCGAGGGACAGTCATGCCGATGGACATTCTAACATATTTAATCTAATTCTGACCCATTAAAAGTGGATCAAAGTTTCTTCTGAAACCTTAAAAAAGTAGAATTCAGTCATATCTATCAACGAAAAAAAAAAACAAGCCTGTACCACGAATAACTTGTGAGATAACTGCTGGGGACTGAAATATCAACATTTTGGAAAAATAATCCAATAACATAACCTGTAGCACAAGCGCAAAACAAGGCGACGTGCCTGCTGAAAGAGTTACAAACTAATAGAAGATAATGCTGCGACTTCCAGCTTGCAGCCTGCAAGTTGCAGCGGGTAAGTTACCCGTAATTTAAGGAAGTAATTCATCGGCAATTTTTCCCGAAGAGTTACTAGTCAATTCCCACCCCTGGTGGCGTACTGAAAAGGGAATAAAGCACCTTTTCTTTTCTCCCGATGAAATGCGGTCTTTTTTTTTCGCATTAGTTTTTACTTTTAAATGAATTCAGGCACGTGAAAGACTTTCATTCGAACTATCGTTTGTCGTTCCATTCGTCTAATTAGTCATCGAATAAAGAAATTCGTAACGCGTTAATTATTTGCATAGGAGCAACTAAAAATGAATTAGAAACTAGAATGTTTTCCGACTGGCTGATTCTTGAATAAAACTTAAAACATCTAGATCGGGCCTACTTTTTTGTCACAACTAATTGCTCATCATTAGGTGTATACTCGAAGCAGAGAGGATCAATGGCCAGCGTAGTCGACGGGTCGAAAAATAAATAAATAATAATTTTAAAAAAAGGGTCAAATTTTGTTGAAACTAGAATAAAATAGAATAAACCTCAAACCCGCAGAGCAGGCTCGTAGTGTCGAGGGGAGATGAGGACACTGCAGCTACTGAGCTAATCGTTTCCCCCTCCCTCCAGCATACAGGTCATCTTATTTCTGGGAGGACATTTTGGATGCGAAAAATAAGACTATACCCCAAGTTGCCGCCTATGGAACAGTGGTTGCCTCCCTCGCCTAGGAAGGTGATGGTCATGCTACGAACCTGCCAAAGAAAACGAACAATCAGATATTCGAAGAAATTTATTCTGCACGATATATATACTATAAATTCTTCTCATTAAATAAGGTAGAGGCGAATCGGTACAGTTCATTTGCTGCGATGTGTTAGTGAAGTTTAATTCTTTGATACATAGTACCTTTTGTTTACCATTCAAATTATTGTACTTTTACAGTCAAAACTACAATTTTCATAGGTAACAGCTTGTTTCAAATGGGTTTCAGGCAGGCACGTAATTCGAATTAATTTTTTGCCAGGGTCTAATATTTTGCGATAGTAGATATATATACTGTGGAAAAGGAGGGAGGACCTTTCGGTATTCGCTGAGAATAATGAAAAATATAAATTTATACTTCTAAATAATTGATTGTCGGAGGAAAAAAATCCGAATCTGTTGCACCAATCTCTAGTACATTTTTGTAATTGCATTCGCATATCTAAAAATAAATGAAAATTTTAGAAAAATTTGGGCGAGTCCACACACTATTTCAAAATTTTCTGCCAGGGCCGGGCCGATCAAACCTGTGCGCAATTATCGGCCTGGTTGCAAGGTATTAATACGTGATAGACAGTGACTGAACACAGTCGACCAAGTTGAGCTCGATTCCTGATGACAGTATTACATAAAGATCATTCTGTAAAGTGACAGTGACTGAACACAGTTGACCAAGTTGAGCTCGTTTCCTGATGACAGCATTACACAAAGATCACTCTGTAAAGCGAAACTACTATAAAAAAATTTAATATTTCCGAAGGCGAACCAGAGTTTATGACCATGCTCTCAGCTCGTCTTTGGAGATACACCAACAACAACGTAAAATACAGTATTCCTCGCTTACGTATCAATAAAGCTGAACGCAGGCAGCAGTTCGTAGATATTCCTCGTTCGTTGTTTTAATAATAATAATAATAATTTTTCAAAAACAAACTCGCCACTTAACGAGGTTTTATGAACTCGTTGATGATCGTTTGTAGGTCGTAATAAACTAAAACCAGGAGATCGCGTACCTCCATCTCTTGATTTCGTCATGTAGGTAACTATCCCGTCACAAGCATTTCGCGCAACCGTATGGTAGTGGATCAGGGCTACCGAGCACCCACGCAGTCAGCCAGGCAATAAAAATCCGTCCCGCCAGGCTTAAATCTGCGATAAGACTTCCGACTTGGGAAAATCGTGTACCGTGTAACTTATCGGTTCGCTGTTCCCTTTACGAAAGCGGAAAATAATCTAAAACCGCACGCAGTCGATGAACCAAACTACTCGTACACTTCACCACACCACACCACACCACGTCATGCACATTCGCTCCTTTCTCAGTGACGATCTGGGAAGGTCACGGCGCTCGAAGATGAAAATGGCGCATCGGTTCCGTGGGTAGCCGATGTAACTACGAGTATTACATATGCATCATATCATATCATAACATAACTTCGTAGGTATTATAATAAGTTGATAGACGCGTAGAGTTGAAGTCGATTGACTCTGTGAACGGGTCTGACCACGGTATAAGTCTCCTCGTTGCATATTTCCACCAGATTTTCCCGAAACTCGGAAACTTCGATTTACGAGGACGCGGGCATTCGTTTTCCCTCAGTGGGTGCCTAACCTCGCTTCGTGCATACGAATGCATGAATAATCGAAATGACCACACGTTCTATTCCTCTCAAGTTAATAGCTGCATTTTGACTGTTGCAGGCGCTTCTGTTGACTGTAAGAGTCTCAACCACCTCGGGCGAGGCAAGAAACGACCAAGCAATTCGCATCGATAGGCCCCAGGCTTACAACAAAGAAGTGATCGTTGACATCGCAGACGTAAACAAGACTCAGTATCACGAGCACAATTTCGACACGAGTAAGTCGTTGCATTATTTCCTGATTCACGAACGAAGCGCGGTGTTAGGACTAAAGTAGTGGAGCATCCTTTCTAAGTCCAATCCAATCAGTAAAAATATGAATTCTAACGAAAATCGTAGAAAGCTGATTTTTGGAAGAAATGTTCAGATCTTCGCCCTGATGACTGATGGCCCCTCCGACCCGGGCTTCCAGAACTGCTGGAGGGGAGGCCTCCAAAATTTGGTCAGTGGGTTGTAACTAGCTTCTTATTGCATTTACAAAAATAAATAAAAACGTTTCAAACAAAAATTCCAGATTCGATTCTCTGAAGGAAAAAAAAAAAAAAAAAAAAAGGTAGTTTACAGTTTTGTTGTAATTACCTAGAAGAGTTGTAAAAGGGATTAAAAATAACCTTTTATACGACCATACAGCAACACAACCCTAGTGGGACAAGGTGTAAAATTTTCGACAACTTATCAGTCTCAGCGACTCGTGCAAATAGGCAGGACGCAAATTAGACGCTGACCCGTGTCTATACATCATCGATATTTACCTACTTCTGAATTCATGTCGAAATCTATGAGCTACGAAAATTGATGCCTTTTTCGGGTTAAATTGATTGGGCTTTTCACCCAACTAAGTAGACCATTTCTATTTTCTTTTTGTTATACCTACACGGGGACTCGCTTTTTTCGTGAAATAACATTTTCATTGGCCTGTCTTCAGATGCGTACGTGTTCGGCTACGAATTAGGACCGGACGGCCAGTTCCATCACGAGAATCGAGGCCCAGACGGAGTGACGTACGGCTGCTACGGGAACATTGAAAACGACATTAGCGTGCGAGTGACTCACTACATTGCCGACGCTTCTGGCTACAGGATTATTACGCCCGCCGACGAAGTGCAGATCAACCGACAGTTCGGCTCCGATGGAAAAGCGTTGAACGAAATTGATCCGGGAACGCATCACTCGAATTTGCGATTCGGAAAGTTCACGCCTTGGGGTCAGCTGTACTTCCCCAAGGGCTGCAGCTCTGTTCGCACACGAAACGGTACTATTATCTACTTCCCCGGCGTGCCGAGACCAAAGGATGACATCGAGCCTGCATCTTTCGGCCAGTCAACAATCTCGAATTCAATTTTACAACCCGGTAAGATACGTACGAGTATAAGCGGATATTATCGCCATCATACAAATGGGCCTATATACCGGGTAGATTATTGTTGTTCCACTTAGCAGAAAGGTAAACTTCTAAAACTTTTACTTAAATTGAATAATATTAACACGTGGTACCTCGAACTTCTCCTCACCATTTTTCTTATATAAAATAATAATAATAATAATAATAAATAAATAAATATGTTTCGATGTCCTTGAAGCAAATTCTGTTTCTTGCCCATGAAGAATGCTCGAATGTTAAAGAAGGTATACTATAGAAGTTGGTCAGTTATAAAATATCAGTTAAGTAAATATAATATAGATTGACTCCGTGGTATAGATTAATCACTCCAGAGGTAAAGGGGTGGGGGTATAAAAAATAAGTTTGGAATAATGTTGGTGAAATTCAACATGGTAGTCGATGTACTCTTCCAGGCCGCCGAATTCGATTTCCAGAAGATAAGTTTGGAATCCGATCCATTGAAATTCCACAAAAGGGTGCTCTCTGATTATAAAACCCGGAGTTATGGCTTAAATAATGGTCAGTATTCTGAGATTGTACTCAATTCATAGGCATACTCAAGTAAAAGATTGCTAAATTCAATCCTACTAGTAAATTCTGGGTCTAGTTCCGTGATATGCGATCAAATAAGGCGAGTATCAGAAAAGAATTGAGTTTTGAATGGGGTTAATTTGCATATCGAATAAGCTGATCATGAAAAAGACAGACGCAACAATCTGTTTGGTGACATGCTTTTTGAGAGTAAAAAACTGGACTACGACTTGATTTTTACCTCTGTTGATAAAGTACTAGGGGATTAAATTATTATACTCGTACATCGTAATACAAGCTCAAAATAACGACCGCTATTTAACTAAGACACCTCTTTATGGGATCAGAACGCCACTTATGGGATCCCAATTGGTTAGCTCCAAACATTGCCTTGAAAATTGAATTCAGCGACTTCAAAACGCTGTATAAATTGATTACAATTTCAATAAAATTACCATCCTAGTGTTGAGATCAGAACGCCATTTGGTAAACTCCAATGGACCGAATCGAAAACCTTCCCCTGAAATTTAATTCAGCGATCTCGAAAACTCATGTAAGTATATCAACTACCATGTCAATATCCACGTCCGTTACCTTCTCCCTCCGTAACTCATTCTTTGAAACTATCACTGCTATCTGAAGTCGCTGACCTATAATTATATTCAACTAGTGTTATACAACCTGCCAACGTTTCAATCTAAGTTTATACGTTTCTAACACTTTTTGTGGTTAAAAAACTAAATTTACTTCAAGAAAGATATCAAAACTAAATAATGTATTTCTCCATAAGAAAATAAAAAAATGGGCTAATACTATCTGATCCAACTGAAAGTTTCAGGAATTTACCATTCCACCAAGTGGAACAATAATTTGCCCGGTATTTACTATCATTCAGAAATTTGAAAATTTATGGCACCTTCGTGAATAATTATTGGAAACATTTTTGGGTCCCGAAAACCTTTTCAGCTTTTTACCGAATTTACGGATTCCGCTAATTATGACACGCGAGAGTAAAATACTGTCTCTGTCGTCCAAGCGTTTACACAAGCCGCTCGTGACTGGGGGACCACTCTATACTGCGTTGGCGAATAACCATAATGTTTGGATATATGGACATCAAAGGTAGACGTGGGAGAGCTGGAGTCAAGTTAATAAGCAACTTATGCAGAAAGATAAATATGCTGAAGAAGTATGTTCGAGATTAAAGTACTGGAGGTTAAAGTGAGCCCCGTGGATCCACAATTTATGAATGTTTTTAATAGTGAAAAAGCCGCCCTTTCACCGTCGTTTCATAAATCTCATCAATTCATTTTCCATTATATGAGCCGATCATGTATTAGCACGTAGCCATGCAGCAACTGTATGCATGCAACTCGCAGCAACACGCTCAGAAACACACATCCACAAAATTTCGTAAAAATTAATAAAAGTAACCATACGAGTATGGAGTTCCGAAAATTTAAATTTTGTCTCTAGGCTATCGACTTAATTCTACGCGCGTTTAATCCGGCAAGTAATTATGTTCAAACATTTTAAGTGTTGAAGTACTCGTAATCACGTTTTAACGCTTCGAGTCATTACTATTCACCGCAGTTACGAAGATGAAGTAGGTACGAGTACGAGTACGAGTAAATTTCGTCGAACGTACAGCTACTCGTATGCTGCATCTGCTGTAATAATTTAATCGCATTTGACTATCGCTCCGAAAATTACGTGTACAGTATAACTGTATTCGTACATCGAGCAATTTAACAGTAGTTTACCAGATACAAAAGTTCATTTTTATTTTATTTTAAAGGTAATAACCAGAATGGACCGTCGGATACCGGAAAGTACGTGCCGCAGAATTCAGGACAATACGTACCAAACAACAATAATGCGATTTACAATCCGGGAGATGACGGAAAATATCGTCCAGATGACGAAGGGAAATATATTCACGATAACAGCGGTCTATACGTACCTGGATACTATCCAGGCGATGGTCCCAATGGTCCTGGAGATGGTCCGAGTGGACCAAATGGGCCTGGAGATGGACCAGGCGGACCCAATGGACCTAATGGACCCGGAGAAGGACCAGGAGGACCAAACGGACCAGGAGGACCGAATGGACCAGGGGGGCCAAATGGACCAGGGGGACCAAATGGACCAGGAGGACCAAATGGACCGGGAGGACCAAATGGACCAAGCGGACCAGAAGGACCCGATGGACCTCCAGGACCACCGGGGCCACCCGGACCTCCGGGACCACCAGGACCCGATGAACCTGGAACAAGAGGGCCCGGATCACCAGGTTCCCCGGGGTCCCCCGGATACCCTGGCGCAGGCGGTAACACTTCACCAGGCTCCCCAGGATCTCCAGGGTCGCCCGGTAATCCAGGACCTGGTGGTAACGGATCCCCAGGTTCACCAGGGTATCCAGCACCAGGCGGAAATGGATCTCCAGGCTCGCCCGGATACCCAGGAATAGGAAATGGTGGATCACCCGGATCTCCAGGATATCCAGACTTTGGATCACCGGGATCGCCAGGTTCTCCAGGATCACCAGGGTCGCCAGGTTCTCCGGGATCACCGGGTTCACCAGGTTCTCCGGGTTCTCCAGGATCACCAGGACTGCCCGAGTTCCCCGGATTCGGATCTTCAGTATATCCCGGATCACCGGGATATCCGTCATTACCAGGATATCCATCGCAGCCAGGATACCCTACGCAACCCGAATACCCGACACAACCAGGATATCCGACAGTATCAGTTTATCCCACAGGATCAGGATATCCGCAATCAGAATACCCAAGCACACCGTTATATCCAGCATCAATTTATCCAGCTACACCAGTGTATCCATCTCCAACATATTCACCGCCGTCAACTATTTACCCAAGTGGATCAGGTGAAGCTTACTTTCGTAATCTGCAAAATGACAGAAAGTTTTGAAGTCCAGATAAACCTGTGCGACAGTTTGCGATAATATAAAATCTTTTAAATTGTGAACAGGAGTCCAAACTGGTTACAATATATACGATGGAGCAGCCGGTCGACAGGGCTTCCGAGGAGGTTCTGGATCAACTAAAATCGAATCAGGAGGACAAGGAGGAGGTAATAATTTTTTATTTCAGGCGGAATGGAACATATTTCAAAGATACAGAAATACGTGCTTAGCTGCGAGTTCTCACTAAGAGTATTAATGCAGTACGTTTGGCACAGCTTTTAGTTCTTACAGTCAGGGATGGTGCGGAGAATATGTCTTCAGAGGAGAGGGGTGGAAGAAGGTGCATGAAAAATCACAGCTGAAATTTCACAAATTTTTAGTTGACAAGCAAAAAAAGTAAGAAAGTATCTTTTCAATTTTCTCGACTGAGCCCCAGAGTTCTTCAACTTTTCCGACACTTTAGTACCTAAATAATAATGACTGAAATGTTACAAAATTCTCGTGACAAGCGGAAGAAGAAGAAGAAAATATAATCACTGTTCGTCTAATTCTCTCCCCCCCCCCCCCGAGTGTCAGAATTTCACGACTTTCGGGTATAATTTCACAAATGGTAGTACGACGAAAAGTAACTCCACACATTTCTCGCATTGGTTCAGCTCATAACTTTCTCATAAATAGCTACGTACGAAAGAATTAACATAGCCGTTGAGAAATGTCAAACACAATAATGTATCCGAACAAGAATGATATTTTTGGTACTACTTCCAAATTCAAAACATCATCGGTGTACATCGCAAAACATCAGACTCGTAAGAAATGTAAATTTTTAAGTAATCGTATACCGAATAAATTAATTTATTTTTTGTACAGGATTCTACAAAGTGTCATGGCAGCAAGGAGGATTCGGGTATAAAAAAGGCAGCGGCATAGCCGGATCCTCAGGGTCAACTGCAATAACAAGTATGTAACCTGTTTTTTCAATATTTAAACGAAGGGGGAAAAAAAAGAAAGCACTCTCGTCATAATGACAAAGTACATTAGTCTCTCGGACAAAACTGTCTGATTTGAAAGAGTAATAACGCAGTTCTTCCTATTTTGAAGGCGGCTCCTCGAATCAAGGTCAAGGTGCATTCCAACAGGGTAACATCAAATACAATGAAATTGCCGACTCGACAGGCTCCTCGTTGGGAATCGCATCGCAGACCGGCGTTTCCAACTCGTATTCCGGGAATTTCGGAACCGCAGGTAAATAATATAATATTATGTAACATTTTATACGTACGTAAACATCCATATACTCGTTAAACTAGACGAAAAGTGAAAATAAAAAATCTTCCGCCAAGATTCCTCGATTTTGTTCATAAAGAAATAAAAAGTTATGTAATGAAATGCTTGATGAACATTCAATGTTTTTTCAGGGATTCCTGTTGTGAAGACATATCCTGCAATCCCGAAACCATCTCCAAAACCAATATCACCTGCACCAGGTTAGTCTTTGAATCTCATTTCTAGGGCAACACTCGCCCTGTTCGCTCAGACCACAACCTCGAGTTGGCCTGACTCGCATGCCCGATGCTAACTGAAAGTTTAAAATGTTTGAAACATAACATAGACGCAGTTAGGATTGGGGCTGGAAATCAGAGACACTTTATGAAGGTTCCTTCATTAGTTGCAATTACAAAGTTATATCAAGTTAGGTAACTAATATTGTCACCATTTGTTATCATTTACTTAGTCCAGCTTGTTGAAATACTGAAAAGACTATACTTCTTTCGCGTCTGAACAGCGGATAGTGAAGTAATGGAAGTAATTACTTACCATCCCCCCCGCATCATTTTTCAAGTTGGCATTTGCAGCAAAATTGCGATTTTTTTCATTTTCTTCTGCTTATAAGTCAACTTTTTCAGAATATTATTAGTCCAGTTTTGCCTTTTACCCCCTCCCTCCTCCACAAACATTTCATTTACGCCGGCTCCGATCACTTCGTTATAACTACTTTCCTACTCCGATAATGTATCGAGATAATACCTAATTTAGTTTATTACCCTTTCAAAATACTTTGCTCGCATTCTTCCTAGATCTGGATTCTTTTCATATAGCGAAAACGGTTTCGCACCTGGTCATCCTCATTACGAATCAAACTTTCCAACGCAACTTGCCCTCAAATTACAATGACTGTGTGTACACCTTCAATAAAACTTACTCGTAGTTCATAACCAAAAAGAACGCGAGTAGACATCGTACTGCGTAAAGGCTGTAACAAACAAGGGGAACGGGAACCGAAGTATTAGACGGATTTCTTTTTTTCGTGTCCGTCGATTACGAATCGAACTTATCATAATTAAAACTTTTGCAGCTGTAACGTACACCGGATTTCAAGGTGTGCCACCGGTGGTCCCATCGCAGCCGCAAGAGTTCTACCACGTCGACCAATACTACCACCTACCGGGCCAGTTTGATCTGCAGTACATACAACCGGTACCACCGTCGCCTTATTCCCTCACCAGACCAACTTTGAATATTCAGACAAGCAACGATACACGAAGACCGTTCTACATCAACGTTAACCCAGTATACCCTACTTCTGAGAAATTCAATAATTTATCACCGTACCCGAAGGTAAAACCAACTAATCCTCCACTTCCGCCTTCGTCGCCAACGACATCTTTTATTTCGACCGAGACGACCGACTACCCAACATCGAAACTGCCAGTGACTGAGGAGCCAATTCCCGACAGTACACCTCTCTTCGTTCCATCTTCGGAAGAAACACTGCTACCGGAAACATCTCCCAATCCAACCACGACTGGTGTGCCCGAATTATTCAAACCGTCCGGAGGCGTCACCACCACCGAGTCGGGTTCAAACTTTCAACTGACAGAGAACGAAATCAGGATCGTTAATCCGGCTTTCAAGTTCAATCAACCGACTCCTGTGTCGCCGAGACTGCCAGTTAACGTACCGGCGTTGCCGCCGAACTACGGGCAACGAATACCTGTTCCAGTCACTCCAGCGCCAGCTTTCCGTAATAACTTTACACCATCGCTGATTCCATTCCCCAGTAACGGTGCCCCGCTGTCACCCAGTCCGTTCCCCGGTTTCCGTAAGAACATTCCCCCGTCGCCGACTTCGTTCCCGAATAACGCGATACCGGTGTATCAGAATCCTGGCCAAGCCCAATGCCCGTGTTACGTGATGACCAAAAACGAGAACGGCGTCACGTCCAGTACTACTCAAAGCCCGGTGCTGACGCTGAACAACCCGCCGGCGGGTATTCTGTTGCTTCTCTACCCGCTATGCCCGGGCGACTCCATCGAGAATGTGCAGAAAATTCAGCCGAGTTTATCGTCCGCTTTTATCATCCCGTACCAGTGCGGACAGTGCGATCCCCAAAGACAACAATCACAGTCGGTCGAAGGTCTGCAACAGTTTCGCACATTCCAGGAGGCGATCTCGCAGGGTGCCGACACGTTCAACAAGCCGACACTGATCCTGAACACGCAGAGTTCCGTTCCAGAGAGACGCGCGAGGGTGGCCCGCAAACGTATCGGTCAGCAACAGCAGTCCTTAGAACAGGGCGTGAATTCTTACTGAAGTGCCACGTACGACCGTCTAGTAGTATTTTAAGGCCACCGACATCTTAAAATAAAGTTTTGCCGGGGATGCCACTCAGACTGATAGCAGGGGGATGTGAAGAGAATCGCGGCGAGCGGTCTGAAGCTCTCGGTGTTCATATGCACAATCCATTCTAGTTGCTGGAAAGCGGAAACCCGTTCGCATTTATCGTTTTTGCGGAAATCCCTCCAATAATTAGCATATCAAGTACGTTCGTATACCTTCGATATCGAGTAGTTGAAACGCCAAGGTTGGACACTGTAAAATTGATTCGCCGCCGAAATTTCCCACTTCGTCTTTAAACGTCCCCGCCCGAGGGAAAATGAAAATTCCAGCCGAGACAATGGTTCTTGGCAGCGTGTATTTTAAAATTGAAACAACTTCTCTTCTCCGCATTGAGACTTGGAACCTCGAGTAATAAAGTGTGCGTCTATCGAGCCAATATTTACCGAACGCACGATCAAACTCTTCACTTACCTTGTTCATACGCTACTCAAGCCTGAATTTGAACTCATGCCAAATGGTGTCACAAATTGCGAAAGAGTACCTCGACAGAAACGAGTACTTTGACAATTACGTGATCAATACCACCGGATGGCTCTCGTTCATCGATAGCTGGCCGAAAATAATCAAAATTATTTTGTAATCTTTTTCATTTTTTTTTTTTTTTTTTCTGTATTAATATTACGAGTATACTTGTATTCCGAGCACCGCTGCAGCTTATAGAGTCTACCTGTACCTACGTAATATGCACGTATATCGGTATACTATGTGCAAAACTACAAATGGAACCAAAACTTGTGTCATCGCGTACCTATAGGTACAAGTACATATTCGTACTTATTTATTATTCGCACCTGAACTTGTTTCTCGCTATGTATGTAGATTACGAGTAGGTACATATTTATGATCATTTTTCTCTCCAGTGTCATGTTTTACTATCATTGATATTATTATATTATTACCTACGTATACCATTATTATTATTATAAATTTATTATCTATGATATGTTTCTATTATAGCATTCTCGTTCGTGATTTTGAAAAATCCCTGCATTTTATTAATTGTACATGTGTTCTCAGAGAAATGAATGTTTTTTTAATGCTATTTATATTTTTGTGATAATTACATACTTATGTATTTACCGTTGAAAATGTATTATTTATTTAAATACTTCGCGAATTCGTAAACGACAAAATAAATTTTATATTATTTCCGAGTTTTTCAAGGATCATTTGATTTCGTAATGTAGACTTAATATTTAGGATAATTAGACAAGAAATTAGTTATTGTGGGGGAAGGGGCGCAGTAACGAGTGAGGCTTGGTGGAAAATTGTTCGGATATGAAGTTTACATACCGTGAAATGAAATTAAAAACCAGAACATCGTTTATTCTGACTAGAGGCTGATGATGTTCAAATATAGTGTTTGGGAAAGTAACTTCTTTTCTCGCATTTGTGAACTTTTCGGGACATAATACACAAAAGCAGTATCAGAGACTCAAATTCTTGTTCGAAAACATTTTTCACGCATAAAATAGTTCTTGTAGTTCTTGAATGTTTTGAAAACCAATTTGAAAGGAAAAGTTGCCTTCTAGAAATGGTAGTCGAAGAATGGGGGAGGGAGGGGGGGGGCTTTATCATATTATTTGGCGTACCACTCTCGACAATTTCCGCAAAATCTCATCGGTTACCTCGTTTCATCTCTACATTTCCTCAAGCAGCACCTATAGACTATAATCGTTATAACCGGACTGAGTACCTACATTACTCCCTAACGAAAATTACTAATCGCATAATCGCAAAATGACTGTACACACTTTTAATTTTCTAATCAATTCAAAACCAGAGGCTATTATGTAAGAAAATTCACGCGTAAGTATTAAGGTAGGGGAGGGGAGGACATTGGGAACCACCCAAGTTTGAGCTCAAATTTAGAAAAAACTATTCACGAAGATCGCCTGGAAATTACTTTAGGGTTACATTTATAGGCACGTGAAGGAATAATGAACGCACGCGAAAAAAGAGGGGAAAACACAAACATAAAATTTTAAAAAAACCGAAAACAAGAAGTTCACGATAAGAGAAAAAGGTATGAATTTCTTGCCGAGAGGGACAGTCTTTGCAGCCGAGGGTACCACCATCTTTTTCTGTCGTATTTTAACACTCCAGGAGTACTTGCACACAATCATATACTGAGTACCTAATGAACACTCGTTTCTCCTACTAAAGCCCTATAGATACGAGTGAAGACATTACGCCATTTTGGCTCACACCGCGCCCGTAGATGCCGAGTAGACTAGGCGGTACGCTCCGCATAGTTGAATTCGGCATCCACGGGCATGGTGCGAGCCAAAATGGCGTGTCTTCACTTGTATTTATAGGGCTCTACTCGTACTCGTACGTACCCTGCTACTTAGATTTACCCTCTCAGTAAACGTCAAATTATGGTCGGCTGTTTGTAGTTTTATCGCGTTAGAATATTACATTTCTTGTCGAAACCTGCTGAAGAGGTCGTGTGTGCGTCATCGCGTAGATCACATATTATATAAAGTTGTTATCTTCAAATCCTTCTGTTTTCATGAGCTTTAAAAGTTTTTTTCAACCCAAAAAAAAAAAAAAAAAAAAAAAAACTAGCAAAAGGGATCAGGCACTCGGGCAAATGGAACCACCAAGTAAGAATCAAGATTTAATGCTGAAAATTGTTTATTTATTACGTAAAAAATTATTTTGAGATGTTACTACGAAAAAAGTCAATTTATTATGTACAAAATGATTTTAAGAAGTTACGCAGAAGTTACATACGTAGAAGTATATTACATTAAATCCAGAGCACTCCTCGTGTGCCTATTTCAAACACAGCTCGCACTAAAGCCAAACTTCATTTTTCAATTCGAAGTTGTTACAAACCAAACAGAGATCAATATTTTCTCTCAACGGCTGTTTTGGTGATTTTTTTTTTTTTTACAAAGAAATTAATGATTTCTGGTCTTTGCATTTACGTTTAGATCTGCCCACTGGTTTAGTCTTCTTAAGCGCAGTCGATTTCTTTGATTTAGGCACTGTTTTTGAAGTTCCATCAGGCGTTCGTGATTTAGCCGATTCATCGCGGTTTCTTAGTTTCGATTTTGTCTTTTCATTGATACGATTTTTAACCAGTGTCGATGTAAGGATGCTTTTTGTAAGCGGCAAAATTTCTTCCGGACTAATTTGAGGGCGGATTACCGAAGTTTTTTCAACAAGCGGAGTTCGAGGTGCATCACTTACGTCATCTTTAGTTTGCTTTTCTATTACAATTCATGAAACTGGCTCAGATGCAGATTGATCACCATCAGAAAAAATGGGTTCAGGCGTGGATTCATCAGCAACACATGGAACTTCATCATTACAATTGATAAACATTAAGAACCGTTTTCTGGTGAAAAAATACCAAGGTAGGTAGGTAAATATGAATTCATCATACTTCTCTCGGATCATTTTTCTTTAAATGTTTACGTAAAGCCGCATATAGAATACTAAACCTCTTTCCTGCTTCTCTTGTCTTCATTTTACTTTCTGCAACATCTTCCATGGAAACTTTCACATCGTGTACTGACCAGAACGCACGATCAGTTTTACGTTTGTACCTAACCACTTTATAAAACTTTTAAACATTCGAAAATCATTTGAAAACATTAATTCACTGCGGATACGAAAATCATCTTTTTTTCTTTTTCATACACAACAGCCATTTGTTTTTTCGACTCTTCTGTAAAACTGCACTGTTGAGAGACTGGCGGTTCTTCTCGTGGAAGGTCACAAATGGGAATGCGCTATCACTAATTCATTACTTATTGGCTAACAACATTTGCGATAACAAGCTAATGTTTGGTTCCGTATGCCCGGTTCCTTTTGCCCTAACATGACTTTCAAACAATTTCATTAAACATATTGGTGTTACGTTGGAGATACGAATAATGTGAAGTACAGAAACGAAAACTAGATAAAATTTCGCCTCGATAGGAAAAAGAACCATCACTCTAACTGTAATAGGTAAGAAATTATTTCAGTTCTAATTTTTGCGTTTCTAGAATTTCTTGGTACAATATCACGTTAAGTGATTTGAAGAAAAGAAAAGTTTGTATCATTTTTCCCCCTTTCGCTAAGTGTGACCAGGTTGGATTTTTACTGAACAGCAATGTTAGCAACCTTTCGTCATAATTACGAAAGGCACAAAATCGAATTTTCTTTATGCCCGGGTGATTCCCAGTGCCCGACCTTCCCCTACATGGATACAATACTCGCGAGAAAACGAATACTCCAGGAATTCCTTTTACCTTTTTCGGCGTCAAAATTGGCTAATTAGCGTTTTGCGGCGTTGTTCCCAGCTGAATGTTGGACAATCTGCGAATGCATTTCTATCGTACACATCGTTAAATATTATTCAGGAGGGTGTGATAAGGTTTCAGTTAATTACTACAAACGTTGAGTGTATTTCAGAAAGGTGCTCGCAAAAATTGCGGGCCAACATCGTTAATCTTTAATTTTGCGCTTAGGTAAATTAACGAGTACCTTAGAGTATTTTACTCGCCTTTTGTCCTCACACGGACATGCTACTTTAATAAGGGGGTTAAGCCTATGATACGAGCATGGCCAGATTAACAGTCTCGTTCCTAATTCTCGATCTTCCAACATGAAATGGAATTTTAGTACTCACTGAACCTTCCGTTAAATTTAAACACCAGTAACGGTAGTGTAAAAACATATTAAATTTATTCTTATAACCCACAAAGTAAATAAACTCTTGGCGACGGGGGGGGGGGGATCAAAATGTCGGTAGTATACAGTTATTCTCGCAGTGTGCACCATTTCCAGAACACCAGTGTTCGCAATTTCTAATAATTCATTTTCGAGTTTGAAATTTCTAGAGTACATAATTTCGAAGAGTTTAGAATGTATGCAATTTTCAGAGTACACAAATTCGAAGACCTCCAACTTCACGACAATGGCTTATCTTAGGGATTAACCATTTCCACAATGCACTTTCATTAGGGCAGATAAGTACATACGAAGCTTCTAAAATTAACCATTTTCCAAGTTCACAACTTTCACGTTTCTCAGAATAATTCATAATTGGCTCTACTTTTATCTTTTTGGGTTCATTATTCATAGAGTTCGTAACTACGCGTATCATACTTCCTAAGCGCACGACGACACTAATTTTCACGTATAAATGCTAATGTTTCTGAATTTCATGGCGGAAATCAAATTCAAAGTTGTGCTCGAGGAAGAAGGTTTACGAGAGAATCTTCTCGCTCCATCACTTACCAAAACAGTCCAGATCGGGCAAAAGTTAGAAAATACCGAGTATCAATCAGAAAATTTGAAAGCGTCAAGAGTAAGAGTTTTCCCATAGTTGACTTTAACACTTCATACCAAGAATCTAGCGCAATGAATAAAGAAAATATTTATAGGGAAAAGTTTTTTGATCGTAAATTTTAACAATTTAAAAAATTAAAGCTACAAGTATAAGTCTTTCTTCTTCAACACAGTCATTTCTATGAGCAAATCACGAATCCTGATCTCTATAATTTTATACGTAGAATAAAATTTGCGCCTTCCAGGCTGTCGAGGGAGGGCTGGATAAATAGTTGGTGTGGTGGGACGTATGGCGGTGCACGCATACCACAGTGGCCCCTGAGACACCGCAACCCCGACCTCAGAAACTATCCTTTCGAGTGTCGCATCAGTGGCCGGAGGGACGCTGTATAAGTAGTTGTACAAATAAATAAATAAATAAACTGTCGGGCTTCGTTTACACAAAATGAGACCAAATAAGAGTGATACAGGGGTGTTGCGTCCAAAAATAAACGAAACAGAAACTACATATTCAATACACGACCATAAGATGTTTTTCTCAAGACACAGTGCAGTGTGTACACGATGTACACACACTCACACAGCAACAAAAATTATGGGAATGGATCTACACCATTCTCTTTTTCAATGCGGATTCATGCGCTACCAAGATGGGATTTCATGGAGCACAGGAAGTAACTCGGACGCAGCTATTGAAAACACTACTTCCAAATCTATTCTAGCGGACGTGTTCATGAGACGTTCATTATTGATGGGAACGTTTACTTAAAAATATCACGAGTAAATTTTCCCTTTTCCTATCCTAAATCTAAATCAGCAGAATTCTTCAGTTGTTCACTTATGCGTGTACTAGGGTCACGAAATCACGAAATACGCCGACTGGAATCAGTGATCACGTGATCGGGACACTTATACATATCTACAGGGTTAGTCAGTTTAAAACGCAGCATAGGAAAATCCCGTTCGCTGCGTGTTAATGTGACTAGACCGACGCGGTGCGTACACAGGTACAGACTCGTATTATGATAAGCCAGTGCAACGACAGAACTGCTTAGTCAGTTTAAAACGCAGCATGAAAAATCTTGTTTACAAGTGAAGCGTACTCGGTGCGTCTCTTATTTTTTTTTTAAATGAATTAGTGAAGGGTACTCGGTGCGTTCCTTATTCAATAATCATCGGGGGAAATCTCCAATGATTTTCGAAGAATTTCATCGAAAATCTTTGGGGAAATTTTCCAATGATTTTTGAGGAATTTCACTGGAAATTTTCGGAAACAAACTCCGGTAATTTTCGATGCAACTAACCTCCAGGAAAAATATTCTCCGAAGAGATTCATCGAAAATCTTCAGGAATAATTTTCGATGATCTTTAAGGAATTTCATGAGAAATTTTTTGGAAAAAAATTCCAATAATGTCCGAAGAATCTCACTGGAAATCGGTAGAGAAATTCGGGAAAAATCCCGGATGATTTTTAAAGGAAGTTCATCGGAGATGGAAAGAAAACCTGAAAATTTCCAAGAATTTTATCGGAAATCTTTTGAGAAAATCTTCAATATTTTCCATCAAAAAACTACTTCTGGAAAATCTCCCAATAATTTTGGAAGTATTTCGAAAGAAATAATTCGCGGGGGGGGGGGGGGCTCCGTCAGTTCTTGAACAATTCAATAAAAAATCTCCCGCAGAATTTTTTCGGAAATCTTTTGAGAAAATTTCCAATATTTTCCAACAAGAAATTACTTCGAGAAAATTTTCCGACAACTTTGGAAGTATTTCATAGGAAATATTGGGGGAGGGGGAACTCCGTCAGTTATTGAAAAATTTAATCGAAAATCTTCAGGAAGATCTTCGAGAAATTTCATCCGAAACTTCGGGGAAAATCTCTTAATGATTTTTACAAAATTTCAACAGAAATTTTTGCTGAAAAAATTTGATAATGTCCCAAGAATTGCATTGGAAATTTTTCAATCAAAGAATTTTTTGGCCAATTTTCGAAAAGATCTCCATGACTGTTGAAAAACAACTCCGATAATTTCCGAAGGATCTTACTGGAAATCTTCAGAAAAAATTTCCAATGTTTTCCGAAAAAATTCTTTAAAACTCTTCGGGGGGAGGGGGGGTCCGATAATTTTTGAAGAATTTCTCAAGAAATATCCGGGAAAAGTTTCCGGTGGAATTTTAAACTGCATAACCATGCAGAAATTATCAAAACTGTTTCTAAACATTTCTGATGAAATTCTTTAAAAATTATCGGAGATTTTTTCCGAAGATTTACAATGAAATTCTTCGGACATTATCGAACATTTTTTCTGAAGGTTTTTGATAAAATTCTCTACAAACCATCGGCTGTTCCCCCGAATATTTCCTAGGAAATTCTACAAAAATTATCGGGAAATTTTCTCGACGAATTTTATAATGTTACTTTTTGGAAAACATTGGAAATGTCTTCTGAAGATTTCTGAGAAGATTTTACAGAAATTATCGGTTTTTTTTTCTTCAAAAATTTTCGATAAAATTCCTTAGATGTCATAGGAGAATTTTCCCGGAGATTTTCCCCGTAGGTTTTCGATGAAATTCTTCGGAGAACATTGTACCTGAAGATTGCCGATAAAATTCTTCAAAATCTGTCGGAGTTTTCCCATGAATATTACCTATGAAATTCTTAAGAATGATCGGAAAACTCCCCCGAAGATTTTTGAAAGAATTCTTTAGAAAACAGAGATTTCTCGGAAATTATCGCAAAAATTTTCGATGAAATTCTCAAAAACCACCGGAGGTCCCCCCCCCCCCGGAATATTTCTTAATCGGAACATTTTCTCGAAGAATTTTAATGAAATTCTTCGGAAATTATCGGATATTTTTTTCCTTCAAAAATTGTTGATGAAATTTTTCGAAAATCATCGGACACTTTCCCCGCATCCCCGAGAGTTATTTTATCCTTTAGAAAGAATGAGAAACGCACCGAGTACGCTTTAAAACGCCGTGAACGAGATTTTTCATGCTGCGTTTTGAACTGACTAAGCTTTTCCCACGTTGCACTAGCTTATCATAATACAAGTGTACGCACCACGTCGGTCTAGTCACATTAACACGCAGCGAACGGGATTTTCCTATGCTGCGTTTTAAACTGGCTAACCCTGTATATAAATGAATATTATATATATGTATATAGGTGAAAAATCAGCAGAGAATTATAGTTGATGCATTTACGAATGGAAAATAAGCCATGGACGTAAGTATACGAAGTTTTCAATACTTTGTTGGTTGGTCCGATTGGCGCGAATTCGATTAAAATTATAGTTCAACCTACTCGACGCACTAGTGTAGAGATAGGCAACTTATTCTAAGAACGTGTATGAATGTTAGACTTTTCTTGGTTTTGAAGGAACCGCGACATTTTTTTATTGGGATTGTAACCCGAAGATATTTAAACGCATCAGTGGCCACATTTATGAGACTCGAGTCGAAGGACATAGAACTGGAAATTGAGATACGTAGAAGTGACAAAGCTATAAAACGAATGACCGGTAGAAATGACCAGCATTGTGTTAACACGGAGTTCAGTCGTAGAACCAACAAAAATAAAACAAATGATTGGTAGAAATAATCGACATTACGTTCGAGGGTGTAACCAGGGGAGGGGGCATCCTGAAAATCCACCAGCCTCTGTGAAGTCAATCCACACAGAAAACTTGAATACACGACATTTAAACATCTACGCCTATTTGAATACTTAAACCCTGAACTCTAATGGAGGATGCAAATTCAGAGAAAATTAAATTTGTAAAATGTATTACATTAAAATGAATTTAAAAAAGAACAAGCCATTAGGATCATCAAAGATTTTCAATCTGCTAACACTGTTAACTGCTTCAAATGAGGTGAACAGCTCTTCCTCGTGATGGTAGCGGTATACAGCATGTACTTGAAAAGAATTAACGTTAAAATTCTTTTACTTGGATGTAGTCGACTTGGACAGTAGGACAGTATCTAGAAACAACGAATTCATAGACGTCTGTAAAAAGATCCTAAAATATTCCAGTGTTTGGTCCTTCGTCTGAATCAAACATAATCGAGATAAAAACTGGAAAAATAATGATGATTAGCAAGTTTTATTTTATAAATTTCAGCAATATTGTAGAAACTTATTCTGAACATCATATTAATTGTAGAAAAGTGTTACTATAGTTAGTGTTAAGTGTTGTCCCACGAATAAGTAGAAAATTGTAAATATGTAGCCATATGCACAAAAATCATTTTTTCAATCGGGTCTCGATTATATTATTGGAAAACAACGATTCAATTACTAGAATAGCGCCCCCCCGACCCTTCACTAAAGAAGATACGAGAATATTGCCCATTCAAAGATTGTTGTGTCACGTGTTTCGGCCTACCCAGGAAATAATTTCTGATCACGCCACTGATGATTGTGTTCAACAGAGAATTCAGTCGAATTAACAAAGTCGGACGTGTTGAACAATTATTTGAACGGGCCTCCATAGAGTCTGTAAACATGCAGTCTTAGCTGGTCTGAAAACAGCATCAACGAACGTTAAGTCAGTCTTAGCGAATATTCCAACAGTGTCTTAATGATTCTCGACGAGTGCTGAAAAAATCGTAACAAGTCTGAACGAAGTCTTAAGGAGTTTTAAGGACTTAAAAATAATTCAAGCGAGTCTTAACCTAGTTTGAACGAATTTTCGTTAATACTAACGAGTATTTTCTTACTTATTTTGAGTTTAATTAGTACAGACTTAGAGGGTCTTAAAGGGTTTTGAAGCGTCTGCATCAGGCATGGGGGCGAACATTTTATAGGGTTACCAACTGATTTTTTTTCAGAAACGCAATCTTCTCGAAAAAATGCAAATTTCATAATGCGAGTGTTCATACAAGCGAGGAACGAGCAAAGCGAGTTCCTCGCAATAAGTTACGCTTTATTGTATATTTCTACGGCACGTTTACTTGTTCTTTGGGATTGAGGGGAACAAACACATTGGTAAAAATATTATCTTTTTCTTATTCAAGTTTATCTTCCTTCTGGCATTTTTCTTCGGCACAGGACTAGAATTGATTAATAACAGAAACACTCTGTGGTACATTGACTGTAAATATGAAAATCACTCTTCAAAATGAACTGAATGATAAGGATAAAAGGATAAATGATAAGGTGCAGTATTTTCTATCGTTTTGCGTCGATCTATCGAATTTTCAGCATCAATAACATTTCTGGTTTGCTGTAAGCTAGAAGCTTCAGATTCGAGAGCAATGTAAATACAGAGTTACAATACACAATTAAAAAAACTAGAAAAAGTCGAATAATATTATTAAACTTAACAATCAATTTAGAAAGAGATTTCTACAGTTTAAATTAAATATCGGATAAATGGAAATTTGCAAACAATATGGGATCCTTAGTAAACGTGAGCGAACAGCAATTGCCACATGAAAAAAGCAAGCATGTTTGCGGAAACGCAAATAGTTGGTCAGCCTACTTTCAGGCTCACAGGACGCATTGAAAATATCCCAAACATCCCGCCGTGGATCGCCGTCGCATCAGTTTCCGGAAACGTGCAGTAAAAATGGAATGCTGATGCGATAATGTGCACAAGTGTAATACGAGTATCTAAAGTACACGATGATGAAGTACTCTCCCTGTCCCTTTTCAGGTGTGAAACCAACGAAAACGACGCAACGATCGTCTGGAGATACAAACAATCGCGTGCGTTTATTCTAATCTTAAATAATAATAATAATAATAATAATAATAATAATAGTTTATTTTCTTTCGGATATTACAAAAACATTACAAACAACAAACTGACCCCTCAATGGCCGAGCGAGGCCCGAATAGGGGTCAGTGGTTTGACTACTACAATACAGATGTAAAACAGGAAAAAGAGTATGATGTCGAACTGACCTACTAGTGCTAGCCTTAAAACTGGAGAAAGTCAAATGCGAATCTATATTATTGAATACACTACTGAACAAAATGAAATTTTTTGTTTGCACAACGCATTTAAGGAGGTGATTCTTGAGTACTTTTCAACGCTGAATACAGTACCGTTGGCCGTTTTTCTCTATCACGTCTAGTTTTTCTGATCAAAAACTATAAAAAATTCAACTAAATGTGTTCAAAAAGAGGTTTAGGAACTGAATGTGGTCATACTGATTCGTATTGTTGTGTGTTGAGGTTGTGTAGTGGTGTGTATTCCGTCTGTTTGTTTTCTGTTATAGTGGTCTGATAACACTGATAATATCAGTCAGTGGTACCGCTTATTTTACTGCAAAAACAAAATGGAAACGAATTTCAGTCGTTCAGAACTCCGAACTGTGACATGATAGAGGAAAATGGGTCGCAGCATCGTGTTCAAAGTTAAAAAGTACCTCAGAATCACCTGTCGAAATGCGTTGTGCAAAATATGTAGTTGTTCAGTAGTGATATCATGGTAACATTAGTGCGACATGACGAATAGTATGGTTTGTTGTTTTTTTTTTTTGAAAGACGTATCCTCCTCACAACAGGTTAAAAATAAAGAAGGTTGTGGCAAATGAATTTAAACTGCAGTGACCACCACTTACGAGAACGATAAAAAAAAAAAAAAAATCCAAGGGAAAAAGTACATAACGAGAAGAGAAACAACGGTAACTGACCGGGAAAAAAATTGGATCTAAAATAAACGAATAAGATAATAATTTAAATTTGCGAAAAATTAAAATAATCACGACGAGGATATACACTTATTGTAACGGAATCAAAAACGAAATATCATCGCGAAGGAAAAACCACAAAACGAAAAGAGGCAAGACGCTAACTGACGAAAAATTTTCAAGACCCAAAATGAACGAATAAGACAATAATTTAAATCTGCGGAAAATTAAAACAATCACGATAAGGACATACACTTGGTAACGGAAACAAGAATGAATAATGATTGCGAAGGAAAACATAATATAGAAAAACAACAGCCGGTAACAATGAATACAATGAATACAACAGTAAAGGACATTAACAGAGATAGAAATTAGCCTGGTGGGGATACAGTAATAAGCAGGATACAATCGGAATACTTGTGCTGACTAGGCTTGCGCTCGTCATTCGTATGATTTTGCCGCCTCTTCCCTTCATTACCTTGAGCCTATGTGTCAACAATTGGAGAGTCAATAATGTGACCGGTAAGTTCAATTTTGATATTTTTTAGTTTGGCCATTGTGTCCCTCTTTGTCCCATTGAAGAGGTCACCTGCGCCTGGCCTTAGCTCGGCGGGTAATTCGTTGAACATTTGGGGTAACTTGTAATCAACCTGTTTCCGACACGTAGCTTTTAAGTAAAATGGCTTTTCCAACTGTACAGTGCTACCTCCTCTTGTCTGGGTTTGTCTAGCCTTTCTGAATTTACTGAGATGTTTTGCGACATATGTTTGTATAGTTGGTCAACATTCCCTATCTTCAGCCTTTGAAAGGCTTTGGCAGTTTTCTCTGATTCTCGATTCTGTCTACAGATACTTCTAATTATTTTTCTCTGTAGCACCGTTACTGGTTCAGTGTTGACCTCAGAAGCCCCTCCCCACATTATAAGTCCATATCTTAGGACTGATTCATATAGGGCTTTATATATCTGAGCCATTTGTTTGGTGTTAAAATGGGAATTCAGGTGGTACATCAGATAATTAAGTTGGCGAAGCTTTTTCCGTGAATTTTGTAAGTGAGGGTCCCAGGTTAATTTCCCATCAAGTGTAAGCCCGAGGTAGGTGGTTTCTTTTGCCCTTACTATCTCCTCGAGTACGTTATCTTTGTTGGGAATTTTAATTACAATTTCGAGAGGTGTAAAGTGCCTATGACCATATATAACATAGCTGGTTTTCTTCACGTTTATTTCTAGGCCATTGTCCCTGTACTATTCTGCAATTTTTGTAAGGTCCGCGTTGATTTCTTCGACTAACTTAGTTTTATCCATGCCCTTATACACGATCGCGGTATCGTCTGCAAAGCAGAACAATTTGCCCTTCAGTTTGTTTGCATAGGTCGTTCACATAGATGGTAAACAGAAGTGGTCCCAGGCAACTGCCTTGTGGGACACCTCTGAGAATGTTCTTGGGCTCACTGAGGACCCCCGCTATCTCTACTCTCATTTATCGATTTTTAAGGTAGGAGTCAAACCACTGTTTTGTGAAACTTCTGATACCGATAGTCTCAAGTTTTTCCAATAGTTTCGTATGATTCACCGTGTCGAATGCTTTTTTAATATCAATATAAATCCCTATTGTGATCAGGTTACATTCCATCCCCTCACCAATACTCCTTATGTGGTGAACAAGTGCTTCGGTCGTCCCTTTTCCCTCCACAAATCCATACTGATGGTTGCGAGAAAGTTGTTTTTATGTAGATAGCTCACAATCCTCTTATGCATCAGTTTTTCAAATAACTTGGAAATTGGGGATAGTATTGCTATCGGGCGGTAATTTTCTACTAGTTTAATATCTCCGTTTTTATGTATAGGTATGACTTTCGCAACTTTCAGCTCCTCCGGAAAGATCCCTTCAGCAACTGAGCTGTTGAAGCAACTGCTCAGTGTGAGGGCTAGTTCCTTTGGCATAGTTTTCAGTGCAGTAACCGGAATCACATCTATTCCCACACTTGGCTTCCCAGCTAACGCCTTATTGATCTCTTTGACTACTTCCCCACTTTCTTGTAATGGGTGAATACCAAAATGAATTCACCTGCGGCTGGAGGTCTCTGTTTTTGGAATGTACATTGATTATTCCCTCTTCGCCAGTTATTTCAGAGAAATAATTCGCAAATGCATTCGCCACTACCTTTTCACTACCCTTAACATCTATGGCAATACCGTCTATGAGTATGGTTTTTAGCTTCTCAAATTTACGATTTGAGACCTCCTTAATTATTCCCCAGTACTTCCTAGCATCTCCACCATTGTCGTGCAGTAGCTTTGTGTAGTGTCGGCGCTTGTCCCTCTTAGTCAGCTTATGAATTTCCTATACGCGAAAAAGATAGCTAAAAGACGGCCTTTGTGACGCAGGATGGCCACTACCAGTGGACCTGGTTCGTTTATCAAGCCGAAGTCGAAGCAGTAGCCGTAGCCATAGCCAGAGCCAGCGAATTATTGCCGGATGAGTGGATGCGGCGGACGCCCACGCGCTAACATACTCGTACACTACAAGTAATTAACGTGTAACAGCGAGAATTAATTTATAACTTAGTTGTACAGAAGGCTGGGGTGGCAACGGAAATATTATGGTACAGGTGGGTACGTTTCATAATCAGATATTACTCGACGGTAAATTTACGACGTCGTTTTGCCGGGGTTATCGTGAAATTAGTCCGATTATATTCGATGCTTATAATACGTAGCTGTACACATATACGAGCTACACACACCATACATACTCGTATTTTACTCGTAGGTACAAATGATAACAGTCGGTACATATTTTAATTACATATCAGCTTACGGCAGAACAACAGTCCTTTCTATGGCCGGCGGTTTTATTCTTAAATCGGCGTGTCGCTCGCGCAATTACACCGACTAATAGGTACGAATGTACCGCAACCTTTTACGCGAAATACCGGGTTTAAAATATTAATTTCCACGGCGACGATATTTTCCCTTTGAAGAACGCATTTTCGAAAATTAACGCTATTACTCGATAGATCGTCCGAATAGGATTATTTACAATGTGGAAAATTCCCCCGCTGCCTGAATTCTTCAGTTCAAGATCGGGAATAAAAACTGCGTTTTGAGTTAATTCCTTGTCCCGACATTACGAGTGACAGTTCTGTAAAGCATTCCCCAGAAAATAACAACTTACAATGTCTGTTCGAATGGCACAAGCAATTTGAGGTGTTTGTGAGAGGAGGGAGGGAAGGACGACATAGTTTTTTAAAATATGAAACGGAATGTCGCGTAACGATTCGGGACTTAGAGATCGCGAGGATTACGGGTAGCCGAGTTAACGCTCCGATAACGGATACTGTGTTTCAAAATATCGTCCGAATCGACGCGAAGTCTCTGACAAACAGCGGAGAACGGTATCCATCAGCAAGACAACGTAAAAACTCGCTAATAGCAGTAATGGATGCGAGAACAGTATCCGATGTCATTATTATGCATGGAGCGATGTATACAAACTTACCAGATAGTTTGATAATAACAATAATAATAATAATAATAATAATAGTACAAGTAGTACTTGAAAAGAGATGACAAGCTATAAAATCGTTCTAACTTAGGATTCATCGGAGGCTGAAATTGTGACGGCAGTCTTGAAATCGACCGTTATATTTTCAGAGGCGTGAAAAAATTTTACGCTCTAATGACGAAAAGGCGCGATACATTTTTCATAATCCGCACAGCGGTACGAGGCTCGAATAGAGTGACTCTAGAAATTTGCAGAAACAGAGCGATGCTCCCGAACAGAAAGCCGAACTGCTCCATTTTCTATGGGAGTATTTCAAAAATCGGAAAACACGTACTGCTCGAATCAGTTTTTTACTCTTCGCTCTCTACCGTTTTGCTTCTTCTTATCGAACAATTTTTGATTCCTACATGTGTGTATTGCGAGCACAGGCGTTCTCGACCGCACTACAGTAATTTCACTTCGATATTCAAATCGTTTCACCGATTACGATTTCTCGTCACGAAATAGCCAGTTCGTTTATTGTGTCCTCAAAAAATGCGTGCGGAGCGCGTAACAACGTGAGGACTACCGAAATGTGTAGGTTTTTTGTAACATATGTCGCCTGCATCTGTAGTTTTACGTTGTACGAGTATAATTTCATAAATTTGCCCGACGCATTTGCGTTGTCCAAATTTAACACATACGCACGATGGCCGAGCGATTCGATTTAGAGCGTATAAGGATTCGCAAAACGCAGATAAGGTTGTCGAATTCGCAATTCAATTATGTATGCTAATAATGGACTACATTCATGTATACGCAGTAGCTATCGTGCGGTGAAGGATTCAGAAAACATCGTCGGCGGTCGTTGATTTCACTGCGCTCGCGAATAAATAAAAAAAATAAAAATAAATAAATAAATAACTTTGCGCCTCTTAGCGTGCAAAGTGTTCCTACAGTACAGGTAGTGAGTAAAATAATCGAAAGCGCTGACAATAAAATCAACCCCGAATACAAACACCTGAGGGAAAAGGGGGCTCGTCACAACATACACTCGCGATTTTTTGCAAAAAGAAGAAAAGAAAAAATCCCGAGCTGTTCTAATAAATTTCTGTGAACCTGCGAGTATTTACCGGCGTATCTACGTGTGTATATACATATATGTTACAGTAAATGATGTGATTCAGAAAATCACGTGTGGTTTACTAGAGAATAACGTTAAACGCTGAAAATACACCCTTGTACTAGTGATTCGTGTTAATGAGCAGCGATTCACGTAAATTTTGGAGAGACATGGTAAATGTTTTTTGTTTTTTTTTCTAAGGGTTTATACTGAAGAATATTAAATGGAATAATAATACGAGCACATTCGATTTGCACAAAAAAAAAAAAATTAATTAAAAAGTAAATAAATCTTTACAAGGTGACTTATTTTTACAAGTCAGGCTGTTATAGCATCGAGAGTTACAAAGGTTGAGAGTATTGAGTAAAGTTGCGTTTTAACAGCATGTGTTTTACAGTGTGTGTAGTAAAGACGGCGCACAGTCGAGTAGCGTTTCTTATCCGCGACACTTGGAAATAATGTCAGGAAGGAAAACCTATCCGTAGTTACGTTTAAGGTCCTTTTTTCCCTAACATAAGAGCCGATAGATGAAACTTAACAGGATTGGGATGTAGAATTAAATGTAGAAAACGCTCGTGACTATAGAAACCTATAACTACACAAGCGCGGAAACCTGCCATTTTGTATATCCAACCGTGTCAGTGGATGCCGAATCCGACTATGCGGAGCGTACCGCGTAGTCAATTCTGCATCAACGGGCGCGGTTTGATACACATACAGATGTACAATTTTAACAACCATTAAATAGAATTCCGAGTAGGCAGTGTTAAAAACTCATTGGTAGATTATATTATATATTTCTGTTTTTCTCAATGGCGTCCAAAACACTTTTGTGTGAGGTAGTAAAAGCTTACTCGTACATCCTGTAAGGTGGGAAACCTATCTATCCACTCATCCATCCATTCATATTTTCTGAAGAACTCACCCACTTACCGACTTATCGATATTTGCAACTACCTTTCTTCCTTTTTTCTCTCTCTCTCTTTCTTTCTATCTTTATTATTATTTCCCCCCCCCCCACACACACACAAAAAAAAGTTCGTCGAAGCTATTCATTCGTCTTCTGTGATTACCTGATACACTAAGAGAAAAATATATATTGATAAGACTAAGAACTAAATGTTTGGGGGGGGGGGTAGAAAAAATAAAGACTATGATGGATTTAACAGTCTTATCTCTCCGATTATGACGCAATCTAATGCGTTTAGTAATCAACACCGAACCGAACTTTAGTTTTGATTATCAAACGTATTAGAACCGTTACATAATTTTGAGAATAAGATGCCTTGTTTTTCCTGCAACATTCAGTACTCCGTCCTATACATACAATTTCCTCTCATTGAGATGAAAAATATTTCCCAAAAAGAATTCGAGTTACTTTTACACCAATAAATAACTTCTAAAATATCAACTATCTTAAGCCGAAGGTCTTGTTTTCACTTTTTTGATAAACTTACGCGACTATGAAAAGAGTATTAACGAAGTTTTAAAACAGGAGCGCTGCGGCTAGGTGCAGCGTTCTACGCAAGAAAACTTCTCAGTGACTAGCTTTCTGCGAACACCTAGTTGCTCACCTGCTGTAACGTTGAAACCAGAACACGATAACCAGCCGACACCATTCACTCAAACTTTGCCTGCGTAGTTTAGTCCCGCTATTTTTTTAAAAGGTTTAATTTGCGATAGGGGGTACAATATTTCAGATTTTCTTTCAAAAACTTCGCTTCACACGACACGACACGTTTTTAAAATCCTCGCAACTTCCGTGAAAAGTTCTTCGAAGTCTCGGATGTTCGTGAGTGTCATATATTCTAAGAACTACGTATAAAAGGTAATTATAGACGGACAGGCCGCGGCCGAGGACGGATTGTTAGGAATTTCTCCGAGTACTTTTTGATTCATCAGTATAATTCGCGTTTCGAAGAACTATACTATTTCGATACTTTTAGTTCTAATGTCGCAGTATCGCATCAAAGTCACCTGTTTTAAATTTTCTATTGAGATTTTGAGATCCAAATCGGAGTCGCATCAAAATTCTGATGGAACATTCAAAATCAGCGACAAACCCCGGTTTCGATGATAGCTCGTGTCTTCTCATTTATTATTCGAAAATTGGAGTACATTTGTGCCTCTCTTCATAAGAAACACGTTTTTTCATTTGATGAAGGATTAGAATTTGCCACTTCAAGCATTCATATGTCTCATGGCGTCCAAAAGAAAATGTAACGGAACTGTCCTTTCCCAAATTTTGATGATTCTTTAAACGATTTAGTTATTGTTAACATCGTGTTTTCATAGCTGTACCGCCTTCGTTTTTTAATTTTAATTTGATTTTTAATTTTTAAATAATCCCTCGAGCATACTATAATAATTATGTACCTATATCACGCACACAGCCATAATCTGATTTTTCCGTTTTAGAGTATTTTTTCTTGGACTTAATTAGATAGGTGAAATTACAAAATACGATGATTAAACGATAATTCATTTTCGGAAGAGAGAATCCGCCTCCATGCAAATTAGAAATATTGACACATTCGAATAAGATTTGGCACTCTTTATACACTCGCCTACCCATTCGTACTTATTTTATGAGGAACTTTACCTACTCACCAATCCATATTTTCATATATCATTCTTTTTTCTTCTATTGCTTTCTTTTTTCTTTCCTCTCGACTGAACTAACATTTATTACTTTAAAAAATAATACGCATCTGCACTTCCTTAACCCATATTTGGGCACTGCTGGTTGTTTCGGTCGATTCTCGCTATATTTATATCGGAGTATAGGTCTACATTTTGCGATCTGATGTACAAAAAATCGAAATTAAAATGCTGCGGGTACAGTAGAGACGATATTTCGATCACTGGGGAACAGAGTATGAAATTCATCACGAATTCCCAGACTGAACGGCTCCACCACGAAATGACGGAATACGATATGATCTAATTCGTTTGAAAACTTCCTTTGCATAGTCGATGAAAGAAGAAAGCAAAAATAACGAATCTCATCTGCCGATTAACGTGTCGGATTTGAACACTACATTCACTGTACATTAACAGCTCTAAATTATAATTTTCGCTTCTAATTATTTACGTATTCAAAAGCTGCGAATATTTTCTTCTCGACGAAATCAAGTTGCGCGCTCTTTTACTTCGAAATCATAATTTTTGCAATTTTTCCGACTCGCTGCGCCGAGTTCGTAATTTGCAATAGGTATTGGTGGAGATAGAGTCAATCTTCTCGATATCGTGTTCCCCTTCAAAATCGTTTGGTTTTGGCCAATTCGAGTTTCACGCGGATGCTACGAAATTAAACGACTGATTTTAAAGTTTGATACACGTGCTTCCGCTTGTCTGCTAGTTACGAAGAATTTGTCAAATCGCACTGAACCATTAACGCTCGTCTCGTTAAGCTATGCGAAAATTATTTTTATTTCTCTCGACTAGATACCAGTCGAACTGTAAAAATATTTCGATAACGAGCACGAACATCGAATAGCGCAACTTTTCTATCTAATATTTTCGCCCTAATAAAATTAAAGGCTAAACCTTTGTTGGTCGAATTTATTGTTTTATACGTCATCGTGATTGGTGCCAGTTGTTCCCTTTCTTCTCTTTTATATTCGGCGCTGAATCTTCCTCGCCATTAAGAATACTGTAATAAACATTAGGTACGCCAATTTGAAATTTTGGAGCCCAAACACGGTAACTCCGCGAAGTCTAATTCCGCATTATCGGTTTAGTTGGACTCCAAAATTTCGAACGAGCATACCTAATGTTTATTATAGCGCGACATATCCCAAAAATGTCTATACCACATACTGAAAATACCGTCCAGTTTTGACCAAAAATTCTTCTGTCGACGAGACGGTAGATATTTGCCTCTTTTCAAGATCTGTGGCGTCGCAGTTTTGTACAAAATCTTCGAATCCTTGTTTTGATGCGAGACTTCGACTTCGGCCTCATAACCGGGATAGGAGAGGGACAAAAAGATAAAACTAGAACTGCTACAGAAAAAAAAAGAGAGAGAAAAAAAAAGAAAAGTCTTTCAATAGGAAACCGAGTAGGCATTCGGCTCGGATCTGCCACTGAATTCGCAACTCGTTCAATACGCTTTTCACTGAATAAAAATTCAAACCATCCAACCTGTAAAATATACATGTCGGTATCGATACCGTTTGAAGAGAAAAATCGCTGAAATAAGAAATCATTCCTTAACTAGGTACGTCAGAAAATTTTCAGATTCTGTCGCTCTGGCACACAGAATAAGTCTTTTACTTTCAAGTTAAGGACCTTTTAACGCGTTACTTAATTCGATACCTTCGAAATATCTTTTTTCATTCGATGTGGGTTAACAAGAATATTCCATCTTTGCGGTTTATTGAATTGAAATAGAAGACGTACGAGGTACGAGAATGCATACGTAGTTTTAGCGATCTCAACTTTTCCGATACCTATATTTTTGTCCATTTCCTGCGTGTAAAGAAACTACTTCGAGCGAAGGCAGCCGCAAAATAATTTTAAACGGTTTCTTCCACAATCTTGAACATTAAAGGACGTCGAATGCCGTCGGAGTGCTCTATTCACGTTTTACCTTTTTTGATTTGCGTTTCTTTCCTTCGTTTTTCTTTTTCTTATCTTTTGAAAACCATTTACACAAAAATTCAAACACGACGCGACACGATGCGATGTGTCTAAGTTTGACTTGTTTAGTCGAAGAGACAAAATATTCTGCTGCACGATCTCGGAACAAAAATGGTTCTAGTAACTCCGAACAGACTGTTAGACGTTCAATTTCCCTTTCTAAAGTAAGATATTGAGGTTGTAGACTCAGTTGACATCGCTCGACTGCAATCTGTTCGCTCCCGAAAATGCCGGACGCGAAGGCTGAGATCATTTGAAACTTCTCAAACCGCGCTGATAATGCTGGAATGGTAAAGGCGACGAGGAGAAATTTATCGATTTACCGACGATTAATACGTAAAAAGAAATTCATAACGATTTCTAATCTCCGATAAAAAAAATTAAATAAATAAAATAAAAGTTGTCACGCCTTGGTTAAAAGGACACTATAAAATTTAATTCGTAATAAGGGAGGTATTCTCGAATGGCACGAAAGTACATAATTTTAATTGAAACGTGTGACACGTGTAGAATAGATTGTGATTATTAGAAAGTCGCCGAATATTACAAATTGCTACTTGAACGTAGTAGTTAACACAAATATAGATAATTCACTTTTTCTTCTCTTAGAAAAATTAGCTCATTCGTCGTTTTGAGCACCTGGTTAATACTTACTCCAGATTTTACTCCCCTCTCCTCTTCCTTTTCAGAAGAAGTTCTAGATTTACATTTAATTCTTCGATGCCAATGAAATTTTCATACGAAAATATACCAACATTATTCTTCATTTTCAAGGGATTCATACTTCCATTATCAAACAAATATAAATAAGGCAATCCTCGTATCTGGGCTTCGACGTTACATTTGTCTTTCGTTTTTCGGATTTTCCAATACATACTAATAAAATCGGCACGAGCGAGCTGGGCCATCATAAATGTTTGGCCCTAGTGTTAGTCACGAGCGTTACGCAGGCCGGTCGTCATGTCCCGCCGACTTCGTTCGAAATTCTCGACTCGACATCAGACAAAAACAGATGAAATGAAGGGATAGACGAGAACGAGTCAATTGTAAATATTTGCTGCGGTACGGTTAGACGTAATCGGTATCCTGACTAGCGACCTCATCCAGCATCATAAACAAATTACGTATAGCGATCAATCTGTCCGTGAAATGTTTATTCATTCCTTGCAGTCGGCGCGCTGCGCACTGCTTCGACCAACACTGCTCGTGTTGTACAATAAAATTCGGTGACATTTGACTTTTCGCCGCTAATGGATTCGATAATTCGTCGAAAATACTCTCGACACGGACCGAATATAAAGCCCTAATCTATTTCTGTATTCGTCCGTCGACCCCCTTGGCCGTTCCAGAGAGCAGTCATTTCACTGAAAGTTCGTCCACTAATATATTCTTTCTTCTTCAACAGTTATTCGTGCAGAACGTATGCCTCGTGACTTGGTACGGAGTGACTGATAAAACGCAATTCGCAAAATTAATTTATTCAACTTAAACGATATCTTTAATATAAAATTCGCGATATCGGCGTAAGCAAAAGACATTGCGTAAGTATCTATTACGAAAAACACACTAGCGGCATCTACGCGAAAAAAGACTGATTCGAGTGAACCACGAATCCTTACAACCCTTTCGCCACCGACACGCACGAACGAAGAAAGTACATCGACACGCTTCCTCAAGTTAGATATCCGTTTGTCGATGTGTTTTATTTTTCAAAATCCTGCTTTTTGGTCGATATGCTTACCTCAAGTGCGAATCAGTGCGGATGTGGGTCTGTTACCACAATATCACAAGATCCTGCCAGACAAACGGATAAACGGAGACATAATTTTTTACGAATTAGCCCCCTTTCCCCTTTTTCATTTTAATCACAAATAGTGTGATCAACATGCAGGATGAGGGAATACGATCGCCGAATAATCGAGTCTAGTTTCGTTTTAAATGAATATTTTTGCCTCCTTCAAAAGGGAGTCAACTGCGGAATGAAAAAAAAATAATAATAATATATAATAATAATAATACATTTTGTATGTATGTCAAACAACCAGTCCCAGAATGAGTTTTTCGGGTAGTCGATTGCCCTTAGGAATTCTCCACTGAATTTTCATCTAGCCTCGATGTAAGCCCAAAATCGAAGTCTTGCCATTCGAATGGGTGAAACTGATTTCGTTTGAAAAGTTGAACCAAATATCGGAACATGGGTTCCTTGGATCTCCGATCCCAAATATCGTGTTAAATTTCTGATTAATTCGCGAGCTTACTCCCAAAATCAAGGTTCCATATTGGAAAGGATTCAGAAAATCAACCTGACTTGGAAGTTCGAAAAAAATATCGAGCATGATTTGAGTTGGTTGCTGATTTCAAATAGCTCATTAAATTTTGCTTTCGGTAGTAGGTATTAAAGGTTCCAAAATCTAATTTTTTCGATGAAGAATGACTAATATAGCTATTTTTTTCGTTTAAAATTTAATATTATTTTCACACGCATCATTGGAGAATTGGTAATGAGAAAAATATAAATACCAACGCTGAAAAAATCAAATTTCTTCCCCCTATTCTCACTGAACAGTCTATCAGCACATCTGTTTTGGTTCATCAAGATGTCAAAGAGCTGTTAAGATTTCAAGTAAACAGTCCACCTTACATTTTTTGGTTTCTTATGTAGGGTAGGTATGGCGATAAAATGAAAGCCAAGTTTTAAGTATGTATATAGAGAGAAAAATATTACTCGGGGTACGCTCTACTACTTACGTCACAATGTGGCAAGCTCGTGATGCGAAGATTGTGCGAATTCTAACAGGTGAGTTAATCAATACCTTAATTTCAGCATATAAAGTGTCGAGCATGATCGGAGAATACTTTGTCGTCTTATCTTTCGGCAAACGAAATGATATTTAATCTCACATGTTTCCAACAGTAGGTCTCAGCGCTGGAATACAGTGCCGGTTGAGTAAATTGAAGGCATACTTTACGAATTAAAGGGACAAACCAGTTTTCTGTTTCATTGTCGAATGATTACAATTTCAACTCCCTGCAAACTTATTGCGGCCTACAATCACATGAAATAGAAGGAGAAAGAGCGATGAAGCTGAAAATACGTCCATCGATGTATTTTCGCATCTTTATACCGAGATTCGCTAGAAAATAATATTTCTATCCGAGTCACCAGATATTTCCACCTGAGATTTGTGGCATGGAAACACGTGAATACGCTTCAAAATTCGACGCACGGAGTTCCGCAGGCATTAGTACGTCCTCTCCTCTCTCTTTTCCCACAACCGCTTTTCCACCTTTCCTCTCTGTCCATCAAGCGATTTCTCTGTGCTCCACATAAACGTTTATCTTCCTGCATGAAAACTCTTGCAGTTTTCCTCCCTCTACCCCTCCCGCACTGCTGGTATCGGCAGCTAATTGCAATCGAGGCGGTGTACTCGTGTGAATCTGTCTTTGGGCAGCGAACATCTTTTTTTTCTACACTTTTTTTTTCTCTAAGACAGAGCTTTTCTTGTAGTTTTGATTTTCATTTTCTTTTTTACTTCTTTTTTACCTTTTAAAGAGCGTTCCGGGTGTATGGACTTTTTCCCACCCGACACCGCGACCTCGAGTGTAATTTTGGTGCGATTTTCCGCGACCTGCCGAGCTCCGCGACTTTTCTTTTTTCTTCAACCCGGGACCTGACCGCGTGTTCGCGAACTTTCTCGTGCGGCTCTTTTAGCCGCAGTTTCGTGACCGCCACCGCGTCCATGGAGTTTTTTGGTTTCTTTTTATAAATAAATGTCTGTCCGCGATGTATAACCTGCGTTATTCTTTTTTTTTCTTTTTGAGGTGCACCGCGTGAGCGACATGAGGTCGTAAGTACCCTTTTTTGTAAGAGAGAATGTTCTTTTTACTTTTCTCGCTTCTGGCCCCGGAACTATAGAATATTCAACATGTGATCTGGGTAACCGCCTTCCAAAGCCCTGGCACTTCCCGCTCCCTGGGTGAGTCTCGTATGAGCTAGTCGTGGCTTTTCCCAGGCCCTTTCGGATGCCTGCATTTTTTGAGCGTTGACGCCGATTTTCTGATTTAAGCACGTACCCGCTGATAAACGGAAGGTATCAGCAGTACAATGTGCACATGTTTGTGAGCGATCGAATTACCTTGGTTTTTCTTGGTTGGTCGTTCATAAAAATGCCACAGATTATAGAGAACAGTTTGCGTACTTATTTTTCCCACTCATAAAATGGAGAGGGCTGTTTCAATTTTCGCATTTTTCAATAACCTTTTCGAGTTTCTTATCATTCTGGAACCAAGTCTAGTATACCCCCTCTCCCCCCGTATAGCAAGTACTATTCACTACGTAGGTACGAAACAATGATCCTTTTAATTTGACGCGGTAGAAAATATACTGAACGATCAAAAGGTGTCTTCAGGCCAAGTAATTTACAATGCCGTTGAACCGCTAAATTAGCTGCTCATTCGAAGCAAATTCAACAAATCATATTGGAAAAATATAAAGTTTAGGTTCAGATTCACACTTTGCACCACGTTACATCATTTTGAAATATAATTGCCTCTGCGCGTATACGGAATAAAATCTTGCTTATCACATCACACCACATCAGACTAACTTCAACGACCGTTCATCCAAGTTTAGCCCGAAACTTATCTAGAAGCTCTGAAACTTCCAAAATCGTGACAATACTAGGACCGTAGTTACATAACTCGATTTCCCATTTTTTCTCAAGGTAAAACTACAGGCAGTCACTCGAAGGCAGTTAAATTAATGCGTAGAAGAAAAATTTATCCGCCAGTTTATTACGAAGCTCTCGGGCATTTCGGAGCTCCCTTTCTGCATTTTAATCAACTTGTCAATTCGAAGCCCGCTGTTCTAAATAATATGATTATTACAGGGTAAATTCGATTTTGCTCGCTTACCCGACATCATCATATCGTATAGTAGATATACCGTACGTTAAGATTCCGAGAACTGGCACTCCGAATACGAAAGCGGCAATATCTTGATTTCTGTCTGATCTGAATTCTGAAAAAATCGTTACATACGTATTTTTTACCAATCGATGAACCGTTCGTAAAATATGTGTTTTCAACATTTGCGTTGCGATATGAGTAGTCTTGAAACTGGTATATTATGCTGTCGATGTATGGCCCGGCAGTATTATTTTATTTTCGAATTGTACGTTCACTCATCGAGTAAAAAACACGAAAGCATTCGGAACTAACTCAACCAATTTTCGAAATTTCGACATTTTATTCACGAAAAGGTCGCCCGATGAAAACGGTTAATTCCGAAATCAACTAAACTGCGATAATGGAAAATAACCTGACACTTGGAAGCGTAGTCGACAAATAAGAGCTGCAGAGAAACGACGAGAATTCGAAATTCGAGATAACTCGAAATTTCCCATACAACGTAAATCTGAACATCGCTTCCATTATAATTTACCCGTCTGGCACGGCCCTAGACTTTCAATTTTCGAGTAATCTTAAGGTACGAGTTTCAAAAATCGAATTCACGTTAACGTGGTGGTACGAGCAACTAGTACCCTCTAGCGGAGGCAAGGGACTCGACCAAAATTAATTAACCTAAATTCATAGTCTATAGGTACAGTAATCGTACACCTCGAGATAATTATACGTGTTTTCGAAAAAAGAAGAAACAACATTGGTTTGGACAGACAAAGCAGATGCCACCCCACCAATCCATTTTTTCGTGAATGAATGCCTGCCGAGAACTGCCGAAAAGTCTCGTTCTTTTCGATCGTTTCTTTTACGTTTTTTTGTTTGTTTTTTTGTGGAATTTCCCAACTCGAACGTACACATACTCGTATGATTTTCCAAGCGCTCACCCACCGACCTACTCGTAGTCGCACTCGTACTATAGAACGGGCATGAGCTATCAGAAGATATTCGATTCGAATCGTTTGTATGGGCCGAATTAGATCAGCTGGGTATCGAGAGAACACACCAGGGCTACTCGACTATTTGTGAACGTGATCTAACGCGAGATTCGTCGGATGTTCGTGACAGGAATAATTTCATCTCATTACGTGCAAATTCTGATAAAATGCCGCGGTGTTAAGAAACGTACACTGAAAAGGCTAGGACAAATACTGCAAGCATGTTGGCGTAAGTGTCATAGGATTTTTCGGGACACCCGTTTATTTCCGCTAAAATGAGAGTTTGGCCTTTATCGTCCGATTCTTGAAATGTAATAGTTTCGTTTAACAGTTGGTGAAAATCGTCTGAATTCTTTCTTTTTCATGCGTCCTATAGTTAAGACAGTCATGTGCAAAATATAAGGTCATCGGAGTGTTTGTTATATTGAAAATTTTCTTTTAAAATTGGAACCGGTCAACCCGGATCTTTTTAGAACCCTAAAAAATCGATTGTTTAATATTCTTCCGAATTCTTCAACTATGTAATATGTCTCAAAGTATAAGTGAAACTGGAGAATATTTCACTGGATTATAGTTACTCAAAAATATGTCACAATTTAGAAAAGCTGAACACATCGCACACAAATCCGGCTATTCTTACAGAATTAAGTACAACTTGCCTAATGTTTTCACACCTCACAGGATTAGACAGTTCCCGATGTACAGAAATCGAAACACATTGGTAATATACTGCCTATCTCGTAAAAGTGAAGGCTCAATTTCTACGACTATCGATCACGTTCGTACGTTACCGTGCAGTTCTGTAGTATCTATACCGATTTTGTGCAGTCAAGTTAAAAATATATTCGCTGTTACTTCACTTCATGCTTTCCCCTTTTTTACCGCATTCAATGGTCCTCCGGGCCGGATGTCCTTTTTAACCAGACATCCGAAAGTATTAAAGTGAAATGCGTTTTAACCGTTCGAAATTTTCGAGTGCTTCGGATACCAATTTCATGCACCATGCTTTCCGACATTTCCGAATGATAGTGCAATAAATTACACTCAAGTTAATTGTTTCGGTTTTCTTGTTCGCAAATTTGCAAATGCGGTTCTTGTTAATGCCGATACGTCGTCAATAATCGCCAGACCGGACCCTGTTCGTGTCAATAATGGCTACCGAAGAAGCGGCGTCCAAATCAGTTCTAGTCGCAGTGGAAAGGACCTGCCGGATCCTGAAGCGCGACTATAACCGCGATGTCGAGAAGGTCAACCGTTTGGCCAAGTCAACTCCGACTATCGAGACCGTCGAGATGTTCGAAGTCCTCCGTCAATCGCTCCTCGAAAATAAGGCTAAATTTTCCGAGATGTATTCCAAATGGATGGACGCTGTCGCCGACGACGCTGCCAAAGAGGAAGACATCTTCAGGGATCGCGATTTCCAATTTTCAAACATAAACCGCGCCATTGGTTTGTGCTCCGTTGCCCGTCGTAAGCTTGAGGGTCAAGTTAAGCGGGATTCGTTTAACTCTTCCGTTTCCGATTTTTCTGCCTCAGCTTCGCCCGTATCCGCCAAACTTCCGAAAATCAACGTGCCAACGTTTTCTCGATTTCAAAGCCACGTTTGAAAACCTCGTTCATAACGAAGACACCATTCCGCCCGTTAGGAAAATGCATTACTTGAAACAGAGTCTCGTCGCCGATGCAGCTCTCACCCTATCCAATATCAGCGTGTCCGACGGTGGATACAAGGAAGCTTGGAGTCGCGTACTTGCTAAGTACGACAGCAAGCGGGTAATTATCCACACCCATTTCACCGATCTTTTTGCCGTTGAAAAGATCAAATCCGATTCCGGTCTTCGTGCGCTACTCGATCGCATCGACATTGCAGTTCGCGGACTTCGCGCCTGCGGCGAAAAAACTGACCATTGGTCGTCGATTCTAGCTTATGTCGTCTATACTAAGCTAGACCCGAAAACCTGTGCCGATTTCGACAACAACATTACCGATAATTCCGCTTACATCAAATTTTCCAATTTAATCAAATTTTGCGAGACTCGTGCCAACAATGTTGAGGCGAGGAAGTTCGAGGAACAGCCGAGTTCCACTCAACCAAAACAAGTGTCTCTCAAGCCTGCTGACCCGAAGAAAACGTTTTTAGCTTCAAAAGCAGCTTGTGTTGTGTGCAAAGAGCAACATCTGCTCATTGATTGTCCATCATTCCAGGCCAAGTCTCCATCTAGTCGACTATAGGTAATTCGCGCGAACCGAATGTGTACGAATTGCTTCTCCTAGGCGCATGCTAGCAATGCATGTCCATCCTATAAGTTGTGTAAAATTTGCCAACTGAAGCACCATTTTTTGCTTCACATTCCAAAAGCTGCGCCAGACAGCTCATCCCTACAGTCGCAACCGGCGACAACAACGACGTTTTCGTCAGTTCCAGCACCTGAATCTTCTGATTCATTGCCTGCCAAATTTACTTCAAACATCTCGGTCCCACAGCAGCCATCCGTTAAGAAGTTTGTAATGCTTCCGTCCGCAACCGTTCGGTTTACATGTGGCAAAATTGTCGGGACCGTTCGAATTTTGTTGGACAACTGTTCCAAAGCAACTTTAATTTCAGACGCTTTCGTTAAGCGCCTGCGCCTTCTAACATTTAAAAGCACCGGAAGTCAACCTGTTCGTGGAATTTGCTTCCAAAACATCGCAGCGCCCCCGTTCATGCGCTGTAAATCTCTACTCTCGCATTAACGAATTCGAGATCCAAATCGTTGCCGATGTTATTCCCGCTGCAGCGATCCCGTATCCCATTAATTCCTTGGAATGGAATGATAATTTGCGCAACGTTCGCAAATTCCAACTCGCCGATTCTGCTGTTTATTGCCAACGTCCGACTATTCCCCGTATCGACATATTGTTAGGTGCGGAATATGTTGAAAGGTGTCTTATCAACGAAAGCACCACAATCGATTTGCTCACCCTCCATCGCACCCAGTTTGGGTGGACTCTGAATGGAGTCTTTCGGCGCGCAGATGTACCCCCTGCAGCTACTGAACCACAAATTTGCTGTTTGGCCGCTGTTAACGTCGAGGATCAACTTACCCGATTCTGGGAGACAGAAAGCATTTTACCTACCAAATGTACCATTGAAGACTCCGACTTTTGTGAACGTCACTTTGTGGAGAATACTACACGCGCAACCAATGGCCAATTTGTTGTGCGGTTACAGTTTAAATTGCCGCCTGCAGCGCTAGCACAATGTCGTTATTCTTACGCTCTGAAGCTAGGTCTCAAGTCGATATCCGCCGTGCATACGTTGAATTTATGACTGAGTACGAGGAGTTTGGTCATATGTCCAAAGTTGAACCCAGTAACAATGGTTATTTCATTCCGCATCACGCAGTGTTACGTCCAAATAGTTCGACTACAAAATTGCGCGTTGTCTTTAATGCATCCTTTAAAACGTCTTCAGGTCACTCGCTGAATGATGTTTTAGCAGTTGGCCCCCAGATTCAGCCCGAATTATCCGATGCATTGTTGCGCTTTCGCACCTACCCGATTGTCTTCACGGCAGATATTTCACGAATGTATAGATGCGTGTTAGTTCATCCCAGTGACCGAAAATACCAAAAATCATCTGAAGATCGTCGCCAGTATCAATTACCACCGAGTACCAGTTGAATACCCTCACCTATGGGACACCACCCGCATCGTTTATCGCTACGAGGTGTCTCCGAGAGATAGCCGATTGCATCCAGAGGACAAATGTTTCTGCAGCCGATGTGATTAGAAATGACTTCTACATGAACAATTTGATTACGGGTGCAACCACTACTGAAGAAGCGATCACGATCCAAAAGGTAATTCATAAAGAGTTAAAACAGGCAGGCTTCAATCTTCGCAAGTACCAGTCGAATTCCGAGGATGTACTTCCCAATATACCACCCGACTTAATCGAAAGGAATACACCGTACGTGTTCGGCGACACGTCAGCAATTAGTATTTTAGGATTAATTTGGTATCCTAAATCTGACGAGCTAGGTATTCGAGCATTCAAGTCTCATCTCGTTGATGCGGACTCTGTGACCAAGCGGCAATTGCTGTCCGAGGTAGCCAAGGTCTTTGACCCACTCGGTATTGCTTCACCGTTTACTATCCGAGGTAAACTTTTCATCCAACGTGTATGGAGAGAAGAAATCAACTGGGACGACTTCATCTCCGCGCATCTTCATTCCGACACTCAACTTTATCTAGCCGAATTACCAAGACTGATGGATTTCCGCGTATCTCGCCCATATAGTTCGGCTAAGCCGACCCTGCGCCAATTGATAGGCTTCTGCGACTCATCTGAAAGAGCCTACTATGCCGTTGTTTATTTACACTGCGTCAACGAGGATCGTTTTGTTACCGTCCAATTTATTTGCGCCACCGGTTGGCGCCAGTGAAGTCGCTCACCATCCCTCGATTGGAGTTGCTGGGTGCCTTGTTACTCTTCGAGCTCGCTGAGCATGTCAGGCCAATTTTGAAGATCGAACATTCAAACGTCTATCTTTTCTCCGATTCCGAAGTGGTTTTAGCCTGCGGCTGGCTAAACCTGAAGCTCCGTGGAACGTATTTGTGAAGAACCGTGTTCAGAAAGTTTCTGCCAAATTTCCATTTCAACACTGGTCACACGTTCGGACTAGCCAAAATCCGGCTGATCTGGCCACCCGCGGGATTTCTGCCTCTCTCCTGGTGAAATCCAATCTTTGGTTTCACGGCCCTACTTTTTTTATCTAATGTTGATTTTGTCAGTTCAGTAGCTAAGCCTAGTGGTGCCGAAACTTCTCTTGAGCTGCGTAGTTCAGTCCCAAATGATGCGCAAATCTGCCTGGGAGTCGCTACAGTCAACGCAGAGTCCAGTCCGCTGATCAATAGATTTTCCAATTATAAACACCTTATTGCAGTGATCGGCCGAGTCATACACAGTTCGTGCGCAAGCGGAAGATGACTCAGTCGCAAAAAGTTAAGTATTCCACTTCCTTAACCGATTGCTTTATTAGTGCACGCATTGCAGCCATTTGTCTTTTACAGGGAAACTTCTTTTCCGCCGAAATTGCGCACTTACGCGAGGGGAAGCCGGTTCCGGTCAAGAGTCCTCTACGTAGTCTTGATCCGTTCATCGACACCGATGGTATTTTGCGCGTCAGCGGCCGTATCCAAAATGCTGAGTTCTCGTTTTCAATAAAGCTCCCTAGCTGCGGGACGTTACTTGGAAGAAAGGGTGGAGGACCTCGAAAAATACAGTAGGAGAAATAACCTGCTTGCTAATAAGTGGAGTACCAGTCAGCAAGACGAGCGGGTGCATGAGGTCGTGAAAGCACTAGCGGTGGAAATGGAGATCACGCTGAGTGAGTTCAACATCTGCGCGGCCCACAGAATGCCAGCAACCAATAGAACACCTGACATTATACTAAAAATGTTCAGCAACGAAAAAAAGAGGGCCATGATTAAGAAAGCTAAAGAAAGCCGGCTGGATATCCGCGGCAGTCCGATATATGTAGGCGAGCACCTGATAGCTGCCACAAAAACAGTGCTGAGAGAGGCCAAGCAGCTGAGAAACGAAGGCCGTATCAAGTTCGTTTGGACTCGGAACGGCGATCTATTTGTCAGAAGAGAAGAAAATGCTAGAGCTAAAAAAATCAGGGAGAGCAACGATCTGACTGAATTCAGAGCGGTAAATGAGCCAGCAGGCGTAGTGAGAAACGGCAAAATGGGAGGCACACCAAAGCGGTCGATTCAAGAGAGGAGCCCAGACGCCACCAGCACAGCAATGAACAAGAACAGCAAGAAGATGCAACTTCAGAAGCCGAGAACAAATTCGCTAACCAAGGTACCATCAGGAGGACTACAAACTACGATGGACATGTTATGGAAGGATAAAACCACAGCCGGTGTAAACCAGGAGAGAGGCTCAGAATAAAGTGTAAGCGTCGCGGCGAGAGAGGGGGCATGGAACTCAACCCCACCTCCTTCAATCCAGCCTGCAGCAGCTGTGAGGGAGGTAAGCTGCAAAATCCCCATCCAAAATTTGATATTCAAGGAGGGATACAAAAAGTACGAGTATAAAAACAAAAACTCTGCCCTTAAAAAAACTGAATCTTTTGGATTGCAATGTACTAAACCAAAAAACAAAAATCACGAGGGCCTAAAACTGAATTTGACATATTTTAACTGTAGAGGTCTTGCCAGTAACGAAAGAGTGTATGAGTTTGAGAGAAATATAGAAAAAATTAAGTGGGATGTAATTGGGTTATCAGAGGTAAGAAAATTTGGGGAAACGTTACTGGTCAAGAAACCAGGGTATGTCTTCTACCACATGGGTCAAACCAAAGGCTATCGGGGGGTAGGCTTTTACATCAAATCCAAATGGATGAAGGAAATAGAGGACATCAAAGGAATATCAGAAAGAATCTGTTTATTGAAATTGAAGTTGGGGAAAAACACAAAGGCTCTAATAATAACGGTGTATGCCCCGACCCTGGGATCCGATGAAGCGGAACTAAACAAATTTTACGAAGACTTGGAAGAAACTCTAAACAGTCATAAGGAATACTACAACTTCCTAATGGGAGATTGGAATTCAATTATAGGGTCCCGGGAGGGGGGCCCAGAAAATATTGGAGAGTTTGGTCTTGGGGTTCGAAATTTGAATGGGGAAAAACTTTTGGACTTCTGTATGAGAAACAACCTTAAAGTGGCAAACACATTTTTCCGAAAAACTAAAAAACTGAAGTGGACTTGGCAATCCCCAGGGGGGAAATACAAAAACGAAATTGATCATATCTCAGTTAACGACATGTCAGTGGTAGAGAACGTGGCGGCTCTGCCGGGCTTCCGTTTTAGTTCGGATCATGGACTTTGCAGAGCTGTGATAGGTTTCCCGAAGAGAGCCAAATATCTTAATCACAGACCAAAGCCCCGGGGCGTTAAAATCATCCCACCCCATGCCTGGCAAGAAGCAAGAAAGGTGTTGAGAAAACGGCTGGAAAATACAAACAAGGTATGGCAAGAACACACGTTGCAGGAAGTATACGAAAAGCTTGTGGAAGGAATTCAGGAGGTTACAAACCAGTTAGGGAAACTCAGGCCGATGATGCGGACAGATGACAAGCTGTCAAAGGACACCAAGATACTCATAGAAGAAAGAGATACACTGGAGAGAAAAGACCAGAAGACAGTAAAGGAAAAGATCGAACTGCTTGTACTGAGGAAAAGGGTTAAGACGGAGATAAGGAAAGACGTAAGGAACTACGATAGCAAACAGATCGAGAGCATCTTGGCCGAAAGCAATTCAACGAAAAAAGTAAACAAAGCCATTTTCACAGATAGAAAGCTAATCCCTAGCTTACGCAATGCAGAAGGAGAGAGGATTTCTGACCGCAAAAGCATAATAAAAACAGCCACAGATTTCTTTAAAGAACTATATGGGAAAAAAGGAGGGGACGAAGGGTTGGAAGGGGACGGGGGAGTTGTTGTTAACTCCAACGAAATGCCAAAAATACTTCAGGCTGAAGTGGGAAAAGCAATATACTCGAGCAAGGTGGACAAAGCAGTAGGTCCAGATGGGATTGACAACGGGAACCTAAAGTCTTTTGCGGAAGAACTGATTCCTATCTTAACGAAACTATTCAACAGAATTCTGGAGGAGGAAACCACGCCATTACAATGGAGGGAGGCAAAAATAATTTTGCTCTTCAAAAAGGGGAAAAAAGAAGAAATTAAAAACTACAGGCATATTAGTCTTACTTCAAATTTGGGAAAATTGTTCATGAAAATTTTAAAAGATAGACTCTACCTGCAGCTCGATTGGCACCAACCAAGGGAGCAAGCCGGGTTTAAAAGGAATCACTCCACGATAGACCGAATCTTCATTTTGAACCAAATTATTGAAAAAGCAAAAGAATACAATTTCGATATTTACTTTCTTTTAATAGACTTCTCAAAGGCTTTTGACTCGGTAGACCACAGATATCTCTGGAAGGCGCTGAAGGCACAGGGGATAGGACAAAAAGAAATAAATATAATTAAAAATGTTTATGACGGTGCCTCAGCATATGTAGAATTGGACAAATGTGGGGAAACCTTCAATATTGAGAGGGGAGTCAGACAAGGAGACCCATTGTCACCAAATCTGTTTAACTGTGTTCTAGAGGAAGCAATGCGGCTAATGAAATGGGAAGGGACGGGGACGGGGCTGAGAATAGATGGGGAATTTATAAACAGCCTGAGATTTGTCGATGACGTGGTGTTGATTGCGAAGGATGTGACAGAGTTAGTGAACAACGCAAACGAATTTATCAATGCATGTAAACAAGCTGGATTAGAAATTAATATGGACAAAACGAAATTACTATCAAATGCGTGCCAAGTTGAAATTTCGTTAATGGGAGAAAAGATCGAGTGGGTAAACGAGGTCAAGTACCTGGGACAAATTCTATCGTTCAAGGGGGCAAGAGAGCGAGAAATCTCATGTGGAATTCAAAACGGGTGGGGAAAATACTGGAGCCTGAAAAACATATTTAAAGGCAAACTTCCAGTATCGACGAAAGCGGAAGTCTGGCGGAGCTGTATCCTACCAACAATGACATACGGTGCGCAGCCATGGGCGCTAACTAAAGCTAATGTAAGCAGGTTGCGAACCACCCAAAGGGCGATGGAACGTAGTATTCTGGAAATCAGAAGGAAATATAAAGTGGAAATATCCACGATAAGGGCCAAAACTAGACTGACGGATATCGGGGAGGAGGTGAAAAAATGTAAATGGAGGTACGGAGGTCACATTTTAAGACCGGAGGGGAGATGGGAAAGGAAAATAGAGGGATGGATTCCATACGACCATAAAAGGGAAAGAGGAAGGCCAATCACCCGATGGCGGGACGAATTCCGAAAGGAACTCGGACCTATGTGGAGGAGATATACTCTGAACAGAAAAAAATGGAGGGAGATAGGGGAGGCGTATGCCCAGAAATGGGCGGGTAAAGCACTGGAAAATAGGTGGGGGGAGTTCGGTACCCCTCCCGACCCGCGACGCGGGCCGACGCATGTATAGTGAAGGTAACGATGTATAGATACCCAAAATAAACGCTGCTATTATCATTATTATTATTATTATTATTATTATTATTATTATTATTATTATTATTATTATTATTATTATATGTCCGTCATTTACATACCGAATACTTCCACGCTGGAAAATCGTTCATTATCCCCTTCGTTCAAGCTGAGTTTTGGGTTTTTTGTGGAGGCCTAACAAACCTTGTCAAATCCGTTATCAAGGCTTGTGTGGTGTGCGCTCGTTATCGCGCTGAAACCTATAAGCATAATATTTTGGGTCAACTCCCAGCGGCGCGCGTTACTCCATCCCGCCCATTTGCTCACACCGGTCTTTGATTTCTGCGGTCCATTCAACGTGAAGTGCACCGGACACCGATCCGTCAAATTTAATAAATTGTACGCGTGTATATTCGTCTGTATGACTACCCGAGCCGTACATATTGAAGCTGTATCCGAACTTTCGACTACCGCATTTTTATTGTCCTTACATCGATTCACGAGTATCCGTGGACTACTAGCCGTTTTGTATTCCGACCGCAGCACAAATTTCGTCGGTGCTAGTCGTCATCTAGATTTGGCTGATGACCATCTCCAAGCTTTCGCCGGACAAAAAAAAATCCGTTGGATCTTTAAGCCCCCACGAGCGCCAGTAGCTTTCCGCGGGACATCCGTTCCCTTGTCCGGTTACCCATATCCGATCTCAATGAACCTCGAGGTTCATCCCGGGGGGGAGTGTTGAAACATGAACCGACTGATAAGGTTCTCTCCTTCCTGCCGGGTATTATCGATCACGTTTGTACGTTACCGTGCAGTTATGTAGTATCTATACCGATTTTGTGCAGTTAAGTTAAAAATATTATATTCGCTGTTACTTCACTTCATGCTTTCCCCTTTTTTACCGCATTCAACGACAAATCTTTAAAAACGTACCACGCTTTTTCAAGAACTTTCACAACTAAAAATTGGTTCAGTCAATTATAATGCACATCGTGCCAACTGAAAAACCAGAAGAATCAGAATTTCAACCTATATTTTGGGCCAAACCAAGTTTGTCTTATTGGATATTGGCGATATTTATTTTTTCATCGGTTATTTATTTTTTTTAGCCCGGTGTGGTCCAGCGATTGTGATACGTGTATTGCAGTTAAAGAAGCTGAAACTGTATACGTTTTGTATCGTATTGCAGTAACGACCGAGTTCTAAGATGAGGTCGATTCGACCGCTACGGGGGGAGTGAGGGGTCAAAATGTGATCAAAAGTTGCCGTTTTCTAACGGTTTCGTTGGTTCACGACCTAATCGGTTGTAATTTTGCTTTCTTAAACATGTTTTGCGAACAGACTGACAATTTGGCAATCAAGGAGCGAGTTAGCCAAAAATTCCCCTCTCTTTTAGACTGTTAATTGTAGATGTGCTACAGAACAAAAACTCTCCAAAATGTCAATGTGCAAACTGTATTCGGAGGGGGAAAAAAAAAACAAAAAAAAAAACAGGCTCTTAAAGAAAATCGTAGAACAGAACGAAACAGAAAATAACAGATAACAACACGAAAATGAAAACAGAGAAAAAATGTACATCATACGCTGGGTGTGTATTCCAACACTTAAAACATAAGCCTTAAAAAATCTTTAGAATTTTCTATCTTGTAAGCCGTAAGCCGTAAGTCGTATTAAAACTTTGATAACTTACAGCAAGTAGATTTTTTTTTAAAGTCTACCTTTTCAGTTACCTACAACTATTTTTTTTCGTACGACTCTTTAGGATATAAGGTATACTTACGGTTTCAATTTACATAAATGAAATATCACTGTTATTTACGCTTAGCAAGTACAGCTCCCAGGTTCTGTTTTTCTATACTATTAAAAGATTTGCTTCCTCCAGTTTTTAGCGAAAGAATTTTGAATTTTTTCTTAAATACCTACAGTAAAATTTTCCTAAGACGGAACTTGTACTAGGCGGGGAACTTGCTTTAACGGAAAGAAACCTTCAGAACGGACACTTTTCTTATGTAAACTGACGTTGGTAGGACGGAAAATAATGAAACGAAAACTTGTTACAACGGAAGAGGTTTTTGAGAGATAAAACGGGAAAATATGACTGTAAGCCTATTCTCCCGACTAACTATGTACAATTTCTCATCGATGCTGAAGACAAGTACTGACAAGTTCTCAATGGAAAGGACTGTACAAAGTAACATTATGCAGAACTTTTCAAAAATCGATATTTAATTCAAATTACTGTATCTATTGTACTACTGTACAACGTATACGTACTTTACACTGCATTGTAAAATATGTATAGGCAGCAAGAAAATTGACCGCGAATAACTGATCGCGAACAATTGATAGCAAGAAAATTGGCAGCGAATAATTGGCCGCTGATGATAATCGACTGCAAAGGAAAATTGACCGCAGGCTGACAAATTGACCGCGGCGAATTTTATCACTTTACTTTACACCGCATAAAATGAAAAAGAAAAGGTAAATGGTAAATTTTCCCAACTACTGAGTAAAAAATTTTCAAAGGGGGGAGCCCCCCCTCCCCATCGGTATGTCCTTGCCTGCGCATCGCAAAGACCTCGTTTTCCTTGCCGATCTAAAACCTCCTCGTGATGTCTTCTGAGTAAGGCTAATAGGCTTACAGAAGAAAAATCGGATATCACCCGCGGTCAATTTTTATCTGCGCCCAGTTATTCGTGGTCAATATTCTGCGGTCAATTTTCATGGACCCGTAAAATATACGGTAGGTACACTTTTTTTTTTCTTTCTTTTGTTCACTATAAAACGGAAACTTGCTATAACGGAAAAAATTACACAAACCCACTGCATTCCGTCTTAGACAAGTTTTACTGTAGTTACTCCATTTGCTTCTATCTACCTGGTGTATTCGTACCAACATTTAAGTAAATTCGTAAACGTTTCGCCTTCTTGAAAAATAATAGAACTGGCAATGTGGTTTCAAAGTTCGATAGTTCTCTTCGCCATTCTTTCGAGTTATTCTACCATTCTGGTACTAAGGTAAAAGCACACCAATAAAACGCACTCAATCGTGCCCTTATATAAAAGCAATTTTTCGTTCAATTTTCTGCGGCATGCGATATACGTATTCATACAATCAGTTCTATTTGACGACTAAAAGCTATTCTCGCTCTCAAGCTGCTTGCTCGATTGCTTACTATCTGTTCATCTTTCTGTCCGTTTTTCCATCCAGCCTTTTCTACCTACCTCGCAGACCGGCTATCCTCCTGTTCGATTGAACTTTGTGGCAACTGATTTATCCTTGGACCCGACCAACTTTTCATATTTGAGAGAGGCAATCTGCTCGGCGTTTTTTCTTGTCAAGGCAGCGAAGAAGCGGAAACCAAATTTCGATAGTAAGATAGAAATGTGTAAATAAGTTTTGTTTTTCCACCCGGTAACAGGAGGAAGATTAACCAACCACAACCATAGGCGCCGACTTGGCATTTTTCGGGAGACAAAGCCCCCCCCCCCCCCCCGAATGAAAACTTTGGAAAGGCGACGCTCCCTCCAATATTTTCAACTCAAAAATGGAAAAAGTACAACAAATTTTACCATCAATTTTTTAATTTAACAAAAAAGAAAGTAAAATATGATAAGTAATAATGAGAACGGTATAATTTTGACACAAAAATAGATGGAAGACGACCATTGGACTTTTCAACGAGAAGAATTTTTAACCGCTCCTAAGAACCGTGATAACTTTGATTCTGCCCCCTCCCCATTATTTTCCATAAGTTGGCGCTTATGACCAGAACCTTCCTTAGTACCCCTCGACCATTAATTATTTCAGAAGTACGCGAAGCCTATAGGTACTTAGGTCTAAGCGTCCGCACTCCGGAGAACTTGAAGAGCATTCTAAATCGCTTCATCAGACGACATTTTAAGAACACGAGGATAGAAAGTTTAACAGGAAAGCGCACGTTCGCACATAGCATATTTTTGAATGCCCTGCCATCGAACATTTTTGTGACCAAGAAAAGCATTTAATATTTTTTCATTGGGTAAGTAAGTTACAAGTTTCACGCGAGGATTTTTCTGAAGATACCCATCCTACACGCATATACTCAATGAACTTCTAGGCGTGATTATCAACCCCAAGCAAACGGCGATAATAATTTTATCGCTGAAAGTTAATTGTACGAATCTGATGATTTTTGCGTTCTGTTCCAAAGTTGAGTACAAAAGGAAACCAGAAAGTGATGAAGAAGAAGAAAATAAAATAAAAAACTTTTGCACGTTTATTCACTCTTGAACAATGTGAGCGCAGAAAATTCGGTTGATATTTCGGATGATGAATATTCAGCAACCTTATGGGGCCCATCGACTGATATTTTCATTTAAGGATTTGAGACAGGTTGGAAACAAGCCAGATAATCTACACCTAGATTACGTAGCCACATTAGGAAATGTCCAATATATGACTCAATTTCGTTGGACAGAGGAGTATTTCCTCTGAAATAACATTGCATTCGAACGTTTCATAGTTCGCTGCTGTTCAAGTACCGACACGGCATGTGCTAAGGCACAGTTAGTCCCCCCCCCCTCCCCCATAAAAAGACACGGCGAAGAGAACAACATTTCTGACTGAAAAACTTAACATAAGGGCGACAAATGCTCGTTGATGACATCCGAGGTTTTCGTGAACAGTAACAGGATCTGAGGTAGGTCAGCGAGTATCTATACGTATCTGAGATGAAAATGAAACTGTAGACTCTATATCGACTAAAGACACTGAACTACGAAATTTTTTCAAACAGAGCCCTTGTAAACACTGCCGACATTATAATAATCACATAGTAGATATTTTCGAGCCTAAGTTTGTTTGAAATCATTTGTTTCGTAGTTTTCGAGAACGTCTAACAAAAATATGAAAGTTATGTATAAAAGGTAGAATATTGTAGAACCTTGTTCTTGATGTATGCCGCGCGTCACAAAATATAAAAATGAACGCATCAAATTTGCTGAGAAAACCCCGAAAGAAAGGGAAGAACAGTTTAAGATGACAAGTGAGAATACGAAATCAATGCGCCGCGGAGATGAAGTATTTAAATGAAAACCATTAGATAGATATCGATACGAATCGAGTAAACGTACTATACCCGATTTGAAATTATGAAAGAGAAAACTTTCTGGACTTCAGTTAAATGGTAAACTGAATTTCAATTTACACATCAAGCATACAGAGGAGCCACCGAAATAACTCATTTGTTACAGTACCTGGACATACGAATTAATATAGCTTTGTACAGCTGAATATGATGGATAAAATAAACCTCTCAGAACCATACCTATAGAAATGACGTGAACTTGGCTGTACTTCTCTACCGTTTTTCTTAGTCAAAATGAACTTTCACGCTACAGTCGAATCGGCCATCAGTTAAGCGCAAGATACAACAGAAGGATAGGGTTCGAGAGAATGATTTTTTGATGAAGCGTCGAATTTACGATAATATATCGTGTTGTTATAAGACCTATACGCGTGGAAAAGTTTCACATCAATCGAACTCAAAAATACTACTATATGACGTAACATACTTTCGTAGTCGGTGGCGAATTTAGGAGCTCCTCGAAAAGAGCTATGGTACCTATTCGCAGTAGGGGCCCGCAGGAACTTTTACTTTTCTTTTGAATACCAATACCTAGGGAGGTTCGAGCCAAACAGCCCCTCTATTGAACCCTGATTCCGTCTTTATTAAGTCATAAAGTGAAATACAGATCGGACAATCAACGATCTCCTACCATGGTTCAGAACAAATTCCACGCAATCCCTATTCGTTCAATCAGAACTACATAAAAGAGGACAACTCGATATTATCTAGCTAGACGATAATACCGGCGATTGGAACGAATAAAGCATTTTTACAGTTACTCCCCGAAGAAGCGCTACGATGTAACTATCATCGACTTTCGGAATTTTACATGAAAGGGTATCGAGCAAACTATTTTGAAACGGAAGTTCACAGGATCACGGATTTCAAAAATGTTGTCAGATTTTTGATCTGGCTCAAATTTTGAACTTGAAATGGACAGAATTGACTCGACTTACAAAAAGGAAGGAAAAAACAAAAAAAAAACATGAAAAATGGGAGGAATATCTCGAGCTGCTGATTTCGAATATTCAATCAAATTATTAAATACTTGAAATGGATACAACTGATACGGCTTAAAAAACGTACGATTATTTTAGGTCGCTTATTTTAAATATCATCTCGCGTTAGATTTGCGTCTCAATTTCAGTGCGGACTCTAAGATCAAACTTTTATAATGAAAATACGCAATACGAAAAACCAAAACAAGTATATTGTGGATCTTTAATTTTGAATACTGTATCAAAAGAGACCACACGAAAGAGAAAGACGGATATCTTGAAACTTTTGCTTCGGGTTCGGTCTTTACAAAGTGGCTTAAACACTAAATTTTCAAATTAAACATCATTAAAAAAACAAAAAACCGCGGAATTTTCCGTAATATACCCTGTTCTAGTGGGGACTACGAGAGGAAGCATAAAGATTTAGCTCCTGGCCTGGATATTTTTTTCATGGCCCTGGAATTAAAATTATACAAGAGGTGGGACTAAAACGAGTCGGCTAGGAAAATCGAACAAAGGTTCCGAAGTCACAGTAAAATGAGATGACTATGATAACCTTTAATTGATTGATAAAGAGGAGAGGGAAATTCGAATTTGACATAGATATCACTGTACGAGTACGTCCCGTTTTACCGACCGACATGATCGAGAGACACAATATGGCGACGATCGAATAACACGATCAAATGACACGGCGGTATACGAAGAATGCCGACGGAAGCCGAGAATGGCCGACTCTTGCCGAATATTTTATATGTTCCTGATGTGCGTCGAATGAATACAGGGCTGGTATTCTACTAAAAAAATACGACGAGGTACGCTCACACTCTCATAAGAACGATCGTACAAGTGCGATCGTACCTTGTGCACTTTTGTTAGTGGAATACCAGTCCAGGATACAGGATGAGGAAACGTTTTTAGTTTTGTATCACGGCAGTATTTCAATGTGCGCGTTTTTGTGATAGCCGGTTATATCCTTATCGCAAAATAATAAGAAATGCTACGAAAATGCGATACACTAAAAGTATGTTGATGAAATTTTGCATTTCGTGAGTTTTAGCCAACTTTTCAGTAACTTTACGAAACGTCAAAGATTTTCTCGTGATATACTGGCTAGACAGACGACTGGCTATACATATTTATTGTCTGATTCTTCAATAGGTAGACTGATTTTTTCGAGTGTTTCGCATATTTTTGCTTGTTTTTCGTCATTTTTCGCTGACTTTGTCGCCAAAATTACGAAATACGAAAACTGATGAAAACGAAATAAGTGTACAGAAAGTGTTTTCGTGTTTCCTCAGTTTCTTGCGAAAATATTCGCGAAATACGATAAACGTATAGTCGGCCATACGGTAGCCCATTGAATGTGTTCCACAATCATAAGACATATATACATGTACCGATGTATCTTGCATGCAGTGTAGATACTCGTCATCAGTTTACTGATGATAATCTCATATTTTTCTTCTCTTCTCCTCTTTTTTTTTTTTTTTTTTTTTCCATTTTCTTTTCAGATAATATAAAAAATAAGTTGGAGTTGCGTTGATTCGTGTCTTTCACTTGAGAAAATCCCGCACGTACACAATACCTACGGGGTAACCGATTTATACCAGTAATTTGCCAGCGCAATAATAATTTTATGGAACTTCCTAGTTGCATTCTGCCGGTCGAGTAAGTTTCTGATTCGGATCTACGTTTTCCCGTGTACATCTGAGGAAACCTGCATTTCAAAAATCTAAATCCAAAATTGAACTCGAACTCCGCCACGAATCCTAGCTCGATCTTCAAAAACCCAAGTGCAATCGAGCCGTGCACACTCAAAACCCAGATTTAAAAGAACCCGAACTCTTGAAACTGAAAAAGGAAGAACCTGAATTCGACCACATAGTTACACCGAATAAAAAACCGAACTACGGACCGATAAAAATTGATGGGGTTCGACATCCGTGGCTCGACCATACTTCAATCTCTAGGTATTAACATTTCGACGAACTGAAACAGCGTCCTGACAGATTTACGGCGTTTTGCGTATGCAATTTTATCAACATTTTGAGGTAATTCCGTTATTTAGTAGATATTCACGGCGTTGCAGTTATGCAATTATATTAATATTCCAGCCATGTTGTTGCTGCATTCGAATTCGAAGTAAACCGTATTATTTCAATCCATCTATACTCCACAGGCCACTAATGATTGGTAGCATGAAAATGATAGTATCAAGTTTTGTAATAAAAAATTTCAAATAATTTCGATTTGGAAAATATTAACTTTGGAGCCAGGCGTTAAATTTGATGAGATAGTTGAAATTAGCTTATGCAAAGCTCTTGTTTCGGTACCTACTTATTTCGATTTTCTTAGTCGATTTGACGTAGCTTTTTCTTTCGAGCTATGTATAAAATTTAATTCGCATTAAGAACCAAATGATATTTAGCCTATGTATTTCGACACTTCGTCCAGGATTCAATTTGAATTCGAGAGCACGAATCAAGAATGATAGAAAAACCTGGTGAAATAATCGAAATCAGTGAACCGGAAAACACATCTTTGGTCCTTTTCATTAAAAATAGTACAAAACAAGCGATTTCGGAACGAAGTTAACGATCCTCAATTTTGTCTGAGATTTCGCGATACTATTAAGAGCGAGAAAACTCGGTCTTAATGGTGTTACTAATCATCTAATGCTGAATAGGTAATGAATTAAATTATGCGTTGTATTCTTCTGGCACTATGTTGTGGTTTTTCTAAGATTCACTTCTTCAAAGATTGTCGTTTATACAATAAAAAAGCCCTCGTGTCTATAATTTCAAAATTATAGGTGAAAAATGGTCGAGTGAGTTAGAGGTGATGTTTGGATTCCCTGATAAATTGGATTCTATATTTCATATTATTCTCTTACTTAAGCAACACAGTCGCACCGTGATAACCGAATAATTAATATTGTACGTATTCAAAACTATTAACGCCCAACCTGAAGTTCCTCGCATCACGATTTTCATTCTTACTCGTATACTCGGGTACATAGCCTTTGGGAAAGGATGCGCGCGTCTTCACTACCGTTACGTGATAAAAACATTTTGACGGTTAAAAGTTTTCATTCATACTCGGTTCCTCCTCGCGAGCGTTTCCTCGTCACAAGAATTTATAATTTGGCCGTGGATTACGATGTGAATTTTCACACGTTGGCGCGTGTATGCGACGATTTTTTCCCAAGTTGACGCGATCGCAAGTTCCGCTACTGCTTTTTTTTTTTTTTTTTTTTTTTTTTTCAATTTGTTTTATTTTTTCCTACGCGCATTTTTGGCACATTTTCGGTTTAAAAAGACCAACTTGAAGAATCGAGTGGGTAAGTGCATCGACGTGATATAATGCGCCGCGATATACTTGAAAACGAAATGAATACAGCGACCGGTGTCCGTAAATAATAATACGACCCGATTCAACGAGTTTCCTCTTCTTTTTTTTCCTTATAGCTTCTTTTCCCTTCATTCTTCTCTCTTACTTTTCAATACTCAGAGTGATGTGAACCCGAAAACACGCCGAAAAAGATCAACAGGCTGATGACAAATCAGAATACGACTATAGAAGCGTTTGCATTGCAAAAAAGCGACTGTTTTCATCAGCCAAACGGCTGTTTTATTGAAATGTTCGACATTTGTATTCAAGAAAGGTATCTAGTCTCTTAGATACGGGGTATACATATTGCACTGGGTACAGCATATGCAAGAATCGTCGTGACTGAAGACGAAACTACGAGATTTTTCCATCTTGCTGTCCTTCCAACCACAGAATAATACACGTGATTTATATCAGAATTTGTTGGTTTCCGTCACAAAAACTTCTCCATTCAAGGAATTCGCTTTGCATAAGGTGTCGTGCACAAATGACAGGGTGGCACTCAGAAGATATCAATTATCCTGTCCCGGAGAGCTGAGCCGAGTCGATTTTAGCACGTGAATAAGGCAGTTCGACATTTTTTCCGCTTGTCATAATTTTGTAAATTTGATGCCGGAGAGGGTACATTGCGGTACACGTATTATTGAAAAGTTATTTACTTCCAAAATTCTAGAATTTTGATCGAGACACCCTTCGCAGTTTCTCTTCGTGACGTAGAAGTAAATACCATTTTCTCATTTTCCTCATCTTATCTTTCAATAACACTGACCCGTATAGCTGAGTTCTTGAATTCTTGAACTGGATTCACTTATTTTCTGGAAAACGCTTTGTTGCGCACAGACGCTTTTAACGAAAAATATGAGACGGTTTCTATCAATACGTCTCAAAAGTAAATGACAAAAAAAAGAGTAATTTTTCGTTCAGAATTAATTTCATGAAAGTTGATGTATCAAGGAACTTAATTTTGAAAAAATTCTATATTACTGGAAAGTACATATTTTTAAATAAAATTTAATTTTTCTCAAATGATTTATTTTATGCTGATTCTGAATCAATACTTCCAACTCCTTCCCCACGCATATTGTTACTTTAAAATCATACGGATATGAAATGGCGTGATATTGCATTTTGCTGCTATTCAGCTCTGCGCAATTAAAATTAATAATTATTGTAGAAAAATGAAGTATGAAACGATTAGAATGAATTTGAGCAATGCCTGCTATCAGAATTAAAGCGAATTCTAACAAGAGTGTATTAAATTTCAGTGGTCTGAAGAAATCCCATCGAAATCCAAACAAGTCTGGAATAAGTTTCGAAGGTCTGAATTACTCAAGTTGGGTAGTTTTAAAGGAGTAGGATGGATCTTAGTGATTGCCAAAGGAATATTCGAGAGTTCTAAGCATTCTGCACTAGTCTTAACAGAGTGCAAAGGAGTCTTAACAAATTCTAAATTATTCTTACTTGACTTTTCTTAGAATATGAGAGTGAGTCTTAACTGACATTGAAAAGATTATTTGTGGCTTAAAAATCATAGTAAGTTCGGATAACTCTTAACTGAAGGTCAAATGATATTTGTAAAAACAAAATACATTTTGACGAGCACATAAGATGGAACTGAGGAGGCACGACTTCAAAATTTCACTAAAATTCTAATTTTAAACCTGAAAATGACTTCTCGTTTCTCGTTGAAAATGCTCGGAATCTTATTCAACTTTGAAGTGTGTTAATTTGTTAGCGTTAATCGTTATAAATGTATAAGTTACAGGCAAATCGTGAAATCCATGAATAAGATCTCCAGATTAGATGAGACATTTCATGAAATGACTGAAATTTAGCCGACTTTTCATGAATGGTGGTACTCGTATTTGGCATAAATCATGCAATAGGATTTTTCTTGGAAATATAGTAATAATACGAAGATTAGGCTCTACTCGCAAATTACAAATCATATTATTTATCCTTTTTGAACACTACCTATCGGAAATACAAGTGCCAATCAGGCAACAGATCAGTACTAGCCAGAGTTCTCGAGAAGACAGATGATGGTTTCTACAAATTAGGGACTAAAGTGGACACCTACCGCAGTTATATGCCCGGTCACAGTTCTCGGTTTGTTCGGAAGTTTTTTTGTCGCAAGAAGACATTACAGCTACAACAACTGCCCTTCGCACAGCCGCGACAAACCAGGTGGAGACACTAGGAAGCCATGGCCAGGGGTTTTTGAGATGCCACTGTACGAAAAGATGTGTTAGCAATCGGTGCATCTGTCGGAAGAAGGGATTATTGTGCACTCATGTTGTAGTAAGTTGGCCTAACATTACCAATACGGTAGTATACATTATCAAAAGATGACTGCAAGATAGAAATTCACCACGATTTACGAACTTCAGTTTTTATTTTTATAATGATTTCAGCCATTTCTATATGCTAAATTTTCACTATTAATGATGTGCCTAAAAATCGAAAGACATTTCACAAACTGCTAGGCACTTCGTGTAATAAATGAAATTTTGAATAATTGGCCTAAAATCATTCGGCATTTCATGAAATGTCTAGGCGTTTCATTAAATGCCTTGATTTCACGACTTTGCTGTAACATATACATATTTTTTCGAATTACGAAGTTTTAGGCAGTCAAGTGTTGGCAGAAAAATACGTTAGTAAATACCGCGTTAAGTTTCGCGTCCCTGACGATACGAGTTCATATTATTTAAAAAAATTCTCGCGTTACTTACGCGCGATAAAGAAAAATTTTAGCGAGTGTCCCGATCAAAATGCTCATGGTACGAGACATACTGATGTGCACAATTAAGACAACTCACTAATGAAACTCGAGAGGACTTAATGCCTGTCCATCACAAGAACTGGAGCTTCCTCGACGCTGTTATTTTCGACAGATTCGACCACATATCCGCATAATGATCTCGCATGGGTTCACTTACTCCACATCGCAAAACATATCATCGTATTGGGCCTTATTCCACCATTCTCTAATCCATAAACAAATTGGACTAAGGTCTAGCTCACATTTAATATAGCATACTACTCTGTAAGTTACAGCAGATTACTGGAAAATCACGATCGATAATCATTTCACAACCGCGACTGTTTTTATTCAAATAAATCTACTGTTTCGTGCGAAACTTTTGTACCTCGTGCCTCTTCAGTAATAAAGAAGTCATGCGGGGATTCTTTGCCCATTTCCCCAGAACACGTGGTATCTCGGATTCAACCATAGCTTTCGAACCATAAATAACGAGTTATTCGTCAAATTCGACGTTGTATAATTAAGATCAAAATTGAACAATATTGCTAACGATTGGCTGATTAAAATTTACCATCAGCAATTAATTTTGGAATCAGAAGTTGGCCCTTCTCTCCAGAAAAAGTGGTAACGCTGTGTGGCTGCGAAGACGAGAAAAAATTACCAGCAGTCCTACAATCACCACGTAACCTTTTGCTCTTTTCATTTTAAAGTCTACGAGGAACTAACAAAGATATGATGTATGGTGTGGGGGGACGTATGGCGATGCACGCTTTCCAAAGTGGCCCCTATGACACCGCACCCCGGCCTCGGAAACTACCCTTTCGAGTATCGCATCAGTGGCCGGAAGGATGTTTGAGGCCGGCACGAGCCACTAATTCACTGTTCCGCTTACGAGGCGCACTGTCCTGCGAGGGCCACTAAAAGATATGAGGTAACAACGCATTTTATAACGAAGGCTGTTGAACGTCAGTCACTAGTTCATCAGTTTTGAGAGAAAAATTGTTGACTCCTTTCTCATACACACTATCCGACTATTGAAATTAATTGCTTTCGAGAAGTTGAGAAACCATTAGCTCCTTCGCAGAAAAATAACAATTTAATAAATTGACGATCGAAAGTAAACGAGAATAAAACACGACGCAAAAGGGAACGAGTTAGCGAAGTAACTTGAAAGCCCGAAGAAAGAGGGCAGTTTACGAGTAATGACACTGATAACGAGGATTTTTGTACCTAATGGATCGTACTGGAACATGGCCTCAGTATCGTTCACGCTCGAGCAAACATCACTTATACTTCCAAAATTCGATCGTGTTTTTATTGTGTTTTTTTCTTTCTAAATACCGAATATTTGGATTATGGTAATTTGCACGAAATATTACGAGTATAAGAAATCACAGTGAAATGAAAGATAAAAGGCGACTCGCTCATTACTCGGATTTCAATCGTTAACAGCATGTAGAGCGGAACTCTCAATGTTGCGGATCGTTTCAAAAAAATGAATGTCGTTTAAAGGTCCGCAAAACGTATAAGTAAAATCATAAATTTTTATTTTGTGATTCCTAATTAAATTAAATTAAATTAATTTTTTTAATAACCCGAGTATTTTTTGTCTTTACGGCTTTCCTAAGCTATACCTACAAGGCCAATTTTCCTATTCGTTCTATTCTATGCTGTATTTCCTGTCCCACTTACTTTTTATGCAGGTTTTTGAATTCTTGGTTCAGAAGTAATACCAACTGTAATTCACACTACTCAGTGAAAAACTCCTACGAACTCATCCATGAAATTCTATTCACTAATTTTCCTCCCAACGCTTTCTATATTTCTTTAGATGTCATAATATTCGCTATACTAATGACCTCTCCCTCACCTTAGCACGTATCGATCAAATTTTGAAAGATTCCTCAATACCCGATCCCTATGCCCAGGAGTTTAAAGAATTGCTGAGACTCTGTGTGGACCAGAATATTTGCTGTTTAAGAACAAGATTCATAAATTTACCGATTGTTTGCGAATGGGCCTCCTCCCTCGTCGCACCCTTGATAGCTGAAGTTGTTATGAATCTATTAGAAACTGATGTCCTAGCCACTGAAGTTCATCATATTATTTATTAGCACGGCTTTGTGGACGATATTTTTTGCCCACGAAAATGTTTTCGTGAAGAACTTTGAATTTTGTGACATTCTAAACTCCAAATACGCATCCATACAATACTCTGTTGAAGCTGTTGATTCATCCATCTATTTTATGAACCTCTATATCGACATCCCTTTCCAAAAACATCAGTTTGATGTACATGGACAACTCACTTCTACTACCACAACCATAGAAAACTCATCATTCTACCTCTCACCCACAAAATTTCTGTCTTATCCTCCATAATTCATCGCCGCATTTCCAACCCCCTTCTCTTCCAAATTTCATAATGAACTATGGATCATCAAATACACTGCAACACTTGATCGTACTGAAACTGCTATTGACGATCTCATACACAGGAAGCTCAAATCCATAACTCTTTAACGCACCACCACTCATAAACCAATTGCATCAGACAAAATATGGGTATGCCTGGCTTGCCTTTCCTCGGTACCTTCTCCATATAAAACAGGCCAAGAGTAATAGCTATTTCTTTTTCTTCTATCAACAAGCGAGAAATGTCTTCGCCAAAAATTCTTCGAATGAATTAACGCTCGGCCATTATTGAGTATAATTCAATGGGAATTCCCCAATTTACGCTCAATGTACTCGAATGTTGATTCATCGCGTGTATTGCATCACGGAAAGGGTTTGAATGTATCTTCTTTTCCTAATTTGCCCTCAACCCGAGCCCTGGAATCCGCCCTTTCGAACATTACTTCAGAGACGTCGGGAAGGCTGTTAGGGCTGCCTTAGCCCTCTTTCCTACTGGCCGAAGAACCGGCCTAGGTCGAAATCTGGCAAGCTGCTACGTGGGCTCGAACCCAGGATCTCCGGAATTCGAGACCAACGCGCAATCCACTCGGCCAACCAGATCTCGGGTTCGAATGTATATTCAGAAAGAAATAATGTCGAAGTGGGCAGTGTACTAATCTATGAGACTAGTGAACATTCTTCTCCTTGTACCTCGAGCCAGTCAGTCCCAAAAACAGTACGTTCTAATGTGTTTGCTCAGAAATTTGTGTCTATCGAGTATCGAAATCAAAATTTTTTTAAACTGCCTATGAGTCAAAATATTCTTCTTCGCCTACAAAATATTATTCGGGTGTGAGTTTCCACATGTTGATTGATTTTTTGACCAAAGTAATCGTAAAGACAGGGATTTTCAAAACGTTATCGTAACCACCAGTAAAGTTACAGGTCGGTCACTTGGTCAATTTTCTCGACCTACATTGTCATATACAGTACCAAAAGACTCGAAATTTCGAGTAATCAGTTTTTCGCGAGTGATAATTTCGAGTAAAAAACCAAATTGATGAAACCTAAACATCGTACTTTTTTGCCTACAGGGGTACATCCTGTTTGCATATAACAGGGGAAATTGACGTTGGATCCCTCCTTCTACTTTTTCCATCCTCCCCTTCATTCTGTATCGAATTTGAACAGAAAATTTAAGAAAGAGCAAACACCTTTCGTACAATTTACATTTGAGAACACAAAAGACTCGTCGAAATTTAAAATTTAGATTTTCTGATGATTTTCAGCGAAATACAAAATGCGCAGGACGCTGGAGAATACAACATGCTAATGATAATGTAACAATAAATGTTAATACAATTGATATAAAGGAAGACGCTAGGAAAAGTAGACTAGGCCTGCAAAACGAGTGTAAGTGGGCCGGCAGTAACACAAAGAGCGCTCGAACATTTCATCATTTTGCAAAATACGAGTAAAATATTTAAATTTGGCGTAAAATAGAAAATCGTGTTATGTTAGTGTGTAAATGAAATGCAAAAATCAAGTTCCATAACTGCGAAAAGAACAATGTAGTCGAGGAAATTATTTATTAGAAAAGAAAAGTCATTGGGTTTAATATTCAAGCTGAGGGAATGCCAAAATGTCATCTCACCGAGCTAGAACTGAGGTTTCGAAAAATTTACGAGAATTTTCGAAAATAGAAATAAAATTTTAATCGTAAAGCGACGGTGTAGCATTTTTTATGATCCCCGAATTTCAATCGTTCATCGTCTCACCATTAGAATTTTAATTAAAATTGATAGCTATAAGATTAGAACCGCAATAATAAATAAATTTCAAAAAAAAAAAGAAAAAAAGTAATCAATCGTTTTAAAATAGGGTCAAGCTAAAACGTTAGTTTTTTTTTCTGACCAAAGGGCAATACAGCGGTACGTTTAATACCCAGATAATAATTTTTTTTTTTTTTTTTGCTACGAATGAACACCACTTTACAAATCGTATCGTGTTTTGAACAGCTGCAAGGCAACCAATTATACAGAGTAAAGTTTGAATAATAACTCCCGGGCAGTCATTATTTTCGAACTGGGAACCTTACTACAGCCTTTAACAGGCTCTTTATAGTCTTTTGAAATACTATACACAAGATCACTGTATTTCATGGGTAGGAAAGTCATTCTAATGATTTGTTAGATACAGTTACTTGAGATGACTTTTCGATGGCTGCTGCGAAGTAATAATTAATTTCGCGGCGGATACGAAGAAGTAGGTACACAATACCATGGCGGTTCGGAAAATGTATGAGGATCAAGTCGATAGGGATTTCCTCACGTTCGTACCTCTTAAATATTTGCTCGCTATAGCCTTGTCGAGAATGTTTCAATTTGAATTAAATATAACTCGACATTAGGTACGAAGTTACGAGAATTTCATAACGGGCTCTCGTAAAAGATATTTTCCGCAGAAAAGTACTAGCGGGACTACGGTATATCACGTACAGGGCACACATAATTGGCACCAGTGATGAATGGCTATTCGAGAGAAGTACCCACGTACATATTATAGGTACTTTCTCGTGTATTTCATAACCTTTTTACAAGAAACGATTCAATCAAGTTATTGAGGACCAAAGAACAAACACACTTCGAAACAGTGGCTGAAAACGATTTTTCAGCACCTACCGGCTGCGACTTTCAATGAGTTCGTACTTTGACAGATACCTGCTACCCTCCCCGTAAGTGCGACCTAATGATACGTTCCTACTTTGTTACATCTATATCAAATAGTGAACAAGTGTTGAAATGGCATGGCGTTCGTTCAATAACATACGAGTAAATTCACCGCACAATTAACGGTAATATGTAGATACACAATACGTAATTATGATTCGTTAGCTACAATAAATTCTTTCAGCAAGTACGCCGAAAATCGTTTTTCGAGGTGTACTTAATTTGATACAATAAACGAGCGCTTCGAAGTAGCTATACGTTCTAGCGAGTAGCAGGAACAATCCTAAAATTCCCTCTGAATTATATCACTTTTAGACCTCTGTCTATTTCACTTGTTTTAAATTTTTTAAATGTTACGAAAAATGAAAATTTGTGAAATTCTTCTGTGCAAGGCTGTTAAGTACGTGCGCTGCTGTTAACGATGTAACGTCATCTTCTTAACAACGGAGGATAGCGATGCATTCTGCGCGATCTATCTCAAGATTGTTAAGTCCGACTTACGATCAGCAAAAAACATTCGTAAAATTAATGTACAATTTTCAACGTGTACGCAATAAAAGAACATACGTATTTCGTGTTCCCATCATTGTTTGCCCGCTAGAAAGCGTCTTTACTCAGTTCAAAGCGTACTGACAGTTGTTTTGGCCCTCCCTATGTAGATGTGAGAAAACTATCAAGGGCAATTTTGAAAACTAAAAAGCAAAAGAACCCTTTAACTCGACTGAGACAAAAATTCTCTCTCTCTCTCTCTCTCTCTCTCTCTCTCTCTCTCTGGGCTATTAAGGCGACGACGTCATCCGCAAACGGTAAGTTGTTCAGCCAGACTTCCTCTATTTTCAACCACCTCTCCTCCTAGTTTACATTATGGAAGATTTCTTTCAGTAGACAGTTGAGCAGATTTTTACATGGAGAGTCTTCCTGTTTTATACTTTTTTGATTTCGGATTATTGTCCCATTTTAACCAGACGTACCCACCCCTTTGAATTTACATTTCTTCTATTATTCTTATCAACCTCCTTGGAACACTTTGTTTCCAGGAAGCTTCCCACAGTGCTGGGCACGAGGTCGAATCAGAAGCCTTTCGAAAGTCAAATAGCAGTATATTCAGGTTTTGATTAAATTCAGGCGCTACGTTTATCATTTTTAGGTTTATTTATCAAACGTGCAAAAATTTATTCCGTGCCGCGATAATTTAATTATGCCGTGAATTTATTATGTGATTTTCTGATAATGATGGGATTTTATAAAATTTATGCGCAAAATATTCTTCAAGCGTGCTGAAAATTTCTTCCCGTGAATAAGTCTTTTTCTGATGGTCGATTAAATGGCACCCAAATAATAATAAGCAGGAATGAAAGATGAAAAAAAAATCAGTATATTTTTCACAAGTACGGCGGAACTGTCCGCCTGAAAGCCGAATGCTGTCAGTGAGGGAGCTGCTGGAATACTGGAATTAGGGTTATCTTATTGCCGAATAATTTAATTCGAATATCTTTATTTGGTATATGGAAAATATACACTGAAGTGGCTGGAGTCTGAACGCGAAACAAGTAAACTGCTGCAAAAACGAGATCAAAATTATTTGCTCCCATAAGAAATATACAGACGTATTCGACACGTTTAAAAGGAATTCTTGAAAATTGATGGAGAGTGAAAGTTAGTTGAAACTGATTCTTCGCGCCTCCAGCTACAAATTAAAATGATTTTCAAAACGAAATGGCAACTTGAACACTTGTATAGGCAGTAAGACTGATATTTTCTCCCCAAGCAAAAAAGGAAACGGACTATCGATATTTGTTCCATTTTCAATTACAATGTGTCTACAAGAATGGAAGAATATAAATTCCAGACTTTTTCCAGATACTTCTGCAATGACCCCCTCCTCTTAGAATGTAAATATTGCGCGTAATATTACCTTTCCATCTCGCCAATGCTACAAAATCTTCGTGTTTAGTGTTTCACAAGCACTTTTTGTACAGTCCTGTTATTTCTCTAAGAATCTACGATTAGCTTTTTCCTCTTTCCTTTTTTTCTTTTTCCTCTCCATAATTTTAAATTAAAATTTCCAAACAAACCAGAGTGCGCTGCAATCGCTCCAAAATAGTTCACAGTTTCTCCAATAGGAAAAAAGGAATTTCAATTTTTTATTTATTATTATTTTTTTTTTTGGTGCACGTTTCAAAGTAATCGCCAGCATTTCATCTACTCCCGATGAAGGCTTTGAGAGTAACATCTCGTTTGCTCAGCTGGGAATAAACCAGAAGGAGTTATAAACAACGATGCAACATGCGTAATGTCATTTCATACCTAAGTAATTGGCCATCGTTATTCCATTGCCCTCTAGTTCACTTGTTTCGCCGTCTGTGTTCACCGATTTAATTTTCCACTAGTAAAAAAAGATGGTATCCATCTCCACTTCAAAATCTCCTTGAAGTTTTTAATCCAAAACTGATATAAGTAGCTGAACCATGGTGTCTACAAGAATGGAAAAATAAAAATTCCTGACTTTTTCCAAACTTTTTTCCCCTTCTTTAAACCTTTACAGTATAGACAGTATATATTTATGTTTATACTACTAGACGCTATGGTTAAAATGAACAGAAATTTGAAGTAGATTTTTGGGTGAAAGCATTAGGAAGGTGTTCACAGATATATGTTACAGTCAAAGTAAATAATCGGTCATTTTACATATTGCCCGGCCAATCTATATAATGTCTAGGAGAAATTGACATTGTGTAGAATCCCTTTGTCAATCTACACAATGACCACAGTCATTTTATAGAACATCCAGTAAAAATTGGTCAATGTACACGTAAAAATTGAATGAAATTGAAATCAGAAAACACTGATGTACAAAAGTAAACAAAAAATCAAGTAAGTCTACTCTCCTGTCCAGCAATGTTCACGACGTTGTACTTCTTCACTAATGAATAATGTGCAGGCTCTTTTTTACAGGTCGCATTTCGCAAATTCTCTTTGGCTTTCTTAACCTCACATAGGGGAGACCTGGGAACAGTGTAACACTCTCCGTCCATTTCGATCTTTGGACTACAAATTAATTTTGGATTCAGACTTTAGCACCTCACCTGAAAGATACAGCCTTTGGCTACATTTTGGTGTTATTACCGCCTGAAAATATTAAAACCTGAAGAATCTAGAAATTATTTTATCCATGTACTTTTTTGTTACACTGTACCCTAGTACCTGGGCACAGTGTAACACTGCCAAAAAGTTGATAGGGTAATCATTTAGCTTGGAAAAATCCAGAATTTTTTAAATAATGGACCCAAAAATCTTTTGGTACAACGTATAAACTACAGTTTTATCAAAATTAGCGGATACCGGGCATATCAAAATGTAAACATATCAGACATGGCAGTACACAGACGTATGGAAAAAAGAAATATCTGCTCTTATACAGACATATGGAAGAAAAAAAATACTGTTACACTATTCCCCATCACTAGGGCTGCCAATTTCATGTAAAAACATATTTTCTTGTATGGAACCTGATTCTGTATGAAATAACTTGCACTGATTCATCACAATGACCGTTAGGTCTCGGGCATTATACAGAATATCCAAAAAAAGGTGGGCATTATGCAGAATGACCGGGCAGTATGTAAAATGTCGCAATTATCTACTTTGACCATAACATATACATATAAATAAACAAAGCGATGAACTAAGTTATGAATTATATTTCTCCAAGTGTACGAGATGAAAAATTCCAAACTTCTTAAAAATATTGTTGAATTTCCTGACTATTTACAAACTTCCTGACCTACTTTCCAAATTCCTGACTTTTTCCAAACTTTCCAAATTTTCCAAACCTGTAGACACCTTGTGAACAGCCATAGGCGAAATTTATTACCAACAGAAACTGGAAAAGGCTTTCATAGTTGTACAGGTGTATTCCTTTTTTGGTGCTTTTTAATCACTAAACTCCCCAAGGGATCTCTAATATGTAATAATAATATAATAATAATAATAATAATAATAATAATAAGAGTTTTTACTTTCACTCAAATTATAATTACGTTATTATTACTTGGAGTTTTTAATATACTCGAAGATAATTCCACAACAATGTCCTATGAAAATTTTTCTTTCAAATGTAACGCGCGAAAAACGGGAATGAATGAATGAATGAATGAGTGAATGAAAGAGAAGAAGGAATGGAAGTTCGTTTTTCGGAAAATTGTTATCACAGCGATGAGTCCATTCCGTTAAGCAACGAGTACTCTACTCACTCGATGCTTGTGAAATTTCGCCGAGCGGAAAACAACGCAGCAACTCTGGTTCTCATTCTCATCGAAGTTCAAACTTACTCGACTTTTGGTCGTTCCACCTTGAACGTTTTTATTGCGCGAACTTCTAATTTAAATAATAGGAAATTTAAAACTCGCCGAACTTCGCTTACTACATTTCGAATAATGAAATTGGTTTCGCATCTTGAGTTGTTTTTGCTGGCTACGAGTTAACGAATATTTATTTCTAAAATAATACGTGTAAACGAGTAAACAAATAAAAAAAAATCGCGAGCGAGCTGTCCAAAGACACGAGATCAGCTAAGTTTAATTTTTCAATCTTACTGCCAGTCATTACTCTTCGTACCGTTTTTTGTTCCTTTTTTTCTAGCGTGAAATACGAGAAAAGTTATTGTGCCAGATAAGTAATAAAGCGTCATTTCTGTGAAGTTAAGAAGGCGTTCGCAAAGAAAATGAGTTCGTGTTTCGCACTTTATTAAATTTTTCTTAGACGCGTGCGAATAAGTAAATATGTATGTACAGAGAACACGAACAGCTATACTCCGAAAGGTCAACACAAAGCGGGGCGATGGATCGTGTATGTACATAGGGTCAAATGAAATTAACGATTTTCTTTTTCAACAGCTAGATGAGAGCATATGTAGTATGCAAGTTTGTCAGCTAAAGAAGTAGAATTTGTGCTGTGTATTGCTCTTGCACCTGTTCCCTCGTATGTACTGGTATGACTGGTTGGAGAATAAAGTTACACGCTTCATCGTAAAACTTTAAAACTTGGTGCATACTATGTCGCTTTCGAAAGGCGTAACGACTAAATTCAGAATTGGGGTTCCCTTTTCCGGTCCGTGTGGAACCAAAGTTGGCGAAAACGTGAATCAATGTGTCAATATTAGAGTTTATGCTACAGTTCGCATCTTTATATACACGTACATATGTTACCAGAAATGTCGAAAATGACGGAAAATTTAAGAATGCCTAGGCAATAACATCATTGACGCTGGATTTTAAGATAGAGCGAGAGTAACTAAGAAATAACATAGACTCCGTAACAATTCAGAAAATCTTGAAATTGACTAGGCCCATTCATTAATTCCTAATCAAGAGCAGGCAGTGTCTCGTATACCTCGGCGTACTAGTTCTTTGCGTATATACCCGTAGTTTCGTCTTATCACATCTTCTGGGCACATTTGAACATACAAACGTGGATTAACTGCATTTTGCAATGACTACAGGTATACCTACCGCACCAAATTAATACTTTCGTTATAACATTCGTGTAAGCTACATACCGTACTCGTACACATTATCGTATTCAAGTATCCAAGATCTAACAGTAATTAATTTATTCTAAAGTTTAAAAATATGGCAGATGTTTCCAATATGCGTAAAAAATTTGATGACATACTGGAAGGTTTATTAAAATATAAGCGACTCGATAACAATGGAGAAAAGAAAATGTCAAAGAATATAGAACGGTACGTAATAGATACGATATTTTAACTGTTGATGGTAGAGAGAGAAGTTCATAATACCAATGGAAGGTGGAGCTGAAAATGTTTTATATTACGTGACAAATGAAGACATGTTCGACACGTACTTTAAGCAGCTCACTCATCGATTGGACACGGAGGAGGAGACAGAATACTGAAGGAATTGAAAAGGAAGAACTGCAACGTTACGAAGGAGATAGTCATGGCATATGTTCAACTCTACATCAACTGTCAGAAGAAATCGTCTAATAATAAGAAGGGGATAGTGACAAACCCTATTATGCACTCTGCTTTTAATTCTCGCGCGCAATTGGACCTTATTGATACGCAGAGTCAATCGTACATGGATTATCGCTTTATTATAATATACCAGGATCATTTAACAAAATTTGTTCTGCTCAATCCTCTGAAAACGAAGCGAGCAGAAGAAGTCGCCAGCAATCTCTTACAAATATATTTGACCTTCGGTGTCCCAGCAGCACTCTATTCGGACAGCGAGAGAGAGTTTGTAAATGCAGTCATCGATGATTATCATTTATCATTGTATTAATCAAGTCAAAATCCAAACGAAATTCTGTAGATACGCCATTTTTTTACAAGATTTTCGAGTACTCACTCCTCCCTCCACTCAAGAAAACCTCCTTTTCACCCTGACCAGAAATGAAAGATTGTTATTCTTACTAACGTAATACAAGCATACATATGAGAGCATAAACTATATATATATTTTTTTTTTTTTTCATTTTTCACTGCTGAATCATTCTTTGTGCTTAATATTGATAGTGCCTACTACCACTCCGACACTCACAAGACAGCCTAGGCCAGCTTTACAATCTTATAAATTACCGAACATAACATTGCCTAGTACAATTAGGAATACACGTTACGTCCTAGTCATTATGGTCATAACCTGGTCATTTTGGGAACTCTAGCGATGGACTAGGCGTTTTCGTAATTTCCGAATTATCAACATTTCCGGTAACATACATTATAATACATATTGTTACGCACGCGTAGCTTGCGAACCTCTAATTTCAGATAGAAACCCGGCTTGTCGCACTACCATCATCGCTGGCAACTATAGTCACACCGAGGGTTGTCTTTTACACCCTTCTGATTACATCACGACTGGGGGAAGCGGTCACAGTTATAAACTCGAACGGATGACCGTTCGAGAGTCACTTCTTATCGCGTCGAGGCTCCGAGATATAGTCTGCTTTGGTATACTCCGCTGCGTGCTGCATTCAGGTGTCTGGGGCACCGTTGCGGATATTCAAACCGAAAATCTTCGATACTCTCCCGTCGTAGCATCCAGATGTCTGGTGTTCCGGGACAGAACCGTCGCAACGCCTACGACCTTTGACTTAGCAAGGGTGAACTACGCCTCATCGTAAAGCCGTCCCCGCCCCTGTTATTCGTTTGTACGTACTACGTTAGGTGAAAGCCTAAATACCGTTGTTTGTGGTACATACTAAGTTAAGTGAAAGTCCTAATATATTTTACGACTCCAACCCTTCCGTTATCCTTCCGCCAGCGCTGATGAACCTCGCACCTCGACTTCAATGTCTTACAACCTCCGCTGGAGGAAATCAGATGTAACATCAGGAAGCTTGCCTAACGCAACTATTGCAACTTCCTCCGGTGTAACAATATATATGCGCGTACGTCGTAACATGTGAATCTTTTAAAGTAAAATTGAAACTTTTCGGATTTTCCATAAAACTCTATCCAACGATACCAATATCTCAATAACGATTAAAAAAGAACGTAGTTATTATGAAGTTGCCATTAGGTATCGACATGTGAATTGTTATTGTGTTTATTATTTTCATAAAACAGGCGAACTTTTCGCGTTCTTACGTGTAAAATTTACATAATTGACATATTTATCAAACACTGCGAGGGTTTCTTAATCACTAAATTGACCTGTATAATTATTTCCCCAAGCTCAAAATTTTGGCAAGAAAAGGAGGAGGTAAGACGGCAAAATTTTTATACAATATGTGTTATACCTACATATTATATCAACTATCAAGTTTCTAAGACAGTTGCTACATTCGTTTTCAATATTTTTCCATCCCAATTTTAAAAATGTACCACCAAGGAGCGAAAGAGTGACTTGTTCATAAGTTTTACGAATTAAGTATATATAGTAATATAAAAATCAAATACTAGGCTTCCGAGGTTACTAAACTCATTTCTGATATTTCGTCCCTTTAGATGAAAACTGGTACAAGAGTAAAATCAACATTATCGTGTTTCTCGTGAAAATGAATTTGTTACTTCATTCAAAAAGTCAATAAAATATAATAAATTTACGAATTATGGACTAAGTGTGCATTTACCTTTCAGTACAAACATGAGAACGACACATCGTACACTTGTTTCGAAGTTCACAAAAGTAAGCCGACTTATAATGGTAACCTCGGCCACTCGAAACGTAGAAAGATCATGACAACACTGAAGAAAAGTGACATACCTGAAAAAATAATAGAAGAATGATGCATTAGAAATAATAATAAAATGAAAATAACACGTTGGGAACAGGAAAATTGTACGTTTGTAATATTTCCACTCATTTTCTTAATTTATAGCTGATGTATAACTGAGATATAGTTGGGGGTCTCGATGACCGAGTGAATAGCACGCTGATGGTCTCAGAATCCGGAGGTTCCGTGTTCGAGCCCACGTGGCAACTTGCTACATTTCGACCTAGGCCGGGTTTTCGGCAAGACAAGAAGAGGGCTAAGACAGCCCTAACAGCCTCCCCGACATTTTTGAAGAAAGGCTCGAAAGGGCCGATTCCAGGGCTCGGGTTGAGGAATTGAGTTGTACATGTAGTTGATGAGAGAATGGCGCACAAATACGGAGAACAGTAATGTGAAATACCAGACATTCGACTTATTATGGGTCCTAACTAATCCCGAGACCAAAGTGAGTAAAATTCGAGACAAAAATGTGTGAAAAAGAAAAAGAAAAAAAAGTAGTACTTTATGCTGGGGTGAGTGAAGAGAGGCAGCGCGTCCGGCCGTGGGGGACCTGAAAATTCCAGGCGAGCGCTCAGGAAGTGCTGACCTCAGTCAGTAAGGAACCCCATGGTGGCCCTGGTAGGACGCGCGCACCGTTCCGGCACGTAGAAATGGGAGCTCGGGCCTGGCCCCAAGGCGTCCCTTCGGTCACAGACGCGATACTTGAAAGGGTAGTTCCTGTGGCCGGGGGTGCGGTGTGATAGGGGCCACTTTGACATGCATAGTACTTTATGCTAGTTTTCATCTAGGGGTGTGGTTTATTTGCTCTTACGTTCAAAATGATGACACTGAGGAGAAAATTTGATACAAAATTTACGTAAAATGCGTTATAGGTATTAAATGTTGGAATCTTAGAGCAGCTTCAATCGTCTTTCATATTCCTTTGATGATCTGGGTTCGAAATGGCGGTATTGTAGGAGTGGTAAAGGAGGATGGGATTCTCACCATCACATGCCAGTACGTTATACGGATGCCAAATATTTTTGGTTTATCGAGTTTCCTTATTTATTTTCAACATTAAATCAACTCTAGGATTCTGGGTTCAAAACGAGACAGAACAATTTTGTTCAGTGCAAGGGGGGGGGGGGTAGAAGAGTTTTCTGCAAACCTTTTCGGCAGTTGGTCAAGTTCATCTTCAGTTGGCAAAGTCGGATATTTTGAACAATCATTTTCAATTTGGAAAATTAGGATCCTCACCCCACAAGAAACCGCTTTAGTAAGTCCCGTTCGTCGGATGTTGGCGAATGCGGTTTCTGACGCCCAACTTTTCTGGGCAGGGTTAATCGGGGTAGTTTGCCGCTGCTTTCCCCACGGTTTGTGGCGTCAGCCGATCATTTTCAATGAATTTTAACAGGCGAATTTTGTCAAAGATTTTAGAAATAATCTCCAATCATTCCAAACAATTTTATCAAGAATCATCGAGAAGTATCTCTGATGATTTTGGAAAGTTATCCTTGGAAAAAATTTTGATGCTTCTCAGAGATTTTCGTCAAACATGTTCGGGAAACCCCCCAATGATATCTAAGGAATTAATCAGAAATCTTGGAGAAGAAATGTGATGATTTCTGAAGAATTTCATTGGAAATATTCAGAAGAAATCCAGTGTTTTCCAAAGAATATCCTCGAAAATCTTCGGGAAAATTTTCTCATAATTTTGAAGGAATTGCATCGGAAATTTTTGAGAAACAACTCCGATAATTTTCGAAGAATCCCATCGAGAATTTTTAGAAAAAATTTCCAATGTTTTTCAAGAAAGTTCTTTCTGAAGAAAACCTTCAAGAATCATCGACGGTACTATTCGAGGATTTCCGATAAAATCCTTTGGAATAATTGCAGAGTTCCCCTAAAATTTCCTACAACTTTCTCCTAAAATTATCGGATGTTTTTCCACGATGTCCGATAAAACTCATTGAAAATTATCGGAAATTTACCCTTAATATTTTCGATAAAATTCGTCGGAAATAATCTTTGAAAATCAAAGGAATTGTCCCAAATATTTTTCATGAAATTCCTTGGAAATAATCGAAGGCTTTTTCTGAAGATTTTCGGTACAATTCTTCTAAACTCTCGGTGTTATTTCCCGAATGCTTTCGATAAAATTCTCCAAAAATTATTAGAAACTTTTTTCGAAGAATTTGTATGAAATTTCTCGGAAAACAATGGAAATTTTTTCTAAAGATTTTCGAAATGATTGGAAATTTTTCGCGAAAATTTACAATGAAATTGCTTAAAAATCATCCGAGATTTTTTCCGAAGATTAACGATGAAATTCTTCGGAGATTATCGAACATTTTTCCAAAAGATTTTCAATGAAATTCATCAGAAACCATCGGAATTTTTCTCCGAATATTTCCCATGAAATTCTTCAAAAATTGTCAGAAAATTTTCTCGAAGAATGCTGACGAACTTTCTCGGAAACATTTGAAATTTTTTCTAAAAATTTTCGATGAGATTCTTCGGAAATTATCGGAGTTGTTTTTCGAAGATTTCCGAGGAAATTTTCAGGAGATTTAGAAAATTTTTCCTGAAGATTCTCGATAAAATTCTTCAAAAGCCATCGGAGTTTTCCCCGAATATTTCTCATGAAATTCTTGTCGAAGAGGCCGTTCGCCTGGCGAAACAACGTGTGCACCTGGTTTCGCAAAAAACTAGTTCTCCTATGGCGGAAGGAAAACCGACTAACCCTGTACATGTAATCTTTGACTTATACTCGTAAAGTTTACGAATGAAAGAACATTTTCACCTTGTAGTATTGAGAATGAAGTTAAAATCGAAGGAATACATACTCGTACGTACGAGTATGTATTCTTAAAGAGGAAGTTCTTGTGAAACCTTTCACTGTATCGTCGACCACCCCATAAATGCATGTACGAGTCATCGTATAATTAGGCGGACGCGATAAACACCTTATTGCCGACTCGACGGTTTTGTTTAACCATAAAATGCATAAATCTAACAAGCAACCGCAAATTCGCTGAATTTTTGTCTACGTTAAATCAACGCGGAAAATTCGCGTCTATTATGCTCTAGGCTGTTTCACGTGCATCGTGACGCCCCCAGAAGCTCGAATATTTGGGTTTGAAAATTTCAGTTAGTACAAAGCGCATACTTAAAGCAGATTACCAACTTGGTTGACGGTTTTCTTATACCAGTACTACAATGTGTACTCCGGTATGCGGTATGCGGTATGCGGTAATTGAATTATAATAGCTCCGTCAAAGACGGCAGGCAGGCAGGCAGGCAGGCAGGCAGGCAGATGATAGGTGGTGGCAGGTAGACTACATGTCGCGTCGCGTCGTGTCGTGTCGCAGTCGTGTCGTCCCCGCCCGTTCATTAACTGTACTCGCAAAAATGGCGTATAATTTCGCTCATAACAGCTGACAAATGTTTTGACACGAGGAAATATAGCTAGGCCGGAGTGTCGAGTGTTTTTCATTCGTTGTATCAGATATTCGTGAAACTATAAACTAGGTACCTACTACATTTTTTGCTTTTGTTTTTCGCAATCGAGTCAATTCACTCGTCAAACAGGAATACAGTAAGTAAATGTAGCAATACTGAAACTCTTCATTTACAGCGGAGAGAAAGAGAGATCACTGAAAAAGTGAATTCGTACCATTATAAAATTTCGTTTGTGAAACCAAGGTATTGGACAAGGAAAAACCGAGTCCTATGGCGTTTGGCAAACTGCGAACCAAATTTAGATAGTTTCACAACACTTTGTAGAGTTTCGATTTTCAATTAGTCTTGTCAGAGGATTAAAGAGTAATACGGAGTTATAAGTATCTAATAGGTTTTACAATTTTACAATATCATGAATAAGAATTTGAACGAGTTTTATCGAGCTTTAATACGATGGTAATTTCTCTTAAAATCCTAAAGAGTCTAAATGAGTCCTATCACCCATTAAAGCAATGGTAATTTGTCTTAAAGAATTTGAACAAAATTTTACGAAGCTTTCGTCAGTATTAAGGCCTTTAGCAGAGTCTTACAGAGCTTCATACCGCGTTTACAAGACTCAACAGAGTACGTACCTAATTTTCTGACAAGAGTTTTAACGAGTCTCAATATTTTTAACGACCTATCATCATTTTTTCTAACGCTATGTACTCGTGTATCCTGTCTTACATTCCTCGGTTCCTACAAGTTGTATTTGTCGGGATTAGGACTGAGCCGTTGAAAATACCGTTTTGACGCTGAATTTGGAGGGGAAGAAACGAATATTACGGACGAAACATTTTGAAAAAATTAATTCGAAAAAAATCGTGACTATTTCCAGGTATAACAAACTACACTCGATTGAAATTATACATTCTGCGAGAATAAAGCTTCAAATAGACTAGTTCTCTTTCAATGTACGATCAAGACTCCCCTTTTTCAGTTGCTCAATTTTTTCCAATCAGTACAGTTCCACGCTTCCATTGATTTACACTTATAAAATTTGTCGTTTGTTCCGCGATGTCTGAACGACGCTCAATTTTCAGGAAGAAGTACCTATCTACGATTTTTCTCAAATTTCTCCAGACGCGAGTTTGAAAAAATTAGAGAAAAGACGAACCGTTGTCTCATCGTTCTATTTCCGATCAAATTACACAGTGCGGGAAAAATGTGCGAGCCCATCTCGAACTTTACCTCGAGTTGTTATTACGTGTCGCTCTGGAATCTGCGTCTGACTAGCCCCGGCTTCGTGTGTTACACGAGGAGTAGGTACAGACCGGTCGAATTCGATTTCATTTCTCCGCCCGAAGTAGTAAAATAAAGCCCATATCGAAAAACTGAGACGTCTCGAGGTGCGATAGTTTACGACAACAATGTAGGAGCGGAGCAAATTTTACGATTTCTAAGCCATTTTTATCATTTATCCTCTAGAGCTGTTTCTTTTGCAGCGACCTTTCATCTCTTTTTTTTTTTTCAACCCCAAATTTGGCGAGTCCGATTAATCCACGTGCGATCAGTTTTCTCTTCGATACAGTATTTATGAATTTTCATCGTTTCGTATACTCCGATTATTAGTATTTCAATTATTAGCGAATTTGATTAGTTTGAACGTGAATCAAAACCGGCATTGGTTCGACGAAGGAACAAGAGTGTTTCCCCGCAAAAGTGAAACATGGCCTTCGTGAATACTACCCATTTAAGGGACAGTACTAGGGAAGCAGACGGTGGTAACTATACGTACGGTATCTACGTTACTATACACACTGTTTCCACAGACGTGAACGAGATTTCTGTAGGTACGTATGTGAAAGATAGCAGATATCCAGCGAGTCGAGGCCAGGTATCCCATAATCATTATACGGCCTAAGCTGCAAAACTGGAAAAAATAATCTCGTGAAGCGGGGGTGACGTCACCCGATAAAAGTGGTAAAATGAGAAGGAAAACAACGAAATGGGCACGCTGTCGCGCTCATGTGGCGTCGTGCTCCGCATTTTTTGTTTTCACAAAATTAAAAGAAACTGCGGTTGCTGTAATTCCGGCTCTGCGTCCGTTTCTCCAAAGGCTTCGAAAATTTCGCCTGCTCACTCGACACAGACGGAGTAACTTTCTTAGATGTAAGTAAGTATATTTAAACATTTTCGAGCGTTAACGAGTACGAAGTATACGAATAAAAGTACGCCCGTAGACCACTAAGGTAATCCTAGATAAATATTTAATCGCGGAACCGTATTTTCTCATCTAAGCCGACTGATACGAACGAAAAAACAACAAAGCCAAACTTCTTGTTTTGTTAAAGATCGCAATAACATTGCCGAGTCTACGTCAACAAGAGCTGGCTATTCGTTTCGTTAAGACTAAATTCAACTTTTTAATGAAAATACGTCGAAGGTTCCGTTGCTCTTCTTCCGTTCTTCGCAACTCTACTTTAAACTGTTGAGGTGTTAGAAGAGCGGAACTGAGAGTTCATTTCCTACAAAACCACGAGCATACCGAATATATTGTACCCTTTTAGATCAGCAATCACTTTCCCATCTTTTATAGCCGTTCTTGACACCTTTCTCACGCCTCTCTCTCGATGTAATTAGCTGATTCTTTTTTTCAACTTCAGCTTCAGGTAGCAGCCAGTGTGAAACGGCGAGATTAACCAAGTTTAATTGGAAACTTGGCTTAACATAAAGCTTCTATTTTTCAAATCTTTCGTAGTAATAATGTATTTGGTATCATTTCATCGGTCAGACAGCTTCTTCAATACCACAGAAAACAAATCGATCTGATCGCTGAAAGACACATCGACGACCCAACAAGTACAGAGAATCGACTATTCAATTTCAAATAACTGACTTTCAACAGGTCGATCAATGATTTGCGTCATTGGTATACAAAGATAGACATAAAATGCCATGTTGTTGTGTACAATGATCAAGAAAGACCCACTTATTGAGATATCAAAACGTTAACTACCGCCCCATCCGATAATTTTCTACTCAAGATAAGTTTCTGAACTCTCCCGTACTTCATTATTTTATTAACGGTAAGGGTTATTGAAATGATTATACACAGCGTGTATCATAAGATTCCCCCGCTTATTTTTTTATTATTTATTATTATCTCTCTATATATTAAAAAAACAAAACTCCTCCTCCCTCCAAGGAGCCTGATAGCTAAATCCCGGCCTTCGTCTAAGATATAACAGACATAATAAGACATAAAAATACATTGACATAATTACCCATACTGCGGGTTGCCTACCTAAAAATCAGAGAAATTGCAGGGGCAGATCAGCTACTTTCAAGAACATAATCTGTTTTAACATAAAAGATCTCCAAGTTTTAAGACATAACCGACATAATAAGACATAAAAGTACATATAATGACACAATTACCCATAATCTCCAAGATCTCAAATCGCTGCGGGTTGCCTACCCTGTTCCTTAATTGCTTAATTTTCCTGGGGTAGCCTACCTTCAGGAGGGTGTTTATGGTTGTGGAGGAAGCTCCTGAAGGGTGTGGAGGGCCCTATGGGGGCGTGGGCTGAGTTATTATTTTTTTAAAGAAATCAGATAAATACGGGACAAACGAGAGGATTATCAAATGGTAGTTAGATCGATGCGGAAAAAATGAAGATCTTCGAGTGACAAACTCTAGTTCTTTTTCAAATAAAAATTTCCTTTTCTCCGGAAGACCCACACATACTTCCTTCTACCTTACGAATTATATTAAAATTTTTTTTTTAAATGTACTTATAAAGTATTAAAATACAGGTACATTGGATTGCTGATTACGATTATTATTACTTTTGATTCAGTTCCGATTTAAGCCCAGAAATCCCTATGATCGTATGATCTGGAATGAGCAAAATTGATCTGGCTCACAAAATCGAACCAAATGCATCGAAATACGGACATTTTAAGTCACTAATTACAAATACTGCATCAAATTTTCACTCTATTTCCGTTTGAAGCTCAAAATCTCAATTTCAAAGCGGTAATACGGTTTGGAAGATCATTCGGTTTCTAAACCCAAGAAATCTGATAGGATATTCATAATCAACGATTAAGAATATCCCAATTCCGATACTTTGTTCGATTGATTTTCGAAGTTAGATTTGACCATTTCAGGTCCAATTTTGACTTCTAGGACCCAAACCGAGGTTGGATCAAGACGCTGATGCGATGTATGGAATCAAAGACTCGAAATACTCCTATTTCGATACTTTGTTTAATATCACTCCATTTGAAATTCCAAAGGTAGTGTGATCTAGTAGTGTGCAGAAGTCCTTTCAACGGAGAGGAAATTCTTTCACTCAAACAGAAACTAGACCTTGCCATCTGAAAATTCTACCAATCCGACTTCCCATAAAAAAGTAGTAGACAAGTATACCACGTGTAGTCAGATCTACTCCACTAAAGTTTAAATGAAAGATTCAAAATAACGTATTAGTAATTTGGTCTCCGGAACTCTTTTACAGCGAAGCGTCAGCGTCGTTTGCCTTCGACAACCCATGTGTCCTTCTTTCCCTTTCGGGGATACGGCTGAGTTTTCTTTGGGCATCCTAGATCTCGCTTCATTTTTCTATTTGTTCCTATTTCTTGCTTTTCTTTTTCGACTTACTCCTACGATTATCTTCTTCGGCGTTTTACAAGTTTTCGAGAATGTTCCTCCAACACTTTCCCTCGTTTCTCTATCGATGAGAGGTTGACGCTGCGTCGTGGGTAAATCAAAGTTGCGCTATTAGGCTACCTTTTCGTGCGAAGGTCATCTTCGTGCCCCGGTTGAATTAGAATAGAGCATTCGCTCCTTTTCAAAACAGCTCTCTGTACTTATAATAAATAATAATTATTATTATTAATATATTTTTTATACGTAACTACTCATTTTTTCCACATTCTAGCACCTGTTGGATTCGTTCTGCGTCTAGTGTCTCATATTTTGAGTTACGTAATTTAAAGTCCGATCAGCGCCTGTTGGAATCACTCTGTGCTTGTACACGAAAAGAGTGTTCCGTAGTCATTGATATGTAAAGTTTGGTTTTCGAGATCTTGGTGACCTTCACGCTGCCAACAGCAACGCTCAATCGAAGTTGAGGTGGTCAAAAGTCCCATTCTCCGGTTCCTGCACACTGCCGTCACACCGTTCCGTTACCTATGTCGAAAACTACGAATTACGAGTTGTCATCGTGCTTATGATCATTATCGAGTCTTACGAACCGGGTATTCCACCGCCTACACAGAGAAAACGTTTTGTACTGTATGTACACATGTACGCATTTATAGTATCAAACATGCACGCGAGCAACGAATGCCCACTGATGATTTACCATCCAATCAAAGACACAGTCGTGACCATACTCAAACAAATTCCAGGTCCTAGTAAGATTTAATTCCTCAGGTAAGTATTCTATAACTAACTTGAGCTAGTTTCGTTGGTTTTGGTATGTTGGTGTACGCCTATAATTTCCCTAAGGATGCCACAGTATAGTCACAGCGCTGCTCTAGAATACATGGCAATAGTGAAACAAACTTTTTTGGTTTTCTCATTTCACAGAGCTCTTCGAATCGAAAATAGATTAGTCACCGCAAAATCCACTTCTAAATATACGAGTTTTCCACGTTTTGTTAAAAACCAACTTAGGTTTCTTCGTTTACATATCAGATACTACAATTATCGCCGAAGAGGGAAAAGAAATTGCATTATTAAAGCATGCTAGCTGATACAAAACATACGGACACGAGAAATTAAATTAGTTTATTTTACCCGATATGGTCGTATATTGGGTATCGGGACGCGGGAGACACAACGAAAAGACACATGACTAGGAGAGTGATAACACGAATTTGCCATAATTGCCGAATAAGAGATGCCATTTCCTCTCTTTTAACGACGGGTCGTTGACGATAATGTATCAGCGACTCCTTGAAAATTCTCAATTCAGTCACGAATCGGAGCAATTTCCGAAGTTGGAGAGGCTATTCTTGAACAATCAGACGTTCTGAATTGATTTGGAATTCACGCAAAGTCAAGTAAAATTTAGGCGTGGACGCTGGACGTTCTTTACGCCCCGTCGCTACCTAATCAGTATTTTGTTTTTCCCGAAAACATGAGCGGAAAGTGAACTTGGTCCACAATTGAATTCCTTTTGTGATTCTCAACTGTTGGTTTGTGAATGATGCGATACAGTGTGTATTTCATGTAACATGCAGGTAGCCAATATAACCTGACGTTTTCTAATTTTATCGTAACACTCGCTCCGTTGACGGCAACATGCAGATACCCGAGTACTCAACCAAGGGTGCGAATTCGTTTCCAAATTACGAGGTATTTTTAGGGCGATCAAACTCGTAAGATAGTGGGTAGATGGCCCGGTATTTCTCTTTAATCAGGCGATGGTATTTTTACGTTAATATCGACGAGAATTAGGTATTTTTTGTGGGTGTACATAACGCACCGAAGGGCGTTCGTCAGAATTTTCATGTTCACGTCTAACCGATTCGTCTTCCAAAGTTTCTCAATGTACCGCTGATAGACAGGACTCTGATGTTTATCGTGGTATGTGACTACGTATACGTAGGTTTGCGGTGGAATGCTTTTAGCTCGAAACTATCTATCTGAAATTCATCCGGGTCACACGAATATTCGGAACGTCCGAAGTACAGTAGGTGTACTAATTGCTGAGTTGGAGTCGCTGACAGTAGCGTATCTAGGATGAAATCATGGGGGGGGGTTGACCTTTCAATTTTGAGGGTATTCCTAAAATAAGAAAAGTGTTAAATGAGCATATTTTTGTTATTTTTAGAGCGTTTTTTTGGCCATGAGGGATGAGGTGAACCCGCCCCCCCAAATACGCCACTGGTCACTGATTTAAAATTTTGCATCAGATTTTTGAACTGGGCCTCCATTTGGAACACAAATCCAACATTCTCTTCACAATGAAAAGCAACGTCGCAAATATGAGCATCTATAATCCAAGTTTCATCCTGAAGGAGAGCGGATCCATTATACTTAGCGAATACAACTAGTAAGTTAGCAGAATCATAAATGAGGTGTCGACCTGTCAACTTCGCTTATGCAGACATACAGGTGTTTTACGAATTAGTCCCCCCCCCCTTGTTTTTAATCGAAAAGAAATATTTTTTCAGAATAAAAATAGAACTCTGAGAGAAACAACTAGAAACACAAAAATCATAAAACCAAAAATTAAAGACGACAAGTACCAATAAAAAAATTCGCGAACATCACAAGAAATGCCCTAAGGTGTTCGAGGACACAAAACTGAACAAACTAAAACAAAAAAGATAATACGATGTTCAATAAGACGAAATCATGACCAGTAATGACGTATTTACGGGGAATTGAGTATGCAATTTCACACGCATACATACATAGTATTATTGGTAATGAACAAGACAAGGTATACACGTATAAATCCATCATGAAACATAATATGTGACCCTGTGCCGAAAAAACGTTATTCGTGCGCAAAACGCAAACATTGACAAAAATGCGAAAAACAAAAGATGGATACTAGGAAATGATCATCGATAAAATTGCGAAAATACAAAATAATGAAATTTGCTGTTTTGATTTCACGAGTTTTGTCGTTAAGGTTGTAGAGCAGATCTTGAACTACCCAAGCCACTGATAAACCGAAAGTTGATATCCTGCCCACCAATAACGTTTTTTCGGCACAGGTCACATATATTGCATGTAATTAAATAGTAATCGTCAGGTTCATCGCTACGAACTTAGTCAACCCATTTTCGTTATTAAGCAGTGTTGTATATAGATCGTAACAGGTTATATCACGTTTTATGATAGCTAATTGATTGCACGGCCTCTTGCAGTTTTAGTACGTCATACATACTTATCTACTTTTATTCGATTGTGTAGAAGAATAATCAGTCGTAATACACACGTTAAACGAGCTGCGTCTTGTTATTATTTTCGCCTCCTATAAGCACGCCACATGGTGGCAGCGGTTAAATAATTATGTTTAAAACTTAAACAAGAAGTTGAAATTTTCTTCGTAATCTGGCAAGGGCCAAAAAGTTTAAAAGTTCTAAACGCTTGTTCTCACTGATGGCTATTCAATTCGCAGCCAATTCGCGAATTAGATTTTACCAGTGAACATTTAAAACATTACCAGGTACGTTAATCTGCCTGAGTACAAATTCTGCGCGAGTGTTCCGCGGCGGTCCGTTTTTCTTCAATCATGCCTGCCGATGGGGACGGCGGAGCAGCTATAGCCAGTTCGACTGAGGCGTACAAACATCATCTTGAGCCACCAGGTAAATTTTCGTTTTCACCTACCGAGTGGCCTAAATGGAAAAGGCGTTTCGAGCGGTTCCGAGTCGCGTCCGGTTTAAAACAGTCCGCTGAGTCCATCCAAGTCAATACCCTCTTGTACGTCATGGGTGACGACGCAGAGGATATCTATGCCTCATTTTCATGGGCCCGACCAGCAGATGCCGAAAAGTACGAGTCCGTTATCGCCAAATTCGAGACGCACTTCATACCTCGTCGTAACATTATACACGAGAGGTATATGTTCAATCGTCGACACCAACTTCCGGGTGAGAGTTCCGACAGTTTTATCACCGCTTTGTATACCCTTTCGGAGCATTGCGAATATGGGCAAATGCGCGATGACCTCATTCGTGACCACATCGTTCTAGGAATCCGCGACGGAGATCTAAGCAAAAAGATGCAAATAGTTGCTGATCTAACCCTCGCCAAAGCTATTCAAATGGTGCGCACTCACGAGAGTGTGGAAAGGGAAGGTCAACTTCAGCGCGGCGAAGCGAATTCGTCATCGGTCGATCGCGTCAATCGAAAGTTCCAGAAAACACCACCCAGGTCAAATAATGCGGAGAATTGTTCTCGCTGTGGTAACGAGCCACACTCGCGGAAGCAATGCCCAGCAGCAACGGCCAAATGCTTGAATTGCGGTTCAGTTGGGCACTTTGCTAAAATGTGTCGTTCGAAAAGCAGTCAGTATAGCGGTTCTACGCCTCGTCAAAAACTGCGTGGCAGTCCAAGACAACGTCGTCGAGTCAAAGCAGTAGACGCTGACTTCGAAGGTGAGTCCTCCGACGATAATTCTTTTTATATCGGTCAAGTTCGAAAATCCATCCGTCACGTCGAATCAAAATGGGTGTTTACCGCCAAAATTGGCGAGGAAGTTCGAGAGTTCGAAATTGATTCGGGCGCGGATGAGACAGTAGCACCACCATCGTTTTACAATGAGCAGTTCGAACTGCACAAGCCAGAAGTTCGTCTAGATGGTCCAGATGGACATCCTCTGCGCATCATGGGTATGCAGAAACTGCCGATTACATACCGTGGTACTACCTCCCTTCAGAAAGTCTATTTGGTACGTAACCAGAAATCCGCGCTCTTGGGAAAACCTGCGATAGAAGCGTTTAATCTTATTCGTCGCATGAACCGAGTTGAGAAGTCCGACTCGAGTCGCCCAGAAAAGCGCTATAGTGATCGTTTTAAGGGTCTCGGAGAACTACCCGACGACTATAAAATCGAACTGGAAGACGGTGCAAAACCGTTTGCAATTAAAGTTCCACGAAAGGTGCCAATACCACTTTTAGACAAGACTGAAAGTGCGCTTAAAAAATTGGTTGACACTGGAGTAATTTCGCCAATTACAGAACCTACAGATTGGGTTGCGCCTTTAGTAGTAGTACCTAAGCCAAACAGTACAGTTCGAGTATGCGTCGATTATACGCGCTTGAACAATAGTGTAAAACGTGAATACTTCCCAATCCCTCCAGTGGAAGACACGTTAGCAAAGCTGAAAGGTGGTAAAATTTTTTCAAAACTTGACGCAAATTCCGGCTTCTACCAAATACGATTGGCCGAAGAGTCAAAGAAATTGACTACGTTTTTAACCCCTTTCGGGCGCTACTTTTTCAATCGACTACCAATGGGTATTACGAGCGCCCCCGAACATTTCCAGTCGCAGATGCAGAAAATTCTCACCGGCTGTAAGGATGTTGTTTGCCACATGGACGACGTGTTGGTATGGGGAGCAACGGAAGCAGAGCACGACGAAAACCTCACAGCTGTCTTCGAGAAGCTCCGAGCAGCAAACATCACACTCAATTCCGAAAAATGCCTGTTCCGCAAAACAACACTCAAATTTTTGGGTCATATCATCTCGAACGGCCAAGTAGCAGTTGATCCTGAGAAGGTGAAAGCAATTGCCGAGATGACTCCGCCAAAGGACAAAAAAGAGCTGCAGTCACTCTTAGGTACGTTGAATTTTTTAGCTCGTCATATTCCAAATCGATCGGAAAATCTTGAACCTTTGTATGCGCTACTTCGTAAAAATGTGCCATTTTATTGGGGCCAAGAGCAAGACGAAGCCTTTCAGTACCTAAAGCGAGTACTTAGCGCAGCTCCGGTCTTAACTATCTACGATAAGACAAAACCGTTGATAGTTTCGTGTGACGCATCTTCCTACGGAATTGGTGCAGTCTTACTTCAGCAGGATGAGAATAAAATCCTGCATCCCGTTTCCTACATCTCACGAACGCTGTCCAAGGGAGAACAACGCTATGCTCAGATCGAGAAGGAGCTACTAGCAATCGCATGGGCATGCGAGAAGTTCAATAGGTACTTAGTAGGTTTGCACTTTCAAATCGAAACCGACCACAAACCACTGATACCTATTTTGAAGACTAAATTTTTGGACGATTTGTCACCTCGTCTTCAACGTTTGCGCCTGAAGCTAATGCGCTTTCAATTCGACGTGTCGCATACTCCGGGCAAGGACCTGGTAACTGCAGACCTACTATCCCGCAAACCTGTAAGCTCGCCACAACCAAGTGACGAAGCACTCCAGAAGGAACTACAGTCCGCTACTGTTGGTTCCGTTAAGCTAGTTCCTGCTTCATCGAAGATGTTAGGTCGTATTCGGGACGCACAACGTGCGAGTAGTATTGGTCAGCAATTACTGACGTTTATTCGAGAAGGCTGGCCAAGAACAGTACCTGACGAACTAGTCGAGTATTGCAAACACCAAGCGTCGCTAAATACGTATAAAGGCCTCATTTTGTATTGTCAGCGAATATGGATTCCACATTCGATGCGCGACGAGATCATAAAGCGCCTACATTCGTCTCATATGGGCCAAACTAAGATGCATTCACTGGCTCAAACATCGATTTGGTGGCCTGGACTTCGCGCCTGCATCACTAAAATTAGCGACAGCTGTACACATTGCGCTCAACACCGTCCGAATAAAAGTGAGCCACTTATTACCACACCCCTACCCTCTGACCCTTGGAGGAAAGTGGGAGTAGACTTGCTGAAAAAAGAGACGAAATGGTATATTGTCGTAATCGATTATTATTCGAAATATATCGAGTTGAGCCACCTCCCTCGTCTTGATACTCGAAATGTCATTCAGCGCCTCGAAGTTATTTTCGCACGTCATGGGATCCCTGAAATTGTATTCACCGACAACGGCACCCAACTAACATCAGATGAGATGCATCGATTTGCAGAAGAGTGGGACTTCGAGATTATCACTCGTAGCCCCTCTTATCCGCAGGCAAATGGTTTAGCCGAAGTAGCCGTCAAAATTGCCAAACGCGCCTTAGATACTTCATCGCCTAATCGAGCACTTATGCTGTATCGAGCAACGCCTAATTCACTAGGTTACAGCCCAGCACAACTTTTAATGAATCGTCAAATTCGTACGATAATCCCTGCTATTGATCTAGGAAATCGTATACCTAAGAAGAAAGTTTTGCACGAGAATCATGAGAAAAGACGACACCAGATGGAGCATCAATTTAATCGCGCGCAAGGTGCCACTCCATTACCAGAGTTATCACCCGGCACCAAAGTTTATATCGAGGATATTGGTCGACATGGAGTAATAATTCGAAAAAGATCCGAACCGCGTTCATACGATATCCGGTTAGACAATGGAGCTATCCTTCGTCGCAACAGGAAAACCCTACGTTGCCCAAAACGTCCATCTTTGTTCGATCCTGAGATCTTCAGTTTCGACCCTGAGATCTTCGGTGCAACACCGGCAGATACGCCGCAGCAGCCGGCTTCGACAACCCCGTCGAAGATCCCGAAGCCAGTCTCGAGGTCGCCGGGGAAATATAAAACTCGACTTGGTCGTACCGTCACCGAGCCTGATCGTTTCCAGGCCGTCGGCCCTCTTCGCGATCGTTCAAAGTCCAAGTCGTAAATTTATTTGTTTTTATAAGTAAATACTTTTGAGGGGAGATGTTGTATATAGATCGTAACAGGTTATATCACGTTTTATGATAGCTAATTGATTGCACGGCCTCTTGCAGTTTTAGTACGTCATACATACCTATCTACTTTTATTCGATTGTGTAGAAGAATAATCAGTCGTAATACACACGTTAAACGAGCTGCGTCTTGTTATTATTTTCGCCTCCTATAAGCACGCCACAAGCAGAACGAACCGAATCCGGGTGACAGTACGTTCACGATTCCGGTATTAATTTACCGAACGAATTGCCTTTGACCCGAAGATAACGTATACTTCTTTCTTCGGTGACGCCCAAGGTCGCAAAAATATGAAAAATGATAACGCGAATCCGAGAGGAAATTTGAATGCGTTGCGATGCTTAAAATTAAATTGAAGCTTATTTGAAAACCTAGCCGCGATCGTGAATCGCATCTCAGATTAATAAACATTTTTCCACTCTCGCCGACGGGGTTGCGAAACGTGCCAGAGAGAAACATGAGCCGTTTCGGAGGGGACTGGGGCGTGGGAAGCTATAAACAGAAGTGCGCCTGGTCATGCACACGCTGACTCGGCTATTTTCGCCTTCGATGACAATACGAGTATTATTCATTGTTGTGTCTCATACACGCATACGCAAGCGAACACTCCACGTATGCCTAACAATGGCTATTGTTAGCTTCTTCGACTGTTCCCGAAGAATTGTTCGCGTCCATCGAGAGAAACGTAGGATGCAAAAATTTGAAACGGAGACGGTATCCAACATCAACTAGAGCCATCGAGATAAGATCCGGTCCTGACCGGAGGGAAAGTAGAGTACGGAATAAGAACCAGTGAAACAGAATAAAATCGGAAAAATATAGGTATTTCAAAACCCAGCCTGTCGCAAAAATCTGGGCTCGAGGGAATTCCCCTCTCTTTCGTCAGGCCCCGTATCAATTCGACACCTCATTTTCAAACAGATTAAGCTGCTCCGGCGCTAAGGACGCTTCGATTATAAAATTTTTGCAATACATCATGCAGGTAACGATCGAATTAAAAATACGAGTAATTAATCCCTCCTCTTCAAACTTCGAAGAGAAACACACACGGCTTGAATACACGGGACGGACATCGCAGAAATTTCCCGTTCGTTGTCTCTAATCGATTCTTTCGTAGATTACTCCAAAATATTTTCGGCAATGGGTTATTAAAGAGATCGTTGGCCCAACGTAGGTACAGCTCAGCTGGCATTATTTTCAACAATATGAACATCAGTCCCGAGACCAGCTCCGTAACGTGACAACTTTTCCTAAGGGTACAACCTGGGATCAAAAAATAAATAAAAAATATAAAAAAAAGGAAAGGAAAGAGAGCAATTTACTGACAAGATATCAAAAGTTTCAACCTTTTTCTATTTTATTTTTTTATTAAAGATTTTTAATATCCTAGAAGGATTATAATCTCAAATTTATGAATAGTAAATAGGTATACTTTATATACATATGCTGGTTACGAAGATACGCTGAAGTTGACTCCGGTTTGGGTGATGAATTTGTAGACGAGGTTAAGGGCAGTTTGATTGTCAGTTAGTATCATTTGGAGGTTGTTTGGTAGTTGTAAGTTCGTTCGTATTTTTGTCTATTTTCTGCAGTCAAGTAGTATATGTCTTACTGTTAGTTGTTCATTGCAAGTTAGACATTTCGGTGGTGGTTCTTTTTTCAGGAGGTGTGAGTGGGTCAAGGTTGTATGTCCTAGTCGCAATTGGTTAATAGTAGTTTCTAGTTTGCGTTGATTTTGTTGTATTGTTTTCCAGGGATATATACATGGTTTTTGATTTTGCGGAATTTGTTGTTCTGTTGTACGGTCCATTCGTGATTCCATTGTTTTATGTACTTGTTATTTATTTGTTGAGTGCGGGTTTTTAGGTTGTGCGTTGTAATTGTTACTACAAATTGTAGGTTGGTATCAGTTTCGAGTAGGTCGGTTTTGTATCTATGGTATACGTTGTTGTTTTGGTTGTGTTCTTGTGAGGTAAGTTGTTTATTAAATTTCAATAAATATCCAACGAAGTATCAATGGACGGATGGACAGTTTTTGACCATACAAAGGCAATGACTTAAATTTACAAATCTTAGTAATTTACACACAAGGAATTTAATTTGCACTAGCAGAAGAAATATGCCAAATATAGGATACTATTTTTCTTCTCTAATCGCTTATAAAGAAAAACTTGCCGTACGGACAAAATCTACGAACTTTTCTTTGTTTCTGATGGATAAAATTATCGAATATGACTACAGATAACAATAAAAAGAAACATTTAGACTTTCAATTAATGGCCCGTAATTTCTTCTTTTAAACAGACTTTTGCATGCTTGCCTCCCGTTCCTAAGTGTGAACATTTGTAATTGAATTTACAATTTTCAACCACTGGGTAGCTATCAACTACTGGCACGGTATGTATTTCGTGAGTAGGCACATACTATATCAATCTACCTATTACTCTTACTGGTCACTGATCGTCGCTCGTAATCGAGAATATACATACGTAGCGAATAGTTTCGAGAGAAACTATAACAAAGTGCAAACTAGAATACAGCAGAAATTGGTTGTAACGATGTGATTTTCAAGTCCGGCCACCGGTAATACATACCTACAAGAAAAACAATATCGGGTTGAGCGATGAATATATTGGTTATAACGATGACCCTTAAGCATCGTTATAACCGATTTCTACCAAGGCCGGCACTATCTCACTTTCTCGTGTGTAGCAAGAAAAATTTATTAAGCCTGAAGCAAAAAAATTATTATTATGGTTACTGTTACGAATACTGAATGTGACGGTGCGACTGCGAAAATCCACGTGTAGCAAGGTTGCACATGAATTTTTTCGTGTGTAGCGAGTACTACATAACTTCTACAACTGGTGCCGGCCCTGATTTCTACTGTGTATTTTGTACCCTGTCTCACCACCCCGAACCAACGATGAAACAAAATAACTACCGGATGATCTTTCAACCGCATCAAATAGGTAACACGATAATAGCGTGAGGAAATAAGCAGACTCGCCGAGCAGACTACAGAATGCGATGTTATTGTCACCAGCTAGAGAGCGACTTGCGAATCGCGTACTTAATTAATCGTTCGCTCCGCACGTTTGCATCATCAGCGAGAAGACAGGTTGCGTTGGCGCGGCGCGGCATAGCATCTAGTCGTTGGTGATTACGGTATCCATTGATAGAAACCAGCAGAAGGGCCTTGTTCATAAGCAGATCTATATCTGTACAGACAATCAATCGGCTATTAAGGCACTATCGTCACACCAAACTACATCCCTGGTGGTGGCGGAGTGTGTTAACCATTTATACACCCTCGCTCCGGAGAACCGTGTCACCATACTATGGACACCGAGACACTGCGGCTTAAAAGGGAAGTTGATCACTGGCAAGCTGGCGAAGGAGGGCATAAAAAAGGAACTGGCAACATTCAGACCGTGTCTTCCTGGGTGACCGGAAAATTGTTCGCACGAAAACTGATCGCATACGAGAATTGATCGCACGAGGAATGGCCGTGTGAGTGACTTGTGGATGGTGAATTGCGGTGTATTTTGTACGCTGTTATAACGTCAAACGTCGTACATTTAGTATGGGGCACGTGGATTAGCCACCCTCATCGTCGAGAATGACGAGCACCTCAGTTTCCGTTGGAAATGTGAAATTGTTACCACGCTGCTTTAAAGTCCATGTCTAAAACCAACAAACTCAGTGGAAGGGTGGCACACCGGTTTCGGGGCTACGCTTAATGTCGTGCACCATAACATCTTCAAATTTATAGAAGGCATCCACCGGGAGCAATCTCTAGCGGAGGCTAACGTAGAGCACATAGTAGCGGGTGACCTTCTCCCTAAGAAAAAGAAGTATCAGGACAGTGCGGTCAGACTACAAAAGCTTGTGGAATGCTGTCCTGGTACCACTGATAGGGAGGAGAGTGATGACAGCGACGGGGATGATGAGGGAAGGGAGGAAAAGAGCATCTTAAAGTACTTAAGAGGGTAGCTCATAATATTAGTCTACATTAGTAAATTTAAAAAAAAAATTATGCATATTGAAAATAAATTTTTCTGGTGCGAACAATTTTGCGAAGAATCGTGCGATCAATTTTCCCTGCTTTCAATTTCGTGCGGTCAATTTTCTTGCGATCCATTTTCGTGCGAACAATTTTCAGGGAACCGTCTTCCTGTAGAATACAGCGTCATAAAATCCAAAGTTAAGGCTTGGATAAGTAAACAGACGGAAATGCACTGGCAGTTGGCCAGTGGCATGAAAGCCAGCAAAACACTGCCAAGTTCCTGTTAGAGATTGACAGGAAACGTGCAAGGCTCATGGTCGGACTACTAACTGGTCATGGGGCCACAAAACACATGTGGTGTAAAATAGGGGTGGTGAAAAGCGACTCCTGTAGGTACTGTGGAGAAGAGGAAGAAACCTCGATTCATATCATATGTTAATGCCCAGCAACAACCGGGACAAGACGTGAAGTACTGGGACTAAAGTATCCAGCACCCAGTGAAGTCAAAGGGATAAGGCTCAGTAAAATTCTCACTTTGGCTATAAAAAAGAGGCTACTGAGCTGCTCCTTAACAGAAACTTGAGCAATAGTGCAATGGACTACAAGGTCTGAGCACTCGGCGCGTACAGCGTCACCTCATACAAATGAAATGAAATGAATGGTATTTAATTGTGCTCGCTATATGCAGTGTAAGAGTACATCCAGCAAGATACGAGTACCTACACGAGAAGTCGAGTGGACTGTACAGTTTACGATAAATAAGTGTGCGTTCACATTTCCCAATTCCAGCGAGATGCAGCGCAGCAGCGAGTTTAAATCATTCGAACGCGCTGTATCAGTGCAGTGCAGAGTCGTCGTTGCGCGTATAGGAAACGAACGTGGGAAAGCTTTGCTCGTAAAATTGCTCTGTTCTCGACCTGCTTCTCGTTTTAAGCACTAAATAGGTCTACTGAGAGGTAGCCATTTTACTTCAACAGTTAAGCCCAGGTATACGTATAACCTTGCGAAAAATGCTCGAAAACATCGTTTAAATCTATCATATTTTTTTTTTTTAGTTCGTTAAATGTTCAACTGAAGAAAGAAAAGAAAAAATTGTGTAGGCATAAGTATACTTAGTTTGAATTTCGTTAAATGCTTTTCGACTTGGTGTAACGTGACTCCAGAGTTGGTATTCAGCAGCTACCCTTTTGGCATTCATAATCGAGAGCTTCTTGGAGGAGTCTTATCCTTCCTTCATCAGCAGCGTCGGCTTACTGTACACGTGTAAGTGAAGGCCGAACAGTCCCATCGGTCCGCGTGCGAGAACGGCACAGGAAACTGAAGAGGCCATTGTAAACTCATTTTGAACTCGATTCGTACGTCGACGATAAACTTCGCCCATATGATCAACGTTTACGAGAAACGTGTTTCGTTTTTTCGAAGAATTTCTTTTTCTTCGTGTGGGCTACCGGCTGCCTACGTTTTTTCGAACATCGTCGCTCGACAGTTATACTAGGTTTTGTTTTCTTTATCGACACCGGCTACTTTCGCAATAACATCTCGCATTGCGAATGTGCTCTACCGTCTCAGAATGGAGGTGTAGATGAGCGCTTTCTGGCTGTGGCTTAAGGAATAGCTGCTCCACTTTCATAAACAGCACATTTCCTTCATCGGCAAGTGCGAACTACAGCCAAATAAGAATATCGGGAAAATCACGATTCACGGTGCTTGTCTCTTCATGGCAGTTAACATAGATTTTTTCGGTGGAGAACGGAGGGGTGCGCAGTTTTCTATTTTAGTTAGTTCTGAACCGAATCGCGATTCAACTAGCGATTGTTATGTACGCGTACTCTGTCTACTCGGGCGAGGGAATGCTTCAAGTACATTCGAGCGTAGAGTAGCGAAACCTGGACTCGCGTTTCGACTGTTGCGAAGGTGGGTTACCTTACATTCAACTAACATGAAAAATAAGGGTAATCGAACCAACCTCGGCAAGTTTGCTCCGCGACAACAAGGCTAATTTTGCTGCCCGAGCATTCTTGTTTTTTCACTATCCGCGGTGTATACTTTACTGAAAGCCGATGAATCTCACCTTTTCTCTCGCTCTTCCTTTTTTTTTTTTTTTTTTTCGCTCTGCTTCAATTCTATCAATCCTTTCGCACTGTGTGCACTTGACTGGAAACCGACGAGTCCCAAAGCTTCCTGTTAAAGTGCTTTAGGAGAAACCAGTGAACCCCCAAATCTCTCCGAACTTCTTGTAGTCAGTTTTCCCCAAGTCACCATTGCTAGTCGGGAGTAATACACTGCGTTTCGACAGTTCTTCGCCTTGTGCAGCGTTAGTACGCCAACTGGGGAGCCGCCTCTTGATGCTCTCTCTTCGTTGTCTGTGACACTCTCGCCGTAGCTCGCGGTCTTGCGTGTTTGTGTTTACAATATGATCCGTGAAAATATAAGAAATATCTTTACACAACATCCCCCACAGCGTGTTTTTAAGGCTCCATACTCACTATGCACCCCGTGAGGTACCCTGCCGTTACTCCAGAATTCAAGTTCCGTCGGAAAGTGCGTCTGGCTGGCCCTCTGCGGTATTGAAACGTAACAGGATACTGTGCGAAACAAGAATTCTCGTAACATACCAGAAATTTCTCGCATATGAGTGAGCATTTTTTGTCTCACACAGCGCAAAATATACAAATGTCTGTCAGACTTTTCGCGTGAGGTTAGGCATTTTCCAGCGTAATAATAAGTTTATGGAACTTCTTAGTTGTATTTTGCCGGGCAACTACATTTCGGATTCGGATTTACATTTTCCTGGCACATCTGAGCCTGAATCGAAAACCAAGCTCGAACTCCGCCCCGAATCCTAGTTCGATCTTCAAGAATCCAAATACAATCGAATCGTGTACATCCAAAACCCCCTTTTAAAAGAACCCAAACTCTTGAAATTGGAAAAGGAAGTACATGAACTCGACCACAGTTACATTGGGTGAAGAACCGAACCAGGTCTCGATAAACATCGATTTGATTCGACATCCATGGTTCATTCTGAGAGCGTTAATTACGTTCTAATCGCAATCAACATTTTGAACAGACGGAAACAGCGTAATGACAGATTTACGGCGTTTTAAGTATGCAATTTTATCAACATTTCGAAGTAATTCGAATACATGGAATATTCACGGCGTTGCAATTATGCAATTATATTAACACTCCTGCCATGTTGTTGCTGTATTCGAATACGAAGTGTATACTACCTATCTACTTTTTTTATGATGCGACGTCTTGATTCAAAGTCACGAACATTTTAAGGGTGGATAGAAAACTTTTTAGATAGATCTTGACATTTTTACGTCTTTAATTTGGAACACAACCCGAAAAAACGTTACTTTCACGCGCCACGTTAATAATAATAATAATAATAATAATCGATGTTAGGAGAGCGTATGGCGATACGTCTTCAACAGTCTATGAGTAGCGTTTGAACTGGAATAGAAGGATGCGAGGATTCGACTCCGTTGAAAACTTAAAAATCTCGTCATTAGATGTCTTTCTTCAAAATAACATAATACCATATTGCACCGTCTGTGTCTCCGCCTGGTTGCACTCGCGATGCCAGCCAGCATCCAGCAGTTTCATCTAGGATGGTAGTAAACTGGCCGGAAAATCCGTACTTTAGTATTCGTCGAACAATCTACAGATAAAAGAGATGAGTCGTGTCGACTCGACTCGGTTTATCTCTTCTCATTCCTTCTGTTCGCCTCCTCTTCAGTATCGGCGTCAGCGAGAAGGAAAGAACCAGAACTCGTTTCGCTCTCGTAGTTGAAGGGCTATTCTGGACTATCGCATCGCATCGATACAAGCGGACTGTAGGCAGGTTCAGGCGATCAGTGGGTATAACATTGCGCTCGTCTGAGTAAGAAAGTGAAATTCGTGGATCGTTGCCGAGCAGACAAAAGAATTTCCCAATTTCTGTCCGTAAATAATTCCTCACGTCCATTTTCATACCGACAAAGTGTTTTTGCGAGCACTCTCGGTACCCTAAGAGAGGACAAGGCGCGGTGATGGTGGTGACGAAAATAAATCGAATCGATTAGACGGACCGCATCTAAATTCTATTATACGCGTGTATCGTTTCTTTTTCTCGACTGTCTGAATTATTCGGACCTATTCAGTTTTGTCGAACGACGCTCAACCGGTGTACATATTACATAATATGTATAGGTAGGCTTTTGAAGAGATTCCAGTTCGGCTCTACTATATTTATGTCTTTTTCTGCCGAATTCACACGACTCGATCTTACACCTACATTATGTATATTTGTTTATGTATACGAGTGGGAAAACGCGAACACATCGTACTTTCGTATACGTTCTCGATTCTCTCCAGTCGTCCTACCTCCTCCATTTCCGTCGTCGGTTTTATTTGCACTCGAGAGCGTAAACGCGAGCATAATCGAATGACGATTTGTGGCGCAAAAGATAAAAGATTTACGCGTCTAGTTTTTACGATTGCATCCCCATTTCGGCAAAGCCGGCATCGCGGCGACGATGAGGACGAAGACGACAGTGACGTCTTCGTAAATACGAGCTGCTTTATTATCGGCGAGAAAGAGGCTATTTAAATTTACATCTCGAAAGAGCAAAGCTCAAAAACCAAGCCGCATTATCGTCGACGACTTTCGGTACCTGCTGAAGGGCGTTCGCGTACAAACTGATCGCATTTGGAGCGAAAGTTGGCCGTGATTACTTCCCCCCCCCTCTCATTAATAGACGAGGGGAAGTCATTTTCAGAGTATTCTTTTTAAAGTAGCCGATTTCTGATAATACGTCGTCGTAGGGAAATGATTTTTCACACGAGCGGAGTTACCGCGCTGCGAATGCGGCAATATGAAAGTTGAAACCATTAGATTATCTTTTTGTTATTAATTGTTGAAGATGCGAAGTTATGCCTATCAATTTCCGACTCATATCGCGTAACTGAAAATAGAGTTTTATCCGTATTCATCTACATTATACGGGTGAGAGAAATAAACAGAACAACAACTAGAGAAAACTTAGACATTTCACACACACCAGTAGCAGCACACGTATTATTTAATGAAACTACCGCTACTAATAATTACTAGAAAATTATAACAGAACACCAGTGGTTTCCTTGCATCCAGTTCACCATTTTCCCCCTTTTTTTGTCATGATAGAGGAATGAGTAAGCGGTTTCAGAGTAATATCTACGCACAAGGGAGCAATGAAAATGTTCTATGCTATCACTAGAAACCTTAATTTCGTGCGATGAAGCAAGATAAATGGGCAAATCAAAAGATACAGTAAGAAATCACAAAACAAACAGAAAAAAAACTGCTATCAAACGAAAAATAATCACTTTTATAGTGAATCTGCAAAAGATAGATACAGGGAGTAATGAGGACAAGACCTAATATTATCGGTAGAATTGGCCAACAAATGTTGAAATAATACCAGTACAAAACCAAATAAAACCAGAATACACCGAAACGGGCAAAAAGGAGCAACAAAACCAAAAGAAAAAAAGCCAAAATGAATGAGTACAAATAACAGACGAGCGAAAATATCAAAAATATTCTAAGCTGAGTTAAAAGAATATCTATATAATTTTTTTTTTTTTACCGATATTTAAATACCATTAACACTCCTTGTGGGCCATGAAGAGACACATTGATTTTTCAGCAAAATTCGGTTTACTCTAGAAATTCGAAAAACTTATTAATTACTTGAGTTCTAGCGCTCAAAATCTTCATACCTTTTTATCATCACGCTAATAACAAACTGATTTCTGTTATTATCAAAGATCAGCCTCCTATTCAAAAATTCATAAAATCAGACATACGTCCGCAAAGAATTTGTATGACTTCACGATAGTACGACTGAACATTTAAGCATAGATGCTGTACCCTTCGTTATTCAGTATACGAATCTTCCCTTGTTCTAACTGGGTCGATTGAGGAAACTCGCTGGTAATCTCAGAAAACACAATAAAATGGAGGGCTCGTTGTGATCTCGAAAACATATTTGCTTTCGAAAGACAGCTGAGGAAAAAATGACGCACTTGGCTCGAAAAAAGTCATCGTTTCATTCAAAGTTGCGTGATACGAAAAAATAAGATAGAACGGGCTCTTCCTTCTCCAAATCCCGCTACTCTCCCTTCTCACCCGCCTCCCACACTACTTTTCTCTCCCCTCAACAATTCAGTAATGCGCTCCCCACCTCCTTCGTGATACGGCACAGTAGATCGACTGGTCAAGTCAGTCCACTCGCGATAAATAATATTAGCGAAATAAAGGAAAAAGACCGGTATCAATTAAAGCTGTTAATTTCAGGTTCTCCTCACTATAGATTTGGTGCACTCGGGGCAAGTGTATAAGAACACACGTATACGTGCACAGATACACTACGCATTTTTGTGGGTCAATTTCTGTCCCTCCTTCTTCTTCTGCCGTGATTTCCAGAAAAAATGTCTAATCTGCCTCGCGTGAGATGGATATAGAAGCCGCAAATACCGTCGTAGTTGATTTTACAGCTGAAACCGTTAAATCCGTCATCATTCTTTCCGTTTCTTTCTTATTGCTTTTTTTTTTTTTTTTTTCAACTTCGCTTACCTACTGTCTCCTTAGCCTCATTCTGCAAAGGCGTCGACGAACGCAATTTCACGCGTACGTACCATAATACGTATGTATAGGTCTATAAGTCAGTGTAGGTTCATATATGTGTCTCGGTACCGAGAGTGAGACCGTACGTACGCGGCGCACATATACTTGTCGACAAGCGGACATCGCTATACATTGCCAGCTAAAAGCGAAAGATCACCGTCCAAAAATGCGTGGAATGCCGGCAAATAAAAACACGGCTGAAATTTACGGAAAACGATGAAATTTTCGTGTCCTGTAGACTCTTTGGCTGGCTTAGTCGCATACTTCCAAATACGCAGGACAGAGGGTACAGGGTGCAATATACGACCTCCCAGAACGGCGTCTCGAATTACGCGGCCGCGAATTCAAAACTACGTCGACTACAGATGCGGCGAATTTGGTACCGTAGAAGTGTTGACAAGGGGACCGCGAATGAAATTCCCTTCGCGTTTCAGCTCGGTATTTGTTAGCCTCGGATCGACTTTGGAAATGGTTGTCTACCTCGGCTTTTGTGACTCTAAAGTCAAAGATTAGCACACTCTCACGCACTGTGTATTGCACTTAAATCCGAAGAAAGTAACGCAAATACCCGCTTCCTATTTCACATACGAAATATGAGAACTGTCATCAGACCATGCTTTAATCGTTCTCGGTTGACAAATGCCTCCCATCCCCCTGAAATATACGATGATTGACTGGAAACTCTGTGACATAACTAAACTCTAATTTCAGCTGTGGTTTAGTTTTCAACTTCCGAATACTTTTCTCTTTTTATTGATTTTACTTATGCATGTATAGACAAAGTATTTACGAGTAAATAAGTGTGGAAGAATATAACAATAGTGACCCCGGAATCTTGAACCAGTTGGGTACCCGATAAAATTTAACTCAGCTGGAAAATAATCAACATCAGCGGGCACCTCGATTCGCCAATTTATACGTAATTTGTAATCCGTTTAATGAGAACAAAATAATTTGAAATACCAGCGACTGATTCAATTATTTTCAGAAATCCTTCGACCCTAATATAAACAAAATTTTAAAAAGTTGAAAGATTCCATGTTTTAATTTTTCGGCTATTCGAGTGGTCGCCACTCCTTTCTCTGTTATAGGGATACCAATGGGGATAAATAACTGGCCCAGTAAAATAGAAATTTCAGCAGTAAATCAGGCATAGGCAAAAAAGGGCGTATTATCAGTAATTTGAAAGCAAACGCGCAGTAATCTGCGGACAGTAGAGAATTCTATATAAGCAGTAAATGAAATTCGTATGAGCAGTAAAAGGACATTTTTGCATGTACTTTAAAAAAAATTCTCGTTATACTTACATATTATTGTATATCGATGTTACTACTTAGTACGTACATATTTCTAATTCGTACGCACGTAGTTTTCGATTACCTACGCACTTATCTTTCCTGTCTACATCTGCTCGGACTATAAGAAATCTACCCTTTTGTGTGCAGTAGTACTGATTATTTCGGTGCGCGAAATTCCATGAACATGTGTAGAAGTTATGTTATTGCCACTTCATGTAGTGTGATACAGCTCACCGGATTTCAACGAGTATTTAGCGTGTGTACTTATGCTGCTCGATTGATTACGTGTTCAACTGATCATTTTTAATACTGTGCACCCGAATAAATAGTGATATGGACGTTACCTATGTAGAAGATTGTCATGTCGAAGAAGAAAGTGAAGACAATTCCGATGAAGATTACGAAACTCCGCCAAAAAGGAGGAGGGGACCAGGACGGGTATGGCTGAAAGTACGAGACTTCGAGAAACCTGGAGATGCCGCTCGTACAATAGATCAATTTTCCTGTGACGTATGCTAATAATCACGATCGAAATTTAATAACGTTTTTTTAATTACTAGAATTTTTTTACTTTCAACTGTCTCTTTTTACTGTGCGTTTGAAATTTTACTGCAAAGATTACAATTTTACTGATCAAGTTAATTTTTTACTGGACTTTTCGGTTTTTACTGTTCATTTGCAATTTATACTGCTCCTTGTACATTTTTACAGTTTTAGCGCCATTTTTACTGATCATTGTATTTTTTTTTACTGGGCCATTAAATCACTCCCTATACCAATTAACAGAAAATCGGAAAACGAATAATTCACTTTTCACGTAAGATTAATATTCGCTTTTCGTAGTTCGAACCCTATTTTGTAACTTTTTCGGCTCTCCCTTTGTTGTTTTTTTTTTGTTTTTTCTAGTTGGTCGAGTCTAATCAAATACACACTGCTCTTAACATAGTTTTATGGAGTTTTATTCAGGTCTAAATAACGCTTAACGAGTTCTCAAGAAAGTCTCGACGACGAGTCTCCGTGAATTTTAAGGAGTCCTAATTAATCTTAATCTCAACATAGTCTCGCGACGACCTTACTAATGGTGTCGTGAGTGAGTTGCGAATTGTTTTACATCCAAAGGTCTCGCATAATAACGCGGGCCTAAAATTTTATTCTTAGCACCCTCTCTTCCTCCTCGTTCACAAACTTATTCTTCAAAAACAGTCGTGTTTGTAGGTTCTATAAGATCCACGATTATGTAGTCATCGAGGAAAAATTGACAAATGAAAGCCAAATGTCATCCGTACGAGAATGCATCGGAGCAAAAGAAAGGTAACTTCGGCAGCTGTCCAACAAGACGCTAAAAGTTTTAGAGTCTATCGACGATGAGCCAGTCCTATATATTCTGTGTAATACTGGCAGGACCCGAACAGCTCTTTCAGTGATCTTTGTCGTGTCCTATTGTCGGTTTTATACGTGAAATAAAAATTTCGGGATAGAACTACTTACACCCCAAGATGTGTGAGCAAAATCCACGTTTCAAAGTTCCGCATAATTTTTTTCGACTCGCAAGTAGTACTCCGAACTACAGCTAATCAATCATCCAGTACACCCGTATCCTTCTAACAAATGATTTCGGCTATCGATTTAAGTAGGCTGGAGTTATTCGCGTGGAAGTTCAGGGACCAAATTTCGATAACACCTGAAATCACGTATTTTCGGACTCTAATCGATATCCCTTCGATATCTGTGAAGCAAAAAAACTGCAAGTTTCAATTCCGAACAGTTTGATCTTGGAAAATCTTCTCGCCTCCAGTTTTCGCGCTACCGAACACAAACTATTTTACTATGGCAGCATTACGAAGCTTCTCAAGTCTATTTGTTCCCGTAGTTCGCGATCGTATACCTACTGAGCGAGATTAAAATATGAAAATAAGTGCACACGGAGGAGTACTAATACTTCGCGCGGTAATTTTTAACCGGCCGTAGATTCGCGCGAATGCGAAATAATATAAATATTTCCCACGGTGCGATAGACAAATAATAATGAAAAAGGGGTTTACGCTATTCGAGTACTTAAGTAAGGCGTCGACGAAGAGCGCCATAAAATAAATAGGTGTATTAGATTTTATAGCAATAGCTGCCATGTTGAATCGAGAATGTAATAAACGGGCCCGGTTACAATATTTCTAAGAGTCTATTTTTATCATTTCCTTTCTGAATTAACTGGCGAACGAAGGTAGAGAATGGCTCAACTGTACCTCGCACTGATGTCGAACAACTCCTCGAAATTGCAGCCGCATTCAGTTTCAAATTCTTTCTAGCCGCCACGCCGTATTTATTTTTATTAATAATGATAATAAAAAAAAAAAATTGTCACCGCACACCTATAAGTATTACCCAGGCTACCTGAGTGGTGCTAACTGATACTAGGCGACGATAACAGAGACGAGATACAGATACAAGTATATTAAGCTCTGTCGGCGTTCTTGCAATTACCAGACTACAAGTATAATATCGAGTGTGGTCGTTTAAATGCGACCACAAAATTAGCCGCAGCATTTAACGACTCGATTTTTGCAAAATTCCTTCCTCGACTGTTCGAAAATCTACTCGTATGAGTATGCGGCGGACACGATGAAATGAAATTACGTGTACGTAAATAAGCGGAGCAGCGCAGGCAAGCAGATTCCACTCGACGGATTCCGCAAAACCAATTAAGTACATATTGTAATAGCTTTTAAGGCGAACATACCCATTCTGCAGAAAATCAACTCGCCCTTCGACCAAATTTGCTTAAATTGTCACGGACGAAGGCCCGCATCCACCAATTTCGTTTCGCTTCAAGGATGCTGCGACCAATTTTCAATTTGCCCGCATCGAAGAGCAACCAAATTCTGAGCACGCGCTTTCCAGAAAATCCTTACCAAATTTAACAAGTTGAATTTTTCAGCCGCCGCCAACTTACGCGGCTTTCCGCCGGCGGCCTACAATTAATTTGGTTGCCGTATAATATAATACCGACTAATTAATCGTTGTATTCTAACTCTTAATGCTAGAAATCGCGAGTCCGCGAATGCTGCAGAATCGTTTTGTAAATGAAATCGACGTGATTGAAACGCTTCGGTCCATTGATCCACGCTCTAGCCCAACATTATACCTCCTGTAGTCTAGAGTCCGAGAGGATATAACTACATAATATAAGAAAAACCAACGTAAACATTAATCGCCGAATGAATGGAACCTAGGTGAATTATTTGACCTTTCTAACTGAGGCAAAAACTCATAAATCCAAATGGAACGCGCATTTTCTTCGACAAATAAGCTACGGATGGTTTTATCGGCATCGCTAATTTCGTTTAAGAACTTAACCCCAGCGTATTCGCCTAAATCAGGCGGAAATACTTTCAGTGTAATCAGTCTAGTAGATGCATGATGCAATCACATATTTTTGTATAGTCGCACCACCGGTCTACGTTTATTAAGGGTAGGAAATTAATTTGTTCTTGTTTGCTTTATGGATCAGAGGCTTTGCTCGGCACTCTATACAATTTGTTTTCCGTCTGTCTGCCAAACTATTGGTTAATCTATCTGTCTTGTTGACCGCATGTCTGTGGCACTACCAAATGGAATGACTAACGGGCTGTCTTGTCAGCTTGGCTTGCTGTTTGTGTATCTGTGTACCTTGGAAAGGCGATAGAGAGATAGTACTAGTCAAAATTACCTAAATACTACCAAAATTAAACGAAGGGTGAACTGATCATTCGGCAACCTAACTCCATGCTCACGCTCGACGTTTTATCCCTAGTTTTCTGACTATCTATTAGCTTATCAGTTAATTTAAGGAACTAGCAGACTATTTAGCCGTATCTCTGTGCGTTTCGGATGCCTAAAAGGTTTTTTACTAGAGAACAGGAGGTAGAGTTTTTCTAGATAAAGACTGATTAAGACTCGTTAGGGGGGCTCAGTTTTAACTTCTCAAGACTGTTCAAAACCACGTTAGGACCCATCAAGATTGTTTCAGACTCGATAAAGACTCCTCCATCAGTCCGACATTTCTGCGTGTATGTCTTCACCTACACGGCTGCTTGCCTTTTAGTCAACTGTCTGACTACCTGGCTACGTATCTACCTAGCTACGATTAAGTAGTTGGTTAGTGTGGCTTTCTGTCCACCTATTTCAGATCCTGGAGTAATTTTTCTGGCGATAGTTGGAAATTCTCGGAAAGACGGCAAACACATCATTTTTTGTCGTACCTATAACCAAATTGTCAGTCTGATAGTGCCTTGAATCCTGGAGCGTTTCCTCTTAGAGAGGGAAGAAGGCAAAAGGGTGTCTGACTGAATAACTGTCTGCCTGCCTGTTTCGGATTTTGAAAATTCTCTCGGTGCGTGGGACAGGAGCGTATTTAAGTGTCACTCGAAAAACCCTTATTACGGGACCACGCCAAAATCAGAAAAAAATTTAAAAAAGAACGCGTAGAAATTGTTTGCTGATCGATTACCCGAATTGATTGAAAAAATACTAAGATACACGTCGTTCATTATCCGATTTCTGAAGGTAATAAATTTTATTTTTAATGCCGTATGCATGATTTCATTATTAGAACAAAAAGAAGATACCGGATTCTGAAACTCTAAAGTTCTAATTCAAGTTCTTAGGGTGATGCAAATTTTTCTATCGGCCTGTCAGCTTGACTGTATATCTACGATGTCTATTTATCTATTTATTTCTGTCTGTCTGCCTATTTTTCTGACTGGCTCGGCACCGGGCTGTTTGTCCCTCTGTTTGGCTCGATATTGGATCAACAGATCGGCACCTTTAATTTTTTCAAATTTTTGACCGAGGAAATTCTACGCCCGTTAAAATTTCTGATAACATCGCAACTTTTAATTGTAGAAAAGAATTGTAGAATTGTCCCGCGAGAGGGATATTTACAATAATTTTGCGCTCCCTCTTACCCTTCTTCGATGCAGATCCTCCCTCCCGATTTTCACTAGGATTGCCGAAATACCAAATCTACGATTTCGGCAGGAGTGCGTTAAGATTATTCCACTGTTTCTCATTCACTCCCATCTTATCGTCCGCATCATACCTTCCGCCCGTAGAAGAGCAACTTTAGAATATTGCAGGAGAAAACATTTAGAACGTTTAAACGATAAGTTGATCGAGTGGATTTACCAGAAACAGACAAGAACACAAGAACACAAGGCTGTAGAACACGAGCGGACATTATTCGAGGCTCCATGTTCCCGAATGCAGGTCAGGGCGGCCTTGTGCTTACAGCTTTGGAGATTTCTTGACCACACAGTCGCGAATACTAACAGTACGTATTTTGCTGGTAATTCGAACTTTTTGAAAGTCGAGTGAAATAATTTTATTCGCTAAACAACAGCCTTAAATTGGGTCCCCGAGAGGCAATTGCTTTTATTATCGGCTCTCATAACCGGCGGACCGCGTACGTTACTCGATACCAAACTCGTTCGTATACTAACATGGCCTAATTTTAGCGACCCCGTTCCTCGATTATAAATGAGTGTGGTATCTGCTATTGAAACTGTCATTTTCTAAGTATCTATACAGTTTACACAGTACAGTAATACGCGATCAAAGGCGTCGTAAAATATTCCATTAAGAAAATGTTTCAAATAGACCAAGTCGGGCACGCGATATTTGAAGCTCCAAAATGTACGGGCCGAATCTGTTATAATAATCAGTCGACAAAGCGTGTCGTCGCATTTTCTTCGTTTTCCCGCGTCGTCATTCATTAATTTTATTTCCGTACTTGGCCAATATTATCCTTCTGGCTGGATTACTCTTTCAAGCTGATGAGAATCCGTGAGCACATCGTTCCCATTCGTCACATAATTTCAACTATAATTCATCGCGAGCCTCAACGAGCGATCGATTTCCAATTAGAGAGCTTTATCCGACTACACGGGCTGCGATGTACATTCGGACTGATTATGGCAGTCGCGTTTTCTTCGACGCAGTTAACGAACTTTGTTTTTCCTTTAATAATTATTATGTATCTTCCAAACTTGTTGCTCGGCTGCTTATAACTGCGCGACTCAAGACTACGGAAATTCGCTGTGTGCTTAAACGACAAGCTGATATCGTGATACGACAAATCGCGCTGTTTGTTCATTTTCAGGTGCACACCGACGAATAACACGAGTCCTCGGACGAGATATTACACCTTCGCATGTTTCACAGCAATAACAGTAGCGAGCTCCGCATGTTTTTCGATTTTCACGCGAATTATTTTCAATCGCTTCCCCTGACACGATTGATTCGAAATGAAACTACGATGACCAATCATGTTCGATATCGGAGTTGAAAATCGTGGTCAGGGGCGTAACTATAGGCGCGCAAACAGCCCTTCATGGAGGATAAAGAAGTTTCAGTTATTAAAACAGAGCTACACGTATTGTCGCTCGCCCCGCTCGTGACTTTCTATCCCGTTTTATTACCCCCTCCATCATCCTGGTGACTTAGAAAAATTTCTGGAGGGGGGAGGGGCTTGAAGTACCTTTGGGAAGACTAAGCCTCCAATGCCCCAGCTACCTAGCTACCTGCGCGTACGGACGTAACAAAGCGAATATATGACGGAGAATGGAGAACGGACGGTTTTCCCCACTGGTGCTTACCTAATTTCACAAGAGGAGTTGATTTTTTTTTGATTTTTTTTGTTTCCTAAACCGATGTTAGAGTAGAACTTTACGGCCGTATTTTCTTAACTTAAGCCTATTGGACTATGGAAAGGGGTCACACTTCTTCTCTCACTCGATTAGCTCCCAATAGTGCTGTTGCGAAAGGGGGTGGTAAAAGACAGGCGTATCTACCAGGTGTGTCGAGTGTGTTTGGGCACGCTCTACATTTCCTAGGATTTCCCCCCCCCCTCGACTAATATGTACGTATTTGAAACAACCGAGAGAAGAAAAAATGCCCCTCCTTTAGGCATGACCCCACCACATACTTATATGAACTTTTTATCCTACTCAGAAGGTCCAGACACGCTTGTGGTAACAGATTAGTGCCTCACGCATCTCACCAAAAGATAAACTTGTAGGTTAGGGTCACTGGAAGTATTAGGTTCCGAATCACCAGGTATTTTCCTAGAAACACGTATCGCCGCACTGGCTCCGTTTCGTCGGAACACCGAAGCGATCAATTTTACTTGAACAAACGCGCGAACAACGCCTAATTTTTTCATGATGTGCCAAAAGCCGTTCGAGCGAAGAAGTCATTTTCGTTCTAATCGAAAGTCTACAACGATGAAGTGTGACTTGTAACTTGGCACACGCACACCTTCACGAGGACACATACCAGTACCGAAGCTGAAAGTACTCGGATCTAGCTCGACATTATCCTTAAGCTGAGCATAATGTTCGAGAGAATCTTGTACCAATGTATAATATTGCGGTGAATGCTTCCGAATATTCGAAACAAGTGAAGAACGATCGACAAGTTTCGAGCAACAGAATAGGAAGATCGATAATTGTCATATTGTTGAAATAACGATCATTACGATTCAAGGTTTATTCTGAAACTGAAACCTTTTTCCTCAGCGAACAACCGATACTACAAAATACGATCAGCCTTATCTCTTACTACAGTGTATGTATATGACGGATATTACAACTTGTCCCTACAAAAAGAAAAATAAACTATAATCTTCTAAAAAAAAGACATCTGAATTATTACAAATAAAAATTTAGTTAATAAGATGCATTTGAAGACGATCTGGAGGACGACGATCCCTCTCAGGATAACGGCGTTCACAACTAACCAACTTAAAAGGTGAAACCTCAGACTTAACAAGTTGGTTGAGTTTCCTCACACTCCTCAACTGTTACTCCCGAATCTTCCTTTGGAATTAGCCGATCCGAATGGCGCTTGAGAACCTTGCCATCCTGAGTCTGCACATCAAAAGTGACATTGCCTTTCTGACCAACGATGGTTCCAGGAATCCAGCTTTCTTGTCCTTGTTTGTAGTCTCGAGTCATAACTTGGTCACCAACTTCAGCAGTAACATCCTTCTTAACATCCTTCTTACCTTTAAATAATAATTTTTGGCCCTCGAGTTTTTTGTTAACAAAAATGTAAAAACGAGTTCGTAATTTACGATTTAGATTTACATGTAATTCTGCAGGTGTTTTATTAGTAGTACAATGAACTGTAGTACGAAAATCTAATAAATAACGAAAAATAGCATCAAAAATTTCGACACCTGAATCAAGAGCTTTCTTAATCTTATTTTTAAAAACAGAAACGCAATTTTCAGCAGCACCATTGCTCTGAGGATGATATGGAGGTGTAAAAATATGATTGACTCCATTTTGTCTCATAAAAGATTGAAATTCTATGGATGAAAATGGTGGGCCGTTATCAGTTACTAAGACTTGACTGATGCCCCAACGTGAAAAATAGTCTTTAAAAAGTTAATTACCGATTTAGCATTTGAACTTTGAGACACATGATAAATTTCCAACCATTTGGAATACTGGTCAGTTATTAATAAAAAGGTCTTGTTATCCAAATGACAAAAATCACTATGTATTCTCTTTCCCGGAGCATCAGGGTAAAACCACTGATGTAATTTTACTTTAGCCGGTTGATTTCTGAATTTTAAACATGATGAGCACTTACGAGTTAACTGCTCAATTTCTTTATCAAGTGATGGCCACCAAAAATAAAACCTAGCAGTAGATTTCATTTTAACAACTCCCAAGTGTGTTTTATGTAATTCATTAAGAATTTTACGTTGTGAAGAACTAGGTATAATTACTTTATGGCTAACCAATAAACAACCTAATTCTAAATTTATTTCATTTTTCTTAAGAAAATAAGGTTTAAGCTTGGGATCTATGCGTTTTACTTTAACAGATAGCCAACTAATTTTCAAGAATTCAATTACTTTACTCAAAATTGGATCTTTCGCGGTTTCTTGGGAAATAATATCTCTATTAATATTAGTGAAAATATCGGTGATAAAATTTACATACGATGTTTCTTTTACAAAGTTAACTCGTAAGTGCTCATCATGTTTAAAATTCAGAAATCAACCGGCTAAAGTAAAATTACATCAGTGGTTTTACCCTGATGCTCCGGGAAAGAGAATACATAGTGATTTTTGTCATTTGGATAACAAGACCTTTTTACTGACAATTATTACACGTTTTATCTTTGAAATAACAATCCTTAAAAGTGTGATTGTTATAACCACAACAAGGACAATTATCTTTAGTATCTCTGGTATCTCTTCCCTTGGAGAAAGATTTTCTAACCTGGTTGACTGAACTTGAACTGGAAGACAAACTGCCTTCTACAGCCATGCTGGTTTCCCTACCTTCCCAGGCCGTGATAAGTTCTCTGCACTTTGTATAGGACAGGTCCTTTTCTGCAAACAACTTTTTCTTCAAGTCATTGTTGGCAATACCGTGAGTAATCTGGTCTCTCAAAGATTATTGTAGGTTATCTTTGAAATCACAGGTTTGAGACAGTTTTTGGAGAGCAGCAATGAAAGCAGAAGCGGATTCATTCTGTTGTTGAACTCTAGCACGAAAATTTGATCTCTCCGCCAGAATTGATGGTTTAGGTTTGATATAATCACAAAATTTTGAAACCAATTCTTCATAGGGAACATCTTTAGGCTTTTATGGAGTACATAAGGCTCGTAAGATATCGTATGCTTTACTACCAATCAAGGTTAACAACAATGATACCTTTTTATCTTTGAGCCTGTTGACATCCATGTACAGTTCCAACCTTTCTACCCATGTCTCAAAATCTTCATTTCCAATGTCGAATTCATTTATGTGCCCAATTGGCCCCAAGGATGCAATCTGGTATACTGGTGTTGACGTCGTCGTGGATGTAGTTGTTGTTGTTGGCGGCATCATACTGCTAACCAACACTTTACGTTACTTTAACAGAACAATTTTGATTTTTACCTTAAGCCTCCCTTGTCGGTTAAGGATTTCACAAAACTTTCTTAAACGTTATTGACGAAAACGAGCTAAAAAATTGCATTTTGCTGCACAATATGTGCTAAAAACGAAGCAAAAATAATTGTAGTCGACACGAAACTATTTTCACGTCAGAAACTGCCCGAGTTCACAATCACATATCCTCGTCGCCAGTTGTCATATTGTTGAAATAACGATCATTACGATTCAAGGTTTATTCTGAAACTGAAACCTTTTTCCTCAGCGAACAACCGGTACTACAAAATACGATCGGCCTTATCTCTTACTACAGTGTATGTATATGACGGATATTACAATAATGAGAGCGATAAGGAGATTCGCCGATAACGCCAGGGTATATGAAGGCCGCTGGCTGCCGCCGTCTGGTCTAGTTTGTGAATGCGATAATTGTGCGTTTTCAACGCGATTTTACTACTAGGCTTAGGGTTTCGGAGTGTTTGTGTGGAATAAACGTCGTTATTCCACATTTCGTGCGTCTTTTAGTGCGAATATTGTTATAATCAACTCGGTTCGACCTCTATAGGTACCATAAGTAAGATAACCGTCCAGCCGAATATCTCAGTTGGTTGTGTTGCGGTGATACTCGCAGATAGACGAGCGCAGCCCAATTGATATAAGCCGGAATGTGTAATGACGCTGATTATTCCGAGAGCAGTCAGCTGTACTGTATATACCTACGGGACGCCCGATTTTTTGAATTGATTAAGTATTTTACTGCATCGGTTATGATTTATACCTACATATAACTTACGAGTTTACACATATTTTATGTAAAATCTGTATCAATAATCCGGCACTAACCCAAGTCCTGTAGTCGAACTTATCTTTCGTTCTTCAGAGGCGTGTTGGTTGCGTACACATGTTAGAAATTAATGTACACGATTCGTGCACCATGTTTGCCAGAACTACACACGTAAGCTGTGTATATAATAAAATCAAATATCGTGTTCTACGAGCTAGAGTTGAAAAATGTGAAACTGAAACCTTTGCGCACGTATAATAAATTTCGTATTATTCGATCGCTCATGCAAGAAGGAAAAAAAATAAAAATGTTTGCAGCGAGTTATTTCCACTACTTACTACATATAGTATACACTCGTAGTTTTAAAGTTCTAATTCAACTTTTTTATTTCAAACATTCCGTATTAAGAGCGGATACTCGTACCTACTTCAATTTTTGTACACGATTGTTTCGTCTACGCGGCTTTCGCTTCAACGCAGAGAGCAAACAAATAAACGTTAGCATTCGTTTGAGTTACATAATTGTGTTTTTCCTTCTCGCGATACCGAAATACGAAAAAAGATAACTAACTATCGAATCCGTCGAGTACGGGTACCAATTAACTAACAATAAATTTTTGTTTCTCTTCCTTCCTCGTCTCTCGCTATTATACTTTTGTACTTATGTATTTGCGAAAAGCTCGCCAATGTATCCAGTATACACCTAAATCGAACTAACAAACCGTAAACACGAGTACACCAACAAAATCGGGAAACTAAACGCAAATTTGGCGAATAATTAATAGATACAAGCGGTAAAAATTAAACAGCGCGGGGGAGTCTTTGCCGAGTTAGTAAATCATGTATACGACGTTACGCGCTGGAGTAAGAGAAAATATAAAAATATAACTCGAGATATTTTGGAAAAAGGGAGTATACACAGACCGCATTTTTTTGTTCGCTATCGAAAATACTATAAATAGTTTTCAACAATAGATTAATTTAATTTTAACAAAATAAATTCTCGAAATATGTATTACGAGTTTTCGTACAGCGGACATAGCGTATACGTAGGGTTAGTGGTTCCAAGATGACACAGTAAAGTTATTTTTGGGTATATCTAATCAAGTTTTTTTTCAAACATCTTGAAATTTTTATCAAAAAAAGATGTATATTAAAGGATTAAAATGAGCTAATAACGAATGGTCTATCACTTTTCTAACCGAAGATATGGCAACAAATACTTGCAGTGATCAGCTGTGTCATCTTGGAACCCCGGGGTATAAGATGACATGAAGCCTGTTCCAAGATGACACACGACTAGAAAAACGGGGAAAAAAGTCAAAATTATTTATTTATTAAAATAACATCTGTCAAGGCTCTTTCCAGCCTTTTTGTACTTTTCCTAAAATCAAATTCTTTACAAGCAGCTCTATACGAGTAATTCTTTTCAAGAACTAAATTTACGGCCTTTTTCATATCTTCTGCATCAAATTGACCTCGGGTTTTTTTCGTTTATATCCTGTACCCTATTGTATAAAACTATATGAAAATTAATACGTGTCATCTTGGAATTCAAAAAAGAAAGTCATCTTGGAACCAACGTTTTCTTCACGTTTAATGCGGTATTTGAATCCAATGTCATTCAATGCAGAACTTATAGTTGTATAACATATTCGAAATTTATTTACCAGTTAAACAAATTAGTTTCTCAATTTAAAAAAAACGGACTTGAAAAATTTTTACTTTTAGCATTCAAAAACATGTTTTTGGTAATATCGCGAGATTGTTTTCTGATAATTATTTCGTTCACACATTAAAATGAGTGTTATGTTGCCACATGTCTGCAGTATAAATTTCATCTAAATAGTGCTAATAACGGACGAGATACCTATTCACGATTTGTCATCTTGGAACCACTAACCCTACTTGTAGAACAGTGTTACCTTGAAAATGTGAAATACATACTGTTAATTGAGCTCAGGCCGGACGGGAGAGCCCAGAAGGTAAAAAATTTGCAAAACAGAAAGGTAATATCGATCTTCCATACTATACACTATATTACACGATTACAAGAACATACAAAACATCACTGTACAAAATTAGACGGATACATTTCTCGCTATGCTATAGGTAGTAGGTATAACGAATAGAAAGATTATCTTATAGAGGGAGTTATCGGTAATTGATGACATGACTTTTCATGCAACAACACACGCACGGAAACACATACTTATACTTGTTTCACCTTTCTTTCAGGTACCAACCCGGCTGAGCGAGGAAGCATGTGAAGACGATTCCTGGTGAAGAATTTATAAGGCAAGTAGCATTATGAAGTTTGATTATTTTATTTATATGCGTAAGCCGGATTGTTTTCTTCGTAATTTTTTAATTTCTACGAGCAAAAACTCAACTTATCCCCGGTCATTTCACGATTCACTGTAAGTGCTCGCATGATCTATTATGTTTGATACTGCACTTTCATTTTTCAAGACAACAGCTTCATCTATTCATTCATTCCACGAAAGGAAATCGTAAATAACAAATAACGTTACAGGCTCTGCGATTTCAAAATCAGTCCTTTTCAAATAATACTCGAGAGTATAAGTTATAAAATACATAAAAATCGATCACAGTGTTTACATATTGCTGTTCTGGAGGACAGCGATGTTTTTATTTTTACGGTGAGGCCCCTTTAAACAACCTTGTGGTCCATAAAAGGAGGCGAGCGTAATACTAATAAATAATAATAACATTACATAACAAACTGAGATTTTGTGGAAACTACATATAGGAAAATAGACGATTCTTAATGTATTCTTAAAGCTGAATTCAAATATGATATTGAAAATGCTCAACTAGCTAATCATATTTTCTACGTTTACTCGGAAATGAAATAGCATATCTTGACAAGTTCTTTTATTTTATGTGGCGACACTGATGGTGTATTAAAATGGTATTACTGATAAGCTCCTGTGATCTTTGATATCAAATCACACGTTCTCACGCTTGTGTTGGTGAGTTTATGTTTCCTAGTGCATGCAGTGTAGCCACATTCCTTTATAATTCAAACAAAAGAGGGAAATACGGGGCAATATTCGGAATGAGTTTACGAGAAAGGGAGAGCTAATTAAGAAAAACAAAGAACGGCATCGAATTTAGCGTGAAAAATATTTCTAGAATCGACTACTCTCGTTCTTGTGGTTTTTTGGCTGTTGTGTAGTGTAATGTAAAACGACGCTAGTAAAGTAATACACAGAAGGAGGGGAGGGGGGGGGGTGATTACTGATCGGATATTGAGGGCTGAGCTGCAAAGTAGCCAGACGAAACTTTAAAGTCCACGAGAAACATTATAATTTCATATTCTGCATTAAAATTTTTTAACCTTTATTTTTAGCACGAGTCAAAAATAAAATAACTTTTTTCACCTCAACTTAACTGACAGTCAGTCGGTAGACCGAAAGACAGACCGAACAAACAAACAGACAAAGACAAACAGAAAACTCTTCAAACTACCTGGCACAGTGAGATAAAAGTGCCCATTTAGTTTAGTAACCATACAAAAACCTTGCTGGCACAAATTTAATCAGTTAATATGTTCTTCCCGATCACTGTATCTACTCCAAAGAGGTACGACGGGTCCAAGTGAGATCATGTTGCCATTTTAACCCATCTGTGTGTCGACCACTAGGTGATTTTCGCAGGTATTGCTACGTAACCAGTCTCGGGAGTAAATAATCGGGAAGCGACTGTCGGGAGTAGATAAGCGGATTGCGAATGGGTACCACCGTAGAATGACTAAGCGAGTGCCTGGTTGTAGAAGGAGGTCCTCGGATGGTGGACCTAACGGGGCGGTAACGTTCGCCCCCAGATTACGATCCCGGGTTTTGAAAATAAAGTGTCGAGACATAGACCAGCGAGATACTTTTAATTCTCAGCTAATAATTACGTTAACGTTGATAAAACAAACTAAATTCACGATAAGTATGTTATCGAAAAATACAAATCCTGATAAGATCACTCTATAGGCTATCAGCATACTACACGCCAAGATCCTATAACGTTAAAGTCCCTAAGTCCGACATCCGGACTATGACGTCTAATAGATGTTCCTCTGAAACCAGTCGAGATGCGACTGCTTTGAGCTTTCCCCGTAGCGCGAGTTTATACTGCCGAGTTACGAAAACCAAGATGGCGAAGCCTAGGTGGGGACCAATACGGGCCGCGACATCGCACGTTGTAGCGAGGATGACGAAATAAGTATTTTGTTCTTGGAAGGGATGGGTCATCGTAGCGGGTGTTTGCGAGTTTCGGTATATTTTTCTGTTAAAGAGTTTCGAGGCTGAGAAACGGAGGTGCGTCTAGACGTCTAGACCGTACATGGTTTGTTCAATCACGGATTCTAAGAATTCCTCAGGCTCGAGATTTAACGCGGAGCGCGTATTTTCCGCGGTTAGTTGCGGCCGCTTAGCCGACCGGGAGTCGCAGTATACGAGTCGCTGCGAGGGTGACCACGGCTGGACATAAAATAGGATGGTACGCGGTGTTTCTGTGCCGTGGTTCGATGGCGTAGGCGAGGGCCTTATGACACAATCGTAGAATCGAACCGAGCCAGCGAATTTTTGTCCTAGGATATCGATTTTCTCATTTTACAGACTGAATACGTATAAGTACTATCAAACAATATAATTTGTCAGTTCATTATTCCGTTTCTTTGAAAAATATGAAATATAAGGAAATAGATTTCACGAATACACATTACACATACGCGTTAGTTTTAGATAATGTGTTGTAATCTATAATCCTTCGGGAATCTTAAAATTGAATCCAATCAATATGCCTTGCTTCGAGGCGCATACTTCGAGACATTTAAGGTTTTTTGCCAGTTCGTGCTGGTTAGTGTGTTAAATCGCAGTTTGTTGGAGAACATGTGTATGCTTAGGGCGAAGCGAAAATTTCTTTATATACAGTTTTTACAGTAAAAAGTTGATCTCAATTATTTAGCCCAGAATCCAGCGGTTACAAGAGGGAAATTTGAAAATGTTAGGGGCCGAAAAGTTTGAAAGTTTCACTTTCTTCACTTTGCTTATAGAGCCTTGAAGTTTCAGATCAACTGATCCTTGAAATAACTAAAAAAATCAATTCGGACAATGGGTAATGCTTAAAATAATGGACCAAGTAAGTAAAATAGTTGACGTGAATGACTTTTTTGGAATATACAGAAGTCTAGTTCGTAATTTTTCCAGAGAAGAGGGTTAAACCTCCACCTCCCCTCAATACTGTTAAGTGTCGATTTACTCGAAAATAACAATGAGAACAAGAGGACTCTTTTCGATAGATTTCCACGCCGAATCCAAAACGTGAAACGTTCTGTTCGCCTTACGACCTAATTATCCTTAGCGGTTTTTGATGAGAAAACCCGAAAAGGCTTCATCCAAGCGCTGCAATCCAGTCGAGAATCTTACTCCAACTTTTGAAATCAAACAAAACTATCTTATATCAACTTACTCATGATTTTAAATACATACTGGTAATAAACTACCCTATAATACATATTTATTGCGCATTTTCAAGTATTATCATAATATTAATTATGTTTTGTGACACCCCCCCCCCTAATAATAATACACGAGTTGTAGATTTTTTATTGCATTGTGTAATTTATTGACTTTGTATGCCCCCAAATTTCAATCAGCTGGAGAAAACTAAAAATACGTAAATTTTTCAGTGAAATTTTATATATCTAGATGTTTTGTGACACAAAAAGGAACTTATTACTTATTGATCGATATAATATGGTCAATAAAGTGTGTAACTTGAAATATATGTACGAAACTATTCTACAATTGGTTTTCCCGAATTCGATCATGCGTGTATAAACTTGATAGCCGATTCAGTAGGTATATCGACTGAAGGCATCTACTGCAATAGTTAGTATGAGATTACCTGCCGACTCGCTTGTACTACATGTAATTTATAGATAATTATAAATACGTTCGTGAAACAGCTTCGCCGGTAAATTAGGATCTTTGTTTCGATTCAGGTAATGCATTTAATTTGTAATTATTGTATCATATTATTTTTGTATATTTCAACTGTAACCACAGTTTTTCGTTTTCAGCAATAAAACTGCATCGATTGACTTATAGTTTCGTTATTATACTTATATATATATCCAAAATCGCAACCAGGGGGGCTGTTATAAACGAAGATATACGACGTAATAAAGTGAGCTCATCGATCTAAATTACCTATTAATGGATTTATTACAGTCTACTCTGTAATTTGAATGAGTTTACAAAATTGTGGCGGCAAGGAGCTCACTGAGGAATTTTGTAAAACTATTCTTCCCATACAATTTTGGAAATGCATTCGCGTTAATTAATATATTCTTGCTATAAAATACCAAAAAATCGCGTGGAAAATGAACATGAACACAGTGTTATTTGGTGGAGCGTATGACGATGCACGCATGCCGAAGTGGCTTCCCAGACGGCCCGGAAACTACCTTTTCGAGAATCGCGTCAGTGTCGAGAGGGACACACTGAGTCTGGCCCGAGCCCGCATTTTGCTACTCCACTTCGGATCCGCGCTGTCCTGCCAGGGCCACATGAACGCAGTGTATTAACAATATTACGGAGTGATAATTTTCAGTAATCGGATGTTACCGAGTTTGCCCGAACTACCTACAATATGATAATATTAATGACACTAATAGCGTCAATTTACGGCGTTTTAGTACGGCAATTCTATTAACACGAGCGCTTAACGTGGAGAATGCACGACCCGCACAGGTGCGTCGCGTTGCGAACAGACTGCATCGTGACGCGATGTCGATAATATTGCATACTCGATTTGCCGTAAATAGCACAGTGGCGGCGACGGCGCTGGTAATAGAAAAGTGAAATGTGACGCCATGATTCACCTCTCGATAGAATGTGAAGTGTCATCGGAATTTCGTAACCGTTAAATTTGCTCTCTTTCGCCAAAAACGAGGGTGAAGGGGTGATCCTCGAAGCTCTAACACGCGGGAATGTTTTACCGGTAAAAACCATTTGTTCGGTCTCGTTCGTTCGTTCTCTTCATTTCGCTTTATTGCGGTTTTTTGAAACCGTTATTATCATATTGCGATAAAGGTCGTTAAGGAAACGAGAATTTTTTTGGACGAATTCGGGCCGAGAATATCGCGTCACTGTTCGAAAAAACGGATTTTCGTCGATAAAAATGACTCCGCATCGGTGGCTCAGGCGAGTGCAAGAATAGGCAGGCGTAAAAGATAACGATCATCGAGATCGCAATAGCGCGGTAAAGCTGGAACAATTCGAGAGGATGAGAACAGACTGAGACATACCAATGAAATAGAAATGTGCTTCCCGATACGATAATTTACGTTCGATGAAATTTTACGTTTTCGCTGGATAGTAATTATCTAGTACTGTGTAGACCGTGAAACGGCGATGGAAAACGTTTTTGAAACGTTAGCTTTTGCAATTTCATATGCAACTCTTCTCTTCAAATTTTTACTGTTTCTTTCAAATATGAATTCCTTATGTATCGTGTTTACTGAAAATCAAGGCTCTGATCCCTTCCCTTCTGACTGGGAAAAATATCAGGTGAAACGCCTGCCTAAGAAATTTAAAAAAGAAAAGACAGATATACATACTGCTTCGAAGCAAGATGAATAACAAACGAAACGTAATATGCAGACCAGGTACCTCCTCTTTCGTTGGCGGGAAACTGAATCAAAAGCCATGATCTGAGATACAAAGGAATCCAAATTCCACTCTTTGTATCTACGGGGGAAATTGGGCAGGGATTTAACATCTAGACTCCACGAGCAGATGTCAGAGTAGTTCTCTTCCTGGTGCTTGAACCGAACGTGGATGACTGAAGAAACAGTTATTTTTCCTTTACACAATGTCTCTGCTGCATAAATTAAACGAAATGTTTAAAATGAAACTGTCGACGCTAATAATGTAAAAGTACTGCCGCGTCGTTAAATAAAAACTTAATGAATAAAAATTCGCAACACAATTCTGTTTTTGTAAATCAAACTTTTTTTCTCACTTTTCTCTCTCTCTTCCCCCCCCTCTCTCTCTCTCTCGCTCTCTTTCTTTCTTTTTGTTTCTAACGACAGCACACGCTTCCCTATTCGGGTATACGAAAAGTCAACGCACGAAAATCTGTCACGCGTAACTCGTCAGGGTATTTTACATCGCGAAGAAGACGATGACGAAGAAATGCAGTGTCATACATGCATGGAGTGTTGAACAGATTTACGCACGATTTGAAATGAGAAGAGAAACATTGAAATAAGTAACGATAAGAGAGAAAAGGCAAGTAAGAGTCAGTATAGGGAACTTAAGCGTGACGTCATTATGAAATAAGTAAACTGAAAACTTAGTAAAATGTCCGTGAAATACATTCCTAGACAACGAGGGCAAGGAAGAGAGACATTAGACAAAGGATAAGCAGATTTCGAAGTTTTGGATTCCCTACGGTCTCCTGTAGTTCCGCACTTTAAAAGTTTCTCTTATCTTTCCTAACCAGTTTTATGACCTTCTCAACTAGGTCCTCATTATACGTGCCATTAAGCTAGACATCAAAGGGTTTCAGTTTTCTCCTCGGGTTGAATAGTTTCTTATTGTTCTCACAGAATTCGATCAGCTCTTTTGAGGTCCACTCTCTTCATTGCTCTCACCCGAGTCCTGGAACCGCCCCTTCGAGCATTACCTCAGGAACATCGGGAGCCTTTTAGGGCTGCCTTAGCTCTCTTCTCTTCTTGCCGGGAATCGGCCTAGGTCGACTACGCTATTTTCCAGTCGAATACCCGTATCACTAGCCCCATGGTTTATGACGATGAGTTCAACGAGCATCGGCAGGTAGCGCCTTACCCACTTACAGCTTTCAGATACTGGCGACCGATTACACACTTCTCGGAAGCCTCTGCTGTAAGTGGTTGTAACTCTGTGTACGTTATTAGAATGTGGTGTTAGAATGTGTGACGAGTTCTTTCTTGCATTACTGATAACGATGCCGGCGTGGGGAATCGAACTCGGTGCCTTCGAGTTATGAAGCCGAGTTCTTACTGCTACGCCACAGAGCCACACTGGGTACGCTTGTTGCGAGTAAATGTTTTTCTTTTGGTCGTATTTAGGATGATTCTGTCTAATAATTCGGTTTCCTCGCCTTGCCAGTGAATGAGTTTTTCCAATTTACTTCGAGTGTGCCATGTTGCACTTTTTCGAAGTTCATTCTTTTCTCACTTGTGGATCCCTCTTGTTTTTATTTCAACGCATTTCATATTTAAAATAACCGCCCTGTGGTCGAAGAATTCCGCCTTTTCAGTTATGCACTCCACACTGGAGAGATAAACTCGTTATCTACATGGGCACGGCAGTGATCAGTTGAGGTTGCGACGAAGTGTTCTGTTATCCGGGTAGATTCTTCGATCATCGATTTGAATCCATGAGAACTGACTAAATTCAAATAATTAGAGTTCTCTTTCAGCTGAAGATCTACATTTATGACCCCTCCAGCAATTGCATTTTCCTTGGCTTTATGTAGGATATTCTCAAAATGATCGAGGAAGGTTTTTTTCGAGCTGCGGCAAAATTTACATAGGCGTTAACTGGAGTTCCCTCTAACTGGCCATTTCAGAACGAAAGTTAAGCCATTTAGATACACCCAGTCTCCAAGTTTTGATTATACTTTTCTATAGACCATTTCTGACATGAAGTGCTACACCGCCCCACTTCCAGTCGCTCTACTTTCCTTCGAAGAACGTGTGGTATTCCTGTGTACGACACAGGCTTGCATTTTGTTTGCTGGTCTACGTTTCACGTAGCATTAAAATATCAAAATGGCCATCACGTCAGTTGAAGAACAATGACAGTGCATGAAGGTGCGAACTCGAAAAGAACGAACATGAAGCATCAGTATTTTGAAACTATTTACAACCATCATGAGAAGGATAACAACCCAAGGCATTGTGGAAAATGGAAACTTGACATAGTACATCACAACACGACACACAACGGGCCATATTTGAGATAGATAGATAAACAGCGAGTAGCGAGATACGTACATCGACAGCAGATTGAAAACGGAATGCGCAACGTCAAGAAGAAGGCCGACACAAAGTGAAAATTAACGAAGAATTTGGGTCCTTCGACAGACGAATGGACTGAAAACATAGCAATCAGCTGTCAACAGAGGGCCAACATGAGCGAAAAGTCTAGCGAAATGGTTGAGTCTCAAGAAACAGAGAGACAGAATCGTGCGTGGATTTATCTTCTGGGTTCTAGGTTTTGTTTCACATCAGATATTTTTTCCACTTTCGCGATCGTTCCTTACTGCAGGGCGGTCCAACGTCCAGAATCCAGATCTTTTTGTATCAACCCCGTACAAATATACTCCCAACACATCTATCACACTTACAACATCAATAAGGTCGACCTGACGCTCGAGAAACAAGTGAAGTCACGAATGACATGACCATTCTCATAGTCCGTAAGCGGTGCCTTTGCCTCAGTCTGTAATCTGTTTTAACTCAGCCCGATGAACGTAAGGGTGACATACCACGCATGTGTGCTCGCAAGAGATTACCGCTAACGTTCCAATCTAACGTGAGCTGAGCTGAAACAAGAAACTTAAACGTTCGTAGTGGGTAAACGAGATAAACGCAAAATATCTTAAAATGAACGCTGACAGTACAAGAATGTAAAGAATTCGAAGGCTAGCTCGATTTAACAGACAAATTCGGCAAGAAGAAACGTCGAGTTGGCCTGCTGTTCAAATTGCGTGTTAAAAACCCGAGCAGCGGAATTAACATCGTTACCCATTTTAATCGCATACGAGCGATTATGAATCATTATGGTGCCCTTGATTACGATTATCTTTCTCAACGATGAACAGAGAGAGCTTTTTGATTGGGCAGAAAGTCGCGGCAAGCTGTTCCGACGCAAATTTCACGCATTAGTAGCGTCATCCAAAACGATTAAAGTGGGCGGCTTTTTAGCCCGCCGTCAAACGTTATTTTACACAGAAGACACGAAAGATGCTGCAGTTTAAACGAGCAAACAGCCAACACGAAAGGTCCTCGTTTTCAGCTCAAAAGCGTGATTAACACTTTTTACGGGCTCGAGATGATTAAAATTACAATAGTAAAACTTCGCACTCGCTATAAAGAAAGAAGAAAAGAAAGAAGAAAAAAAAAAAGAATGGATGTAAGGAAAGTAAAAAATTACGTCACTCGTTGCGCCGCAGCATCAGTATCAGTTTTACACAGCGAGTGTACAAGTAATTACGGTTACATCTCGCTGTATTCGTTCGTTGTTTTTTAACAGCCAAAACATTAGCGAATTGATGTGTTTTATAGTGACCGACACAATGGCCAACATATTCTGAGGTAGCCGCCTGAAAGCTGAAATATTTTTAAAATGCGCAAGTACCGAGCTTCAGTCAGCGGCAGCAAAGTGAAGTGAATATTTTATAAAAAGCTTTTTTGTTGCCGCGAGCCGTCAATCCGTCATCAATGACTGTACCTCGAGCGGGAGAATAAACAGTTTTTAGTTTTCGTTTCTTTCATTTCGAGTTACACCGCTTTACTGAGCTACCCAATGTAACCGTTTCCTGCACACGAAACACTCGTTATTGTTTGGTCCTTAGTCATTAGTCACCCGAATTCAATATTTCCTCGGCCAAAATTATCGTCTTAACCAAAATATTCATTCAGCTCCTCGCAGTGATGCACACTTACGAGTATGTTGACACGCACATGATGGCTTCTCTTTTTTTCTTTTCTAATTGCTTTTTAAAAAATTGGTCTCACATAACTAAAAGTTAAGCAAGAAAATAACGCGTATTGTCAAAATACGATAGTTCAAACAGTTCAAGTTGATGTGCAACAGAAACTCGAGTCGGCGAAGGGAATTTTGTACTTGATTAAGAAGCGAATAGGAGGCGTTAGCTGTCTGACTGCTTCACTACCTAATATTTTGTTGCGTCGGCTCCAGGATCAGCGCGCCCAGCTCGTTTCCTTGCTAGCCAGCTAGTCTGTCTGTCTGACTGACTGGGTTTTGCGGTCACAGTTCTAACTGCAATTTTCTTGACTTTGCAGGTAGGCAATTAATTCTGCATTTCTCCTTCTACAAAAGCGGAGCAATAACAAATGGTTTGTGACCCCCAAAAAATAGCGATGAGGTACCCTCGCCACATCACGACCCAACAGGCTACCTGGCATAGGCTTTCTCCAAGTTACCCCTTCCCTCTCCGGCTTAAGACTCTGCATCTCGCGCTAAGTGTCTATTCGTCAGTCTGTCTTCTGGGCTGACTGTCACTCGTGTTGGTAAAAAGCGTTTTACTATCGTTTACGATCATGAGTCTCTTACTAGTTTTTGTCGATCGGCACTAATGGGCTTCAGTTTTTGTTTTCTGTTTTCTGGTGTTTCTTCGAGACACGAGGAAAAACTTCCAGAAGTATCTTCGGGGGCTCCGGATAACACAAATTGGTTTCGTCCTTCGCAATAAGGCAGGATTCCGGATTGAACTCGTCGAACTGAATAATTTGCGAGCTAAGCTTACCAGACACTTTCAATTCCGCAAAAGGGAACCCCTTTTAAATCAAAAGATTCGGGCAATGCAACTCGCTTCAGTTTGTCATTTTCTTCGGGCGAGAACGGACGATATTTACTCTCTACTTGTAAACCATTAAGGCGTTTACCCGCGCTGAACATGTACGAATTTAAATACAGAAACTAAATATGTACAGAAGAGCACATGTGCAACCGCGAGTGCAAACTATCTGTCATACTCGTATTCCGATCATCGGGCAGATGTACGTACTGCTTGATACATAAGCAGATTACCTACGTTTTGAATCTTGAAACAATTCGTACGTAGGTTGAACGTAATGTCACACTCGCGTGCATCATTTCTTACATTTGCAAAAAAGAAATACAATGTAAATCCGCTTCAAGTAGTAAACGCAGTGTCGAGAGATTTTTCGTGCGTTAGAAAAAGCTTTGGCAGCTCGTCGTCGAAACAAAGTTTCTCACTTGCGAGTTTGGAATTTGTAAGTACTCGGTAATCGTATTGTACTCGAATAGTGACAATTCGAAAGGGTAACAAGTTTTTTATTTAAGTACTTTTTTTCGTCTTAAAAAGAAGTACTCGACTCGGTTCATCTTCTAAACGAATATCGTGTTCAAAACTTGGAAACTAGTTCAGAATTCTCCAGGATAAATGATACACGCTTAATATTTGTTCCACATCGATTCGATCAAATAAGTAGGTAAAGTATGAGACTCGCACATAAATCGAGTGCTAAGTTTTCATTATCGATCCATAATCGACCCGCATACAATTTCACATAGTATTTTCTCGTTTACATAATGTGATCTGTGGAGATAGGTACTCGGAGTTAGTTCAAAAACAAAACGAGCGATCGAATACACGACAATTATTCGGAATCGGTGCTGATCTGCGAGCAAAAGAAACGCAAAGCCGGCAAAAAGAAAATTTCTTTTTGTTCCGATATGAAAAGGAAAACAGAATCCGCATTTATTTGTTCGCATAATCGAATTGTCAAGCCTCAGGTACCACATGAAAGCCGCATGCTGACGTTTCATTTCTCCGCGAGTGCGAAATAAATCCTTGCGACCATCATTAATTATAAAGTTGCGAAGTGCCCCGTCCGTGTGAATTGCGGGTGATAGCAGGGGTTGTAAAATACCCGAGCCCGTTTTCGCTGACAGATGAAAGCTCGACATACGTATGAAACCGAATGTAAGTTTATATGTATGTATTATAGCACGCGTATATGTAATTCCGACAGACGAAAACGCAATGGGTGAATACACATTATATAACCGTGCGAAATGTCTTCGAAAACAAAACCACTATAGGTACAATATAATTACATTTAGTTAGTATAGGCGCCAACATTTTTATTGGCTATGACGGATGTGATAATGTGATAATTAATTATACAACCCGTTAGTACGAGTATTACGAACTGGCGATCTGAAAAACTTTATTCATTCGATAGAAATTAATCTAACATATTGAAATGGACTAAAGGACGAAGACTCCTGACAAGCGACTCTAGCAAAGCGAGTTCTCGGTATTGCGCAAATAGTCGTCTGCTCGATTTGTCAGTCTGTCTGTATGCTGAACGGTCAGTTGAGTAGTCAATTTTTTTTCCAGTTACAAAGGATTAATTAAATTTGAGTCGCGCCTTCTCAGTGATTTTCACAGATCGACGTCGCGAATGGTAGCTGTCCCTAAGGTTTTCTTACCATCTTGGATTTTGAAAATTTTCCATGAAAACAGGAGGGGGAGGGGGCAAGTTCCAAGTACCCCGTGTACTATGGAGAAATGATAATTTCTCTCCTCAAAAGTAATCTACAAGACAGTAAAGATACAAGAAAAAAAAAAAAAAAAAATTAAAACAGTTGTAGAAGTGTGAAGAAAAAGGTTCGGAAATGATACAAACAGCCAAAATGATAAGTGATGTCACCCAGATCCTCCCTTAGAACTGACTTTTCAGTATTATTCTGTCGAAAAGACCTAAAGATTAAATGACTTTCATTTGTCTTCCGACTTTCCGCCCCTCTGTCAGTATTACCGCATTCTTCGACACAAAAGGCAGGGGCATAATGATCCAGTGGAAGGAAACTTGGGGTTTGACCTTCAACTCAGAATTTTTCCCGACAAAAACGGAGCTTTGGACTGTCAATCAATCTGCCTGTTTGATCTTTATTCTCAAATATCTACTAATTTTCTTTCTCTCTACTCGGAGGATGCCCCGTTTTTTAGCAGGCAGAGGTGAATTTTAGCTCTCGGTTCCGTACACTGAATTGGAATATACAGTTGAAAGTATCTTGGCTCTCTGATTCTGATTTTGTCTTAATTATTCTCCGCATATGAGTGGCAGTTGCCGGCCTGTCTTTCAGTCCGTAAGTCTGACTGTCTGCGCTTTCTGTGAGGTCTAACAGACAATTTCTCCCGCAATTTTTCAGACATCAGTTAGGTCATTCGCCCAGCGCTTTCTACTTCAGCGAAAGAAAGAGGCAGGGGACTAGAATCCGGACATCCATAAAACAATATCATCATCTAGTTCATTTTTAATTTCGCATTTTCCGGGGCTTCATCGTAATTTCGATTACTATGGGATCATCTTTCCCTAACGTCGTACACTCGAAGAATTTCTTATTTCAGGAAGCAAAGTTTTGAATAGACTGTGTTATACACTCATTTGAAAGTATTAATATATAAAACAGTAGAAAGCCAAAACAGCTCTCCTTCTGCAACAGCAGTATATCTTGTAAGGGCTGCGCATTATTCCTCAGAAGACAAGTAACAGAAGTCATCTCATAATCTTCGATTATTCGGTGTTTTAATGGAAGAATCTTCTCTTCCAAGAAAACGATCCCGTCTTCAATACCAATAATCCAAATGCTTAACAGGTAAACTCCAGATAAAAGATGGTATTCAGTCGTTAAGAAACGAAAACTACTTATAAAGGTGATTTACAAGTTACATCTACGCAATTAAGCAACGAGAACTTTTTATTTTCAGGTAAACTAACGATAAAATATTTTTACGACCACATTCTTGCGGTTAAGGTTGCGAGTCTTGCTATATTTTCTCGCTAATTTAAAATGATTGCAGTTTAAATACAAATTTCAAGTTTAGAAATACGAAAATTACACCATACCGAGAATAGGGTGACAGACGACTGAGCTTTCATGTTATATTGCCGGGTATACGACGAAGTAATAATCAAGAGCCATTCACCGATTGAGGAATACATTTTCGGTGACGAAGAGAGTACATGTCATATTATTGCTGCTAATAATGAAACTACCGAAGCTATTTTGAATTCAACGTTCATCATGTGTACACAACGGACTTATCAAGTTATTACGTATAAAGGAACTGGAAAAAGGAAAAGTCTTATCGACGATCGAAAGACGCTACTATTTTCCACGTTGATCCCGAATATAAATTTGAAGTTTCGAGATCCGCAAAGGAAAAATATTGTACGTGTATTTCATGAGACTATTGGTTTTGAATGAATTCCCCCCCCCCCTCCTCAGGCATCTCATTATTGACGAGCCGGTTTTAAAGCGGTCAAATATTCATGCACGACCTCGAGAAGTACACGTGTACTAAATGTATCAACTCTCCATTCTACAAGTGGCTTACAGCCCTTTCCTTTGCCCCCTAGCGAGTAATTCTCTCGACAAACTACGTAGATTTCGGTAAATTGAAAAGATAACTCGTTATGAATTGTTCGGCCGCACGCTTCAAATATAAAACCAACCGTAAGTTCGATATCGATTAACAGCAAATGGATTTTAATTTAGCGAGTCGTAGGACCTGATGGGGAACGTTTCATTGAAAATCACTTCAGACCAGCACACGGTTCATTCGAATGAAAGAAGATGGAAGACAGATTTACCTATTACTTAGCGGTGTTGCGCTGTCATTCGCAGTTCTCGACGTGACGAGTTTACTTCGCAATTTCTACAGGTGCTTGAATAACATCACTAGAAACTTTCGGTTTATTAAAGCTTCGTAATATCCAAAACTACGCGATTCATATCAGTAGCCACTGGTTCATTCGTTTCAGAGCAACGTTTTCACTAGATTTTACCGATAAATTGCTAAATATCTAAGAGGCCGCGATACCTATATAGAGCATCAAACCCTGGCTACTCCACGGCCGAATCTGTTCATTTTTCATCTGGCTATTTGTCAATCTGTCTAATGGGTTCATACAACTACTAATTGTCAACAGAAATGAACATCCGAATGTCCGTTTCATCGAAGGAATTTTCTCCCGGAATGTTAAAAGATCGGGGTTTTACAAGTAAATCTTTCCTTTTTCCGTGTAAGTAACGAATGGGCTAGAATTCTCGTTGATTAGTTCGCCCATCTATCCTTTATCCGATTACCCCAGGCTGATTTATCCACTGAACCCAGACCTTGTTACGACCTCTTAAGACTCGTTAAAATCGAATCGGCAACTTTCCCTTGATTTTTTACGACCAATTTAGATGCCAGCGCCATGTTAAACTGCAGTTCACTCGATTGAGCACGCGTTTTTCGTTCAAACTTTTTACTAAATCTAAGAATTCGTAGAACATCTTTATTTCGCGGTTGCACTCAGCCTATTTCGATATCGTAGCCCGCCTCACACTATCGCACACTGTTTCCACCGTTAGAAATGAGGGTGACCTACCTAGAATTTTGACACTACATAGGTACGCGACTTCCACATCGGAAAAATAGATGGTCGGTCGGCCGCATTAATTTTTTTTTTCGTTCTTTTAGTTTTGTTCCTCTTCTTTCATTTATTCGTTGACTTCGTTCTTTCCTAACTGCTTGACGAATATAAACTATCCCTACATATCCTTACAACGAGCGGAGCTGCGGTTAGATGAGTACTACGTACATGAAAAACGGCTTTACAATTTCATTAGCGCTAACTCGTTTAGGCGTCGGATGTAATTTGAAACAGACAGGGATTAGAACGACTATAAAGCGGATAAATAGTTTTGAAAACTTTTTCACTAGGTAGTCCAATAACGGACTGCATATTTTCGTCTGCCCAAGATGGCGGGGGAGAGTGAGAGGGACGGCAGCTGGTACTACGAACTTCTATACCAGTGACTATGTACCTATGTATACAGCATCAGTCAGTGTACATAAAGCTGATCAGCATCATGCGTGTTTATTGGTCTCGGTCTCGCTTTTTATTGCCGTCCCAGTAGATCGAGTATATGTATCAATCGTATCGTTGCCGTCTTCTTCGTGTCTTTATCTCGAGCGAAAACGCCACGGAAAGCCTATTCTGTTTTTCTGATCGCCGCCATTTTATACACCAGTCACCGATACCAAGTCGAAGTATCGTAACGGGAAATTTTGCGCTGGTCTTGGCTGCTGCGGCTTCAGCCACCGTTACAATTGGATATTAGTGCAGCTTCACAATGTGTAGCATCACGACAGTAATTACACACGGTAATTCTGATAATGCGGATCCCCCGAGCGTGGGGTGCGGCACCAGATCACGAGTGTTCCCAACTAGAACGAGTCCAAGAGCGAGTCTCAGTGAATCTCTGAGTGTGTCCTCTTAGCCCACGGTCCAGAGCTTATATTCGAATTCTGAACCATCTTTGTTTTGACCCTCATCAGGTACCAATAATCTACATATTTACATTTTAGTAAGCGTACGGGGATCTGACTTTAGCATAATTATACCTACGTGACGTATGTAATGTTATTGATTACGTGATAAAGAGAGCGTAGGATCGGTTTTACCTTTTTATTTCTACTTTCGTTAACCAAAACATCGGGACTTCGTAATGAGCGAAAACATAAACGTCGTGTACCAATTTTTAGTGTTACAAGTATACACTTTAGATTTCATATCCTTATACCGTGAACAAGACCGGTAACCAGGTGACCTATATGAGGGGCGGTTCCGATTTTAGTCCCGCTGCCCTTTTTTTAACCGAGTTTAGTCCCACGTTAAAGGCCGGGTTTAGTCCGAAACGATCCGAGTTCAGTCCCTCCATTGTTGCATCGTCATGAAAAAAATAGGAAAAAAGAAATAACATACAGCGTGGGAGGGGGGAGAACTTAAGAGAAACACGTTTTAAATATTCAAGGCACTTCGTGCTGCACCGCGTCATGAGAACTTCTACACTCGACTCCTGGTCAATAGCGTTTCCCATAAACGTCACATTCTTATCGTCAATATTATTCATTCCCGATTTCTTCATCGCGTTAGCGGCACTATAGTCTGTTTCACAAAAGAAACACCCTCAGACGTAAACAAAATAGCATACTAAATACTCGCAGGCGCCTATAAAGTTATACGGGGCTAAACTGGACTACTTGCACGGACTAAACTCGACTATTAAACGCGGCTGCGACATTACCCTTTCGGGACTAAATTCGGATACAGCCTATATAAGAGGCACACGAAGTAACTCTTACGAAAAGCTCAAGAACTATCATCAAATAAAAAAATGAAGTAACTATCACGAAAAAGTCAATTCTTTTTCTCAGTAAGAGCTGGCGAAAACAAATCTTTCAATAATATTAAAAAACAGAAGTATTATCAAATAAAAATTACATGTCACCGGCTGGATTCAGACTCGTGTTCCTCCGCCAAAATCATTGAGGCGGCGCAGTGAATCATTGAGCCGTATTTGCTTTCTCAAAGAGTGACGTTAAACACGTACGAGTAAGTAAGTAACACTTCATGTATGTAAATCGGAACCATACATAAACCTTATATCTTCAAAGTCTTCTAACGGTCAGTCGTACAAAAAAATAGTAATTCTAAAAAAGAAGATTGCAAAAAAGTCTACCTACTTGTTATGAGACATCAAAATTTTAATACACGTATAACTAACGGTTTATGAGAGAGAAGAACCATTCTGAAGATTTTAGGGTCTAATAGGGGACTTTTCTATTAACAACCCACTGATTCCCGAATTATCAATAGATTGCGCACATCTCTGAATTCGGTTCATAAAACAAAAGTTCAACAGAACACATTTAAAATTTCGACAACCGACTAGATTATAAGCCAACGAAATCTTTAAAATCGGCAGATTCTGACCACATTATAGCGCCCCTTACTTCCCCCCCCCCCGGTCGGATCGATCTTATCTCCGAACTCGGTCGCCACTTTGCAACACAACACACAACATATTCAAATATCAGCTTCTTCTTAGCTGTAATACTCGTACAACTCTTACAATCGTTAAAAGCTCAAAAGAAAGAAGAAGAAGAGAAAAAAAAGCTGAAGAATCTGATATCACTCGGTCAAGGTTCAGAATCTCGAGCTAAAATGAAGTTGAAGATTGATGTATCTCTTATACAGAACAGGATGAATAAAAGAAGTTTGTTTGGGGATGAACGATGCAGTCTTACAAATACGTATAATTGATAATATTTATATTGTATAGTACGATGCAAATTATGTGAAAAATTGTACACTTATTCTTTATTACCGAAATATAACTTCTTTTTTTTTTTTTAACGTGAATGTTGGAAAGCAGACCGATCAATTTCGAGGTTAGAGCCCCCGTCAAATCCCACGAGTCTACGACTGGAATTACGGGGGGGGGGGGGGTAAATATTCAGACTACAGCTACTTTCTCTTCTTTTTTCTGGCCTCCTAGAGCTGAAAACCGATTGTTGTATATTTTCAGCTTAAGGAGGGGAGAGATTATAACTAGTTTAATATGGGATAGAATAGGATGAGTTCTAAATAAGAATTAAAGCTTTTGGTATCCTTAGTAAAAAAAAAAAATCTACTTCTGTATTTACCACAGAAACGTCATAAATAGAAAGGAGGACAAAAACCTTCGAGATTATCATACATAATCAATACTAGTCTAATGGGCACTAACCCTAAATTTGCTTACTTTTTTTTCCTGGAGCACTTAGTTTTGCGAACAAAAGAAATTCTGAACAACCGCTGGGCCTATTCCTCTACACTAACGAACCGAAGGCACCACATTGGCGGCACCTTGATCAGTCTTACCGCCCAGTGTGATCGATGATAGTGCGGCGTATGGCGATGCACGCGTGCCAAATTGGCCCCGGGACATCGCATTCCCTGTCCCGGAAATACCCCAATTGGGCCTGCGTCAGGATAGGGGGAAGTTGGTAGTATGCTCTTTAAATGCCCCTCTCCACGAAAATATTTAGTACAAGGCGAAAGATTTATACGTACTGAAGAGAGACTAACATGCTAAGAGATTTGAGCGAGCGACCTAGCAACACACCCACACACAGTCAGCGCGAATGTCACATCACCTCAGCTCAGTTCACCCAAGGCACGTCAGGACAGCGAGGGTTTTTATTATTTTGATTCGTACCTATCTGCTTTTCATAGATGAAAATTCGTTCGGCTCCGTTATCCCCACCCCTAGCATCCCACACACGTACGTGTAGAGCATTTTTCATTGGTGTTTCATTCCTTCTGGCACGTAATCGGCCAAAAGTTTTTTGGAAGGATTTCGGATAGTTTTTTCCCTAACTTTCTCATTATTTTATATTTTCTTACAATGCTGAGCGTTACAGCTCCCTCCTGCGAACTACTAAGAGCTTTCGCACGGCCCAGACAAAGGCAAGAAATGGAGGAATACAATATTTGCGAGCAGATTCGTATTTTTGAAGCAATATTCGCGATAAATGATTATTTCGGTGGCCCTGCTATTGCATGAATCGGAGTATCGTCAACTTTATCTTCTCCATTTTTCGTAGTTCCTTTTGTTCGTGACCCCGAAAAACTAGGTACTTTTCACCTAAGGTAATTTTTGAAACTTCAAAATCGTATCGGCTGCGGAGGAGCAAGAAACAAGATTACGTTCAGAATTTTCGAATTTTCGAACTTCAGAATCCACGTCGCACGGAGAAGAGTTTTTTCTTCATTTTTAGGTGAGAAAACTCGTTCCATGTTGATGTACTTGTGTGTGGGGGGGGGGGAGTTCTGAAACCCGCAAAAGATAAAAACTCCTTGAGACGGCTACGAAGTAAAAAAATGTTAAATTTCATTACGTATATAAATATTGTAGTTCGAGTTACTCGATTAATCTTTGATATTATTTCTACAATATTTCAATGATAAAAACGCTCCTGTTGTGGGAGAGAAGTGAAGGGAGAAAGAGTATACTCTCTCTAAATGTGAGAATTGTATTACGCTATTTAACCGGCTCCAAACGGCATTCCCAACTTCGAAATCACAAGTTCTTATGGAAATCTATGTTTGATCATATTTGGCCCAGGCATTGGGAGGCACTTCCCCTTTGCACCATTTCCCACGGGGGAACTGGCTCGGAAAACAACCCCAAAACTTCCGCCGAATTCGCGTGTGTAGGTGAAGGAATGCGCTTGGGAATAGGGCCGAAGTGTAACCCCCAATTCGCATTTGTTCGCCGGGCTTCCTTTCCTGCGGGCTACAAGAAAGGGAAACAAAACGTAAGAGAAGACAGCAAAATCGGCTATGGAAAATCTGCAAGGAAGGCGAAACTTTTAAGGGAGTCGGCACGATAGGATTAGGTCTTTTGCCTTTTTCCGGATTACCCGAAAATTTTCCAAGATTCTACTCCCCTTACCTTGGGTTTTCTCGTAATTATAATTGATCTTCAATTGACAATTAGAAGTCTATTGTCGATACCTTCATTTTGTTGGGGCGTTAGAATGTGCATTACCAAATCAACCTCTGGCTAAAAAAACCCAAAAATGCAATTAGACCAAATGGAATACTTATTGTAATTACCAACGCTTCAAAACGTTAATTTCTAAAACTTTTAAATGTTTTTCCGATTAATTTTTTTTCCCTTTTTCTCTTTAACGTTTTCAAATTTTGCGAAACACCAAACTTCACTCTTTTTCCTCTTTTAAGCCCTTCTGATGAAATAAAAGGTGACCCGTAAAAGAGAAGGATTTGCCTAACTAATTAGTTTATCTTCATCCCCCAAAACAGCCAGTAACAAAAAAAACCCTTAATTTTATGGTGGTTTTTGATTCGTTATTAAAAAATCCGAAACTGTTCGTTTTGGTTGTGGTTGAGTTTTTTCACAAATTTCGTGGTTTAAAACCTGGGGCTCCTACGGACTCGTTAACCTCAAAATCACCCAAATTTGCCTTAGATCAATCACCTTCGAAGCCAAGTGTCCCTTTGCACATTGTACCTACTGAACTGACTTACCCGTTTCCCCTTTTTAAAACCTTGTCCCTTTTTCACCCGATTTTTGGCTTCTTTTTCCTTTCTTACTTTAAAACAGAAACAACAAAATAAGAAAAAAATATAAAAATTGTATTAACAAAACGAAATTGGACCAACAAATCTGAAAAATTTCGAATCAATTCACCCCATTGAAAAAAAAAACACGGGTTCTAAAAAAAAAATTTAAAGTTACACGTTCCCCCTATTTTTACAAAAGAAAAATAATGAAACAATTAATTAATAAAGAGTGGGTAAAAAACCTTATACTTCACTTTAAACAGGAAGGTTAATCAAGGCCAATTTAAAAAGGTTATTTCTAGTTAGTCCCCCTTTTGGGGTTCCCTTTAAGTTAGCAGTCAGCTTACCTTGGAAAAAAAAACCCAATGGTGTTGATTACCCGTTAAAAACCTTTTAATTCCAAAGAGCAAAAAACCCTTTCCTTTATAACAAAAACTAAAAACCGGGGAGGTTTCTGTTTTGTGTATTTGGATTAATGGTGGCTACCCAAATTTCCGAAAAATTCTTTCCTTTTCAAAACAAATAAAAAATTTGCCCGATCCCTTTTGTCGTCAAATAGCTCACTGATACGTAACCTTAGGACCCGCAATTTCTTTCGTGTATATCTTGACAAACCCCCATTTGATGTGAAAAAAAATAAAAGTAACCAAAAAATTAAACCTTTAAATAATTTTAAGAAATATAAATAGGATTTCGCATTGAAAAAAATTAATTGAGGTAGGAAAAGTTCTAAAATAAATGGAATAGGTATACACTTTGAAATCAACATTTTTCATTAGGGTGCGTAAACCTAGACCCCCCTTAAAAAGTTTTAGCCCACGACTCAAATTGAAGAATTACATTGACAGTACCTGAAAAAAATTGAGCTAATGTTCAAATCCAAGGAAGTTTAAAATTTAAGCTCGATGACTTTTTCTTTTTTGATTCAAACCTGTCTTGAAACCGAGTTGTTATTTCATCTCGGGAAAAATCATCCAAAATGTTATGGTATTGCTTTAAAAGTCTTACTTTCCAATCGAGCAGATAAAAAATTTTTTTCAAGCCCGATTAATTATTCGAAAAAAATTTAGAAAAAGGAAAAGGCGATTTAAAGGTTTAAATAACGAGAATAAAAAGATTTTGAGTAATTTGGTGCGTTAAAATCATAACCTCTCCATTTTACCAAACAATGGGAACAGGGGTAAAATCATAACTTTCAGTCCATTTGTAAAATAAACGTTTATCGACGGAATGTTTTTGGGAAATACAAGAGGGTGTCGCGCCCGCTCGTACTTTTTTGCCTTTTTTTTTTGGGAAAAAAAAGTTCAACAAAAAAAATACTAAAAATGACGGGCGAAATTTTAAAATTTGAACAAACCCGTTTCCTATCAATTTTTTTAAAACCTTTTTTTCCTTAAAATTTCATTTATAAAATTCGACGTTTTAATCCCTTTTTTCAAATTATAACGAACGGATAAAAATTGACCGTAGTTTGGGAGTGAAATTAAAATATAAATTTGGGCTTAGAAACTAAAGGAATTTCAAAAATTAAATTTTGGCTAAAAAAATTTTCGCTTGGAAGACTTAGCAAAATAGTAATTATGTTTTTTGCTTATCTTTAATTGTAAAATTTAGGTTTAGTACGTCAAATAAAAAATTTTAAAAGATTTTTAAAGAACTTTTTCCATTGCTTGGGTTTTGTAAATGGGAAATTTATTTTTTTAAATGGAAAAGAAATTTTCAGAAGGAAACTAAAAGACAAAGAGAATTTTAATGGAAATGTCAGTATTTTACAATCCCTTCAAATACCCAATATCAAATGGAACCCTATTGGTTTAAAGGATATTAAATTTTTAAATTCTCTTTCAGGCACTGGGAGGAAATACCGTACTTTTTAGGGGGGTGGGAATTCACACGCAAACCCTTTCCTGTGTACAAAAAAAACGGATATCCGCAAAAAAGAAGAACGTTCGTTCAAGTCCAATTCCTAGGACGCCAATTATTTTTAAATTTTCAAAACCCCCGGAAAAGTGCTTAAAGCTTTTTTTAATAATTTATTATTTTTAATTTTTTATTTTTTAAATTCGTTTCATATTCAATTTCTGAAATATATAACTATGATTTCCAAAAGTTTTAATTTTTTTTAACCCAAATTAATTTTAAAATATTAATGTTAAGAATTTCATCAGTTAAGGAAGGGTGCCCCAAATTTTTTTTGGGGGCTTTTTAAAAATTAATTCCCGTAAATGACTTGTAGGATATTGCCCATTGCACTACTTAATACAAAATTCAAACCAAGGTCTTTAAATTCCACTATCCCTTTGGTGAAACCCTTAAGGTTCTAGCATTCATTGCCCCTTGTCCACACCTTGCTTTGTGCGCAAATAGCACTGGTCCAAAATTGGAACCGGTTGTGCAGGCTTGCGCCCCCAGGTTTGACCATGCGTTTTTAGTTAGGGGCGACCAAAATTTAACCTTTTCCAAGGTTTTAAAGGAAGCAAAGGAGGACCGGGGCTCGGGTTACAAAAATGACAAAAAACATTCGCTTATGGGGGGAAATAAAAGAAAATTAAAAAGGGGAAAAAATTTCCTAGCTGGCAAACTTTTTTTTCCCTTTTTAAAAAAATTACATAAGAGGGGTTATTAAAACAAAAAAGGGGTTGTTTTTTTAACGAGAATTCCGCCCTCTTAAATTTCCTGGGTGCAATGGCAAAAATTGCAAGCGTTATGGGAAACCTTTCAAACGCTTTTGGGAAATTTATGAAACCCACCCCTATCCAGAAAACCCATAGTCAACGAAAATAAATTTACAAAATTTTTTCCCAAACCTTTCAGTTTCCACCATTCAACCCCCGAAGTTCCTTTTTCCTGGTGTTCGAATCAATATTTCGCATGAAGAAAGCTTCCCTGCCCTATCAGTCTTTGACCGAAAAACTTTCACAACCTACCGTGGGATTATAGGTTTTTCCTGAAGAAAGACCAGATTTTCAAAAACCAGTTCCCTCTTTTTAAAAAACCGAATGCCAAGGGAAAGAACTATTTAATTAAAAAAATGGTGGCCATTTGCAGTTACCGTAGCGATCTTTTCCGATCCGAATTACTTTTATAACGTCATAAACATTCAACATAATTAAATCGAATGGGGGAATTGGGATTAGACGACTCTTCAGTTCGCTTTGACACCTTTTTGCCTTTTCTCAAAAAAAGGGGAATTTTTTCCCTTCAGTTTTTAAACCTTGCTGAACAAATCTTTTGACATTCTACACTAAATTTCAAATTGGAAATAAAACTTTAACACATTAAAACGTATAATTGGTAAATAAAACACTGTTTTTACCCCCTTAGGGGAAACCAAAGTAATTAGAACAAAAACCGGTAATAAATTATTCATTTTAAAATTTAAATTGGCCACTTGGTCCCCTTATTGCGAATACAAAATTTTTTCCGTTTAAAATTTATAACGTTAATCATTTTAGTAATTTTATGTTTTGAAAATTTCACGAACGGAAAGAGGGGGAAATTAGGAACTTTGTTTCTTTTTGAAATATCCTGGCCACCAAGGGGTTTCGGGAACATCTTTCCGAACTCCCCCCAAAGCGATCTTTCCCGCAAATTTTTAACCTCGTCCAGGGCAGTCATTGGGAAATGTTTTGGAGGCCATAAGTTCCCGATGGGGCCTTTCCAATCAAAATCTTGATTGGACGGGGCCGTTCCTTACCTTCTCCGGGTTAATTTTTCCGCATGATTCATCCTAAGGGTTTATTGAACGGTTTAATGACCTGAAACCGTACCCCTTATAAATTTTGACGAACCTCTCCTAAAAAATTTGAATTTGCACGGGTGCTTTAAATCGGTTCAAAATTTCACCCATTAACAAAATTTCTACGTTTTCTTGGTAAAATGATTATTGGTTTCAAATTGTTAATTCCCCTACGCACCGTGTCGGGAAATAGCTTTTTAAACCCAATTAGGAAAAGAAAAGAACAGATAAAATTAAGCTGTAAATTTTATGGGAAAATTTTTATGACAATGAACCAAAATTTTCGCGAAAACAAAAAGGCCGAATCCCCCTTATAGAATTAAAAAGGTAATAGTAAAAAATATTTGGGGAAAGGGCCCTTGGCAAAGACTGATACGGAGAAACTATTAAAAATTGTAAAAATGATTTTCCTTTTTTTTTTTTTTTTTTCATTTTTTGATTAAGGAAAAAAAAACCCTTTAACCGGAAATTCTCCTATTATAAAGTTTTATAAATATTCTTCCGTTTTCCGGGAGTTTGAATCACTGTTTTTCAATTAATTTCCCCCGGGCATTCGGCAAATTTTAATAAATGTTTTTGCTTCGTTTTCCCTTTTGTTTAAACCCGTTAGAATTGTTTTTTTTTTAAACGAGCTTACCAAGGTCGTGTTCTTTTGGAATTCGAGTCTAAAAAATAAATATTGTGTTCAAAATTCTTTTAAATTTGTTCTATTTCAAATATTTAATATTAAAAGCTGTGGGAGAAATGAAGGGAAAAGGTATACTCTCTTAAATTGGTATGAACCAAAATTACACAAAGAGTACTATTATATTTTCATCTATGTTCAATGAAAATTATATACTAGGAAAATTGAAAACAACAGCCAAACATACTTTCGTCAACTTTGATACCTACTCTTAATTCCGATAAAAACAAACCATTGCCAGGAAAACATTGAACAATTTACAAATTATAATACAAGTACTAATGCGAATTACTTTCGACTAAGGTAATTTTATATTCATTCAGCAACCGTAGGGTATTTTAAAAACTGTAGGATAGCAGCTCAGTAAAATAAAAATAAATAAAAATTGCACAGTCTATTGTAGACCGGAAACTGTGAGTTACGCATATTTTTAAATATTACATAAGAATCGCGCTATTGAGATCGGAGTCACCCTTTGGATCTTTCTGGTCCTCGATTCAATAGGTATCAAGATTTTGCTGTTGAAACTTACGTGTTTCAATACGTTTTTTAACTTCCAAATGAACCGCTCCGAATCCTCTGTCCAACTCGTGAATCATTTGCGCACGCGTTCTTGTATTAGTCCCTTTTTCGGAAAAACAGCGACCTCGTGAGAGCAGACACCTTATTGCGGCTTAGAAAGTGAAACGGCCTCGCAATGAAGCGAATACATCTTAAATTTTTGTAAGATATCGTTTACTAAAGAAGTTTATATTCCGCCGACAAACGGGAATGAAAAATAAACAAAATAATCCCACCCAACGAGACACTTTTCTGAATTAAGAAAAACAAACGAACAGCCACATCGTCGCGAACAATCTTGTAGTAGGTAGGCTGATGAGCTTTCGCCGTTCTCTCTCTATATTATTTATGTATAAATCGTACAATAGGTACCTAGGTAGGTAGATAAGTAAGTATACGATCATCATAAATATTTGTCTAGTTGGGCAGGTTTAGATCACTTTTCTTTTAGGTATTTACCTTCCTCGTGGTAGGCGCATCGCTTGAAAAGGTTGATTCATTACTCCACAATCTCATCTTCGCCAGTAGCCGTTCCGGTATTTGGCAACCAGTAATTAAATCGTCTTACATTGCGTCATATCGTTAAAAATTAAAGCACGACATGAAGGAATTATTCTTTGGACAGGTAGAATGAATCATGTATAAATTTAACTGCGCAGAAAGGTCAGCATACCAAGTTTCCCATAATTCACAGCTCTGCTCGCCAGCCTAGACAAGCTTCCCTCGGGATACATTCTTCCGTTTCCTTTCTTCCAGCCCGTAGATACAACACATAAGACTCGTGTTCATTTTGTGGCTACTCCATCGGTATTAACGAGGACTCTCGAAATTTCATTTGGGGAAATAACTAGATCCAGATACCGTGTAGGAGAGCTTCGAACTCGCTGAATTCACTTTTTATATCGGTGTCGTAAGGCTTTGGCCTACACTATCGAACCGTGGCACAGCAACACCGTGTACCATTTCATTTTATGCTTACCCAAGGCCACTCTCGCTGCGATTCGTATATAGCGACTATCGGTCGGCTACGAGCTCGCGACGAACGTTCGAATACTCGCGCTCCCGTCCATCCGCGACCCGGAGGAATTCTCAGAATCTGCGACCAAACAAAAACCGTGTACGGTGCAGCGACATCTGCATACGCATTCGGCACTCAGCCTTGAAATCCTCCCGCGAAAAATATATTGAAACTCGCGATCGCTCGCTACGATGACACCATCCCTTTCAAAAATAAGACTTCACCATCTCGACAGACACGACATACACCTGCCCCTCCTGCGACCAGCACCAAATGACCCCGTTACAACACGCGACATCGCAGAACGCTACAGTCTCCACTAAGACTCCGCCATCTTGAAAGAACCGGCAATATAAACTCATACTTCCGACGACCCGGGGGCTGGCTCGGAGGCACGTCCATAGGCAAATCAGACTAGTAGTCGGACTTGAAAATATTCAACGTTAAGATCCTGTCGCGTGTTATGCGAATGGCCTAGTGGTTTATCCGGACTTCGTAATATTTACATATTTTCCAAATAACGTTTTCGAATTTATCGTATCTCAGTACCTTATTGTAATTGTGGATTTCAACGTAACGGATTAAAGCCTGTAACAAACAAACGTCTCGCTGTATTATTCCACGGAACCGAGAGACGAGCAAGGGGCGACGTTACTGCCCCCTCGGGGTCCTTCATCCATGACCGTTTTGTTAGTCACTTAACTCAACTGACCAAAACCCACCTTTTCGAAACGGCGAACCTACTTGGTGCACGCCCGATCTTTAATCACGACAATCGGTTTGACCCCAAATCCAAGAGTGAAGCGTCACAAGAGGAGAATGGGGCGAAATATAAAATACAGTATGAATATCGATTCGTAGGTTTTATGACTATTAAATTAATATCGATATCGACATTAGTTTGTACAAAATTTTAAAATTGCGGTATTTATGTTGAAGGAGAAGGAAGAGAAGGGCTCAAAATCGATAAATTCAACCAGAACAATATAGATATCATTCATTTCATTATGAACGTCTAAGATCGTATTCATTTTGCATTTTTCAAGATTAGAAAACACAAATGCGGGGCTGATAAAAAATGTAATGCGATATTCCTAATCAGCGACCAAATAAAGACCTATTTCGATACTTTGTTCAATATTCCAATCCAAGACAATTTTTGCCCTGCAATTTTGATTTTTTGGCCCCACACTGGAACCAAATTGAAAATCCTACAAGTTATTCGAAATTAATATATATACTTCTGTTTGAATACTTTTTTCAGTTTCTCATGAAAACTCAGATTTTGTTCCCAGATTTGCTTTCTGGAACCAAATCAGGGTCGCGGTTTAAAAGTCAGATGCGGTATTCGTTATTAATGATAAAAAATATTCTTATTTCGATACCCTTCTATTACACACTTTTACGTATATTACAAAAGTAATTATTACACAGAATACTGACGAGACGTTTATATTGAAAGAACTCGTTACACGAATATCAAGGAATTATGTTATTACTCGATACGGATTAAAGATACTTTAATGGGATACACGAAAGCTTTGAAGCCAAGTGTTTTTGCAGTTTAAACAATCGATTATTACTTAAATATACGTACAACAGATACCTAGTTTAAGTTTCAAATACGAACGATGGAATGTACTGTACACGAGTATAAACGTCGATTTTTGTCTGCAAACAAAATTCCCATCTCGGGGAGCTGCATTTCTCCAGCCCCCGAAACTCCGCGGTGGTTACTATACAGGGAGTTGATGTACAAATGATGGAATACGCTGCACAATATGCAAACACCAGTCTAAAGTCTAAATTGAATGTCAGGACTGCATTTCCACCGCCATCGTATTGATTTTGAGTTATATTTAAGCCGGAGCTGTTGTACAAACGACGAGATATGATGTACAAACATGTGTAAACGAAAGATCAAAACTTGTCTAGCATCAAAATTCCCATTTCACGGGATGAATTTCTTCAGTCCCGCAAAATAACTCGCACATCCTACTCCTCGGTGATTATTATTCAGAGGTTGATGTACAAACAATGGAATATGCTGTACAACCATGTACAAGTGATGCATGAATGGATGACACTGGTTTGAGATGCAAAATCGAATTTCAGGGGCTCTTATTCCCACAGTCGCGATTACTGTAGAGGCTGCACGTACAAAAACGACGGATTATGCTGTACAGATGTGTACAAATGGCTTACAAACGAATGCCACCAGTTCAACGAAGTTCAAACGAATACCACTGGTACGGAGTCAAAATTGCATATACGGGGGGGCTATCGTTTCCCCAGTCCTCTGATTGACCCTAAACTGTAGATTTAAGGCACAAACGAAGGGATTTTTGTACAAACGTGCACAAACGAAATACAGGCGACTGAGGTATGTTTGAAGAAGAAATTTAAAATTTTGGAGGCTGGAGAAATAGAGCCTTTTTTATTTAGATAATTTTTTTTTTTTCCAGAAAAACAAAATAGCGGGATTATCTTTTTACACGCACTGTATCGTAAATCACCAATTGTATGCGTATGAAATTGTCTACACAATTCCCAGGGAAGGTGAGGGGTGAGTGAAAAGGAAGCGCGCCCGACAGTGGGGGACCTGAATTTCCAGGCTAGTGCTCGGAGAGCGCGAACCTCGATTAGTAGGGAACCTCATGGTGGCCCTTGCAGGACGCGCGCACCGGAAGCAGATCGGCCTCCGGTCACTGATGCGATACTTGAAAGGGCAGTTTTCGGGGCCGGGAGTGCGGTGTCTCAGGGGCCACTTTGGCATGCGCGCATCGCTACGCGTCCCGCCACACCATACTTAATTCCCCATAAATACGACATATTCAGTTAAATAATCAGCGTAGTGAGTTAAATAATAACTTCAGGCACTAATAACTGTCATGTTTCATCTTATTGACTTCTTTAGTTTTGCGTCCTTAAATAGCATAGGTTATTTCTTGTAATGTTTGCGAATGAATTTTTTCGGTAGATCTGTATCGTTTTTAGTTTCTGATTGTGTAATTTATGTTTCTCGTGTTTTTTAAAAATTTATTATTATTATTATTTTTTGAAGACACATTTTTGTTCTGAGATGATCTGGCTTGCGATTAAAAAAAAAGAGGGGGACAAATTCGTGAAACATCCTGCACGCTGGCAATCATGCGGTGCGGACGTCAGAAGGACTATAAATTTCGCTTTCGCAGACTGACCTCGACTCGTCATCTTGATTATTGTTACTAATCGCTCATCCTCCGTCCCGATACTCACGAAATAATGACTACGCGTTCTCGATTCAGAGCGTCCTGAGAGATCGATTCGTTTTCTTGGCATTTAAATGGCTGAAATTGTTCAACGTCCTTTTTTTCGTCTACTTTTACGATTTCCGAGCGCAATTTATGGGCCGGCGCCTTCACCGGAGCCGACTCGGCCATGTCGTGACCGCCGGGACGACCGCGATTATCGTATGTGATAAATCAAATCGCGCTTGTAATATTTTATTACGCCTTATTATTAGTACTAAAAAGAATCATTTTCACTTCGAGACGTACAGGCATGTTCGCGGTGGAATATCGCATCGTATTCGAGAAATAAAACGGCCGCGTGGTGCCACGCAGAGAAAAAAATTAACGAACCTAATTCGTCGGTTATTCAAAGAAAACGAAAGCTCTGATTATCGAAAGCGTGCGCGTAAGCTTCTTCAGTGTTCACCTTCACACAGTGAGTTCTACAACTTACGAAGAACAACCTTCGTTTCGCTGAGTATTGCAACGAAAGAATTTCTGATGTAAATGTACATTTGTACAAATTATGTACTGACAAATCGATACCGTTAAGATCAAACTTCGTTACAAATGAACTAGGGCCCCCGTACCCGAGTCCGTCTGTCTATCAGTCTGGTGAGATTTTTAACCGACTGTTAGTTTTTCCGCCTCTTCGAAAGATTTTCGGGCAGTAGATTCGGCTGAAATTCTTTGAATTTTTCAAAAAGATGACGCACCCGCGGCTATTTCCCCCCTTCTTTTCTTTGAAACTAGGTTTTCGTTAGCATACAGGCAGACAAATGATCTGTGGTTCACTATGCCTTTCTGAATGAAGATCCAAGAGGTAAGTTAGGATGACGACGTTAACTCACCTCGTAAATTCGCGGAAAAGAGGCTGTATGAGTTATAGCACCCGAAACCTTCGACAGAGGCAAGCCAGCCGATGAATTCAAAGTGTTATTCCCCGAACTTCAACCCGAATTCTTCCTGTGATTCTCGCATTTTTGAGATCTCAGAACACGGTCCCACGCTTTGTGCATTTTTGGAGACCATGGCGCACCTTTCTTTTCAACATATCAACCAGATCAGCCTTGCAAACAAGCTGTCCAGCATTGCGCTGTGCTCCACTGGTTCCAGTTTTTTCAAGCACGAGTATACTTTCTTCAACATGGCCATTTGTACGAGGCTATAACTCGTGAATTGCGATAACTAAAAATCTAGACTTCGCCTTGCTCGCCGAAAAATCGCCGGGTAAAAAACCAAAAACTGCAGGCATGTATCTGTTGCTGCAAAATCCAGTCAATAAGAGCGATTGTTAACTCTAACAGACAGATTCACGAAACAAACAGATGAGAAAACAGACAGTAAGATATCTCGCAAATCAGATCACACACATCCACCATGAACGTTCTTGATAGATTGTAGGGAAAGCAAAACTTATTCTACCACTTTTGTGTGTGTGGGGGGGGGGGGATGATCCGAATGTGAAAAAGTAGTCTAAATTTTTGGAATTAACTGGACTTGCGACATAAATTTTTGGAATTAACTGGACTTGCGACACTTGATACACGTAAGTTAGCGTCAAGAGTACTAGAGTATATATTTACAACGAAAAAGAATTGGAGTGATTGAAGAATCAGAAGAACAAGTTTGCCCAACTTGATGTACAGCCTGGCACGTGGACAGTCCTCGTGGGAAAACGGAGTCGAGTGCCAAACGCCAAAATCCCAAGATTTCTGTACCTCTATACAGCTCTGTTGAGACACATTCCGGTTAATTTGTATGTTTAAGGACTCGTTTTGTGATTGTGAGAATTTTCAAGACTAGCTAAAACTGAGAGCAGATTACTATTTTTTTTTCTGCGCGAAGCGAGGCAGAGAGTAGGTTTTTAGAACTTGAATTAATTTTTCGCGTACCTATCAGCACGATTCAGAAGACGAACAGACAGGCAGCCAGGCAGGTATATCGATGATCAGACAAACGGGTGGATGGTAGGATAGTGAGCGAAGTGAACAGACAGTCAAACGGACGGACGGTCAATCAGCCAGTCGATCGATCGGGCAATCGTTTAATCAGTCAGTAAATTAAACAGACAACAGTTGGGTAAATTGACAGAGAGTGAAACACACAGCCAGCACCGAGAAAGAAATCAGCACGAGCCACATAGTGGCTAGAAGATGAAGCCTTTCAGTACTGATGGCGTGTAACTGAAAAAATAGAAGAAACTTAACAATTTAAAAATCTCAAGATGAAGTTACGATTTTATAAAATTTATTAATTAGACGATCTACGTTCGAACATTAAACAGTCTTGTTTTACCCGTCAGATACGTAGGAACTAAATAAACGTGCTCTCTTTTCTATCAGTCGTATCCGACATAATTACGCGAAGCTCCTCTTTTCCCTCCATTTTGCCGGCTAACATAATCCGCGGTTAAATAAGATTTAAGGTGAAAATGCGAAATTTGTTTATTAGAAGACCAAATTTGAAAGAAAAAAATAAACAAATAAATATGGGGAAGTACGTAAAAGCCAATTAGAGTAGTCTTTTCGCACCTCTAAATCATTTCTAAAACTAATGTTTAGGGATGTACCGGTAAGCTCGAATATGAGCAAATTTCAAATTAATCTCCGAGAATTTAGTACAGAATCTACTGAAGGTACGGAGTATGGATTTGATTTCCATGTCGAGAGTACAACGTGGATACGTTTGACGAATAAGTTAGTGATATGATTTCAAACATAGGATCGACCAGCTCCGAAATTCGGTAAGTTTTCGAATCAATCAAGCAGCGCGATATGACTGGTACGTGGGTCTACATTATTAATGTCACAAACATATTTCAAAGCTAAGCTGAAACAAAAGGTCTAACGTCGATGAGCGTTATTTCGGAAATTAAGTGATCGGCACTTTTACCCGCGAGTATAGGTATTAGGTACTAAAATTATCGCCCATTGTTAAATCAACTCGCGCTCGTCTCCCTTGGCACGTAATTTACGAGTATTTAGAAAAGCTCGAGCAAACGATGCTCGCATGCCGCAGCGCGTACCAGAGTCTGTTCGATATAGACGGCGTCTGTACCAATTACGTAGGTATGAACCTATGTCCTTATTCGACAAATATGTCGGCCTTGGTCGCTGATCAACTTGGAGAGCTGAGCCAAACCATAGGCTGGAAACTACGAGTTTGATGGAACATATCGCGTGATATTTAGATACCATACATCAATCATTTGGAATTGGATTGTTGCGAATGCTTCGTTAAAGAAAAAAAAATTAATTACCTATCAAAAGCGTTATTATCGCGTGCGTCGAGATATTAAATAATAAGCAATTTTTTAATAAACAGAAACACACGTTCGTTAAAAAGGGTGAAAAAAAGGAGAAGAAAAGCAAACGTTGTTAATAAAAATAATAGCAACCGACGGAAATTCCGTCGATATTTGGCGTTGCACGTGAGCCTAAATTTTTACTATACCCAGCTCGAATTACATTTGTTTCTCTTTCCTGTTACTTTCGCAAAATTACTGTTACCACGAGCTTGAATAACGTTTTCAAATAATCTACGCCTATATAATTCGATCGTATAGGTATACGAATAGTCTGCCGAGGTAATACCGAATTGCTAACGGATGAATGAAATCCAAATTTGCTCGATCGGTATGGTTTCATTTGACTCTTCGGATCGGCCCACATTTCGAAACATTAGCTTCAAATAAAGGAGGCGGGGACATTAAAGTCACGAAAAATTACCAAATTCGCGAGCAAAAGGTTCTATTATTAACATTATTTTTCACGGAAATCCAGATGTAAGACGATGTCAAGATCCTCATATACGTACTCAATGTATGCATTCGGAAAACTTCGACCGCATTTTCCTAGAAATTCAGAAAAAAGACGTAGACTTTCTTTAACACAGGATACAGATTTATCAGTGTTCTACAATTCTGTATAGTTTCAATCATCAAAAGACATCTGGACCAGCTTTCGACTGGAGGCATTTTCTTCCCTTTTAAACGGGAGAATGCCGCCGAGTCATTATTATTTCTACCTCTTCAAAAGCAAAATGTTAAACCAAGGCAGACGCAGACATACGCACCAAGTTATCATGTTAATATGGATCCTATACGACTTAGGTATAACGTTATAAGAGCATCCTGTGTACAAAATCGATCTTCGTGAATAGCCTTCGAGTTTGAAAGCAAAATAACATACGAAACGCGTCATGATTTTCTAACAAATTACATCCCAGCTGAAAATTATACGTTTTAGATTACTTCATAGCGCAAATGTCAATTCGCAATCGAGTTTGTTATAGAAAGTGAAGAAAAGCGACTCGAGTTACCCGTTTTCGCGCTTATAGTAGTGAAAGGGTCTCGCCAAAGGGAATAAAACAAACGCGAAAATTAAAATTAATGCGGGCCTGAAGCAAATTATGTAGATCGCGGAAAAAATAACAATGTAAATTTTTTTGGGAAGAGGCAGTTCAATGTATTGAACGCGAAACTGCGCTGAAAACCTTGTTTTTCATTTTTCATTTTCTTTCTAATTGCGCGTTCGTGACAATAAAACAGCCATCGGGAATTTATGCCCCCGTCATATTCGTGATGTAATGTAGTTTTCACTCTGAAATAATTCGCAAAATCCTCCGCCTATTTAATATAATGATGGAGCGGAAGCGCAAAATAGAAATAGAGAACTCGATAATCTAAGTTGAAGTTTTTCTCGACATCGGACTTTATTGATAATTCATTAACGAATTTAGCCCACTTTGACATGAGGTTTTACCGAACAATTTGATACAAGATTTCATCAAAATTTTCGAATGAATCGTCGTTTCCTGCGCTTCGTATCTTATGTCATCGCTAGTCCACTTCTACCTAACACAAAAACAGAGATTATGGACATAGAATACAGAGAACTGGACAGATTATGGTTCCTGAACTGTCTGCCACTTCACAGATTAACTCGATCATCAACTAACTTGTTGTTTTTTTTCTCTCTCTTTCTTTCGGTTCTTCTGTTCGGTGGAATAGTTCACTGTTAGTCTTCAAGTCCGTCCGGGAGGCCTGTCTGTCCAATTTTTGATCTTCAGCAAAAACATGTATTCCAGGAACGTTTGTAGGTTTGAAATACACCATTCAGGGCTGAGGCAATATTTTTAATACCAGAGAGGGATATGAATTCTACATGAATAATTCTTTTCCATTACATTCCATGTAATTTCCTATCTTATACAGTTTCCGGATTACTTGCTCGTAAATAATTACTCGTGAAAGTAATGATGAGGAAACACACGTCCTTAACATAACCTTAGGATAAAACAGATGCCTTATGCGTTTCAAAAACACAGCTTGAATGATTCCCTATTAGTGCCTATCGTCACAGAGTTCAGATTCAGGTACTGCGCAAGGACGAAATAGCACGCGTAATAGGTAGTTGTCAAAAATAGGATGAGCGAAACAGCAAAAAATGGGAAAACTCGTAGAGTCCATTCTTGTAGCTTTTTCCACTTCAATTTTCAGGTAGATTTGGTTCAGATTTTTTTTCTGACAGTTTCTGTATACAGCAGATATATTTTCTTTCATTGTGAAAGATAAAAACCGTAGGTATTCCAAAATTAATTAATAGAAATAAAAAGCGTTGAAAAGATTTTGGAACCTTCATTAGCGGTCGGTGCGTACCTCAACGCTATAAATCATCTCGATGAATTACGTTCAGTGGTGGCGCGAAAACGAGAAATTTAATTCTAAGGAAGAGAGAAAAACGGTGTGTGTGTGTGTGTGAGAGAGAGAGAGAGAAACATTTTTCTGCACGCTCGCGGGGTGTACAAGAGATTCGCGAAACAAAAACCGCTCTACAGAGATGAAATTGAAATACTTATTTTGAAAATGAGATGAGAAGTTTAGTTAAATGCTCATCGCTTTTCGCGTTGAGACATTCATCATGTTGGTTTCTCAGATACAAGCTCAAGAGTAAACGTTTTCAAACTAATAAAAAGGAATAAGGTCTCGGCGGGGCGACAGCCAGATTTCAACACGATATAATATTTCGGCTTTTTTTTTACTTCTCTCCACCTTCTTCCTTACTTTCTTTTTCTAACCTGCATTCGATTTGATAAACTGGCAGGTATAGTGGCGGTTTAATGGTCGACGTGTGACGATAAATGATTGGCGGAATCGGTGGTGTCGAGTGCGGTAGTTCATTTGGCGTGTCCTGTCGAGAATAAAGAGAGAACATCGCGAACGGACCAGGGCGGAGGACTTATCTGCCATACGGTATATAGGTATATGTATTTCATTTTTAAGCCTGCTCAACTTCCAAACGGCGAGAGGACACCAAGAACACGTAGTAGACAAATAAGCTAGTGGCCGGTACAGCGTAAAACGTTTATCGAAACCGGGAGACCGCGAAGCACTTTGGTCATTTTGACGCGAGATTTACGTTCCAACTCATCGTCGTCACTCCAGGACGGATCGTCGAGCGCGCTTCTATATACGTAATAAAAATATCCTCCAACGCATTTACATAACGAAGGGACGCAATGAATTTTCATACTTTGGTAATACCACTTTTCGGTATCATTATCTTCGATTTCCCAATGGTACAGTTCTTTTTCATGACTGCGTAATCTGATTATTGTTTCAAACTCTTTTGTATATCTGTTTCTCTTTCTTCTTTTTTTTTCCTTCTTCAGAAATTAGGTTGTAGTTAATTTTTAACGAATGAACGACGCCCCCTGTTAAATTCCCTATAAATGTGTCATATTAATGTACAGAAACGTGAAATGCAATCACCTAATACCCAGGAACGCGGCACTGAATTTGTTTGTTATTAATCAATTACCAATATAGTAATCATTTTTCTGACGCTATCCGCGTCAGTAAGAGAAATATTGACAGATCATAACCACCTATCCGGAAGGGGGAATAATGTGGGCCCACAACATATTGCATTTGACCTTTTAATTCCAGCTGATAAATATTTCTACGTACTAAGAACGATCCTTGATAGGAGAAAAATCGCGGACAAGTTGATGGGCCTCGTAAGAAAAAAAATGAATGAAAAATTTGAGAAACAAAGACGTCAGTCTAATATTTCTCGTGACAGGAAACCTGAAAGGCAGCCACGGCTAGTCGAACAGATACAGATTATCTTATTTAGCCATAACGAATCTCCCACTGTGTCGAGATAGAATGGTGAATACTTTTAACTGATTTTTATCATCTTCTCATATTATACTCGAAAAAGGCCTTCATCGACTGGCCACTACTGTCAGCAACGAGAAAAAGTAAAAAGAAATTGAAGTAAAAAAATATCAAAATAGGCGTTTTGCTAATCGCTCATTTCGACTATCTCATCCACTACTACAACCGATTTTTCACAACAAAAATTTGAAGTTGGAAAACAGGAGTCAAATGAAGTTCAAGTCCATCCATCTTCGCCATACAATCGAACAATCGAACTTCTAAATAAATGTTCTGATTATTTTGTAGTTAAAATTGGATTTTGGAGCCGCAAGGGCGACCGAATACAAGAGATTTGAAAAGGTAATTCAACCAATTTCGGTCAGTATTATTCGATCTCTTTTCGTTCAAACAATGTTGATTTCGGGGATGAAAATTGCGGTCGAATCTAAAACTGAATGTAATATTCGGAATAAGTGACCCTAAAAATTCTTATTTCCATACTTGATTTGATTTTTCAAGTCGAGTCAATTTTGATTTTCGAGCTCCATTTTTAGCAGCAATTATTCGGAGAAGTTGCTTACCTCCTTACCACGTAACCACTCATAATCATATTCAGTGCCAGACTCCTCCCCCTTCGATGATTACGTAGTATATGGGCAGCTTCTGAGACAGAAATGAGACACTGTCCTGAGCAGGGAGTCGGTAAAGATGTTGGAGTAGAGATCGGCCACGGATGAAACTTCCAAGTCTTTCCATGGAATTTAGTAAATGTAAAATGTCTCGAATGGGTCGACGTAGTTCTCCTGATGGTTGACTGTCTCGTGTATGTATCTTTCTGTTGACAACGCTCGGTATGCAGAGGCCATTCATCAGAATGTATTTTTAAACCAACTTCGCAGTGCTTCTTTACGGCGGGTAACAGCGTATTCTTATCTAGAAGAGGAACGATAAAATAGCGGCAGTCTTTTCCCTAGCGAAGGCCGAATTTTCAAGGTATATCGCACTAACATGGCGGTAGACCGCATAATAAAGTAACATCATTCGAAGAGGTATGACAGAGGTGACTAATTTTGGTTTTCTGAAACTCGGAAGAACTAATTTAGTAGTAATTTGACCCTTCGAACAGAATTCTATGATTAGACCAGAACCAATTATCAAGTTCGAAAATACTAGGCGTTCGCAGATAAAGATAATCTAACCCGGATACGTCTTGTTTAGTTAGGGGGCGGTAGATTCGCGGAGTTAAATCTCCGAACTGAGATCGCGGTGCACGTTAGGCGGTATCGGACAAACGTAGACAGTACTTTTCGGCAGGTAACTCAATTCGGTGTATTAGCAGATAAGAAAGTTAAACGAAACATGCAGGTTAAAACGAGGCGGTGCTCGGTAGGAATAACAACGAAAATACAGAAAATTATGAAATTTCCGAAAAACTACGGGTGTGGTAATGCTTAAGTAAAAGTCGAATTTCGAAAAAACGGTAACGGTAGAACGATTAACGATGAGTATTTACAATTAGAAAAACTATACATAGCGGAATGAAAAAAGGAAAAACGGTTGCCTCCGCCTATGGCGGATCGAAATAAATGAAAACACTTAGATTTTAAATTTTACACTCTAGGAGCGCTAGTTGTTCCGGAAACACGTCTTATTGCTGGCCCTCTACGAAAAATGTATGTCACGCCTTACCGATCGACCCACGATTAAGCGACACGATCAAACGATACGACAAACACCAAGAATGCCGACGGATGACTTTTGCCGAATATTTTACTCGTTCCTGTTGTACATACGAGTACGTTGACTGAATACAGTAAACATCTTCCTTCTATTTTGTACTATCGCAGTCAGTATGTAGAAGTAATTCTGTTATGTTTTTCAGGACACTGTTTTCGTTTTTCGCATTTTACGCATTTTCGGCAACTTTTCGCTAACTTCACGGAACGTCAAAGATTTTCTCGTGATATACTGTCTAGACAGGCGATTGGCTATACACTTATCGTCTGATTTTTCAATAGGTAGACGGTTTTTCTGGAGTGTTTCGCGCATTTCGGCTTGTTTTTTGTCGTTTTTCACTCACTTTGTCGCGAAAATCCCAACAGGGGAATATATAATCGCCCATCAGCAAAAAAGAATTGGCACATCAAATTATCTGCGAATATATAATCCCGGAGAAAATCCAATAAAATTAATTTGCACGTCAATACGCGTACATTTGTTTTACTAACGTACGCGTCATAATATGTTCACGGTCATTTCGAGCGTATGCACAATCCAGTTCGATGTAGCCCGTTTGATCTAGTTCTTTGGCCATTAATTGGAGTTCCTCTATCCTGTGCTATCAAGGTGACGCCATCCGCCAACCTTACGTTGTTGAGCCAGACCCCGTCTATTTTCAACCTTCTCCCCGCCCAGTTTAGGTTATGGAAGATTTCCTCCAATAGGCAGTTGAGAAGATTTCGAGATAGAGGGTCTCTCTGTTTACACCTCTTTTGATTTCGAAGTATTGTCCCATTTTATTTAGACGTACCCTCCCCTATGAATTTCTATACATTTATTCTATTATTCTTATAAACTTCCTGGAAACACCTTGTTTCCAGAGAGTCTCCCATAAGGCTGGAAACGAGATCGTATCAAAAGCTGTTTGAAAATCAAACATCAGTATATTTATTCAGGTTTTGATTGAATTCGGGCATCACGTTTATCATTTTTAGTTTATCATACTAGCAAAAAATTATTTCATGCCGTGATAATTCAATTATGCCGTGAATTAATTATTTCAGCCGCGCAATTTTCTTAATTTGATGTAATTTTCTGATAATGATGGTTTTGTTTTTAAATTTATGGGCAAATTATTCTTCATGCGTGAATTTATTTTTGCTGTTTTTGCTGTGAATTAGTCGTTTTCCTGATGGGCGATTAAATGGTACCCATCCCGAAATACGAAAACTGATGAAAACGAGATATGTAAATGTACAGAGAGTGTTTACGTATCTCATCAATCTTTCGGGAAAACATTTGCAAGATACTGCAAAACGCGAAATACGATAAGTGTACAACCAGTTGAACGGCTAAATTTCGATTTCTTGAAGATAGTTTGCATTCATTTGCAGTTACCTCCACGGGTTAATTGACGTCGAGATTCCTATGTTGACTAAATGCTTAAAATGTGTTCTATAGCCACAAGACATACCCATGTACCGAAATATCTGAATGCAGTGTCGATACTCGTCATCAGTTTACTGGTGTGATAATTTCATCTTTTTCTTCGATTTTTTTCTTCCCCGATAACATAAAAATTAAGTTGAAGTTGTGTTAATTCGTGTATTTTACTTGAGAGAATCTCAGCGTACATTATAGATGGCGTAGCCGATTTAGCCTAAGAATTTGCCAGCGCAATAGTAAGTTTATGGAACTTCCTATTTGCATTTTGCCGGCAACTACATTTCGGATTTGGGTTTAGGTTTTCCCCTACACGCCTGAGGAAACCTCAATCATAAGAATCTGAATCCAAAACCGAGAGCTCGGTCTTCAAAAGCCCAAGTTCAGTCGAATCGTGTACACCCAAAACTCTATTTTAAAAGAACCCGAACTCTCAAAACTGAAAAACGAAGTACCCGTAATCGATCACAGTTACACTGGATGAAGAACTGAACCAGGTCCCGATTAAAATCGGAGGGGTTCGACATCCGTGACTCGATCATACTTCAATCTCTATTAACATTACAAACGAACCGAAACAGCATCGCGACAGATTTACGGCGGTTTAACTATGCAATTTTATTAACATTTTAAGATAATTCGCATACATACTGGAGTGTTCACGGCGTTGGAATTATGCAATTATATTAACACTCCAGTCATATTGTTGCTATATTCGAATTCGAAGTACAACATGTTATTTTTAGAATTATTTTATAACAAGGAGCGTACTTTGCGGAGTTGATTTGCGTTTCACTAATGTTACTGTATTCGGAGGAATGAAGAGGTACAGGGGAGTGAGATTTTATATAAACGCTAAGATATGGAATAAAGTATATGAAATTAAAAGTGCGAACGAGAAAATCAGTATTCTATAAGTCGAGCACGATAAGAAGATCGAAGTGATGATAATTCAGGTGTATGCACCTACGTTAGGGGCTAGCGAAACAGAAGAAGACCAGTTTTACGAAGCACTTATCAATAAGGTAATCGAGGAACGCAAATATTGTACAACAATGATGAGAAGTTTTAACGGCAAGACAGGCAAACAAAGAGAACAGGATGGTATAGGACTGTATGCATTAGAAGATACGAACGGTAAACGACTGATAGAACTAGCATTGGCTAGTGGGCAAAAATTGCGGGCACTTTCTTTCAGAAAAAATGAAGACGTAAGTGGACATACATAGATTCGCGCAACGGAAATACTGAAAGCGAGATAGACCACCTCTTTACGAATGACATGACTGTAATTAAGGATGTCTCTCCGATATCCAGTTTCGAATTCGCCTCTGATAACAAACTTTTAAATTGTAATATACGGTAGTAGGGATACAATTGAGAACTACAGACCTCTTAATCTATCAGGTAACCTCGATAAAATATTTACGAAAATTCTAAAGAATAGAATCTATAGCCAACTAGACAGCAACCAGAGCCAGTCACACGCTTGGCTCAGGAAGAATTACTCTACAGTAGATAAAATTATACATACAGTAAATCAAATAACAGAAAAATCAAGGGAATATAATTTACAAATCCACCTTCTGTTCGTATAGGTAGATTTCGATAAAGCATTTAATACAATTGACCAGAGTAGATTATTCAGGCAATGCACAGACAATGTTGTCAAGCGGAAGTGTTTAAATACCGCAGAATTTATATCAGAAAGCGGAAGCTCACATAAAAATCAGAAATGCAGGCCCAAGATTCAGAGTGAAATAAGATTACCTACTGTCCCCCATAATCTCCTCACATGCGCATGGGGAAGAATATTCAGAGAACTAAACTAGTAGAAATACGGACTGTCAATAAATATAGGTAGTAAAAGACTGAACAATCTGACATTTGCTGTCAACTTAATTATCAGTGGTAGAAACAAACACGAATTTTAACGTATGGGAGACGAGCTAGTTGAGAAATGTGGTGAATAAGGTCAACATGCAAATAAAATAAAAACGAAATATACTAGCAATAACATAGATACCCAATTGACAATAGAAGGAAACTCCATAGAAAAAGTAGAGGAATACACGAATCAGGGGAAGGTGACATCAATCAGTTAAGGAATAGAGAGCAAACTGGCAGTTAGGAAGAAGACAGCATGGAAAAGCTACTAGGCCTTGAAGGTAATATTCAAAGAAAATATGAGTATAAGGTTCTAAATACGATTAATGGAGACGTGTGCGAAGCCAGTATTGTGCTATGAAGCACAGACGTGGGCTCACAAAATTGCCGACAGATGGACTAAGAGTAACACAACAAGCGATGGAACGGAGCACATCAAAAATCAGTAAGAGAGATAAAACTAGGAACAACGACATCAAGGACCAAATATAAACTACAGGTGTAGGTTATACGTAGAATAAAGAAAGCAAAATTCCAAAACGCAGGACACATAAAGAGAGCACCGAATAAGAGATGTGCGAAAATGTTTACAGAATGGAGACCGTACGAGGGAAAAAGGAGAAAAGAAAGGCCGAAGACGAGATGGAGTGATGAGCTAAAGAGGAGGGTGGGAACTTGTTGGCACAGGGAAACCCAGGGCAGGAAAAAACAAAAACTCAACAGGGCGGTTGGCTGCGAGTTCGGCAATCAATTAATAAAATATACCGTATTATTCGAGAAATGTAATCATAGCCAACAATAAATATGTTTTTATTATATATTATGTAGATTGAAATAATTGAAACTGGGGCGATGAATAAATAACACTACACAACAAACTGAGATTTTTTGGAAACCGCATGAAGGAAAATAGATGATTCTTAATGTATTTTTCACGCTGAATTCAAATATGATATTAAAAATGCTGAGTTAGCTAATCATTTTTTACGTTTGCTGGGAAATTTAATAGTGTATTATGAGAAATTGTTCTATTTTATGTGGCGACACTGATGTTGTATGTATTGAACTGATATTACCGATAAGCTTCGTCTTCGACGGTACTGAATAGAAAACTTCCGTGTTGTTCTCTGTCCCTCTGTGTTCCGTAAGTATTATTCCAATTCAACAACGAGCGTTGTGATTATCATGAATACTCGGGTATTGAATACATCATATTCATCAAATTTATTGTCGGAACACATTTATCTAGTTCACTTACATTTCGTAAAAGAAACAATAAACTGTAATACCGGAATGAAAAGGCGTTATTTTTTCGCTGAAGAGATCGCCTTCCTCAAAACTGTTGTTCCATCACTTCATCGTTAATGATAAAATCTTAGAATCAGTTGAAACTGTTTAGATCGTCTCGATATCAAAACGTCAAAACACACGTTCACACGCGTCACTGTGTTGGCGAGTTTGTTTTGTGATACATGCAGTGTGGCCACATTCACTAATATTTCTAACACGTGAGGGAAATTACGGGAAATAATTCAGAATGAATTTACGAGAAAAGGAGAGCTAATTAAGAAAAACAAAAAGCGGCATTGAATTCAGCGTGAAAAATACTTCTAGAATCGGCTACTCTCGTTCTTGCGATTTTTTGGCTGTTGGGTAGTGTAATTTACGATCCATTTGCTTTGCGGAAAAAAAAAGAAAAAAAAAGAAGAAAATTGCTCGTTGATAAGTGTAAATGTGCACATTCGAAATGTGTAGAACCAAATTTGGAATAATGAAGAGCCGCGAATACGCGGTTCGTCGATACATTCCTGCTCCGACGGAACACTCGAGCGATTACTGGAAAGCTACAGCGGAACTACCTCGGCTTAGCTCGGCTAGCAGATGGAAAGCGAAAGGCGTTGTATTAAATGTCTACTTGAGAAAAGTGATACGATAATGAAGTTGAAAACTACAAAGTAAATAACAAACAAATCTGGATTTCACCCCTTCCCCTCCCCGCCTCGTCCAGACAAATACGAAGCGACGATAAATTCCGTCAAAGATTGATTGCCCACACACGCACCAATCGCAACTTTCAAATGCGCGAGGTTTAACAGACCTGTTTTCCCTCTGCATAAACGAGTACATAAAATTGACGGGTGCGAGCGAGATGGAAGTGATAACGATGCGATCTCAATTTTAGATACGTGCCGGAATATTTTCGAAGAAAAATATAATTATGCGCGAACAGATGAAACTGAGAAAGTCTAAATAAACGAAACACTTTTTCTTTTCTCTCCATTTCGTTACTTATACTCCGCAGGGACCGGATTTTCTTGATTCGACTACACGCTATCGGGATCGGGATTGGGATTAGGATTGGGATACGTAGCGTTAGCATCCGCTATTTCGTAAATAGAAGTTTCCCAGTTCTATTACACAAATTCATCGGATACTACGGTGATAACGCGGTAAGACGATAAAATTTAACGTTGCCGTCGGTTTTGATTTCCCGATAGAAATATATAAATGTTATTTTCGCACGTTGGTGGAGAAACAGCGTCCAGTACACAGACGAGTACCACCTACGTCCTACGTAGCTCCGAGAATTATTCCATCGTCAGATCCTCAAATGCAGCGCTGCATCAGCAACGAACGCATCTGCCCGTATGCCCAACAGTTGACAAGACTTTTTCAGCCCAGTTGAAAACTTTTTAAGAAAATTTTTCAGATATGTTTAATTTGAGTGTATACAGGATTACCCCGTTTTGTTTCTTGTTTTTTTGTCGCGAAGTCACATTTTCAAGAGATGAAAATAAAACTTCAAGGGACAATGTAAAGTTTCTTTTCGGTTGAAAAAATGCTCTCTCCCTCAAAAGAAAGCTCAAACGCACCACCAAATTTAGAATCTCAATTGAAAATGTTTCGAACACAATATTGCATCATATTTTTTATCCGGCCCCAATATGAACACAACAATCGAAATTTTGGACTAAAAATAAACAAAATTAAATAGGAGTTTTTTGGGTCACTGATTCCGAATATCGTATCACATTTTTGATCCGACTCGAATTTTGTACCAAAACTCTAAATTTTGAGCTCCAAAGAAGGTCAAAATTTAACGGGCTTGAAAAACTGAACGCAGTTTTGAAATTAAAAGTTTTTCTAGTCGCTAATTTCGAACATCACATATAACATTTTGTTGCGATTCTGATATGGGACTAAAAATCCAAATTTCAGACCAAGTTCAGCCAAACATTCAAACTAGGTAGCTTATATACTTAAACAATATCAGGTCGAAATGCAGTCCAATTTAAAGTCATACGTGCTAGTTTATTTCGACTTCATTTCGCTGTCGAATTCAAGTCGAAATTAATGCAATCGATTTTAAAAGTCATATGTGCTACTCAATTTCTACTTAATCTCGTCGTCGACTTGAAGTCGAAGGTCAGTCGAATTCAAGACCACACTGTGTTACCCAATTTCTACTTAACTTCGCAGTAGACTTGAAGTGAAAAGACAGTACTGTGCTACTTAATTTCGCCCTCGACTTTAGTCGAAATGCAGTCGAATGAAAAACTATACCACCTACTACCAGGGGTGGATACAGGAGGAGGGTTTGGGAGTCCGGCACCCCCAAGAAAAAAATTTGAATATCCAACAACGGAACTTATTTATAATGTTACGTCTATAATATTTTTCAACGGCATTAACCCAAAATTGACTTCATATCGACGTCGATTCACAGTCTACGAAAAAGCCAATTACCCGCAATCGATTGAATTTCGACGTGGATTTATGGCTTTTGAGAAATCATATACTCGAATTCGACTCGATGCCGCCGTGGATTTACAGTGCACTGAATAGCATTTAGCCAGAATCGACTAAATTTCAACGTAGATTCAAAGTGCTATGAATTTCGTGTCGACCTGATTTCGACGTCAATACGCAGTCAAGTTGGGTCGATATGTAGTCGATAACCCCGGAACTATTTCGACGAGAAGTCGACGTCGACATTGAGTCGATTCTAAATCGTGACAGAAGGTCGATTTGATGTCACGTCAACGTCGATTCGCGGTCGATATGGTTTAACGGGTAAGTCATTCTGTTGACATGCTGTGTGGCACAGAAGCAAAAACTTCAATTTTATCCAAAAAAATAGTAATTTTCACAAGATTTCCCCGTAGCACCAGGGCTGGAGCAGAGCTCGTCCGCAGTGCAAGGGCTGGAGCTTCAATCGGAAGAGTCTCACACGATGAGTGAGTGAAGAGGAAGAGGCAGCACGTCCGGCTGCAGGGGACCTGAAATTTCCAGGCGAGTGCTCTGGGAGCGCGGACCTCGGTCAGTAGAGAACCCCGTGGTGGCCCTGGCAGGATGCGCGTACCGTTCCGGCCAGGAGAAATGGGGACTCGGGCCCGGCCCCAAAGCGTTCCTCTCGGTACTGATGCGATGCCCGAAAGGGTAGTTTCCGGTGCCGGGGGTGCGGTGTTTCAGGGGCCACTTTGGCATGCGTTGAAGATTTTGAGTCACGTCTGTGAAGATAATTTTCAATCGAAATAGAAAGAAAAAAACTTAAACCATCGTTACTTTTATTCAGAAAATTGAAAATAGTAGCTGCACGGGTCATCTAATACAAAATGTGATGAAGTAATTCAAACTTTACCACCACCCAAGTCCAAATGTTCCCCCTCCCAATTCAAGATGAGATTTGGATTGTAGGGTCCCAAATTGGCGATGCTGTTCAAATTTTCAATCTAAGTCAATTCTGCCCATTTGATGAGAAAAATGTTGAGGTTTAAATCGGGGCCGATTATAAGCCTGATATGATATTCAAAATTCCTACCCCTTTTCCCCACACAAAATCAATTTCGATAACGTCTTCAATTTTTCCAGCAAATTGAATTTTGACTCTTTCTGGGTTAATATTTGGATCTGTAGGTCTAAATCGGGGCTGAATCAATAATCTAATAGGTACGACATTCGAAGTCACCGACACAAAAAACCTTGATTCGAAACTTTGTTCAACGATTCGAGCGAATTAAATTGATCCTTTTTTGGTCCGAGATTTAGATTTTTGGGCCAAATGGGGCTCGGATCAAAAATCTGATGTCATATTCGGTAGCCACCCAAAAAACCTCTTATTTTGATAGTTCGTTCAAATTTTTAGGCAAATTTAATTTTACCCATTTTGAGTCTCGTATCGCGGAGCTGCATTAAAAATATGAAGCGATATTCTAAATCAGCGACCCAAAAGATACCCCTATTTCGAAATCTTGTTTGATACCTTTTCATTTGAGAATCCAAAACTGGTAATACATTTGAACATTCTTTTGGGGTAGAGAAATTTTTTTAAACAGAAAACCGAAAAGAAACTCGACCTTGTCATTTAAAGATCTATTTTTGTTTCGCGAAAATCAGACTTCACGATAATTTTATGATGAAAAAAAGGAAACAGAGCGGAATCAATTCGCAAAAAACACTATACAGTGTATGTATTTGCCTATATATCATCCTGCAGCATAAATTCTCGCATTGGCTTTCGTATAACGTCAACCTGCGTCAACTGAAGACTGAAAAGTAAGTACATACCTTACTCAGTCGATATGCTACACTGATCGTCTCTCGCATGGACTTACATACGTATCAGTCCATTACTGGGGCACGGCATTTATTCTTTCGAAAGTAAAAGGCGTGCAACGCCCAGAATGATATGAAAATAAAAAGTACCACCGAATCACAGGAAAGACCGCAGACTTTGACAAGAAACAAAATTCGTTCTCAACTCGGGTCATCCTCAGTTGTTTACCGCTCACTCGATCAACTCGGATTTAAGGAGTACACTGCAATTCACAGGTGCTTTATCCAGAAAACTTATCAGTTTTTTAGAACGCTCTCTCCTCGCTATCCCCCCCCCCCTCCAAACAAGCTCATCGAAAAATTTCAAACTATATAATACACGTACACGTACGTACATATACATACTCGTAATACACAAGTTGTGATATTTATAGGCTTACGCGCAACTCTCGAAAGGTGTCTACCGACTTTCATAAACACGAATCGGGTCAACTATAAATCGTAGAAGATTGTTATGTACACCATCTGCTGAAAATATTAATTTCATAAAAACGCCTCGCGTGTGCGGAAAATAACGGCCAATGTTTATCACCCGATCAGAAAGAGAAAATTTCACCGGCGTTCGAAATTATCATTTCGATTTATTCTCTTCAGATGCGGCCATTTTTTCGAAGCGAGCATTTAGGAAATACAAAACACAAAAAACCTTTAAACTTCCCATAACTTTTTTTTTTGGTAAGTTAAGGAAAACTTTCCAGCAAATTGTATTATAGACTTCGAAATGCGGGTCGAATTGTTTTCCATCCTTAAACAAGCTAAAACTAACTCAAAAAAAAAAAAAAGGAAGAAAAAGAAAACGGTAAATATTTTTTTCCGAACGATATACAGGTGGGTTTGACTACAGGAGCTACATTTTTGTCAATACCGCAAACTGAAAATGTCAATCAAATAATGACGCCGTGCCACGGTTAGAACATCATACAAATTTTTCACATGCCTGCACGATGCAGACGTGCAACAGATCTTCGAAATTTTCGATTCAAACTGCCGTTAATTTTCCACATCCCAAGTACTCTCTGAGAATGTGATTTTTTTCTTTTTTAGCATATTGGCGCAAAATAATCTCAAGTCACCCAGATGTTTATTTGCATTCTAACAAATGGAACCTCTCCGGGTGCTTTTTTTAGTAATTCGCGAAGTATGAGAAAACTTTCAATTAGATATAGCTTTTCACAAACAATAACCAACATCGGTTGTTGTCATCGCCACCAACGACCTGCATTTTTTTCTGCATTTCGACGAGTACTATCGAGGGAGCAGACGGTCACGTCTGGTAAATTTGAACGAGTGTCTCACTATCTGCCTTTTTTGTGTGTTCCAGAAATGTAAACGACCGTCCTTATCTCCCAATGGAACCAGTGAAGACGAAAAAGAAGAGATTAAAATTACAATCGCAAAATGGTAAGCGCGAAAAACAATAATATGTATTTATTATATTTTGGTTTCGATTTCTTTTCTTGCTGTATCATGAAGTTTATTCGCACCTACGATACTTTACACGGATAATTTATAGATTTGAAAATCCCTTCTTGAGAATTCTTGAGAAATTAGCAACGGAAATACCTGTGGGATCGCCGAGAATTTTAGAAACTAATTTTACCTGAAGTGTGCTGACTCTAATTCTCATTGGATGCAAGAACAGACTAAGAGCTAAATGTGGATCGGGACGGTACTATTTGCCCCTAAAGCTTAAACTCGAAAAGAATGCAGAGGGGTATACCGATAGAATGTTTACTCGGTATCAACTAAAGTTGAAAAATAAAATCAAGGGACCATCGTGAGACTTCTAGTGACTCAGTATCTGACTATGGGAATTTTGTTCCGTTTTGTACGGTCGATGATTAAGATTTTCGAAAGAAACTTCCATCGATTCATAATCAATGTCATTGCTCTCTAATTAGCACGATGAGTGAAAGGTTTCTTTTTTTCAATTTTTAACATCGATCGTGTAAAACTAATTTTGGTAATCTCCGCATTTCGCTTAGCCTCTCCCGAAGTCGCAAGCTCGATGTGTAGCTCACGATAGTGGTTTCGTTTTGTAAACGGCTCGCCAAACTGGTCCAGCTATGCACTGACACACGTACAAGCATAAAAAACAAGTGGTTTTGGTCAAGGGTGTAGACAACAGGAATGATTTGAATACGGCGTCGCTAGCTCGTTTTTTCGAGGACTGGAGTATCGTCCCGTCAGGCTGTCCGTTCTCTGGGCTATCTCCTAGTACCAGTCTGTTAACGCGAACGACGTAGCTTGCGTTCAAGTTTCATCATTCTGTTCTTCTATTGGTATATTTCTACGTTAGGATACTGCTAGAATTTTAGAGGAATCCACAAAGGACAGATTCGAGAATATACATCCAATATTGCCTTTCAGCTCCTCCCCTCTTCTTTCTGAGCCTAATGACGGACCCCCTACCCGAAACCTGGTGTAGCTCTTAAGGTTTGAGTTCATTAATTCTAATCCTCTATGGGTAGGTATACTTGTACATCAGGACGCTGGAAGACTTTCGGAGAGTACGGTATAGGACGAATCCGAAGATGTATACCGTCGGTGGCGCGTTTGATACCTCGTATGTCACATTTTTGGCCAAAACCACTTATTGGTATTGTTGGATTCATCTCTGACGGGCGTGTCGAATAAAATTCCTCCTATGTGCTTAGTTACAATGTTGTCCGCTAGAGGACGCTATATCACACCTCCTATGTGCATGGGTTTCTAAACCTGGCTCCAAATATGTACCTCGTATGGGTAAGTGACGAGTAAAAGTTGTATTTTGCATATACAAGGTATCAAACGCGCCACCGACGATACTTAAATTTTCTTTTCCTGTCCCTTCCCCCCTTAAAACTGAGAAAAAATAGCGGACCCCTTCTCGAAAAGTGACGTAGTTCTGTTCAATCGAATACAACATAAAATAGTTCTCAATTGAAAGTTCTATAATGAAATATACAAGACTAGTCCGGGTATGAATTCGAGTGTAAAACCGAATTTGAATATAAGAAGGGAAAAAATGCAATAAACACAAATCAAACACTGCATTATTATGTGCACACACTGTGTGACATGTACACACATAATTCTTATGTAGCACAATTTTACTCTCGTACGAAGATTTTTGCAACTTTGGAGATCAATTATTACGAAAACGGTAAGTAGAGGAGCCATTTCAAGCATATATTCGAAATCAGCATGAGAAATCAGTCTAGGAAGGTCGCTTGCTATGCAAGTTTGTGTAATTTTCGTTTTTCAATACCTCAATCACAAACTCTCGCTAAAAATTTAAATTTCAACATAGGAATGACTTTTTCTCTTTTTAATTATTGCTCTGGATATTTTTTACTTTTAGGACATGTCGGCGGTATTCGCCACAGTTCTTTCTGTGAAGAAAATTTCTCGCCATGAAGTATTTGTTGACAATGTGACAAATTCTTGAGTAAATCACGTGTTAAACTTAGAAGCCCTGGAGGCACGTGTTAAAATTATTTTAAAAATCTTAAAATTTGGTGACACTATTTTCATTGGATAAAAAAATTTTCTCAAAAATTTTTAAAATAAGATAGATCCTAATACATATACTACTTTTCTGGAATGCCTGCGACAACTCTGAAAACAAATAAATACCGGAAAATTGTTTCAGGTCTCTGGAAATCTAAACTGAGATCAAGCACGCCTACAGGAAAACAAATGTTACAATGGCTTTAGAGGGTATTCAAGTGAACATGGCGATACAACTATGGCACTACGTGAGTATCTTTATACTTAAACATATTACATTAAAAATGATTTTGATTTTGATCGATTTCGAAAGAGAAAGTAGTAGGTCTGTACGAATTACAAAAAGCCACGCCAGTTCTACACCTCTGTATTTTGTATAGAAAATGTCGACCTGCAACCATGATTTTAATTAAAAGAAAATACTCGGTGATATCTTGAAATTATATACAGGCGGAAATCGAGTCAAGTCGCGTCTTTCTCGCAGATACGAGTATACCTGTAATCCACAACTGCCATTTTACTGTCCACGAATTGGTTTATACTTCATTTAAAAAGGTATTTCTCGTCACGAAGAATTCTTGACAGGCTTATTATCAGCCATTAGCGCGGATCTGGGGAGAAAGATTTTTAAAATACTAGAAGAAAGAGGAATAAAAAAGACGCATTTTCCCCCAGATATATACTTTCCAAACAAGAGCATGCTTTTATTCAAATAATGGCTATTAAATAAATATGAAAAAATGATTCGTGTTTATGATAAATTTAGTCGACTTTACGAAACTAATAAAATATGTCGGTTTAAAAGAAAATTCACGTTATTTTTATCACCTGAGAAATACGATAACTGTATACCAATTTTGTTTCGGAAATTTGAACATCATTTTCGGCGACACAAAAAAAATCGGAGAGTACACTAATTTTTTCTACGCGCTCGTCGCTTAGCATATATGGCTAATAAAAACAAACGTTCTCACAATTCACTGAGCTGAGGTAAGGTGAAGTGAGATAAGTAAGATTCTAGTGTCCATAAATAAATATTATGGTTACCAAATAGCTCGTTCAAATCCTTCAAAGTTCGCCTTCACAATTTTCAATATTTAAAGCATGCGAGGGACTTCGTCATTATTTCGCCAAAGGCGAGCGTGTGGAGAATGCGAAGCCATTTTGATAAGAAATATTGCATAGTTAAGGAAGAATTACCAAATTTGTAAGTAATTAGAGGCAATTGTATGACGTTTAGTGCCTATGTTGGAGTGTGAGAGAACTCGGTAATATTCTGTATGACTTTTGTATGACATGTATGGCCAATAGATACTCTGTCTATACTCGTATAATAAACTTCAACGACAAGGTGATGTCCATCCACTATGTTTTTGTCCACGGAATAAACAAAAAATGTTATCGGCTTTCATTGATTTTCTCGGCTTTTCACTTTTATCAGCGCGATCGGGTTTTCCTTCACAATTCTGAAATGCTCGAATCAGGCGATATATATTTTCGTTACTTAGGTAAGAAGCCTCCAATCCAGTTACATACGTGATTTACAGAGCCAGTGAGATCTCACATTTCTATTCTGTGTGCGTGCGTGTATGTGATATAGCTGGTGTACACATAGACGTATTGAATACATCAAGATACCTAGAGCTGGAAAGATCTTGGCTATATATGAGCCGAGGATCTTTGTTCTCGGCTCCGCTTTGTTTTCTCAGCGGAAAGACTGTCGACTTGTCTGTTTGCCTGCCTGCCATTCCTCTTTCTGTTTGTTATGCTATCACTGTTCACCTGTTTGTCTTCCTATCTGTCCAGGAGATTGTTTCTCTGTTAGTCTATCAGCCTTGCGAGCTGTTGGCTGGCTGTTTATCTGACAGCTTGATTAGGTGGCCGACTTTTTGTCTGGTCTGATCTCAGAGTAACATATCTATTGAAGCAACTTCTCGGATTTCGAACGAGCAACCCACTCGCTGTTTTCTTTTCAGCAGGGGAGGAGGAAGAGGACAGCCAACTTTTCAGCATGCAGAAATATTATACGTACTAATTATAAGTGGACTCCTCGGATAATTTAAGAATTAGCTCTAGAGGACACAACGATATTTTAGTCGGCATTTTACGGGCTGTATTAGGCAGCTCATTTGCTCATTTAATGGAGAATTTACGGGAACTGAATTTAATCCTTCGAACATTTTTATTTAACTGTTCCTCATTCATTCATTCATTTATTCGTTGAGACGGGGATTAAAATTGAACAATTGCTCTCGATCTGTCTTTATTCCGCGCAGCACCTGTATGAGTAGTGTAGAAGAGGAAAATACGATTCGACCAAGCAGAGCGATAAATATTTTAGGAAGACGAGTATGTTATAGTCATTCTCTCTGCGGAAGGCTTTGCAAAACCGTTTTTCCGCACGAATTTACTACCGAGTAGGTACCAAAACAGGACACGTGTAAGTACCTAATACGTAAAATTAATAAGGCCCGTCTTTGCGAACACTTTGTAACATCAATATTGTCATGGCATAGATAGCATTACGACGATACTTTTTTGTGGATTGCGTAACGCTAACGTTTTTAAGTGGTAGCTTTTTTTCATAAGATGAACAGATGACAGTCCTTAAATGTTTCAATGGGAATGCGACCACCTTTACAGCCAACTTTTTTTTTGTACTCTGCGGCGTAATACTAGACGGAATTCCCACAATAATACATATAATGCCTACATATTGATTCTGAAACGCGGCAGAAATTTCTTCGGATTTTGAACATTTATACCGTATAGTGTACTCAATTTAATAAGAAACAATGCGATGAATACTTTAAAAGCTTATAAGAAAGCCAGAAACCATAATGTTACTCATGAAAACAAAATATCCATGTCTTTAGAAAATCTTTACATCTTACCTTTCGATCAAGTGAAAACATATAGGCTTCGATCAGATCCAGTCTAATACAAAACACTGTTTTTAGGCACGAGTCAATATTTCGCAAAAAAAAAAATCAAGTATCTCTCGTATTCTATCAACTCCGTGACCTGAAACATAACACGAAGTTAAACAGCAAGATGGTATATTTAAAATAAAAAATTAATTAAAAAAGAAACACAATAATATAATATAATGAAGAAGAAGGTGGAGACAGAGTGGTCGAGGCAGAGGGCCGACGGACAAAGCTCGGCTTACACCATCAAACACAACAACTCTATACCATCCTAGAGCTGCTGCAGCTGCTACAGACCCCCTGGCAGGACTCACCCACCGTAACCACCTTCCTGCTTCGCCACACGTATCGTGACGAGGAGGTGAAGGGTGAAAGAAGGAGGTACGTCCGTCTGTGGTGCAGCCGAATCCCAGGTTAATGCTGGGTGAGCGTTGCCTCGATCAGTAGGGTGTCCCAGAGTGGCCCTGGCAGGACAGCACGAATCCGAAGCTGGGATGTGAAATTGGAGCTCGGGCCGGCCTCAATGTGTCCCTTTGGTCACTGGTGCGATACTCGAAAGGGTATAGTTTCCCGGTCCAGGAGTGCGGTGTCTGGGTAGCCATTTTGGCATGCGTCCATCAAGTGAGGGAGTGAGAATTCTGGTTAAAGAACACACCTAAGTCTATGAGTATGACGACATCAACTGTTACCACGAAGGCTAAAAGAACGCCCTCTACCAGGACTCTACGACAAACTAACTCGGTTTCGATCTTTCATTTTCGATATTAGCGCTCCTAAGCGGTGCAATGAAAGTAAACGTAATGGGTTCACCGAACCCGCTATGAAGAATGAACTCTTCCACGAAAGAATAGACTATTAGACAAATAATGATCCATTATTCGCGACCTAATCTGTCTTCATCTCCTCTTCTTGGAATTTAACGGCCAACAAACAGAAGTTAACCCAGTCAAAGATGTCAATGGCTTCTTAAGATGGGTAAGTAAAGTCTTAGTCACTTCGGTTAAATCTTAGTTACCGACCACAAGCAACTCAAAGAAACTCGAGAGAATTAACCTTCAAGTCTCATGAAAAGATGTTAAGACAATGGTTTAATCCTATGACGAAATACTGCGCTTGGACGCGATGAAGAAATGCCGTCAGAGGCGCAACCGGGGGGGGGGAGGAGCTATGAGGGCTACAGTGCCCCTCAAAATCGCTAAGTATCTTTTTGAAAATCTTAGTGACCAAGCAAAGTAATTTAAGGAGTTCATTTCGTTTCGGCGTCGAATTCATGTTTTCAAACTGAAATTACGTCACAACATCAATGACAAGTCTAAACCTGCACTATCGTTCTACAAAAACTGATATTTTTTGGCTCGGTGGAATTTTGAGCTGAAAAAGTTAAGTATTTCGTATACCATTAACCCCCCCCCCCATTTTTCTCTGGTTCTCAGAGGTAATTCCTTGTTGCGTCTATGTACAGTGACTCCAAAAAAGATCCGCACAAGTTAGAAATCCCCCCCCTGAATTTCTGAGGCAATAAGACATCGAAAAAAATCTGAGTAAAAACAGGAACAACCATTGAAATAAAAAGAAAATTATCACTTTGAAGATACAAAACATAGGACTTCCTCTGGGAAAAAAAACGCTGCACAAAAAGATTTGAAAAAAAAAACAACAAAATCTGAGATCAAACGTTGCGAAGACTAGTATCCATCACGGTGGCTAATATCTTGGTGGGCACCCCCCGTTGTTGAATGACACATTTCAACCGATTTGGCATATTCAGAATGATTTTATGAAAGTATTCCACATCTATCTACGTCCGCTCTTCGCAAATTCTTTTTTGAAACTCCATCTTCGAAGCTACGATCCACAGTGGGCGAAATCGTGATTCTAGGCGGCCAAACCCAACTACATGGCTTTTTCAATGTTTTCTTGGTTCCAAGTCAAAATTTTACATTAACGTGTACGTAAAAACATTCCCTTTCCTTCAGTGGTCAGTCCCTACATACAGGATGTCATCTTGGTCCTCCTCACGAGTAACATACAGGGTAATCAAAATCCAACAAATTTAGATGGGACTCGTTTAAATGGATAATATTTTTTTGTACAACTTCACTTCCTTCTGATCAATATTACTTAATTTATTAAAAGTTTGCCAACGTTTTAGCTATGAGGAAAAATATGTATGATACGGTTATTTTAGACCAAAAATAACAACTTGCATACTTTGAAACCTGAGCAGGAATAAAGAGTTGGACGAATCAGTAAAAGCAAGCAAGAATTTTATCCTAAAATAGAAACAGGACTACATTTACAACATAATTTGTAGATCAAAATCTCAATATAGCTATACAAATTTGAAAGATTGTTTCAAAAAAAAAACTGAAGCAAAAACTGAGTAGGTAATTATTAAAAAAAAATAAAAAAATACGGAGACATTTTAATAATAAATTAGAGATTACTTTTTCACCTTGACTACTTTAAGTGGCTACCCAATACCCTTGAAAAATATATTAGTTATTAGGTTCGTTCTATTTGCAAAATAAAGGGCGGATGAACTGGAACTGTTAGGGTTCAATCAGCTTCTAATAAAAATCAAAACAAAACCAGAACTAAAAACTAAGTTCTGAGGAACTGTTCTCATTTACATTTAATCAAAAAGAACGCGCAAATCTTTTAATCCAAGATATAGTTGATAAGAGAAAACCCAAGTTGTGATATCTGTGATACCACAATATATGATGGGTACGCGCATAACGCCATGGTGCAATCATACATTTATAGTTCGTCATTATTTCTCCTTTTTCTCTGAAAATCACAAACGGTCGCAGCTGAATGATGGTAGGACCATTAGATGAATGTTCAAAGAATACAACTCATTTAGTATACACATTTTCGGATCGAGTTGGATCAGGGTTTTTCCAGTCCATAAAGTGAAGGTATTTGATATTACGGCAAAATGGACAGTATTGTTGAACTTAATATTTATTTTGAGGTTAGAAACGTGAAGTTTCTTTTACAAAGAACTCATTCAAATTGAACTGTATTCATCACGGAATAAAAATAAAAACATTAAAAAATTCTACGTCAAGTTCTGGCTTCAGTGTATCGTCATTTGAAACTAGCCTTCATTTCATCATCTTTTAAAACAGTGTACTTAAATTGTAAAATGTTCAAATTGATATCTAGTTCTGCATTCAAATAATATTATTGGGAAGATAAGCTGGGCTGCTTTTAGGAAATCTGATATCGAAGGATAATTATTTCCACCATTTATGTAAATTTGACTCGCTTCATGTTATGGAATTTTGGCCGCCTAAAACCAGCATTTCGCCCAGTGTGCGATCCTATTAATCTTTAATCTCATTAATTCTCGATTGGGTTTAAGTCAGGTGACTGAGAAGGAAGATGTACCACTGTCGGGCACTTATAGGTATAGCTGCCACTTTTGAACGAGGAAAGCCTTATGTTTCGAATCATCGTGTTCGTAACACTACACGACAATTTGAGATTTTTCAAAAAACACAATGACATGAGAATACATGATTCTATACGCATTTTCAACAAGAAATTTAAAACCGATGTTTTTTTTAATTATACTTCATTCCCCCCCCCCCCATCACCTTCTTAAATGCGAATTTTAGTATCATCAGGATGATAGTTAAATGACTTTCAAATGCCAATTTGTACGACACTTTGTCACAAGTTGCCTTTTAAAAGCTTTACTTATCAAACAAAATCAATGATCTCATCAATTAGGTACTACCAACGTGTCAACCTCGTGACTAGATATGTACCCCACACCATGAAACCGCAACCTCCGTGTTTTACAGTGGGCTTCAAATTAATTGGCTTTATTCTTCGTTCGCTTTGCGCCATATGATAACGTGTCCATTAGAACAGGATATATATGTTATGTACCAAGTCCAAAATTGTACATTTCGGGTATGGTACAGGTGATTTTGTACCAATCGCGAAATGCTCGGACCATTTGTAAGATTCGGATTTGGTACATACCATTCGCGATATGTACGTTTCATTTCGTACCATTCGCGTGGCGTCCGGACCACGCTGCTACATGGTACAACTGTCTTGTACCAAGTTAGAAATAGATGCTTTACCGACCATTCATGAAATATAATGATTTGAAAGCTCAATACAACTACACTAAAATTAAACTTTATTCAAATTAAATGACTAGATTAAAGAATCGCGTTGAAGCTCTCAGATACTAACGGTGGTAGATATTACTTATTTATTACAGCACGACATTGCATTATGGCACCGGGAGTTACACAGAACATTTTTTTCCTACATACACATCTGTTTGTTAAGCATTTTGTCAAGCATGAACATCTAAGGAAACCTTGCCCTCCAGTCAGTCACAGATGATTTTGCATTAGCTTCTCGGACAGTAACCGTATCAGCGGAAACATCGTCAATTTTTACAAAGCTGTTGGTACATAGTGCTATATCTATTCCTCATTCCTCATATTCCTTATTCTGTTACATAAGGAACAGAGATCAGTCTCGTTTTATGAATACTTAAATGCTCATTACGCTCACTGAAAGGAGCATGAATATAGATTCATCGGTGAAGATTGTCTCTTAACTCAAGTCAAGTTTTATGAATGATCGAATAGTAACCCCAAATCATACAGGTAATTTCATGAATGATCGGTAAGTGGTAACGCACCTATTTCTAACTTGGTACAAGCCAGTTGTACCATGTAGCAGCATAGTCCGGACGCTACGTGAATAGGACAAAGTGAAACACACGTATCGCGAACGGTACAACAAATGTTGTACCAAGTACGAAATCACACAAATGGTTCGAGCATTTCGCGATTGGTACAAAATCACCTGTACCATCCCCGAAATGTACAATTTTGGACTTGGTACATAACATATACATATAATGAATTTGCTTTCACGGGCAAAAATAACGTCGTCCTAATAGTAATTATCTAATTTCAAACTAAATTCTCTACCGACATGTAGACTTTTTTCCGATTTACTTCACTAAGGGATGATTTTCACCCGCAACACGTCTTCCATACTCCAACTTTTAGAACTTGTCGAACCCTTTCACAAACATACAACTTTTTTGTTACCCTGCAAACACTTGACAGACCATTTTTGGAACACTCAATCTCGGACTTTCCGAACGATAGCGCGTTCTTCGTGGGTCGGAAGAATTTTTTGACAACCATCAGGATTGTGCTTCAAATCTATCATTCTTTCCACATTATAGCTTCAGAGAATATCGGAAACAATTCTGCATTTCATATTTAGGAGCGAACATATTTCTGCTACCGATTTATCATTATCGTAACTGAAAATAACCTACTGAATCCTCTCAGTCGAAGTGTATTTTATAACTTTACCTTTCTACACGCAATTATTTTTCCCAAAATACGAACAATCTGGGGTTTGAATAGTAATACGCTCAATACGTGATTCACGAACGGACTTGTTGCAACTGATACATCACTGAATGTCAGTGCACCAAGGAACATGACTCATCGACATTCGGAAAGCACTACTACGCACGGATTTTTCCCAAGTTTCGTCGATGTGCGCATCTTCTTGAGTCACGTTATTTCCTTTCAATTTTTGTATTTCTTCTCCCGAGACACTTTTTCTTTCCTTTCGATATTATATGATCTCCAAAAGGTCCTCTACCCGACTTACTTTTCCGTTTTTATTTTTGCACCATTCATATCAACATACACTGAGTCAGAAGGAAAGTTTTTGACTTGTGCGGATATTTCCTGAAGTGTCACTGTACGATCATCAGAGAGAACAGAGCTAACTTGCCGTACTACATTTATCAAAGAGCATTTATATACATAGTCGATATAGAGCGTACTCAAAAGAAACGCTGCTTTCGTAATAAAAAGTATGCTCGAAAAAAAACAACAAAAAAAACTGACCTTATAAGGCGTGAACGCAAGAAGAATCACGCAAGAAAAATGTAATTATAATCTTTAACACACAAGAAAACATACAAAAAAATCGCGCAATGCAATTCAGAGCGAAATACCACAACAAACTCACATAATACGAGTACAGTACAGAATAGTTGCATCGCGAAAATACAGTAGATACAAGAAACCGAACTAAGGCACGAAAATGCGTAAACGAAATTTTTGCGCAGCGCGGATGTTTCACTTACGGTCACAAAGACAGGACTGATGACTGAAGTGGTACGTCGTAAGGGGGGAACGTAAAAGCGTGCGACATGAAGTTAATCAGTTATCACGAATAAACGTGAAAATGTTATGTATCCAATACCCATACACAGATACTCGTACACATACGTATGTATGTGTTTTACACACTACACAGGTGAGACACATCATCAGTATACGCATGGCCGATTACAACTAACAGGCTGGAGCACGCAGAGCAGCCATGTCTTTTTTGTCCTTCTACATATTTTACATGTTATCTTAAACCTTCACGATATCAAAAAACCTTATGGATCCTTCTAGATTTAATATTTTACTCATTTCAAATTTATTTCTCTTCATTTTTTTCACAAACGAAACCTCTGCCAAGCAAAATGCAAGAAAATGAATTTTTCCACGAGCGCGATGTTAATTTACATTAATTCACGAAAGAAATATACTGTTTGCACGAAATATATAAATGACAAGCGCAGTAACAAGTACGAAACAGAAAAAGAAAGAGTTTGAAGAAAAAATTAAACATCAGAACGCAATATAATTCACTTACACGAGAAAATAAAATACGCCCGAAATTTTAATACCGTCTACACACAATGAAAAAAAGAGACACGATATTACTGCGCCCGAAATAAAAAGTTTAAATTCTCGGCCTCCATCATACTCGCCACAAATTTACAACTGCGCACAAATTAATGTCAAAATCAAATTTTGGAGCAATAAAAATCTATGAATCGATTCTCCCCCTCCTCAGGAGCCACAAATTTAGATTAAGAGCTAAATCGATATCAAAAACGAATTCGTTGAGTTCGAAACCCCTCGATGATCTCGATGAGGTCATTCGCATAAATAATAGGTCTAAAAATTCCTAATGTACTGTAATAAAGGGTAATTTTTACATGCTCACTCTTTTTTTGTTCTCTCAACCCGAGCCCTGACATCCGCCCTTTCCAGCATTACCTCAGAGCTCCCCTCTATGGCGTTTCTAGAGTACTTAAGAAAAAATTCTTAATGACCGTTTTTATAGAAAATTGGATCCCTCTTAAACTCATGGATCTTCTATCTCCACGAGTATGTACGTTATCCGCGATGACGTATAATTTTTGTGTTTAAACAACATAATATACCGTATGCAAGTCATTTCGTGATATCAATTTTTAAACTCGTCATTCAAACTTTTTTTTTCGTGGCTTCACATTTCGTTCAATCACACTTTTTATTTCGTGCTATTTAATACTTCCCATTTACATTATGTACTTACTACGTAGTACCTATACCTACTATGTACATAAACGTATGTAGCTACATACATGTGTACACAGGCCTTCTGTGACGTTACCAATTCTAGGCGTATTCCGGCCTTTTATAGACGGCCATGGTACACGAACGCTTAAACCTCAACTGTTCCACAAATCAGTGCCTGTGGACACAATAAATGAAGGGTTCATTTAAAAACTACCAGTCAATTTTGAAATTTCAACATTGTGGACAGAGCGCTATATCTGCAGCCACTATGCTCCAACATACATACATAATATATACGTACGTATGTAATTGCGTGCTTAGGGATCGGCATGGCGTCGCGCCTTATACACATGTGCATACATATTTGTAGATACGTCGGATGGAAACTGTCTTGTAATTGTCTCGAATATTTCAACTCGATAAGTAATCCAGACCATTTTTTATATTAAGCGCAGGTGTTGATGGTGAAATGCTCGAACATTATGCTTAAAATGCCCAACATTTGCTGAACATTTACTAACTGAATAAAAGCCCGGGCAATTATAATTGACGAGCATTTGCCTGAAATGCTCCAGCAAATGCTCAAGATCTGAGCATAACTCATTTCGAACTGAGTTACGTCACGACTCAGTAAGTTCAAAATTAAGAATAAACTCGCTCACTTTTCAAGAGTTAACTCAATGTTGTACAAATATCAATAAGATGTTTGAAATGCTCCTGAACAAATGGTTGGAATTTCGAGAGCATTTGCTCCTCGAGCATTTCTAAACTCTGAGCATTTAAAATTTGAGTATTTCCTCGACAAATGGTTGAAATACCAAAGTATTTAAAAGTAGGCATTTTGCTCGTAACCATTACAAGGCGCCGATCAAGAATCTATATTTGTGAAAAGGAGAAGAAAAGGGAGGAAAAATTTTTAACGGGCGCAGGTAGCTTCAAAATTTCACAATTTCATTCACAGTCTGTCTGTATTGTTCGCGTATTCGAGATCTTGGACCACCGCGCGTCGCTTTGTGATCCTTGTCCCATGCCACGAAACCTGCATCACAGACATCAGCCTTGAGTGTACAATAAGGTACATAAAATCGATACATTTTTTCTTTGGGAGGCGAGCAAGATATTTGGAATTAAAAAGTACGATATGAAAAATTTCGCTAATGCCGAACACGATGCAGTGGACTAGTAGGGAATGAGGAAGAAAATGAAAAAGAAGAGAAAGCAGACATTAACTCGTACCAATATACTCAGAGTGGACGACATCGAGAAATATTTCAGATAAGTCCACGAAAACATACGGAACTACTAATGGTCACAAACCCTAGCCCATAGACTCCGAAAAATTAAGAACAGTGTCAACAACTAGACTGGACCCAGCTTGCCACCGCATCAATAAACAGGACTCGCCTTCGATTACACTCAAACCATTCAAGACTTCCTGCTGAAAAGAGAATTTCCAACAATGCGTAACACGTGTTACTCAAATCCAACGATTTAACACAACATATTAGTACACAGAATACAAAAAGTATCAAGACAACTGAAAAAAGACACTCTCCGAAAACATCATTATCGTCGTATTCCAACCAAAATTAAGAACCTAACTGAATCTTGAATGTATGGTACGTCCAAGTCAGAGGCACTGTAAACTTAGTCATAGATGTACGCATACGAGCATAGCCAATGGAAGCGATGAAACCCACACGAATAAATATCAAACAATTTTTAATTATTGTAAACTCGTTATTTAAAACCTTATTCCGAATAACACGTTAGAGGTTACCTATTACAATAACTTCAACGATGGGTAGAAATGGAAATTTAACGTCAGGCTAGTTGCGAAGTACAACAATTCGAAACTTCTCTTTTATTTTCTTTCTTTCATAAATTAAACTCCTTTCACTCAATTTATAATGCTAGTGACCCAAATAGGTTTGGAGAAAAACTTTTTTCGTTCCTACTTATAAAATATTGAAGGAAAAAAATCGTCACCTCGCTAAATAAAAACCTGGCCCGCTAGAATTGAACGATATTTCACTTTAGTCGCCAGTTGCTTTTTTTCCTCATTTTATTCGTTTTCACGTTTACTTTAATAACTCCACTCTGCCTAAAATATTCGTTTAGCGGATAAATTTAAAAGCTTATCTCGACCGAGGCGGAGAGAGAAATGGTACGATTTTTTAAGTCTCTGAAATGGCAATCTCTTCTTTAGCTATCATTAGACCTACTACGAGTACACTTACCTGTATTATTTATCGAACTCAAAAGTTCAAACTCTCCTAGCAAAATCAGGTTTTCACAACGCGTAATTTCTGCCCACGATTCCAGAAACGAACTGCCCATCGCTTAGCATCTCGCCCACTTTTCGTCGATGAATGGATTAAAGTGAACACCCCAATCTCATAAACATTAATTGTCGCAAGGCGTTACTTTCCTCGTTTCGTCGTTCACTTTCATCACTCTTTACTCTTTGTTAGGACGTTGAGGTTGGGTTCGCAAAAAATTGAAAAGTTTGCGGTTTAGAAAACCCACGAAACAGGATTAATTTCATCTTGCAGTAGCAACCACCGCACAAAAGAAAGATATCAGAAAGAAACATAGAAAAAAAGAGATCCTGATTTCACTTTAGTCGTCTAATTTACGCGAAGAAATTATTATTTTGCTGTTCCGGGATTTAAGAACTAATTAGTAAGACTATAATGCACTTTAACCGTACTTCGTTTTATGTCACCGAATTAAATTCACTTGTACAATTTCCTCTTGAACTCAGGCCCGTAGCTAACCACTTTTCCAGGGAGGAAGGTCACTTTTGTAGGAAGGGTAACATGGGGGCAAGTTTGTGAAAGAAGAAGCATACAAATATTTTAAGCCTTTCTGTTAGGGGTTTAAGGGCCACGCTCCCATGCCCCTCACCCCCTCGGACGTTGCGAGGCCTATGCCAATTAAAATAAATGAACGTCTCTCAACAAACTAAAAACACATCACTGTGCCTGGGACTTCCTAAAAATAAATAATTTTGTTTAAAAGAAATAATTTATAGAAAATTTCCGCTGAGCGTGTAATTCTGTTCAAAATACTTTCCACATTGAACTATACATATTAATCACACATAATGTGTCCCCGAGGCGGAATAAAATAATAATTTTCTCGCTCATGTCCGTGGTTGCGACTAAATTGACGAAATACCAAATACGCTTTTCTGATTTTTTTTCTTTTCTTTTTCGTTTTCATATCTACTGACAGAAAGAGATGAAATTCATGATTATTTCTTACACGTCTGCTGATCAAGCGGTAATCACTGGTTATTGTTATACGGCGTGTATGGATCGCTAATTACTCAAAAATTGATTTAAATAAAAGAAAGAAAATGCTAATACAGCAATTCTATATTCGTACTTTGTTCCCTACGCAGCAGGAAAATCCAGGCGTAAAATACGGCAGATGGAAGCTTGTTTTACTTTCCAATCCATTTCTGAAATTTTGTTTAACTTTCGAACTTTTGAAATTATATAATAACGCCGCGAAAATCGAGCCAAGTTTTTGGCATTTTAATCGAACACGGACCAACTATGGGTAAGTCATAAGTTGTTTTAAAATTATAAAAGCATGACATGATGCGTGTTCTTAAAAGTTCGCGTAGTACGTTAACTTGAACAGCTTCTCATCGCAGAATTAACGGGATTATTTTCGAATCATCGTCTAATATTTTGCGAATTAGAGCGACCTTTCAAATGATTTTGTTGAAACGTATGTGTAAGACAAAAAATTTGAAGCAGTGACGCCCAACGCCTACCCCTCGAGAACTTTCCATACTATTGTTAAAAATATTTGTATAAATTTAGAAACACGCAGACCTAAAGACTCGTTTTTCGCATTTATATTGCTGACCGCAAAGAATGGCGAAAATTATGTATAATATAATACCGGTCGGTACGCAAAACCATCGTGCAGCTCACCCAGACGAACGTCGAAACTTTCAATAAATTCGCCGAACACCGATATTCTATGTAGAATGCCCGCAAGTCCGTTCATCATCCAGAGAGAGAGAGAGAGAGAGAGAGAGCCACCTGTCCATATCTTTTAGCTCGGCACGTGCCCTGTCGCTGCGCCAAGAACTAATGAACATTCGAGAACTTGGCGGATCCTCGAAATTATTAATTAACACGTAAAGTAAGGCAGTTTCCGACGCGGCTAAATTAGCACAGTAATCTGATGGGCTAACTAAACGCGGCATCGCAACAACCGCGGATAATTAATTGCACCTAACGGAGAATCGCCTATTACTTGTAATTTGTTTATAGGTAGGTACCTAGCTACCTACCGTACAAAGTTCTTAAGTCGATGGCCTTTAGAGTTGACGCTCATATTCGTGTTATTAGAGTATGAGTTATAGGTAGTAGAACAAAGTTTGTCTGTAACGTACTCAGGTTCGGCGATTAAAGAAATACCGCAAGGCCTGAGGCTGGCGAACACTCAACTGATGAGGTTTGTACAGCGGATGTAAAAAAGTTCTACGCAACCATTTTGGAGAAAAAGGATGCTTGAATAATTTTTGTCAGCAAATTTCTAGTCCTAACGAGTCTTGGCGTACTTTTGAAGTGTTATCAAGTTCTTACAGAACTAAAAACTAAACACAGAATCACTGAATTTTAGCACAGTCTGAACGAGTTAAAACCTTCAAACTGACTCTTTCTCCATACACACCGAATCGAATCAGCAGTCTGACTCAGGACGTTTTTCTTGAGGCAAATAAAAACAAAAATAGTTAGTTTAATACCAACAGGGATACAAAGTTATTCCTGTTTCCTTCAGTGATTACGTTTTCTGTTGATACCTCATCCACTCAAATATGATTTCCGACATTTGTCAAAGGTTTCTAATCTATTTTACCGTTTGACCGCTGGATTTATGTCAAAAAACCTACTTGGCGAACCGACAATTAAATTATTTGAAAATGAAATTCTATAAGTACGTCGAACACAAAATGAAACTTAATTTTAATTTTAAACGATTGATTACGTACGGTCGAAAAACAGACGAGGGAAAATGTAAGTACCGTTACCATCGACAGTAAAGTAAATTAACTTTCCAAATTCCATCATTATTTACCTGAAGTGCATCTGTAGACCTGAACTCCAACTCCAAGGTCTACGAGTTCACCTCCTCACAGACGAAACTTAAGGAGTTGATTTTTGTTTATTTGCATGGTACTTGAACTTACGCGTACGCCTAAAAACTTAAAACTCAATCTAATTTATTGGAGACTTTCCCACTTACTGATTTGAAATATAATATTAATGATTACGGCTAGCGTCCTAAGACTGCCGTTGCGACGGTGATAAGAATGGGCCAATGAGAGCGAGTGAAATGAGTGCGGTGCCGTTTTCAACTAGAGAATGCCTATATGCTACCGGCAATTAAGTTAGAGACGAATGAAATATAATATAATGGGTCACTATTGATCTTATTGTGCAGGCTCATCATACCTAATTACCTACAAACAGTATCTTGTGTCGGGCGAGGGAGGGAAGAATTGTGGCAGAGAAGGGGGTAACAATTGGTACTTTTTGTTATGTCGAGGTACAATGAACATTTTTTCAAGGAACAAGGAGGAAATGCTTTCATTCGTCTCTACCTGGTACGGGTTGATAACTGTGAATACAAAAACAGTCCCAATATCTCTGCGGCTATACTCGCGTACGTATACATCAGATATTCCAAAATTATCGTTAGACTAGTAACTCTATTCTGTAGCCTAAGAATTACCGATCAGAAATTTAACTTTTACGGGGGAAATATTAAATACCACGCAAAAAAAGTTTGTTTGAATGCGAAGCAGAAGCCCGATAAAAAAGGAGATCGCAGCAAGATTTCAATTGAACGTCAGGCGCTTGCACGTTATTTCAAGTTCAATGAATGCAATATTACCTCTGGTAAAAGATCTTGAGACAACAGAGTGACAAAATACACCACGACATTGAGTACCAATAGTGACAACCGAGTGACAAAATCCACCAGAAAAATGAGTACCAATAGAGTGACAACCGAGTGACGAAAGGGCAGTAGAAAACCAGACAACCAAATGACAAACTGTTTCCCTCCAGAGCTTTTAGAGGAGATTCGCAAGAGGTGACAACAGAGTGACGAAATTCCTCAACGGGTAGGTATGCGGATACGACTGCAGCTACTTGAAGTTTCACCAGCGACAAAACAAATTCCATTGGGACAATAACGGAAACGTGGTCGTCCCGCAAAAGCCAAAAGAGCACTTTTGACTCAATAAATATTCCTTTATTCTTGCTTTCGATATTATTTTTTCATTTTTTATTTCGCGTTACTTTCCTGTATTACCGCGTTTATATTTTTCTTCTGCGGTTCACCTAAATTACACGTCCTAAATTTCAACTATTGTCCCTTCAATTAATTAATTTATAATATAGTGCAGCGCTTTCGATTCGCTGAAAAATTGTATATCTTTCGCGTGTTTATCTATTTTCCTTTGCGTGCCGATAAATGCATGCCTGTTTTTTGTCCTTAATCACAAACGAAAAAAATATGAAGGAAAAGAAATAATGGTTGAAAGGCAATACTTGAAATAAACTAACCAACGCGCGAATATATTTTTAGAGTGTAATTTCAATTTTAATCAATTTCTCCATGTTTTAGATAAGCAACTGCACCGAACAGGCGATGCGGAACATGTCCATATACGAATTAATCGAAAACTGTACAATAAACACGACTTTATACGATGCTGGAAAAGAAGAATGTAAGTGTTTTTTTGTTTTTCTTCCAACTAACGATTACTCACAACTGAAATGAAGTTATTCGAGAATACACACTTGGAACAATTTGCATTACTGCCAGATCACTTGATATGATTGAAACTAAAAAACTTATAGGTCTCAACAGGTTATGTACCTACATAATACATAATTATGTACCTACATTTAGTGCGTCGCTCGCTAAATTGTCACCCATTTTCGGATACAATACGAGTAAACTGCAAACAATGAATAATAGCTATTTCCGGGACCAAATAACATTACATTGGGCTGCCTGAAAATCTAGTTCCCTTCAGGATTCGAAACTAGGTCCTTTTCTCTGCGGCGTTGTAACATTAATCCATTCTTGAATTGTCTGTTTCGCAGCATTCTTGTACGAAGTCCCCACCGAAATAATAATACTACTGTCGATTTTCTACGGCACAATTTCCGTAGTCGCCGTCGTCGGCAATTTTCTAGTCATCTGGATTGTAACAACCAGTCGTCGTATGCAGAACGTTACCAACTGTTTCATCGCGAACTTGGCATTAGCTGATATCATGATAGGACTTTTCGCAATTCCATTCCAGGTACGTGCGCGTATTCATACAAATATGTCCGTATTATTAGCACCACTTCCAAATTTCAACAAAATAATAACGGTATACGCAGTTTCGAGCGCACAATTACACGAATCGAACTCGGTTTTGATTATCGGCGAAATTTTCAATCGTTCTCTGCGTATTCCTCCATGCTGTACGTATACACCTCTGAATAAATATAAAATATTTAGTCGTGTACTGTAAGTCGGTATTTCATCGCGTTGCTTTTCCTGTCTGACGGGACAGTAAGCAGAAAATTGAGCCAGATGACTCAAGGACGTACCAAATGAACTGCGAGTAGAGTCTGGGGTTCGTAGATAATTTAAAGAGCGCTAGTTACGAAGCCTGTTGCATACCAGAGCGTGCAAGGTCACAGAATGAAAAATATATCAAACAATGGACAGGCCGTTTGGAAAATATTTAATTAAAATGTTTGTGTAGAGTGTAAACCGTTTCCATCAAACTTTTTATCTCGCTTAATTATCTCATCTTCAAGCAAAAATTACGACGATGCGTTCGAATTCTTCTTTACTACAAAGCCGCTCCTTTAATAATTCATAGGCAGTAAAAGTTTTTTGCACTATATTAAGTGAACAGCTGTATACCGAGTTGAGTTACACCGTACAACGTTTCGTTCGGATAACCGGCTACTTCAACTCGTTCCTCGGGGACCCTTCCAATCTCATTCGAAGCAGTTCACCCAGCGATTTTTATATGCTGAAAACGCAACTGTTTACTTTAATTGATATCTTTATCTAAAGGGGCTCGGAAAACTCTTGGCCAAGCTCGCACTAATTTAAACAGAAATCTTACTGGTTCCGTTCGGCAGAGCTTACACGTATTTATTTAAAGTTTGACAATATTTTATGCGTACGCATCGACTTCCGTAGGTGCGCGGGAACCTCTACAACCGCATAAAATTCAAAATGGAAACGAAGCATTTACATACTTTTATTTTTCATGTTCCGAAATCAATTTTTCCTCTCTGAAATGAGCAAAACCAAACTTACCAAGACTGAATCTACGATGAATATTGCACTCTCCCCCTTAGTCGCGTTTACTTTCAGTTCTAGCGGATGACTGTAGAAAAAAATACAACCATCAGACAGAATGTGTTTTGTCTTATTGCTGATATTCAAAAATTTTAATCACTGCCTGTATTACTCGTTTGCAAATACGAGCATAATACATTACTTTTGGACGTGTAAGACTAGTGTCAATAATGTAGCATGAAATTTTAGATATCTGGGAAAAGAGACCTTACAAATCAATGTAAGATTTGGATTTGAATCACTTTTGTAGAACCTATCTCACTTTGTTTACTCACATCAAAATTTCAAGCAACATGAAACTACATAGCACTCATATAGGTACTTCCATCTTTAAACGTACTATACGTAAATATTTCAATTTTTATCATCAACTATGATGTTTATCGGCGAAAATAATGTCGCACTACTTTATCTTATTTAAAACAGCGAGCGCGCAAGAATACATTATTTTCTCTTTCTTTTCAAGAATTTCCTTCGGGGGCAAGAGCCTCGAAAGGAAGAGAGAGGGTCATTTATTAGCTCAATATTTCTGAGAGACTTGAGCCTTATTTAAAAATTTGTGTATTCTGAGGAGGTCGAGAACTTACGCGATGATTCCTCGTTCCGGTACCTTGAGAAGCACCCTAAAAAAAAAAAACTTAAAAAAAAACGGAACTTTTTATCAACTGAAACAAACATCATGCAAAATCGTTGCTGAATGTAACCTCTTTTAGCCTCTTCGGAGTTGCCCGATCCTTTTCTGGGTTCTTCTACAATTATATGAGGCGCTCGCTGGGAAGCAGCCTCTCTTCCGAATTTTTCAGAGATCGTTAAAACTTCTTCTAGGTTCTTTAGCCACCCGGATGGGCTCTTTCCCCGCCACGTGCAAAATATGTTTCTCCAATTCCCGAAAGCGCAGGACAACTCGACACATGTACAGCAGGTGTTCTCAATTTTTCGGGGTCCAGGCAGTCAGCCGCCCTTCAGCTCACTGGCCATAATTTAAAAAAAAAAAAAAAAAAAAAAAGCAAGCGGTCTTAGGATCAACATCACCGTGGCACTCGAACTGAAGATAGGATGCAAAGCTTCTATGGCTAGAAATCGCCTGCGCGAGGAACAAGTCCATACGCACAGGCCTCTTCTACGTTCTTAATGCGCTCATGAACATCTGCCGACAGCCACTGTGTTACCGTTATGTTGATCCGTTACTTACGATTCTACTCGCCGAGTGTGGTCTGTGGAGCTAATCCCTCCTCTCACTCGGCTGTTTTACCCTCATTCCGATCTTGCGCGGATATATATAAGATTGTACGCTCATGTATCAACAGATCCAGTGGAGGCTCCGTATTAATGACGGCCGCCTCCTCAGTGCTGACACGACGGTAAAGCGCCTGCTACAAAAGATATCGTATCTTCTCTTAGTTCTTTCAATATCTCTCTTATGCCCAACTTCCTGTATCCGGTGATAATATAGGGAGTTGGAGTCATGGAATTGTGCGCGCATGCAGCCAGCTACCATGATCCTTCGGGCTCAGTTGCTACACCGGAGATTCGCTGACAAACTGCATCAGTACCGGTAGTACATTCTCGCATCTACTTATGTTCTTAAGGTGGGGCAGTCCATTTTTCACGGCGTCCAAGATCACACACCGATATACTTCAGCTCTTTCCTCGCAGAAATTTCCGCGTCCATCGACTTCAAATAGTGTGGTACCCACATCTGGCAGGTTCTTTGCAGCTATGGGCGCATGCTCTCGTACAAATGAACCTCAGTCACAGTCTTGCCTGCGTTCAACTCCAAGCCAGCATCTGTCAGCAGCGTTCGAATTAGGTTTCCTAGGAATGCTCTACAGTCTACAATTGTGCGCATGGTGGAATAATACAAACTGGTCAATAGGCAATTATAGTTTATTTTTCGCATAAGTAGCCGCATACATTACGCCGGAGTACGTTCATTCTTCATTCGTTGCCAAAACTCCCGGTACAGTGCTCATACTCGTATTTTATTTTCGCTTCGTCGCATCGTCTGCGACTGCGACTGTGCATGTATTTCAAAAAGACATCGCATCGCATCGGTAGGGCATCATTGTGCCTGACTGTTCGCGAGTATATGGTAATATGTACTTGGTTTACATGTCTACAAGTAACATGGGGATGGAACTACGCCACACCGGCACCGCTTCGTTAATTTAATTTCGGTAAAGCTTTTACCGTTTTATTATTTAACTTTGTAGACAATATTTTTGCATACACCGTACGCGGAGAGACGAAAAACCCCGAGGGAATATGCGATCGCTGAAATGCGGGCTGAAAGGTTGGGCGTCAGTTCGCCTACGACATTCAGATTTCACATTCTCACCTCATCGAGAACAAAGAAAAAGTTCCTTTAATGTAGATGTACTCCTCGAGAACCTATACTGTGTTTCATTCGACCAATGAATGTACATACACAATGGTATCGACGTTACTCTCGACTTCGCGAGTACCTATGAAGTATTCACCGCGAATATTTAACGAGTTCGGCCAGCAAATGTCTCGTTTTCGGCTTTGAGGAAGGGATGGTACAGAGCTGCAAACATCCAAGGAACATTATACCGAACTGCGTATATTCGATGAAGATTGATTCGGGTCAGTCAGTTGATTTTTATGAAATGTTATGGATGGTTTATCATTCGTTTGCACTTCTAACGTAAATCGTAAAATTCAAAAGAAATATCAAATATTTTATGGGCGAGAGAGTGTGTGTGTGTTCGGTGTTCGTCTATCTGCTTATGCTTCCTCGTCTGTTTTCTGACTGACTGTCTGGCTGGCTGTTCAACGAAATGGCTGACCACCTCTTACATTTGACTAGAGGTAGGATAAAAGATCTGCCACGATGATTTTTCGGTTAAAGAAAGATAACTTAGTCGGCACGGAAAGGGGAGGTCAAAATTGTGTTATATTTGAAGACAGTATGACACTAATTAATGACTACCTGCTTCCACGAATAGATAATAATATGTTCCTATAAACAGCGGCGCAACAAGAAATTTACCGCCTAGGGACAAAGAATGTTTGCCGCTGCTATTTTCCTAATTGAAATAAAAAATTTCAGTTCGGAAAGTGCCGCCTGGAAACATGTCACCCTTGTCTGCCCCTTAGTTGCGCTACTGCCCATAAGCGGCACAATTTAGTAACGTCGGCAAGATTTTCGTTTTCAGTGGCTACGTGTGGTCTGTAATCGGTCCCAAAATTCAATCGTCGGAATTTCATACATTAAATTTCATATAATATTGTTAGCGATAGATGTATTAGGTTATAAAAACGGAAAAGTACCATCATTTTTCAAGCATTTATAGCTTCGTACGTCGAAAGGCGAGATTTTTTTGCTTTCCTAATTGGCGGACTCGCAGCGTCTCATACGGAGTAAGAACAGCAAGAACACAGAAGAAAAAAAACAACACCACACTTTCGCCGTTTGTGAACGGCATAGCTGCGAAAAATTTCACCAACTACCTAGTTCGCACAACTTTTCTCACTTCTTTCTTTCGTCCTATCATCGAGCGGAAGTCGCCAAATTTCTAATTGGAGAGAAAAACATGACCAACCATTCTCCGTAGACTACGTATAAGAACACACATAGAAATAACAATATTGCTTCGGTCAGGTAGTGGAAAAGATTCGATGATGAAAAGCGATGAAAAACAGAGGAGAGTACTATATTATTCTCTTCACTTGGCTACGGGCCATGTTGGATGCCCCTCCCTCCCCCCCCCCCATGAAAAATTAATCGTCCGGAACCGGCAATTTTTCTGAAACGCATCAATCTGCAATACGGCTCTACCCCGGTTTAACTATTCGTGAAATATTAATTACAAAGGAATACACGATTGCAGAAGAAGTACGATCAGAAAATTTTATCTTATTTTCGTTAATTTGAATTTCCCTTGCTCGTTTAATGATAAGCTGGTGATGATTCACGTTGGATAAGTACTTTTGACACACACTCGAGGTACGTAGAAGTTAATTTTGAGTCAGTGAAACGATTGTACCGATTTCCTCGACTTGGAACTTCAAACCAAATGAGTCACCGACCATGCGAGACGTCTTTATCGACTGATCTGATTAATCTCCTGATCCATCTCGCCTCGAGAAAGAATGGATGACATGAGTTTTTCCATTAGGAATTCTCAAGCTAACATTAAGTTTCCTTTCAGGAGAATAAATTCTTTAAAAATTGAAAAAATACACGGAACTTTAGCAAAATTGGCAAAAAATCAGATTTTAAAGATTTTATAATCGCTTTTAGTCCCTATAGGTGCACGACGTTCAATCAAAAAATCTTTAAATGATCTAAAGTAGACAGTCAAACAAACAAGAGATAGCTAGCAAGCCAGCCAATCAGATGGATGGACGTGTAAATTTCTACCACTATCGAATATCAACTCCAGGATTCAAGATTAACAAAAAGACAGCTAAATGGGTGAATAGTTAGATAATCGTACAGCTAATCTGACATCAACAGATGGACATTCAGCTATTCGTCCAGTAAGTTAGTTAATACAGGGTGTCCCATAAGAACCTCTCATATTTTACATAAATCGCGCTCGAAGTCGTTCCAATAGAGTTAGGGGGATGAAATCTGAAACTGAAGTACTCAGAAGTATATCAACTTTTATTTGACATATTTGATATAATCTTACAAGTTAAGATTGTTAAGATTTAAATACAATTCCAGAAATATGTCGACCATCATTTTTTACACAGTCTTCTAACTTTTTTTAAAACTAATTGTGGTGTGGATGCAGCAGTTTTTTGAAAATAACCTTGGGGTTCTCATCTGACCAGTAGCGCATATTTTGCCGGCTAACGTCACCGTTAAGGTAAGAATGAGCTTAATCGGTTAAGAGAATTGAGTCTAGGGAAATTTCACTGCCGTCCACTTTGGCGAGTATGTCTGCAACAAAAGTTTTTGGAACAGGATAATCGGTGGCCTGACGCTATTGGGTCATTAAAATTTTATACGGGTGGAAGTGTGAATCGTCATACCAAAATCCGAAGTAAATAAGTTCGTTTAATTCCCACAGTAGCGAAACGTCTTCAAATGGATCTGGCTGGACTTTTCACCACTGTCTCTCTTACTTTTTCAATGTTTCCTCGTGTACGCACTATTTTCTTTTTTTAATCAGCAGAGGCTGGATACTCGAAAATGTTTCACCCACAATTTTACAGTTTTCGGCTGTGGTACCTGGGAACGTGGAGCAATTTTAAAATGTTCTCGGAAGGCGCGAACTGCTAATATGTAAGACTCGCCAAGCCGGAAATACGTTTCTAAAATGAACGCACATTGCACAGACAACACTGCGATATTGTGATACCAACTGAAGGGAATAAAAATTGGTATTTTTGGCTATTTGTATTCGCACCGTTCACTCCCCTGCCTCTATTATGAGTAGAACTAGTTTGAGCGCGATTTAAAATATGGGAGGTGTTTATGGGACACTCTGTACGTAAGTTAGTAATCCAGGCGAATGGAGGAAATCTGGCGGCGATGGGCTGCAAAGCAGCCAGCCAAGATCCTGTCTCACGGAAAACCATGTTTCGAAAACTTTCATTTGAAAATTGATGAGCCTAATTTTTTCTCGGTTCATTTATGAGTCAAGAAAGTTCCTTTTAAAAAAATTGATGACTAAAGCTTGAAACCAATTCAACGTGACGTGAACGACCACTGATAACATCAACTACAGTATCCGTATCGAACGATACAACTACATACTCATGTCTCGGGAATGTCAAACCGCTTATTAAAGTCGGTGTACGTCTATTCGAATTTAATCTTCCTATACCGTCTCGTAAACCATAAACTAAATAACATAATCAGCGCAAGTACAAATATAAAATACGTTGTTCTGGTCCACTTACTGTTTGAAATTGATACGACAGTCGCGCCTCTACAAACAATTTGTACCTTCAACTACCGCCGAACAAAACTACATCGTGTTAACCGTACAAATATCTAGCGAAAAATTTGGTAGTTATACGCAATAGGTAATGCGAGGAGCGCCTTTTCAAAACGCAGTGCAAGTCCTTACGTTTACGTTGCTTTACAAGCTCAAAAAACTGTCTACGGATCTTAATTTTGATTTTTCCCTTCCGAATTTCGACAAAAGCTAACCTGGAAAATTCAAAGAATGTGACCTAGAAATATCATTTTTAAAACTAAAATAGTCGCGAAAATATAAATGCGGAAGAAAATTCCAAAAACTGTACTTCTACAATTAGAATACACAGTGAATGGACTTACTGCTTTTTAAAAATGAGCTTTTTTATTAGCGAATGTTGTGATAAGACGAAGAACTATGATAGTTTGGTAGTTGGACAAAGAGATATCGAGGAGTAGGAAATTCATCAACCGTTCTGAAAATCAGGGGGAAAATGTGCTTACTGCAGTTTTTTCATTATATATGCAATTGGACGAAGAGATATTGCTGAGTTGGGAGTTCCATCAATAGATTCTGAAAAAAACAATGCACTTACTGCGTCTCGTAACGGCACTCCTCGTATGATACGCGAAAGAAAATGAACGTTAAATAGCATTACTTATCTAATTACTCAGAGACATACAGGCATTGCATGTGTTTACACATTACATATATGTACAAGTATCCGACATCGGCGGCATTGTTTTGTGTTACAGTTTCAAGCAGCGCTGTTGCAGCGATGGAATCTTCCGCATTTTATGTGCCCGTTTTGCCCGTTTGTGCAAGTGCTTTCGGTAACCGTGAGTATATTCACATTAACCGCAATAGCGTTGGACAGGCACCGAGCTATTCTCAATCCATTAAGGTAAGTAATATAATTCTGATCGTTCGTAGCTTGTGTCCCCACTGGGTCCCCTCTATAGGTACTTTTTTTTAAATATTTTTATTCGTGACTTCTCACCATCTGTGGAGCTGGCAGCACAATTCGTAGCGGTAAAAAACTGAGCTATGTTCGTCAGCGCTACCCAGTGAACATTCCTTGGAAAATCAGCTAACCCCATAAGGTGAAGCTCTGATATTTCGCCAATACGCACATCCGATACACATGTTAGGAGCAGAAAGCGAAAACGGCCATTGTGCAAAAAAAAACTGACCACGACGCGTTTTGTGCCTTTGATAGCAGTGAAACCGGCCACAACGCATAATGTTGAGGGAAAATGAGTCAGAACGCGTTCTCTTGGGTCAAAAAAGGCATAACGCGTTGTGGTAGAATAAATGAACCGCTGGAACGGGTTGTGGAAAGAGAGTATGCCAGAATGCGTTGTGGAAACCAAATAATTATTTTAATGTAAAGTGATAGAAGTACAGAAAAAAATAAAATAAAAACTAATCTGAAAAAACAGTAAAAGCTAATCTGAGAAAAAAACCATAGAGATTCAAAAACCTGACTACTCATTCTTACATGCTGATTGTAGTGGCATTTTGAAGTACAAAGACGCCAGTTTTTCTGCATTTACACTTTTTATCGATGCAATATCTTTGACAAATACAGTGTACGAAACCTTGTTGGCTGTCGGACGGTAGTACGGATGCTGACTGCAAAGATATTGACGTAGCGGGAATATCAGCGGGAGTAATGAAATCGCTGTCAGCAGCAGTGATTTCATTTCAAGCATATAAAGATCAATATTGCCTTCCTTAGTACCCAAAACCTATACATACTAGAAGAATTTATGTCGACAACAACTGCTAGAACACTTTTAGGGACAAGACGACCCCGGTCGACATCTGGAAGGCGGACCACAACATTCTGACCAACCACAATCGGTGGAAGTTTAGCATTCGATAACTTGAACATTTTTTCAGCTTGCTCCTGTAGTCCTTTCTTGACGCCTTCACGCTGACTGTTAATGTCATTCTTTCGTTTGCAAAGACTAGAAATGAGTACGTCTTCCGCATATTCGCCACACTGTGCATGAATGCGTTCATTACCAGACGAACATTCCTTCGGATTGGCCCCACTCTTCTCACAGATTATGCAAAGAACGTCTCTTACGGTAACCTCATCCGGCTCTCCTTCATGACCACTCACATCACTGTCGTCGTCGTGTGCTTCCAGTAGTGCTTATAAGAGTTCTTCTTCAGTGCTGATGGAGTCGTACATATCTACAGTCAATGCTCTCTACCAGTCCTATCCTCTGTGCACTTCCGAACATAGCCTCGTAACCGCATCCACATGTAGGGTAGGTACACTTTTTCTTACTGTGGATGAATCGAAGGCCTTCTGACCATGTTAACTGTTGATTGTCGCTCATCCATGTGACACGCATATCACGAATATCCTGGTTAGAACGTTCCACCGAATCCTGGCTCTGTGAGTGTCTAGGTTTTCCGTGCACCTACGCGTTGAAGTTAGTTTCTATGCTCTTCTTTTGTACCAGAACGCAATGTGCGCGTACTTGAGGTTTAATGACTTCCACGACGCGTTTTGGTTGCTTTGAAATGACCAGAATGCGATTGGTCCTACATCAGTTGGCACAATGCGTTGTGGTAATTTTTTTGCTCAGTGGCCGTTTTCGCGTTCTGCTCCTAACACACATACGTAATTCGGTCTTTCCAGCTTCTTTGTACGAAGAAAAAAAGAAACAAAGTGAAGATTCTCTCTCCATTTTCTGATGGTAGACATAGGAGAGGTATGTATTTAAAAATGACACGAAGATCAATAAACGGGTAAATATCTAAAAATTGCAGAACTTTTTGACTTTTCTGTCTTCTGATGGTCCCATGAAAATTTCCTGAAGTTACTTCGAAGGACTGACCAAAAATTGCAATTCGTAGATCAGACTAATCGCGCTATGGGGAATTAAAAAGTCGAGATATAGGGAGAGGATATATTTACATAGAAGTGTTGCTCCTACCTTAGTTAGTTATTGGCACGATGAAGAAAAATTGTAAACTGTCAGTGCGATTTCTTAGTTTATATCTTACACCCGTACCCACAAACATTCCTCTTCGAGAAGAATTCCTTTATTCCCGTTTACGAGTCCGGCCGGCCGTTAATGTCCTCGGCTTCGTTTCACATCTTATCATGGTACCACCAGGATCTATGACTTACTCCCGGATATTAAGATATCAAGTAGGGTACCACACCGATGTTTTACAAATGCGCTAGCCAGGACGTTCAGAAGTAAAACCCAAATTTTCAGATGTGGAAGATGATGTCCAAAGATGACCGCATACAATTAGTCGGCTCAAGCGGAACGTCGATACCGAAATCTTCGTCTATTTTCCCGTCACTTTCACGACTTTTCTCAAATCACTTTGACGTCTTTTTGTCTCTTCATCTCGGAGCTGAGTAGATTAAAAATACCCTCCTCCTCCTGTAAAAAACTAACCCGAAGACAATGATGCGGGACTCGACATGTACATCCCGTATTATTCTCATGTCGCTAGCGAAAGGCTAAATTTGAAGAGAGGCCGACAAGAGCGAGCGAAGCGCGCGTCGTCGTGGGCAGCATGACGGTGAGCGCGCGCTTCGTGAAATCCCATAATTAAAATTGCTTTACCGCTCGTCCCAAATTAAGATCATTAATCCGCGCCTGCAGCCCTTTATCATACCACTTACAGACCGAATGTTGTTTTAAAAATCTTCTTTCAAACACGACGTTTTTCTCAACAGCGCGAACGTCGGGCCGTATACGTATGAATGTGGACCATTAAAACCGCGCAATACTTTTCTTAATGGTCGAGCGAGCGTGTGTGGCGTTTTACGAGTCCGGAGAATGGAGAACGATCCATTCGACTGGGAATCGGGAATGTCGCCCTGCCGCTACAACGACTGAAACGCGAGTTCAAATTAGAATTTCGAGAGCACATAATTGTTGGTCGGAGAAAACTTTACGCTGTAGACGGTGCGGCGAGGCCATTCTCGACTAAAACAGCCCCCGGCGCTTACATCAGGAATCAGGGATACGCGTTCGCACCTGTTCAAGTGTAAGGAACAAGTTCCATTCGATTTCTGACGAAAAGAAAAAAGGATTTCAAGATTAAGAACCAAAAGGAGCTAAGTCCACTTTCTTTCAGGAGGCATATCTCCGGTGCATTTGAATTTTTTTTTCGTAATTGCCTTAAAAGTCGTGTCTTGTGGTCCTCTTTCAATGTCCTAAAACACGTTCCCCACAATTTTTGGGTTTTCGAATAATTCAGTGTTTTGTGTCTCCTGAGAAATACAAAAAAAGGACTTCCTCCTTTTCGTTCTCATCAATTCAATATTCACTATAATAATAATAAATAAAAATAAATTATTAAAATGTTTCTATATTTTTTTTTAAAATGATTACTTACTCGGTGTTTGCTTCAGTTTTAATTTTGAAACAGTTTTTCAAATTTGTATAGCTATATTGACATGCTGATTTAAAATTATGTTGTTAATATGGTCCTGTTTGTATTTTATGATCAAATTCTTGCTTGTTTTTACTGATTCATCCAACTCTATATTCCTGCTCAGGTTTTAAAATATGCAAGGTATTATTTCGTCCAAAATTACCGGATCAAACATATTTTTTTTTCATAGCTAAAATTTTGGCAATCTTTTGATAGATCAAGTAATATTGGTCACAAGGAATTGAAGTTGTAGAAAAAAATTATCCTATTAAACGAGTCCCATCTACATTTGTTTGATTCTTGATTCAAGTTGTGACACCCTGAATGCTACTTAAGAAGAGGACCAAGAGGACACCCTGTACATAGGGACTGACCGTTTCTACGCCTAAGTTAATATAAAACTTAGACGTAGAATCAAGCAAACATTGAAAAAGCAGTGTAGTTAGATTTTGGCCGCCTAGAATCACGATTCGCTCTTCATACGCGCAGTTCATTGGAATTTCCAACTTTCTTGGGTAAATCCACATTTCAGAGGCTTCAAGATAATTAAGAGTCTCGATGCAGGGGCCACTTTGGCATGCGTGCATCGCCATACGTCCCATCGCACACCAGTATATGTTTGGGTCTCTAAACTATACAGCATAATAAACCAAGTACATCTCATCAGCCTTTTCCTGATCTTGAAGTTCAATGAACTGTCGGTTTAATAACCTTTTTTTTTCTCTCAAAATTGGTACGAGCATATCCACATCTTCGTCTAACTTTTATTTCTGGATGAAGACTACGAGTAATATAACAGTCAAGATACTCAATTTTTCAATTTGATCTATTTTTCGATTATTTACAACGAAGTCCGCAGCAATCCAGTTGTTTTTGTTGACAACCGTCGACTTGGTTTACGCTACGTTCAAGTTCAGTCCATATTTGTATACTGACAAGAGATTTTGCTAGCAGCGAATTTTACGAGTAAGTTGAGCGCTAAATTATAAAACAACTGTTCGAAAGACATGAAACACGATTAACGAAGTATGCAAAAGAATAGGAAAAAGAAATTTGTTAGCAGACTCTGGTATAGGATTTTTACAAAACTTAAACACTTCTCTCATGACAGCTATGTGTCGCATTTTACATATTCTTTGAATTAATAATATCGTGTAAATAAAGCTAAAGTACAGAAACAGTACTGATAAATAGGATGGATGATATACTTCATAAAATATGAAGACGGAAATACATAATGATTGAAAAGTGTAAGATACCTAACAAAAAAAGAAGAATTAAGAACGAATGAAGAAATAATTTATAAATAAAGAAGAAAAACATACTGTAAATATACGAAATTAATGCCTTGACCTTGTTATCCTCTCCCCAAAATTTTGATTTAATTGATCTCAAAACTCGGTTGTCATTACAACAAAATTCGCAATATATTAAAATTTCAGCTTCACAGCGGCAATATAACTCTCATTATCATAAGACAACACCGGGCCTGAATAATTGAAGCAATAAATAAAACTTGAATGAATAAAATAATGCTGATGAGTCGGGAAAAAAATGTTTTTCAGAAAGTACAACAAAAAAAAGTAGGGCTTATCTTTGAACTCGAACCATATTAAGGTTGTGAAAGTTCATTATACAAAATTTAGCTAACTAGGTCAATTACAAACTTTTACAGCGTCGGGTAACACCATTTTCTCTGGAACACACATTTTACCTCCTCCTTCCTTGAGTAGCCTGATTCAGCCTGTCTACGAATCTGGCCTTTGTTCAGTTTTTACAAACAACATATCAAAGTATCAGCTTTCTAGCTCAATAAATGATATTGAAGCAACATTATGTCGAGTTTAGCTAGGAAATCGTCCTTTCGTGCTGGCTGCCATCAATTAGAATGGCCACGTCAACGAGGAATACGTACGTGCCTTGGCTGGCCTGTTTCAAAAAATGTTTTATCAAAATCTCGAATCCGGTACACAAAGTTATTTAGTATCTCTGATGCTACATCTACTCGTATCCGATAAATTGTTTTTGATTAACAAGCATCGTGCCGTGCCGTGTCGTCGTCTCGACAGTTTCCCGGCATTATCCACCAGAGACGCCGCGCCGCTCTTTCACTTAGTTCGCCACGATGTCGGCAGTTTAATTCGTCGTCTCGATAATTATTTACGTGATAAGCGTATCTGTGTACACGATATTCGCTGAATTCGAAATTGGGTAATGCTCAAGACGAGTAGTTAACAGACTGCTGCCGTGGACCACGCCGATTTGACTCTCTTCCAATTACGTAGTTTCAACTTCATACGCTGCAGGGACTAAAGGTTTGAGAATAAGGTACTCGTTAAAACGATAAGTTTACAAACATTTCAGTTGACAGCTTCAAGATTTTTACTCTGCGTATTCTTAGGGTAGATTAGATAGTTCGGTAGTCATAGTCATTGCTCAGAGAAAAAGATGGGTACATTCGGTATAGTTTTCAAATTACTTTTTTTTTCATCACTCGGCTACAGCTGGAAAGAGGAGTGGGTACGAGAGTTTTATAAACGTCTCAGTTAACAAGTTCGAATGAAGTGGGCGAAATATAACTCATTTTGAACCCAACGCCTAACCCCAGAAAATTAAAACGTCGCGCAGATTCTTAATTTACAGTTTCAGACCATAGTACTGCTGCTTTTTTACACAGTTTGGACCCACAGCACTCTTGTTTCGGCCAAAGTAAATAAAATAGTCGGTGGTTTGATGTAAACCATAGTAAGGATTTAGAAAAAGTACGTGGTAAAATATAGCTACTTCTCGATGTATGCACACCAAGACTTTCATGCGCATCCATTTTACGATGACATTAGCGCTCACCAGGTTACTTTTAATTCTCGAATTTAGTAATCGAATAAATCTAACTATACGAACTTTATTTCTTACTCGAATGTTTTCATTTCGCAAAATATAAGAATGAAAACAGAAAGAGTGGTTAAAGAGAAAATATACAATAATTTATTGAAATAATTTATTACTTATTAACCTTAGAGGTCGCGCTCCGCGTTCCCTTATTATTAATTACGTGAAAATTAATTAAATTACTACATCCGAATTCGCGTTTTGAGCTCAAACATTAGCACTCCCCAATTCAACTCGCGAAGCATGATTGAACAATTTGCTGCAATTCGCTTAGTTCTCCCGTTCTCGGATTTTTCCGGACGTCGCTATACGCACCCGAAATTATTTTACAAGGGGCGCCAGAAACGACTGTAGTATCTACTTAAAAATACTTTTACACGGCAGTCAACTCTCGACTGACGGCTGCAAGAATGTTTAAACGAAAAGTGAAAAGACGAGTGCTTCCAACTCAAAACTAACCTCACAAATTAACGAAAAATAATGGGAAAACTATTTCCCGGATGCTATGCAACCGAGAGTCACTTTATTAAAGCTGCACACGCACACCGCAGTGGTGAATCCAGAGAGTCATCCTCGGAGGGAAAATCGAACATGGTATCAGACAAGGGGTTTCAAGAGAACTGATTTCGAATATTTCATCTAATTTTTGATCCTGTCCCGATTAAAGTCCCAAATTTCAAATTTTGTACTTAAAGAAGGCAAAAGGAATTAAACTGGAGTCAGCTGGAAAATACGACGAAATATTTGAAATCAGCGATTTGATTCGATTCAGTCCTTCATTTCAGTTTCCAAGATAATCGTTGATTTCAATATTCCATCTATTTTATGATTCGTCCTGGCAGGTGGTGGCGATGGGTGAGCCCTGCCGGTGGGTCCGCAGTGCAGCTGCAGCAGCTCTTCTCTAGGATGGTACAGAGTTCACCTCCTGATCGATGGTGTGGGCCGAGCTTGATGAATCGCCGGCCCTCTGTCTCGACCACTCCGTCTCCATCTTCTTCTTCATGATGGCCGAGACAAAGGCCGACACCCGGTTCCAGCTGCTTCCGTTCTTCATCATTTCCGGAACCAGGGTGTCCGGCGCGAGACGGCTGATCACGCCGACGTCGTCGTCCTCCTCTTCATCGTCGCCGCCGGGATCGATCGCTGTTGGCCTCCCGCGCCACTCCTGCTCCCAGGCCTCACATCGAACAGGGTGTGCCAAGGTGTGTCCTCCGCCCCTCGATCACAGTGCGCGCACACGGGGCTCGGCGCTATCGACATCCGATATAGGTACGTGCCGAAACACCCGTGGCCGCTCAGTACTTGGGTAAGGTGGAAGTTAAGCGCTCCGTGCGTTCTTCCTACCCATCTGTCGAGGTCGCGTATCAGCGCTCGGGTCCACTCGCCCTTGGTCGAATGGGCGAGCGCGTCCTTCCACTTCCGAAGCGTGTCCTGCTGGATGACTCGCTTGACCCGAAGTGCCTCCCGTTTCGTCTTCGCTTTCTTCTTCGCACCGTATACCGCCGCAATTTCGCCGACCTTGAGTTCGATCGGCGGTATACGCGCTAACACGCCTACTGCATCCGAAGAAACAGTGCGGTACGCACTGACACACCTTATCGCGGCTTTTCGCTGGATCTTCTCCATCTCCGCTCTCCTGTATGGTATCTCGATGGCGTCGGCGAATACTGGCGCCCCGTATAGGAGGACCGACATGATGACGTTGACGTACATCATACGTCGCTGCTCTCTCGGCCCCCCTAGGTTCGACATCAGACGGGACAGCTGGCCGGCTACTCGATCCGCCTTCTCAGCTGCCCGTCGGAAGTGCTCTCGGAAATGCAACTTCCCGTCGAACCACAGCCCCAGGTACTTCAGGGCTGTACAGAGCCCAATCTCCACACCTTTCAGGACAAAGGTGGGTGGGCTGTACTTGCGTCGCGTCGTAAACAGAACAGCTTCTGTCTTCTGAACCGCTAAGCACAGCCCCGCCGACTCGATCCAGTGGGTCAGCATCTCCAACGCCTGGTTCACTCGTCGCGTGACCTCTGCTGTTGTCTCCGCCTGGCACACCACCAGCGTGTCGTCGGCGTAACAGATCAACTTTACACCTGGTGGTAGTGCCAGCCTCAGCATCCCATTGAAGGCGACGTTCCACAGGGTAGGTCCGAGTACTGATCCCTGAGGAACGCCGCAGGTCATCTCCCGTGTGATTGGTCCGGCCGCCGACTCCATCTCTATCCGGCGACCGGAGAAGTAGCTCCTGATGATGCGCACGAGGTAACCAGGTACCCGCGCCAACTCCAACGCCTCCATGATACGCGTATAAGGAATGGAGTTGAACGCGTTCTTGATGTCGAGGCTGACCGCCGCGCAGAACTGCCGCTCGCGGATCGCCTTCTTCGCCAGACTCTTCAACTTCAGCGCCGCGTCCGCAGTCGAGCGGCCAGTTCTGAATCCGTACTGACTGCTCGAGATCGTCTTCCGCCTTTGAAAATGCTCCTCCAGCCTATCCACGATGGTACGCTCAAACACCTTGCCGACGGTGTCGAGCAGGCAAATAGGCCGGTACGAGGACGGCTGGCCATCTGGCTTTCCTGGCTTCTTGATCAGTGCCAGCCGCGTATGATTCGGTCCTGATCAAGGTTCCTAATTTTAAATTTTGCACTAACAAAGAACGAAGGTGCCTCAATTGGGGCCGGATCAAAAATATGATAAAATATTCGACAGGTACGACTCGGAAATTCTTGTAATTCATTCCTTCGTTTCATTTTCAAAGTCGAATCAATGTTGCCTATTTCAAAAGAGTGAAATTTGAATTTTGGGTCATCAAATCGAGTCTCCATCAGAAATCTGCGAGAATATTGGAAATTAACGACTGGAAAACCCCCAGTTTCGATAATTTTTTCGATACATGAGTTTCCACAGCATAAACTATTGAGAAAAAAGGAAAACCTGTACGGAACTCGTATTGGCTAATGATACGAGTATAATGATGCGGCCGCAGCGGAATCATTACTTCTCATATTAAACTGACAGGGGGCGATACGTTTATTCTCTGGGATTACACATCTATATTTTGAAGATCGGACACTGATTCCAGGTGACCGGCAAATCCTTCCGTAAGCACTAATTGTATACTACACGGCAAGGCAGAAAAGGATGCGTTTTTACGAGTAATGTCGCTCTTTCTTCACGACGTTATTATACGGTATTGTTTCAAAATGTTGTCAAATTTCTCAGAGAAAATACCGCTTGACCAAGTAAATCGTTCAAAAATTAATCGTCACCTTTTCTGGAGACGGACGGAAATAGCTATTGCCCTCCCCCGTATTATCGTGTAAACAATATCATTTGGAAGTAGCTGGAAAACATCACTTTTTGAAGGCTGAAATGATGAAATGATTAATTTTTTTTTGAATACATTTAAAAATAAAAAACATCCCGAAGAGAGTTTCTGTCGTAACCTCTCAAAACTTCTTTCCAGACAATATTCGGAGAGTTTTTGCATTTCCTTAGGTTTGGCGTACGCTTACCAATTTTACTAACCTAATCTCGTATCGTAATTTTCTGTACTTCTAGGGTGTACCCTTCAAAATACCGAGCCAAAGTCTGCACAACCTGTATATGGGCCGTGGCTTTTTTTATCGCATTGCCGATGGCTCTTGCATTACGCGTCGAATACGTCCCATATCAAGATTCAGGTAAATCGTAATGCACAGGCGTGATTTCAATATTCCCACCTTTGGCAAAAAATTGTCTTCTATCGACAAAATTCATCGTATTTAGCTTTTCTTATTTTTCCACTTATTTATTTTAAGCGTCGTTTTTTTTTTTTCTTTCTTTCTTTATCTTTCCAGCAGGAAGAGTACACATGAAGCCATTCTGCTACAACACCCAGTTACCAAACGATGTCATGTTGAGTTATCGAGTACTGATATTGCTCGTACAGTACGTCGTACCCCTGTGTATCATATCTTGCGTTTATGCAAGAATGGCTCACCGTTTGTGGGGATCACGCGCTCCGGGCAACGCGCAATTTATCAGGGATGCTACACTGATGAAAAATAAAATAAAGGTAAGATATACATAACCTAAGTTTTCTCCTCTCAACAAACGTTCTATACAATCGCTGGACTTCTTTGTTAAGAGGTTTTTTGTACTTTTCTACTTCTTTTTTTTCTTCTTCGATCGTAATGGGTCGTTGTCGTGCCGTCAGACACGATCATCTCAACAACACGACAATTAAAGGTAACTTGGTTGTTTTGACAAACTTTATAAGTTATAATCAAGGAGTTAAGTAGTAATTATATCTTCCAGATTGTTACGAACGAGCTCGCCACAAAGGAAAACCGAAAACTATAGGGGTGGTAACATTCTTCAAAAAGTTTTAGAGACAATTAATCTGTTGGGTTCCCTGTCTGTTTGTTTCCTTTTTATTGGTCGTCTCTGTTCTTTTCTCTTAATCTGGATAGGTACTATAAGAACTTGGCGTACATGGAAATCCTTGCAAGAGAAAACGAGGTCGAGATCATACTCATAAAAGGTCTTAAGCGAATCATGATGAATCTCAAATAGGTCTAACAGACGCTAAATGGGCTTTAACATTACATTCATTAAGTATATTCCTCAGTTTGAGGAGACGCAGTCTTAACAAGTCGCAATCAATAAAGTCATAGTTAAATTGTAACAAGTCTACCCGAGTTGTAGAAAGTCTTACATACGTCCGGAAATCTTCATCAGTTTTAAAGCGTTTTCACCGAACCTGAAAAAGTCTATTTATCTCTTATGAACATGGCATCTGCCTGACCCACTTGACGAAGAAAAAGTGGAGCCAGGATCGGAGAGCCTTCCAGCTTCCAGTACCGTTCATCGCTCGTGTAAAAGTTACAGTGAAATCCCGAATATAAATACACTGTGCAGGAGCAGCAGCCTGAGTTAGATGACTGCGTTGCGCAGGGTAACGCACACCACTGACATTTTCTCACACAGCACACTCGGCACTTTTAGAGAATTCAGGGGAAATATGGGATACTACACACATACATTCGCGTCAATATAAGCGTATTATACATATGCTGATATTGAAGTGAATGTTACGTGTAGAGTATTCCAGGGTTAATAATTTAGCAAACTAACACGAGTGAAGATTTTCCTAACTTATTGGTAATCTAAGGCTACCTGAACGTTGTACCTAATGTCTTCCCATGAAAAATGTTTCGCACGAGCTCTATCTATACGAGGTTACATCGTTAACATCTGATTAGTAAGACCTAAATAGGTAGGTATTAAGGAATTAATATTTAACGTCTATTCTGCACTTGTACATGACAAGTTAAGTAGAAAAACTCAGAACCGGGCAATTCATTTAATTAAAAGTTTCCCGGTCTCACAGGCTGGAGAAAATGATAATTTTAATTTATAATGAGGTAAGAAAATATTTTCATTCTTATTCCGTCACGCGCCTCCCACTTCATTTTTCTCACTTCTCGTCTTCTCTTTTCCCCTTGCTGTAACTTTTAATCTTGTATTTCTAAAGCTAAAAGCTTTTCATCGAAGATTTATAGTAAATTTTTACTTAGCATACAAAAAAGGTGGAATAAGTTCCGAATGTCCCTACCCTTAATATACAGTTGAGCTAATTTTCTCTTTGTTATTCGTTACGGTTAATTTTTTTTTAGTTGCCTTTTCTTGCACACTTTTCTCTTTTCGTTTATACTGTTTTATTCCGCGTTTTCATTACTTCAACTCAAATACGGATCGCTGCGGAAATTTATTTGCATTATTTTGATTCTCACGCTCGAGTGTTCTATATCATATTGTTTCTTTATTATTCCAAAATTATTTGTAAAGAGCGCTCTTGTCAGAATGAAAATTATAACAAATTAGCAGCGGGGTAAGTTCGCTCCTAATTAAATGCATGCACTCGTCGCATCACAATCGTTTTGCAAACGTGACTCAAACATGCACAGTAATTCGAACGCAGGCACTGTACACATTATGCGATCTCGGATAATACTACGAGAACAATATCGACATAATCATTCTAACATCCAAACGTACTGTGCCGATTTTTTTTTCAGACGATTCCCAGCAGTCATCAACCAGCCGATATCATTAGTAGATCTAGTCTAAGCATGTCTCTAGGTCCTTACACATAGCTTAGGCTAATCAGCTGGTTTTGCTAATACAACATCGAAATTTAGGAAAATCGCCAGTATTTTTCTTCGCTACAATAACGGTTCCACAGCCAATCTGAACTCCATTCAGGCAACCTAGCTGCGAATTTGTGTAGATTACCGCTCCACATATCATCATTTGAAAACCGTACCAGTACGCCGTAATTGCCAACATCGTTAATTACCACCGATACACCAGCATTATTGCCATCTTCACAGCTCACTGTAATGGCCAAAATCGCTGATCCCGCTCACAATCTAACATCCTTACTGATGAAACGCCTAATTACAATTACGAAAAAATACGGTGAAAATTCTGTAAGCGATGACAACTATAGGTTTTCTCAAAATTACTTCAAAGTCCGCTAAATCGTCACATGGTAAATCGGTGGCATCACTGCCTCAATCGAATTCAGACTTGTCTCATATTAAGACCGAGATTCGTTCCAGACTCCATAGCCCTCTTTTTGATTTATTTGAGACTTTTTCAAATTTGTTTAGAGATCTCCGAATGTCTACGGAATTTGGAAATTCGCTCAGACTCTTCTATATCCATTCGGACTTATTGTAAGCTCTTTGGAAGTTACTCTTGTAGGTTCATCGTCCAAACTTAATACGAGATTTTTTTTTAAATAAGAGCCGAACTTCAGTGTAACACGTCCTGGGCAAATCATTTAAAAAAAGACTCCATGCCCCTCCCCCATCCTCCTCCTTCGAAAAAAACTTTTTCCTCTTTCTTTCTCTCCTTATTTTTGAAAAATAATTCCTCATCTTCTTCAAAAAATATTTTCATTTTGTTATTTCTTTTCTTTTTTCTTTCTTTCTTTTCCTTTTCATTTTTTCTTCTCTTCGTTTCTATACGTCTCTCTTTTCTTTTTTTTTAACTTCATGTTTCAAACGCCCGTTTCTTTAGTTGATTGTATCCAAACTCTACTCTGTCATCCAAATCCAATGAAGATTGCAGCGATAAAATCAATCAATAATTTACAATGAAATTGGAAACAAAAAGTACATTCGCACGAGACTATTCAAAGTAATAAAGTGAAAACAGAATTTACATCCAGACGTACATAATACATACCTAGAGAGCATGCGAATTTGAACCGCACGGGGGAGTTACGAGCCGAGGCATCGAAGTAGGATGTATGGATTGAGAACCAGTCTCTTAACTCGTAGCCGACAGCACCTGTACGAACTGCAAACCCAGGATAGATGAGTGAAAGGTTGGATTACGAACTGATAATACAACGTGAAATGAAACAGATTAGTAATGATGAATTATTTGAAATAGAACGGAGGGGGATGATGGTTCAAAATAACCCTTTTCACAGCTAGCTATTAACATAGATTATGGAGGAAACCTAAGAACTTAGTCGTTTTGTCAGGATCACCACTCTTTATGACCTTTGGGGACGTAAATTACCATTGGACACGCTTTCGAACCCTTGTAACTAGCCATCACTATTGAGGATTACGACAGGAAAAGTACATCGCGATTTTCTTTAAGGGGGGAGATGAGAATTATAAATTTTTGGTGACACTCAAAACAATAAAGCGAACTTAGTGGTCCAGGAAACCCATATTTCATATTACTGAAAATAGTTTTTGCTGATCAGCACTTCTCGATGTTGCGGCCCCTGATGGGGCCGTAGAGGGATAGCGGTGCGGGTAAAAGTAACATTGAACTTGAAAACTCCCGACAATACGATTACACTAGACAACAGTTTGAGATTTTTCAAGAAATAACGACAGGAGAATATATTATGACTACATTATACGTATTTTCAACGAAGAATTTAATATCCATGTTAATTTTTTGATTACATACTTAGTTCATTTTGTTTCCTACCTCCCATTTTAAAAGCGAATTTTAGTATCATTCATTAAGATTACCGTCGACTGGGCCAATATATAAGACACCGGTGGTAATATCGGCCATACCTCACATCTTCTGTAGGAGCGCTAGGATCGTTATTAGTAAACAAGTCACGGGTGGCTGATAGTATCACCAGTGTCCGATATTACCCCAGTTGACGATATATCATTGATCGAACAACTATGTGTGTTATGTTGTTCAGTATTATTATCAGTATCAATGTAGTTATTAGAGAACGACAAAAAGGAACAAAAAGTGAAATATTTGATAAATATTTATACTTGAACATGAAAAATGAAAAGATCATGAGAAAAATGGTTAACATCATTGTATTCGGTATTCAAAATATAGCTAAAATCATATGAGGAGCTTAGAATCATAACTAACAAGATCCAAAAACACGATTTTACGAGAGAGGCGAATAACGACTCGAAAGTCTCATGCACACTTGACCTAAGTGACATTTTGACAAAAAATGAGTTATAAATACATATTCTTATAGATCTCGATGCCCTCTATCGGACTACACTCGCAAATAACGAATCCCTTCCTTCTTTAGCCCGCTAGATGGCGTAAACCATTTGAGCCACGTATATAACACAACGTTATTTATAATTTTCAAATCGCTCTCCTGAAAAAATGGTTTTTGTCACTTAGGTCAAGTGTGCATGAGACACTCGACGTGTACAGCGACACTCGCACCACAGATTTAGCTGGAACTTGGACTGTAGGTTCCTCGATAGGTTAGTAATTGTTTCCAGTTGAAAAATATTTCAAAATTCTCATAGCAATGCTTTATATTCTTAAAAAAAAAAAAAAAAATGTAAGTTTTGACTCCAAAATCTTAATTTTTCGCCGAAAAATAATCTTCTGGAGCTTGATATTGGTCCAATCGTTCCATAACATTATGTAAAATGGTTAACGTGATTATTACTAGCTTTTGCTCCTGCTACACCCCCTACCACAGCTGAAAACCGGAAAAAGTGAAAAATGAATACTATGGCCAAGAAAAAAATTGCACGGTGTTCCGACGTATATTTCTAACAACAAAGACTTTATTTTATTCCTCTTCTACCGTAAAATTAAATTGAAGGAGGAAAAAAGAACGAAATTCATATCTTGGAATCAAAACTGACAGCATTCATGGGATAATGTTAATTATGATTCTCAGGCTGGTTTTCACAGTTCAATATCTCAGAAAGGAAGCTTCGAATGTGAAAACGAGTGACATCACGTGATGCAGGGTGATGTCTACTATCAGTAACCCTGCCTAACTCATTTTTGATAAAATTGGATCTTGTTAGGTAGTTATGATTCTAGGCCCGTCCATATAATCTTATGTCACTGCTTTTTATGCTGTTTTAGGTAATGTTATTATATATCTGGCATATGAGATGGTGAATTAGTGAAACATACGTTTTTATACTAAAAACACTTTTTATGCAAAATAAACCTGAAAAAAGAAGGTCGGCGAAACGACACTTTATGGCAGTATGAGTTACCAGTAAGAAAAGAAGTAAAGGTTGCGCCAGACGTCACGTTACACTGTCAATACATTCTAATAAATTGGTAACGCGACTTTTGGCACACTCTGTATAATTCTTTCTTCGTAAAATTTTCCAAGGAACACTTTCACACTGACCTTTTATTGAGACAGGCCCATCGATTTTGAGAGAAACCAGAAAAAAATTTGGAGGCTTTAGCCCCGTCTATTTGCTCCCATCCCCATATAAATTTTAGCGATACGACTGGTCTAGAATTGAAAAGGGGAGTCAATCTAAAAGTGCAGGGCTCGGTATTTTTCGTTCATGAACGACCGAACTAAAATGATATACCTATACACGGTACGTAATATCTACTCACTTGTTAGAGTTCTTATAACAGGACAAAAAAACGTAATAGATGTATTAAAATAGACTATGATGAGTAAGTTAATTTCTCACTTTTTTGTTATATTCGTTATTTTGATTTTCACGTTCGTGTTTTCATATTTTCTTCCTAATTTTTGGATGATTCTCCCTAAATACTGAGGGAACTCTTTTTGCCACTTAGTTCAACAATTGTTGTACATGATCATGGGGTCTAGCGCCTCAGTTCCCGGTTCCCGAATAATTTATTTTCTGCGCACATTACGCCGTTATTTCCAAGTCTGGAAAACATGTTACCGTACATCGACGATTCTCCAAATACGCGAATAAAAGTCATTTCAGCCAGCGGGAGGCACGTAACAGCGACATTCGCAATCGTTGGTCCGGAGAGGCAGCCGGCAGCCGGCAGCCTCCATTCAGCATCGCCACCCGCCAACGCCAACGAAGGCGAACGTGTGAACCGTGATAATTCAGAAAAACGAGTATTCACCGCCCCAGTTATGGTTCAATTTATAAAAGCGAACCGTTATCACATGGCGCTGCGGGTAACCAGAACGATAAAAATTTACCCTTCTTCGTGGAGCAAAAATACAGAACAAAATTACGCGCGGCTCGCTTCGTTATATTTGTACGAATACGCGAATACACTACGTAATAATATGTATCTACAAAGGCAAAGGACATTGTTACGTTACGTTACGTGACGTGACGTACGTACCGAAAGTACAGTACGAACGTAACAATACCAAATATTATACTCGTACGTATAGCGCACATCGAGTCGAATTATAGGAAAAATTCGTCGATTTTTACGGTCATCATTCGTAAACGTATCCTCCTCATTTCTTCGGACCTTATTTTGGTGAATTTTGAGAGTGCGACAGGGCGTGAGTGTGTGTGTGTCATTTGCGGCCTCGAACATTTTCAGAAATAAATAACGCGTGTATAATTTAAAAAAATATTTGCGGCAACAATAAGACGACGACCAGGCGACATGGCATGAGCGTTCTTTCTCCTTCGTAATAAGCGTGATATTTTTCACCCCTCCTGATTATTGTTCCTGTTTTCGCGTAAATATCGTGCATCGTTCCGAGAAAAGTTACTTTAAAATTTCCAGCACGTTGAGATCAGGTAAAAAATTTTACGATTGAAACGTGTTACGCATTTGTATCCGTAACACGGTAGACGTATTCGCAATAAAAAACATTAATTTTGACTGTAGGATATGTAACACACGCTGTTCGATGTGACAGGAGTTAAATGTGACAGAAATTACTCTTCTAAACATATTTCTAGAGGTTTCGTCATTGTCAATATGTTGTTATTCGTGAGTCGAGACACTTCAAAATACGTTCCCAGTCTTTGTACGATATGTACAACTGGTTCCATTATCTTGCTCACTGCTTATAGTTAGTCCAGACGATTAAGCAACGTTGAGACGAAAATAGAGCGTTAAAGGAAAAACCGAAATAATAACAGGGAATTCACGAAAATTTGTCGAAAATAGTGCCCAGCAAACTTTCTGAATGTCTCACCTCGGGTCTCTTCCCCCGCTATTTACAAGAGGATACGTACCCCCATCTTCGACCAAAAAAAAGAAATAACTAGAATTTTAAAAAATCACATCAACTATCGCATACGTAAAACGTTTTATAAATCCGGATTTCACTAAATTATGGTTCTTGATCACCTTTACACATCTGATCCAAAAAAGTCAAAAAATGGAAAGTTCAAAAACACCCTTTCAAGCTGTATGTACTTAACGAAGTCAAATTCTCCGACAGGTTCTCAGTTTTGGTTTTTCCGCCTCTACATTTCGGCGAACAAAAGACATCCAAATTTTACATGCGGCTGATTCCGTACCTCCGTAGTTTTTCATCGCTTAAAATTTCTCGCCTTTCAGTCGCCACCTCTCAAAAAGTAGATACATAGATAGACAGATTCCTTTAGGTTCCTTAACCTGTGGGTTTAACGACGGCGGAGTACTATAAACGTAGTGTCTTCTAATTAGTTTATAACCTTACTACAGGCATCCTATCAAAGAACTCGGAGCAGTCGGGTCCCCTATCTAGACATGAGGCTCCTTATGATGATGGAAAAATAAAGCGACCACTGACCTCTGAAATAAGGAAAAACTGGAGGTCAATTTTGGTATCCAAGAATGTCGTATAATAACAATAATAATAATAATAATAATGGTGTGATGGGACGTATGGCTATGCACGCATTCCAAAGTGGCCCCTGAGACACCGCATCTCCGGCTCCGGAAACTACCCTTTTGAGTAACCCATCAGTGGCCGGAGGTACGCTTTGAGGCCGGCCCGAGCTCCCATTTCGCCGTTCCGCTTCCGGTGCGCGTTGTCCTGCGAGGGCCACCATGGGGTCCCCTACTGACCGAAGTTAACGCTCCCAACACTAACCTGGAATTTGGGTTCCTCACAGCCGAACGCGCTCCTCTTCACTCACCCCTCACATTCTTGTCTTGGTACATGTGGCGATGCAGGAAGGTGGAAGTAATAATAATAATAATAATTGGGAGGGGGGAGTATTTAATGATACTCGTTAAGTGTTATACAGAATAAAAAGAACGAAACTTGATAACTGTGATGCGTATTATTGTCTCCCTTCGTTTTAGAATCACTGATGCTTGGTATGCTGGTTAAAAAGTTGAGCAATAACGCGAAGTTGCTTCAAAAGTGATAACGACTTTGTTAAAGGGAGGGGAGACATTTCCATAATACACTTCTCGCACTTACAGACTGAAATGTTTGCGCTAAGAACCGCGTAATTTTTCAATATTTAGGTGGATCAGAACAGATTTTTGTGATTCTGTTTTTTAAGGCAAATATAACTTTTTCCGGTTTCCCCGAATGTTACCACGATGTGAACCGTTCGAAACTTGAGTATTTGCTCATTCGCACTGCTGCCGTACGCGGCGCTTGTCCCTTTTACCATGAACTGGCCAGTGATTCCCTAATGTCACAGTTTGCTTCTGTGGGCTATGAAAGATGTGAATAGGGGAGCAATCCGGAAACTTCAATTTTACGTCGAGATTAATAAATATTGGTTATTTGATACGTCACGTAAACTTGAGTAGTACTGTCTTGTTCGGCGAGTCAGTCAGTGAAAGAAAATTAATAGACGACTGTTCGCGAGTATCAGTACAAGCGATTCCATTTTGCGGTCGTAGACCTTTTTTTTTCTCTCTTTTTCTCCCTGACGTCGAGCGGATATTATTTGTTTCTGAAAATAAGATGAATTCGTTTCCCGTGTACGCGAATCAGTTCGCAGATGGAAGCTGGAAGCTCAGCAACGAGTTTGCGTAACTTTTTTTTTTACGCGAATTCAAAAGTTGGAACATGGTGGTATGTTCCCGCTCATAACGTCAATTTCAGAATACAATGAATTTCACCTCTGACCGAACACGAGCTTCGGTATAATTTTCGCATAATATATATTTTTTTGTCGAAACCATAAATTACCGATGACGAGTATAAAGTTCCGCTAACCGTGTAAACTTTCACCGAACGCGTTACATCTACTTTTCTTTATTTCTTTATTTCTTTTAGCACCCTGTTTTTCAATATTGAGCGTAATTTATTACGATACGTTTGTTTACAAATAGCAAAAAAAAAGAATACGAGAAGCGGAAGATACACTGTAGGTCTACTGTACATCACTGTAATCTCACCTCGAGCGTAACCAAAAAAATATACTTGTAGATTATTAAACGAGAGATGAACATCGGGTACGAAGGGGACGAGCATGTAAACATGAATTCTAGTCACGCTGTAACGAAAGGCGAGCGAAATACATCCAGCCCCCGCATTCCTCTCTTAGATTACGTTTAAAAAACGAAGAAGACCCAGTGATAGGAATTTAATATGCGCTCTCGAAAATAAATTATCCTAGAGAATAGCTTATTTAAATTTATCCGACGTTACGTTTTGGGACTCGTGGTAACCCCTCCCACCATCCGCGTACTTACTTCAAATCCGAAGAAGACCCAAAATATTTACTCTCCAGGTTTTCGATAACTCAGATCATTGCTCTCTTGTCTGGTGCTTTTGAAATTCAGCATACAAGTAGCGCAACTCTGACGCGGGACGCGGAAAGGTCATTCGACGTTTCTGTAATGAAAATTTGGATCTAGAATAATTTTCTCTTCGTCTAGTCTAATTTAAAATGTAGAATTTCGAACCGAATAGTTTTTATTTAAAATTTGTCTCGCTGGAGAAATGATTTTCCATTTACACATTGTGTAGTGGGCGATTGTAAAAAGAGCGAAATTAATCACCCGCCGAGCGACATCCGCAAGATTGGGGGTACTAATGATTGTAAAAAGAGCGAATGAAAATGAACGCCCGTCCGCACTGGACATGTAAATAGAGCGAACAGGTAATCATGCTACTATCTCGTATATCACTCGTCCATTCCTGTATTTATTCTCTTATCTCATATCATTTCCACCGACGACGATTTTTTCAACTCGTAAATCTTTGGACACAATTCGAAATTCAATTTATTTTCTTACTTACCTACATTTAATGAGATGAGTTCTACGAGTGTAAGTGATACCAGAGTAATGCTTGAGCCGGATTTTTCGCTCTTTTTACTACCGCCCTTCTTTGGCTTACTTTTTTTGAAACCTACTGATGTTGAACCTTGCTATCACGAAATACTTGCGAAACAACCGAAAAATAGCAAGCCAATTGAATCCTTCTCTAAGTATATGTACGATACATACATTTCACGTGGGGCTAAATATCCACCTGGAATTTGGGCCTGCCCTACTTCAAATCTGGATGAAACTACGAACGCCTGCGAATCCTTCCACTCACACCTCTCAGAAAATTTCGAGACTCACCATTCGTCGATATCATACGCCGTCTAAGTCACTACTACATTCATACAGTCGAAACCTGTAACTCCACCACACCTTCCATTTCAATACCAAGCACATCATAATAATATTGCTTTTTACTCTTTCTCATATTATGCCAAGTAACCGTTGTTATACTTATACTTGCGTCGACAATTTTTACTTTTAGAACAAAATACCTATCATTGACGCCATGGCCGAAGAAAATTGTTTCTACTACTTATACCTTACATTATAATTTCTGCAAATGTTGTTCGCTCTTTCTACATACCTCCCGAATTACTAAGTGTTACGTGTTCGCTCTTCTTACATCGTACCCGACCCATGTTCCGCTCGGTTTTCGCTCTTTTTACATCATACCCGACCCACTTTCCGGATTTTTCGTTCTTTTTACTACCGCCCTGTGTAGTAAGTTTATCAAAACATGGTCGGCGTCCGAAAACTCCCACCGAACTCGCACTGTTGATTAGCGTATGTAGGGGCTAGACTTTTTTAAGAATTTACACTGGTATCGGACCGAAATACGCAACGAAAATTTGGGACTGCGATTATATTAAAAACATTTTTAAATCGAGAACGACGCCAAAAGTTTTGTTATTTCGTTACGGGGTAAAATTCATCGAAGCGGGCCATCGGTAACGTCGAAGATGAACGACTGATTTCGGTCACGTAATTTACTACGTACGCGGCTTGGCCGCCTTTATTCTCGATCACGTAGAGAATCGGAAATAAATCATATATACAGACGCGAAACATTGTAAATTTGTGCGAACATTCTGCGAATAGTGTCGTCAGCTTTCCTCCGGCCATGCTTTAAATTTTCTACACATATAAATTCCGACTCGTATCTCCTAACAAAGTATAAAGGCCGGCGGAACTTTTTTCTCTTCGTTATTTTACTACGCCGCGGTGTGTTCACATTCGTACTAATTGATTGATGAGGAGAAAAATCTTGGGAAACGCCTCGCCGATCTGGAATACAGGACTCCAAATACAAGAATACTAGTAGTAATTTTTTCACAATGTTTGATAATACGGAAGATTTTAAATCGAATTTTGGAGTCAGGCCGAGTGGTCGGGCATAAAAATTATTCTCGAATTAAAACTTTCATTTCGCAAGCTTACAACCTCGCTTACATCGCGAGAAAGGAAATCTATTTCGTAGACTCTTCTCTATAATGGATGACACTTCGTAGAATCCTTGACCTACACTGCGGTAACAAACTACGAGTAATTTGCATATCAACCTCGCCAGATAATCTGCCTGAAGATGTCGTTACCATAATAAAATATTTACAGTCGAATATGTTGAAACGCCGTGTATTTTACTAGGACAACTCGTCCTCCTGATCCAACAGACCAGGAATTTTGGTAACTCACGTTATAGGCAGCATCTAATGCAATTGACTTTCTATTTCGAATTCAAAAATGTATCAGAGACGAGATATGGCCAAAACCACCAAACAATAATTTCATTCTTGCATACGCGCATTTGACCAGATGAATCATCTTAAAAGCTCCCCGAGGTGATAGACAAGCCCAATTGGTGAGTCAAACGCCCGGAAATCGTTTAGCTCTTTGCTATCAAAAACTAGGTACTGCTGCAGAATTATACGAGTACATCTGCGTTGTGAAGTGTTCCACGTAAGATTATTCAGAAAATTTGTTCTTTGCATTGCTTCGATATTCATCCTCGGAACGTCGTGAGAGAATTAGGAGTACATGTAATAGTATATTATTATACAAGGTGCTAAAGTGAGCGATTAAGTTCGAGTGCGAGTCTACGAAACGAGCCGTGAGGCGAGTTAAGTAAACGCATGAGAGAATCGCGCACTTTGGCACTGTTGTATAATACGTTTTATTCTACAGATGAGAGAAAAGCACGAACACGAACAAAATTTATCTTGGAACATCAAAAATATAATGAGTTATCACGTTATCCATCATCGTTGAGCCTTCAGTGTAGAAACGTGCATGCGCGGAAACATAGAAAACATAGAACAGCTGTTTCGTCGAACTCATTAATTCCCTAGACATTTAAAATTTCATTAAATCCCACTTGCGATGTGTCCAAGAAAAGGGCCTTAGTGGTAGATGAACATTCAGACCCTTTTCTTGTGTCAAGTCACGCTTCTCTTCTTTAAAATCATGACGCACTTAAACAGTCACTTTAGCTACTAAAAACTGTGACTAAAATCGTACTTTACCATCATCTGTAGAATAAAATACTTTTTATATCCATTGCTGTACATCTATGGACGCCTTTTGGAGAGAAAATAGTTCATATTTAAGAAGAAAAAATCAATAGTGGCGAGAAAGATAAATTTCAAGAATGCCGGCGAACAAAATTTAAGAAGTGAACGCGATTTTGGCTTTCCAATCGTACATCATGATTCTCAAATGAGGTTGAGGCCGACAAACCAGGGACAACCGACGATATTTTCTTCTTTTTCTTTTTTTTAGAAAGGAGAGTGAAGAAAATAGAATTCTGCCAACTAAAACTATAAATTTCGCCAACTGAAAAACAATAAGAAAAAAGAATACCTATCCATTTCATCAATCTCTCGATTTAGGGATTCAGTTTCCCTTACTAAGAAGGGCGAACTGGCTAGGAGCTAAGGGAGCAAACGCCCCCTGGTCTGAAAAGTTTATGGCCTGCTGATGGGAAAAGTATTCTGCTGTGAAATAAAATAAACATTAAGACGTTGAGAAATCTGCCGCCCCCCTTATAACTCATTATTACTCATCCGTACCATCCATAACTTCTGAAGTGGTAGGCGGACCTTCACTATTCAAATGGTCCAGTAAAAATGGATTTGCTCCCTGCCCTTTTTGGTTTCAGTCCACTCCTGATTTTCCAACAGACAAAACCACAGGGATGGGAAGATCTGTAAAAGAGGTACTTTCTGGTCACGGACCTGGAATCTTCGTGAAATGTTTTTCGATAAACAAAGATTTAGAAGAACTGACAGAGACAGCCATGTTGGAGTTAGAGATTGAAGAGAAATTAGCTCTTGGACCCCAACTGTACTTTTTTCATAGGCAGGGGAGATGGTTGAGGTGGCCAGAGCTGTTCGTTAACTTCCACCAAGATCCAAAGATTCTTCGTTTGGCATTGATAGACTTCGATCAATCGATATACGTAGACAGCTGACGAACAGACAAAGAAAAGAACTTACAAACATTTCTACAAAGAATCATACTTGTATTTCAACTTTGAAGCGGGAAAACCTAATCCGCAGATTTCAGGGCACGAAAAAAATTTGAGTACTCGCATAGTGCGTATTCTCACTTACGGTGATAAAAGGCAAACAAGTAAAGTCGAATCGATAAGATAAGCTTAGTTAGATATCCAAATGCCAAGAGAGTCTCGGGTCTGGTGTTTATTTTTTATCGCATCGTTCGTAATTTTACGAATAAACTTCAAATTTTTCATCTTGGGCTCAAAATGTGTAGTCAATGAATACAACTGGCTACTATCTACGCGATTTACGTTTACGATTATTATCGTGTCAGTGTAAGCTTTTAGTGTCAGATGAAATCGAGATGTGAGGCGGTGGATGTCTCTCTTGACCATTACTGACCACACCTAAATAAATTGGTGTCGGGAACATTTTTTGTTTTAATTGAGAAATTACCCCTCCAAAACCTTTTGTCCTATCTTTTGTCTTATCTTTTTGTTTTCTCCTCCTCCATTATTCATTAAGATACATACGTATGTATAAGATGACGAGTGTATTGTTTCAAGTCTAATGGTCAGCTTGGGCGCTGAATACAACTGAACAGAGAATTTAGCTAGAATCAAGTCCAAATTGAAAGCTTCTGCTGGTATAAGAAGCATTTTCTCAATAGAAATTCATTTTCGGAAGTTCGATATTAATCGGTTCACCAAGCAGCTCTAACTATTAGCACCATACATCACTGTCTTTGTCGTTATTTCGCTTCGCACAATCGTAATTTCCTATAATTGTTTTTGCTCCATCAAGCAAAGAGACAACACGGGAAGAGAGTCAGAAGTATTATCGGAAAATTCGAGCTAATTTATGTAACGTCGCGTGCTGTGCTCTACTGGTCGTCGTTCTACAATAAAATCACCGCCCGTGTAAAGAATGAAGAAACGGAAAATAACGAATAATGAACTCGTATCGGATTTGTTGTTATGGTGTTCAGAATGAAATACGTCGCCAATAGTTGTCGTGGGATAGACGGGGGCTCACTTTTCCAACCAACGGAGAACGTGTTCAAAATCTCTAAATTTTTTGCCGGCCAAGTGCTGACTGATGCGTGAAACGATTATACGAAATGGCAATGAAAATACGAAACTGCCGAATACCTAGTGATTATACCCCTGAACTAAAGGGCTTACAAATTACCGAATGCAAATACGCGAAAGAATTCCAGCAACAGCCTGGAAGTGTACGAAGTACAAACACTGGTCGACCATTCGGACGTGCAATACAGGACAACTTTACAGAACGGAGAAAACTTGCATCGGAATTTGAAAACGTTCGACGACTATAAACTCGCTAGATCGACACGGCGGATTATTTTTCATTCTTCCTTTCTCGATTATGAGAAAATATTTACCCAGAAGTCGCGTTGTTCTGAGAAATACGTGTCAGCTGAAAAGACGATCGAATAATTTTTGAAAAATACCGAAAATCACGTATCTTGGCGGAAAGCTCAGCCTTATGGACTCTAGTGTAAAATGAATTAATTAAACAGCTCGAAAACTAAACAAGGACGACGAGGTCGTCGTAATTTATAATTGTGTTGCGCGTTAACTCGCGGCCGAGGAATTCGAAAAGGCGAATATTACGACGAGTTTGGGATTCCGAATACGTCTCCATTGCCAGAATGTACGCCTCGCCACTCAACTCGAAGCAATCGACCATAGAGTTAATTCTTGAGGGGAATGGTTTCGACCTTATAACTGTTTTGGAATAGGCAACGACGCATCATTTACGAACACGTTCTATTTTCAGGGACAAAGCAATTCATAACTAACTCGGTAGAAACTCTTCACCGGCGATTATTTTACACGAATAACCATGAAAAAGTATTGTTTTTGTCACACCGCGTACAAGTTAAAATCTAAAAACGAAGATATAAAATAGTAAAGACTATTCGGACTCGTGAATAATTAAAATACTGTTCAAAACTTCGATACTACTTTTATAGCTTATCGAGACTCGATAAGGTATTGTAAGTCACTGATGAAATTCACTATACCTGTTATGATTTATAAAGGAACATCGAGACCAATTGCGATTCTATTCCGGTTTGTCAACTTTCAGAAAATACTATTGAAGATTCACAAATACTCGTGGAAGACTCGTCCATGTGTTCAGACTTCTTAGAAGACTGAATCCATTCGTAAGGTTACGTTAAATTTTTCTGAAGTACGGAAGGAAAGAGGGAAACATTGCTTAACACTGCCACTCTAAATCGTTTTACTGACCAGAAACAAATATGCAAGACTTATCACAGAACACTTTAAAGCCTGTCACGGTTCTCTAGAGACTGAATGAGACTCATTAAGGCTTTGTAATGAAGATTTAAAAGTCCTTTTTGGTGTGTGTATGTCTCTCTGTCTCTCTGTCTCTCTCTGTCTCTCTCTGTCTCTCTCTGCGTCTCTCTGTCTCTCTCTGCGTCTCTCTCTCTCTCTCTCTCTCTCTCTCTCTCTCTCTCTCTCTCTCTCTCTCTCTCTCTGTCCTCTCTCTCTCTCTCTCTCTGTCTCTCTCTCCACACACACACACACACACACACACACACACACACACACAGTCAAGTTATAAACAGATAAAAGATAAACAGCTGCGTACTTCCCGTCCTACTGCATGGGGCACAAACATGGTCGGCAACGAAGGAGGATATTAATACTGAACATAAAACGGAAAGACAGAGTAAGAATAAGTGAGATTAGAAACAAAGTCAAGTGCAGCAGAGTTTCCTACATGAAAGAAGAAAGTTACAATGGGATTGGGTGGGACACGTAACGAGAATGGCGATGACAGATGTGAACTTACAAAATCATAAATTGGTACCCCATAAAGAAGAGGAAGAGAAGCAAACAAAGGAAGAGATGGAGCGATGATATTATAAAATTTATTGGAAATAAAAAATACCACAGAGCGGCAGCAGACAGACTGGAATGGAGCAGGTTGAGTGAAGCTTATGCCCAAAATATGGACTTATTATTGTAAATGTATAAAATGTATATTTATACAATAAAAGTTTTTCATTATTATTATTATTATTATTATTTTATTATTAACTTCATTTCCCGTCCCAGTAGAACATCGTAAACAACGAAGCACAAAATCTAAAAAAACAAAACCTATATATTTTTCATTTTTTTAAATTTATTTTTTTGGTCGTCCGTGATATTTACGATGCTCTGCAAGATGGCGCTGATATACTCACTCAAGACTAATTGACGCCTATTAAAATTGTTAGTCTCTTCCCCCGTCTAGTTAACTAATGGAAGTGGTATTTGTTGGAAAGCTGTCTATTTGCCTACCATCCATTTGCTCGTTTTTTGAGTGGCTTTTTCTTTCTATCTGGAAACTATCAAATGTAAGACTCGCTGAAACTCATGTTGGGCCGCGTGGAAACTAATCTACTTGCAATAATTAATAAGACTCATTGAGAAGTGTTACAATCTTGATAAGAATAATTAAGATTCCTTATACAACTGTATTAGGCGTCACACAAAATAAAACGAAAATTTTAGCTATCACACCATAAGCTTTTGATTTGAGTGACTCCTTTTTGTTCCAGAGAGAAGAAGGCTTTTCAATTTTTAAAATACCATTAAGACATTTGATGAATTTACACAAATATACACTTATTAACGTTTGAGAACTGCTTCCGACTTATTGGTAACATTTTTGAAAATGTTACAAAGAAATTTCATAAAATCGTATCATATACAGATAATTCTGGCATCAATTGCTGTTCGAAATATATTATATATAACCCATATTACGAGGAGGGATAAAATGGTCCAATAGGTTTAGGTTCACTCGTAGCCCTGGAAGTAACGAGTAGATAGGTTACTTAGGACACAACCGCGATACAAGGAATAGATTGACGGATTTTTGCATCGATATTATTCCTATGAAACAATGCTCCGTCACCCGCAACGCACTCGTGTTCTTAATATTTCATGGCTGATTCGCCGTAAATACGAAGATGACGTTGAAGGGTTCACGCTGCGTTGCCTCCTGCCTCCTTGTTCATGAATAATCTGCGCAAACAAAACGATGCCGCTAATGGAAATAATCGGACGGCAGTTTTTTTCAAACGAGACATTTACGCTTTTTTAATTTTATTGACTTCGCCATGCAGGGATTTTTAGGGAAACCCATCTATCAGTTAGACAATGATGTCAGATATTTTAAGCCTGACACACAGGCGAAATTACCACTCCGCTGTTTCGGATTGTAAATAATACACACTAAGAATTAAACAGATATCAGCTCTCAGGGTACCCCAAGCCAAATGGTAGGATGGTATGTAGGAGGGAACTCGAAAAGTGAAAAACATCGATAGTAATCGGACATATCGAATCGATTGTTGACCAATTGAATTGTGTAGCTCAAAATTACACAGATAAGTTATCAGACTCTCGTAGCCCAACGCGGGGGTAAGTCAGTGCTGGCCATTTCGTTTTCCTCCAGTCGACGAGACATTCTTCTTCTTAAAATACAATGCGAGACATTGCATCCAAATCTGAGGCGTAATGATGGAACATTCGTCATGAATTTCGAATATACTTTAATTTCGTAATCATCCGTTCGTTTTATAATAAAATAGCGGAAGCTCTCTTTCAAATGGAATAATACGAAACCGATGAGTAAGGCAATGCTGCATCCGAATCCTTTCGAAGGGTTACGTTTCTATGTTTAATTAGTTTTCCGTTGACAATGGAATTACATACCTACTCAGAAAATTTATACAATATTTCTTTCAAAACAACTAGCTTTTTTTTCAAACTATTCCGAGGGCGAACAATAATCGTGATGAAGATACGTTCTCTACAGCAAACGAATTGACGAATTAGAAGACTATCTTCATTAATCAGCAATTCTACCGTACTTAGCGAACCAAGATTACAACAAAAGCACGCTATTGTAAGTAAATCAGTACAGGAAAACGGCAGCTCAGTTTCCGTAGAACGTTTGTACCTACCAGCTTATTCTTACAAACCATGAAAATATTGATATAGGAAAATGATCTCCAGCAAGTTTTCCTTATGAAAACATATGTCGGAACAAGTAGGTAATTTTAACTCGAATTTGAAATAAAACATGTTAGAATGGTATTCGGCAAAGGCATGGTACGGATCAGAGTATACTTATAGAGCTCAAATGAGAAGATAGGCTAAATTTATAGAGAACAAACTCTGACCTAAGTGCTCAGAGCAAGAAGGTTTTTGTTTCAAATCTGGAAGCGAGAAAGCTGCCATTTGCTCCAATGTTAAACTAACAGCTCCGAGTCAATAATTCAACAAAAATCATTATTGATATCTACACTCCAAGCGAACATACAGCTTTTTCCAGCTTCTCATTTCTGCTCAGCTATTTCAACGAGATACTAGCCTACATGCTAGCAGAAAAACTTCAATCCGATTGTTTATTAAAGATTGATTACAAATAAGTAGAAAACAGAAACAGACCCAAAATCATGTCCAATGTAGGGTTTTCCTCGGACTAAACTGTCACGAGGCAGTAAAATGAAATAATAATAGCTAGACTGACTTTGACGAAGCATAATTTGGCTTTCATTCCATCATTACGAAAATACAAAGAGAAACGAATATGAGGTCGTTTCTAGAAACCCTAAACATTAGATTTCTTTTTACATTTCAATGAGTTCTGTGAACGAAGAGAGAGCAAATCTCTCCCTTCCCCAACCACAGTTTATTACTTGGTCACTGTTACAGTTATGGTTGCTCCACTTCACTCTTTGAAAATGGTTGGTGTTACTCGACTGTACTTTTCGCTAAGTTCGGAACTGTATGGCCTATTAATTATAATCAAATTTGAATTCCGCAGATAGTCCTAGATTACAAGGATCCATGATGGACTCCGTGATTCATGATGTTCGTTTGTCAAAAGAATGCGGGATTTGCAACATAAACGTACTGCTCGATGGGCATTTCCGAAATTTATATTTTCACTTTCTATTTTTGGGGGGAAAAAGTGAAAATATAGAAGGCATATGAATAGGAGAGTGCCGAAATAATAAAATCAAACGTTAAGAATGCTTTGATAGAGTTTATTTCGGTAACATAAGTCGTCGATATTTTCTTCTCCAAAAAAAGCATATTCATTCATATTATTTGTAATACAGAGTATCTGCCAGAATTCAGTTTTGGAATTCCGGGACTTCCCGGGACTTTGTAAAACAATTCCGGAAAAAATTAGGATGTAAAAAAATACCATGTTTTGCTCAATACACGCAACAATCATTCCATGTTCAAAGTTCGCAAGAAATTCGTTCAAGTTCACTAAAGTTAACTGTTGAAAAATTATTGGTAGGCGACATCTCTAGTCATTATCGATTTGGACTATGCACAAAGTAGTCTCCATGTATCGGGGAAACAGTCCAAGTTTTGAGGAGAAATTGTGTCTAACATTTGTAAAATTTCCGGGACCTCAGGCAATAGTTAAGTGGATTCTGGGACTTTCCCGGGTTTTTCGAAACTTCGTAGACACCCTGTAATAGTTCGACATGATTAAAAACTGGTTAAGGAATGTTATACCTAATACAAAACAACGGGAGAAATGAACTGATAATTTTCACATTGGGTAAATTATAAATGTACCGCTATCATTAATTTTTTCATTTTATTCGCCTTCAAGGGACTCGCATGTATAAGGCGTAGCCAAACAACAATGAAATGATTGTAAAAGCTTAACTTTAGTTTTATATTCGTATCTTCACCAGGAAGGTACACCTATAATTAATCTAAGTCAATTAAAGACAATAATAGTGCGTTGAAAGTTGCGCTGAATTCGTGCAGCGACTTGTTGTTCCAAGTTTTACAACGTATTCGAACTTTTGTTCGAATAGTGCTTTTAAAAGTAACAAAAGGTAGTCTTTATTCTGCAATCAGCGCATAAATGGCGGTTTTACGTACCGAAAGGCCAGGAAACAATTGAAAGGGGTTTGATCAGGATAAAAATCATAAATAAGTATTTAGTTATATGTACTCCTAACAAAACTGTGTTCACCGAAGCACTGTTTAGGTTATGCACTAGTTTTAAGTCGATTTTGAAAATCTTGAAAGTATCACACTGAGTCTTAACGATCATTCGCGAGTCTTATATTTTCTTAAAATGTATGAAGGAGCAAAGAAGGTCGAAGGTTCTCTATAAGCATTCGCAAGTTTTCTCGAGTCACTTGAGAAATTCATTGAGTCTTAAGGAAGTCTGAGCTTGAACGATTCTTCATGAGTGACAAGTTCACCAAACTTATGAATCACTCTACGAATTTTACAGATTTTTCGTGACTTTTCTCCTCAATTCTTAGAAAGTCCGTAACAAGTTTTATGCCATTCTTCAAGTTACCTCAAATTTCTGCGTATCCCTGTCTTTCATCATTTTATTCCATCGAGAGACTCTTACATTAACTTCAATCTGATGTTGATTCATTTTGCCCTCTTTTCACGTTCACGTGTATTCCGAATTTTTCCAAATATGTACTGGAATATGAGATAATTAAACGTAACAATGGCGTATTTGGGAAGGGGGGTTCCGAGTATACTCTCAAAATCAAAAGTCAACCTCCCTCCCATGATTTCATCCTAGATACGCTACTGAAACGTAACTAGGCGATCGTGATCTACTATAAGTCTTACTTTATTTTTCTCAGTGGCCACTCCACAGCCCAATGCTCTCCACGGTGCTGCATGCCATTCTTCCAGTCTTTCTAACTTCAGTCAGTCTGTCCGACCCACTGCAGGTCATTCTATACTCGACTAGTGGTACGATAACGACTAGTAATGTTATCTGGTTAGCAGGAAGACAGGCAGCCAAAGAGTTCTCCACCAAGGAAAAACCAGAGCCGAGAGCGACGATTCATGATTTGGGAACAAATATCACTTTAGGTCTCTCTAATCTTTATCTAACGGGTGATTGTCTCTATTCTGGATAGATATAGGGATCTGAGAAATACGTAAGATCCTTCTGACTCGTTCACCGCCAGTACTTATCTAAATATTTATTCGTTTATCTAGCTGCTTGACGCGCTCGTATCTGTTCATCTGCCTGAATCTTGGGACAAAGAGTTAAGCTTCAACAATCTGTCAAATTTTTCAGGCAGACACTCGATTTTTATTAATTTTTTTCAAAGGAAGACGGAGGTCAGATGTTTGGTATACTTACGTATCAAGTACGTATTAAGAGAAAAAATTATATTTGTGTATGTTACAGGATTCGTACAAAGTTCAGTAATCGTTTCTCATGTCTCGACAGTACATACACATACATAAAAAATCTCATTCAGAGGAATTTTTTCCAACACATTTCCTAATGTCATGGGATAAGTCTCCGATTTTGCAGGAATCAATGTATTAGCTACCCTTATTCTTCACTTCCCCTCCCGGCGGTAACCCTATACACACCCATTTCCAGTTCGTGAAAGAAAACTCGAAATGGGGATGGGGATGGGGATGGGATCATCCTGATTATTCGGGATAGTGCATCCTAAACACGAGATCGAAAATAAATTAATAATCGGTCCGAATGAGAACTTCTTCGTACCTTCATACAGATTTTCATTCGCTCACGTGAAAATAACGATGCGGGGGTGGCACGAAACTATAGATCCATCTAGTTAATATTCTCATGTTTCACTGCAGTTGATGCCAGCCGCCTCCGCAGTACCACAGATGGTTAAGATGTTAGCATTCACGTGGGCTATACGTTTTATTGATATACCTGGCTTTTAACACGTTTCAGTGTCCAGATATGAGGTCAGGAAGAGCGAAATTCCCAATCACGTGTCCGCCGACTCTCGTTACCGTTTTTAGCCCAGCCAAATGAAATTCGCGAAGACATTTACAAGAGCAAGGATACGATCTCCCTCTTTGTCGGCTCGTATTCGAAACTCTAGACAAGCTACGACGAGCCACGTCTTAATTAATTTGACGTTCATTTTTCATTATAAATTACGACTATAACCGACGATATTTCCGAATCAGTGGTCGGGCGTTCGTATTCGTATTCGTGCTCTAACTCGCTTGTATTTCTCCAGAGGGCCCAAAGGTGAAACGCGAGTCAAATTGAGGATAGATAGATAATGAATTAAGACGATGAAATGCTGCCGCGTCGAGAAATAATGCAATCGTAAAAGGCCAACGGATAAAAGAAAGTTAGAAAAAAAGAACGGCAATCCGTTAAGGGCAACGTACAAGTGGGCGGAAGGAAACGGGGGTTGTAAAAGGCATTTATTTTGCAACAGATGGCGTCAGAACAGGATAGGATTAGTTTTAAATCATTTTATATGTGCAAAGAACATTCTCACAGTATTTGCTCTCCACAGTCCTAAGGTTGGCTTCCCGGTCAAGCGACACGAATGTGGCCCGACGCCGCGGTTTAGCGATAATATTCGAGCCCGCGGCGCGATTTATGGATTTTTTTAATATTATATCGTTCTTCATAACCGGCTCTACGGTTTGCTATTAAAATGCTGAAATACGCGATTAAGGCGATGAAAAAGCTACATACAATATTTACGACAAGCATTTCGATATGAAAAAGTCACGAATAGGCCTCCGTGTTAGATCATTCGCCGTGATGTATTCCACGAGAAGAATAATCCTACTCCAGCAAATAACCGTCGGTGAGGATGATACTTGTATTTTCATTATGAATCGCTGAATCGAACATTTTGAAACTTTTGTACAAGACTCTGATGTTTGTTTTAGTAGGACAGCTTCTAAAACCGATGTACCAACTCGTAGGTAAATTAATAGGCATCAGCTTTTTCCTTTTAAAGATCGAAACATATGTTATGTCTTCGCAATACGCCACAAACCATCGGCGAACCGTCATTAATATCAGAATTCTACAACCTTGTACCATTTTGTACTGCTTAGACTCAGCGATGTAGAGCAATGCAAGTCGTACAACAAAGCTGGAAAATACCGAGGAAACTACCTGATTCAATTAAATCTGGGTCCGATTGTCAGAACTCGGAGCAAGTTACTACTCGTTAAAACTTTTTCAAGACTAAGTCCGAGACCTATTTTCACTCAATTCGAGGCTTGTTAAAGTACTCATTCAGACTATTTCGCAATTTGTTAACGCATCTTAAATCTGTTAAGTCTCTAGCCCTTGTTCCGACACATGTTGTCCTTATTTCTCAAAGACGCATTAATACTTTCCAAGCAACGCCTCTCGTCTATCGTAATCTTCAATTCACACGGATTTTTTTCATCTCCTCTACCTTCATACCTTGGACACCACAAGTTTATAATTATGTGTCATGATGTTTCCAAAGTTCTCGAAACTTTTTGAACTTATTTTGACTAAATATGAAATTAGCATACATATCAGTTTAGCGCCTAGCTGAAAAGTAAGACACTAAAGAGAAAACCAGGGTCAAAAAGGTCATGTGATACAATATAGATATCAACTACTTGCAAGGATTTTTAGAACACGGAATTCTTTATAGACATCAGTACGGTCGTATTTTCAAAACTGTGCCATCAGAGGACCAGTGAAGGACGTAAAAATTAAAGACAGATTATATTATAAGATTCTTAGTTTTTGCAGGTTTCGAGATTATCCTGGATATGTTAACTGAGTTTTCAAAACTGTAATTCCTTGGTGTGAGACTTGAAAAATGAATGGGTCCACAAGTACAATAAGGGTATCATTTAATCGGTTGCACAAGTTTTTTTTTTGTTTTTTTTTTGTTTTTTTTTTAGTTTATTCTAATAGACGATATTGTCGAAATTCAGGCACTCAAAATCGGGAGGAGGGAAGGACTAAACATTAAAGAAGTCAACGGTTTTAATGCGCAGATACCATTTCCTACGTTTCAGAAGTTGCTGCTGATGAAAACACGGTACACAATTGAAAGTTTAAGCTCCTGGTAGAAAAGAGTTCAAAGCCATACACTTTCTTTCGTGGATTACTGATTTTATAAATTTTACGTTTAATTTATTCCAACCCATGAAAACTGCGGGCATGATTTCCCCAGGTTTGAAACATGTATTTGTGAGTCGTTTCTCAAAATGTGGCAATAGGTGTCTAGTCGTAATATACGATATTTTCAGAATTTTCGAATTTCTTGCCTCTGAAAGGGTTCAGGGATAATTTGCACCATTCTGATTTCTTAGTTCGGCGAAATACAAAAACCTTTGAAACATTTTTGCCCATAAGGTTAAGGCTATATGGATAGTATTTTAAGGAAGTTAATTCGAAAATCACGTTCGGTCCGTGACGCCGCTTCGGTTACACAATCATAAAAATTGCAAAAAAGCTTTTTATCGCAATTTTTACGTAAATGCATTTCTTTCTTCAACAGCTGGTACTTTTTCTGCTGGTATTTATCTCTGGTTTCGAGAAAATTAAGAAAAACAAATTTATTGCACGTTCTGCCCTCAGAGGAGAGGAAGCAAGCCTGTTTTGCTAGTGGAAATCTGTGCCATTCATCGAAAGACAACTCCAAGCATGTTTAACAACAAAAAATCTTCAACAGAACAACTTTCTCACATTGCGTCTATTTTTACGTCTAATTCAACTGGTTAACGTATTCAGACTCTTCTAACATTCATTTGGGATCTCTCAAGGCTTATTCAAACGCTTTCGGACTCCTTTGAAAAATTCATTAGAGCTCTTCTAAACCAAAACTGAATGCTATACATATCTAGATAATAATTAATTTTAATGAAAGTTGAAATAATACGAAGCCCTTTTATCGTAGAAAACTATTAAAAGATTTTTTCACCCGATTTAGATCGGTATAAATATTCATCATCACGACAGTAAAAAAAAAAAAAAAATCAATTCATTCATTCGCTGAGTAACAAAACCGAAGATAAATTTCAGAATTATTATTCTCTACGACGACTCTTTGAACACTCACTTATTCTGCAAGTGAATCCGCTTGGAAAGCGATCGACACTGTCATTGCAACACCTAGTTTATCGAAGTCAAGGGTTCTAACACTGAATGTGTATAAGTTACAATCATTACAAAGTACAGTTTAAAGTTTCGACGGAAACAGATACCCAAGTGAACGTAATTATTACAGAATGCCAACGATCCGAATAAGTTCAGCACAAATTACCCAGCTGCGACGACTAAATCGACACTCGACTGTTTAAGTTATATCCGCCTGATTCTAACATTTGCCAACTTATACGATAAGTTTCTTAAAGAACGAAGTCCAGATCCGGAGTACGACGTAAAATGTTTTCGTTTTACTGCGCCCTTTAAGCCTAAACTTCTCATCATTGTCAAAATAACGTTTGTGACGGAACTTACGACAAATTGCGACTATTAAAAAACGTAACTACACGTATCATGTTTCAGGTGATAAAAATGCTGGTAATCGTCGTCGTAATATTCGCATTTTGCTGGCTGCCTCTACAAACCTACATGGTGCTGCAAGATATCTACCCAGATATTAATAAGTAAGTACACACAGAACGAGTCTACGCACGTTACTACTGCATAAGGCAACCCTTGTCCCACCCTTCCACATCCTACTCGGAGAGCTGCGTAAGAAATAAAATTGCCATTTGAATAAGGACGTAAGCACTCTTATCTCCAGAGACTGAATGATGAGACAAACTGAGCACCAGAATATCAAGTTCGTTAGTACTCGTCGTCCATGGTTTAAATTAAAATCCTAATGAAAACCGAAGCACATCGGAATCTTATTTTGTTGTTAGCTTTTTCAAGGTGTCATCAAAAATTGATGAATCGTGGCTTTTTGAGATTTCTTTTTGTTGTAACCTTCAAAATAAAATAAAGGGTCACCTCCTTATAAATTTAATAATTGAAACTAACAATTTTTTTTTTAACCGTTTTCTATTTTTGTAAGTGAATAACATTTTACAGATTATGGATTTCTTCTAGTTTTCGAAACGAATTTTAAAAATTTGACCTTCTGTTACTTTACTAAAGGATAGTAACCGAAAATTCCGAACTAATCTGCTGTCTCTAAATATTCAAATCATAAATTCTTGTAACCATGTTCACAGGTATCGATACATCAATATCATATTTTTCTGTTGCGACTGGTTAGCGATGAGCAACAGTTGTTACAACCCGTTCATTTATGGAATATACAACGTAAGACCCGACTCGCTATTTACTATTATTACTATTATTATTATTATTATTATTATTATTATTATTGCGACTGGACTAGTCACGCGGGAGATGACGTGCGGCGTTCCTGAGGGGTCGGTCCTTGAACCCACCTTGTGGAACGTCGCCTTCAACGGATTGCTGCTACGTGCTGCATCCAGGTGTCTGGTGCACCGTTGCGGATATTCAAATCACGAATCTTCGATACTCTCCCGTCGCAGCATCCAGGTGTCTGGTGCTCCGGGACAGAACCGTCGCGACGCCTACGATCTCTGACCTAACGAGGAAAGTATTAAGCCTCATTGCAAAAGCCATCCCCGTGCCTCTGTCGTTGTTTGTACATATTACTCTAAGAGAACGTCATAATACAGTTACGATCTTTTAACCCTTGATATCATTTCTCCGGCGCTGACGAACCTCACAACTCTCAACTTCAATGTCTTACAACCTCTGCTCGAGGAAATCAGACGTAACACCAAGAAGTTTGCCTAACGCAACCATTGCAACCTCCCCCAGCGTAACAATGGCCTCCACGCGAACTTTTCCCCGATGTAACAACCTGAACTTCCACCTGACCCAGATCTTGAGCGGTCACGGGTGTTTCGGCGTATACCTGCACCGGATGGGGATAGCACCGAGCGCCGAGTGCACGCACTGCAGAAGAAGAGAGGAAGATACGCCATGGCATACGCTATTCGCGTGCGACGCCTGGGAGCATGAGAGGCGTGGAGCGGTACCGATCGATCCCGGAGACGGCGTGATCGACCGTCTTGCGCCGGATACCCTGGTCCTGGAGATACTGAGGAACCGACGCGGTTGGAACTAGGTGTCGGCTTTCGTTTCGGCCATCATGCGGAAGAAGATGGAGGCAGAGTAGTCGAGACAGAGAGCTGGCAGATCAAGCGAAGTTGCTGCTGCTGCTGCTGCGGCGGCAGATCCCGTTCGACGGAGCTCACCTGTAGTGCAAGGGCTGGAGCAGACAAGGTGAGTGAAGAAGAGGCAGCGCGTCCGGCCGTGGAGGACCTGAATTCCAGGCGAGCACTCTGGGAGCGCGGACCTCGGTCAGTAGGGAACCCCATGGTGGCCCTGGCAGGACGCGCGCTCCGTTCCGGCATGGAGAAATGGGGGCTCGAGCCCGGCTCCAAAGCGTTCCCCTCGGCACTCATGCGATGCCCGAAAGAGTCGTTCCCGATGCTGGAAGTGCGGTGTCATAGGGACCATTCTGGCATGCGTGCATCGCCATACATCCCACCACACCATTATTATTATTATTAAATAATTAATCAATTGGGGAATATAACTATTCCAATTTCCGCATCCCGAAATATTCTAATGTCGCACGGACATCTTTGTTCTAGGAGAAATTCAAACGAGAATTCCAGCAGCGCTTTCCGTTTCGATCACGAAAGTGGCGTACGTCGACTGTAGAAAGCCTGGACACGGACAAAACGTTGATAGCCGGCAGGCCTTCGGTCAGATCGACGACCACAACCATAGACTGGCGAACTACGAATAACTCGACGAACCGCAGCTGTAATTATAATCGAAGCACCAACGGCCATTATCATTGTAACTCGTCCAGAAGTCATAAAAAAAGTTACAAGCGCAAAGACAAGGATATGTACGTATTGCAGTCCAGCAAAGGAGGAACGACCGTGGTGCATTGTCCAAGCGGATCTGAATTCGAAGATGCTCTATAAATAAGGGTAAAATTTGAAGTTTTCTATTCCGTGATTTTAAAAATTGTACGCGTAAATTTGCAACAACGTGGAACCTTATTTGTTCGAATTTTGTCATAGATGTCATCGTACTTTTTTACTTTATATATTAATTTTTGTTCCTCGATGGTCTCAAACGGTGGTTTATACCTTAACAATCTCCATTCGAGTTTAACCGAATTCTTCTATTATATTTACTTGTATTCATTTTTCGCTGTTCGTGTTTCTTTTGTTCATTTCTCATTTTCGTATTCACCGTACCTACTCGTATGATGGTATGTAAGAGATTTATTCGATTTCGAATGAACTCGTACATTTCATTTATTGTAATTAAAATTTAATTTACTTTGACTTTAGCGCCAATTCTGTACGTTTTTTGTTACCTTACATGAAAAGTATAATACATCTCGAGTTAACCCCATATCTGTGAACAAACACAGGTCATTATTATAACACCAACGTGTTTTCAGGTTAATTGCACATAAAATATCCATAAATTACTGGCAGAACATAAGAGATATTATGAAGAAAGAGTACGAGCTTCGAAAGCATTACACATACGTCACTAGGTGAACAGAGGTAGTAAATTACCAGATGGCGGAGCTAGAATTTTGTTCCAGGAGGTGGGGAGGCAGAATTTCGAACAAACATTCAGGTAAATAATAATAATCGACTGTGTACCGAAGAGTCTCGGGTAAATTTTTCATACACCGTAATATCGAGAGTAAGCTTAACAATGTCAAGTCGACTAAAAAACCCAGAGTCCCCAGGATGCTCCGTTAATAGTTATACAAATATACAGTAGAGAGTAGACTTTCGATTATCAGCTACAGAATTACTTCGATAAAAGTACAATGAAGATTGTGTACCGCATAGATAAACGTGCTAAAACCATAGGAGCCACCCGCCGCACAAGACACGACTATAGCTTGACGGCCTAATACTGAGCAGTCGATGAAAATACAGTATTGGTACACAGTACAATAGAATGTACTAATTTTCCAAGGATAATTCGCCTTGTTGGCAGAGCGGGTAACTCAGCAAGGGTGGGCTGCAAAATTTATGGTAGATACTCCGCTGGGTGGATAAACCGGACGGCGGATAATCGGAAGTCTACGTTCTCATTAATATTGCTTTGATCATTTCCAAAATTAGAATGAATCTTTCTTTCACATTTGGAAAAACAAATCATATATTTGTAAAAATAAAACCGTTGTTCGAATGATATCAATTGTCAAAAATGGTCATGTTGCATCCGTAGAGGAAGCGAAAAAGGTTTCTGGGACAGTCGCTACCTCTACACTCTCTGACAACTAACGTCAAATATGTATCTACTTTCCCCATGAAGAAAGTCATGGTTGTGCGGCCAGCGGTTCCACTGCCACAACACTATCTACTAACGCACACTTGTTTGAAATATATGCTGCGTGGTCGTTTGAAATTTTAGTGACTGTAAACATGGCAATGACCGCCAATCTCATTGTCACAGAGTATTTTAGCAGTGCCCAGCTCACATATGGCCAGCTCCCGAGCACATAATATGTTAACAATGTGGACACCGATTACTTTCAACCCACTGTTTTACTGGCGTTTGACCTACAAGCAACGTGTGGAATATTTGAGCAAAAATATTAAAATTTTTTCGAATCGATTTCAATTTTAAATTTGAGGTTATAAATGTAACCTAAAGAAAGTACTCAACCACCATACAAAGACGCTGATTTAGATCGCGGGCCCATGTTGACCAGCGTCCATTATAGGACATCGGCGATAAAAGCGATGGTTAGCTGAATTTGTCAAATGAGAGTAGAAGCGGACTGTGGAAGGAATAAGGTATGTCCATTAGGTAGCAATACCTACTTAAAAAAGATGTAAATAATATGCATTTCGGAGAACGCAGGGGCGGAGAAGGGAGAAAAATGATTCATGTAATGGTTCATGAACCTTTCTTGCCGGTTCCCATTCATGTCACACATTTTCTTTATGAAATCAAAACAGAATTCGAACACAGAAATACTTCGAATGAGTTTTGATACTTCGTGAATATTTTACAGCAAAAAGTTATGCATTTTACACGCATTTATCCACACGAGACTTTGGCGCCCCTGAACCACTTACCAATAAATTTTTCTTTTCCCAAAATCCTTCAAAATACATTATTTTTATCCGACAGAGCAAGAATTCCCGGGGTAAGACCTTTAAAAAGTCGACTTTCCGCGCGTTATCAGGAATATCGGTACCCGAGATAAAAATTTATTAAAAAGGAAAAAGGGACGTGTCTACTCACATTCAGTGCTAAACCGATACCCGAATGCGTACTATACACATATAACCGGCTTCGCGCATGGGGATTTAAACTTAAGAGTTTCAAGTGTTGGCAGCCCTGCGTACATGAGAGTGATCACGTATGATTTATCGTAAGCGTGTAGCAAACTTCACCTATCATTAAGTCGATTAGAAATTCACTTTCAAAGAAAATTTGCCCTAAATTTAACCACATCATCACCAATAAACTGAATTATAATCAGTTCTATTGGCAGAGTAATTTTTATCCGGTTTTTTACCCTCCTGAAGATAGCAGTGTTTCTATTTTAAAGTACACATAATTACTCATTCATTTTCACCCGCGCAGGTGATTTTGCAGCGCACTCTAGTGCAAGTTTAAATCCCAGGTCGTTTGAACTTTTTTAGTTTTTCAAATTTAAAAATAATTATACTGAGGAAAAATGACAAAAAGTGACTTTTTTTTGGGGGGGATGACTTTTGGGGGGAAATGACATCCCCATCCTGCAATTACTCAACAATCTATACTAAGTTAAAACCCCAGATGCCAACCAAGCCCCCTCTCCTGTGGCTCTGGCAGGGCCTGTAAGTCTATTTACGGCAGTTCCCGCAGTTGGTCGTGTTTCACATCAGTAATCAGAGTCGATAATACCATTAGATGATTCAAAGAAGGGATAAAATGAATTTCCATACAATATTTTTTGCACAATATGTTTGATACGTAGCATATTTTTTATCTGAGTGCGTGGTTGCAGCAGAGGGAAACTATCAGAAACGAATTTCGAAATCTGAATCAGTTGATACGTTCCACTACCTACTCACAGTCAAATACCAAACTCAACCATTTCATACGTTTCGCTTTTCCAACCGTATTCAAAAATTGTTTTCGAAGTAATTTTCCAGACCATTGAGTACCGCCGGAAAAATGCAACGCAAGCGCAAAGAAACGCCGATGAAATTAATTGTACTCGACGTAATTCGTGAATCTCGTCGGTCACGTTTCACGAAAGCTGAAAAATAGAGATAAGGGCCGATTTCAAAAAATAACGACATTACACCTGTTGCTCGTAGGGTTGTCACTTTATTCTTGTGGGCACATTATTCTGAGAGAGTGCGCTGCCATTAACCGTTTGGTTAGAAGAGCTAACACAATTAATACTTATCTTTAAATTAACGTAGGTATAATTTGAATTATGAAATCAGATTCTCGAGTACATGAAAAAATCAACATTCAACGGGCTAAAGTCTTGCAAATTAAAAATAAACAACTACCTACTATTACTCTGAAATGAGGACTGGATAGCGAGCGAGATTAAGCAAGGATATTTTTTGCAAAATAATACAGGTGGATACTTGCTGCTTGCTCACCATATCAAAGAACAGGCTTGTTTATTATTCTTTTTGAAGATTTAAGTTGTGTAAAAAGGGACCGTAACAGTTGAACCATGTTTTCAAGTTCGAGAACGCAACAACTAGAAAAGTATGAAAACACGTAGTAAATTAATCCATCTACGGACAGTTACACTTGATCTAAGTCTTCGTTACTTGTTATTGTTTTGTACTGTGTAATTTCTTTAGCAACTCGAGTTGGTAAATGACAAATGCCTTTCAACATGTATACATTATACATTTCATTGCTCACCGTCACTGTTAAAAGAATTGAGGCCATGGCCTGCAAATCCTCAGGTGCAAATGGGCGCTCGCACATAACTCGAATTACTAGTCAGGTGCATTGTGCCTGATTGGAAATTCCCTATAATGACTAGTTTCTTCTTTAAATAACGAAGAAGAAGAAGAAAAAAAAAGAACTCGTCCACTCGAAAATTCTTCTCCTTCCCCCGTCAATGGTTCCCACATTTCGCGGAATCATGAAATTTTTGAGTTTGCACCAAACTGGAAAATGAAAAAGCGCTGGCTATGATTGGTGGATTTCCCTAAAGCGATAGTATAACCATATTTTGAAAATAATGAATTTCTATTCAGGACTGAAGACAGACTTCAAATAATAGTTCACATAAGAAACACGTTCAGTAAGTATGTTAATTATAAAATAGCTGTTCACAAAAATATACAGAGAAAGCTATTCGCGTAAAACATATTTAATAACCTTTATATTCATTCACTTGATATTCCCAATAATCGTTTGTAATTTCAAAACGTCGGTTGTTCTTTTCTTGAAAATGGTAATATGGAACAACTCGCGAGAGATACTTTTTCAAATGTTCCTCTATAAAAATGTCAATTTCTTGGGGAAGTTGTAAAGTACTATATTGGCAATTTACGTAACGTTGGCTACGCTGATTTTCTACGTAGGCAGGTTACACAGAAATTATGAAACTTATTGTTCCCTCGCAACATGATTGCTATACTCCAACTACTAGAACCTGACACACGCTATTCCTTTTCGAAAGAAAAATCAACTGATGCGGACATGAAGTAGAATAAGTTTTTAACCATTATGTACGTATTTTCGTTTTTGTTTTTTTTTTTCTGTTTTGTTTTACAAAAAAATTCATAGTTGAAAACAAAAAATCAAGCAAAATAATCAAAAAGCGGAATAAATGAATTGGTGAACAACACTAAAAAAACTGAAAAGAATGACTCAATATTCATTCTACGATCATAGAAGGTATAGGTCCGATATTTACCATATTCTACGATAATACAAGAGAATGAATATCGAATATTTCATTTAAAGTCCTAAAAGAAATCCCGACTAAATTTGTTGAAGTTATAGCTTGCAATTCGCAATGGTTAAAACGAGGATCCTCGAGAAATTGGAGGAATATAGATCCCGAGATGTCTGACTTTGAATACAGAGAATAATTTAAAATGTTAAGAGGGATTTCATGCATTAAAGAAATAAATTTTCAGCAATCTGCTTGCTATATCTACAGCTGACTGGACAATCGGCAAGAAGAACTTCTTTAGGCACCAACTGACAACTTATTTTTTTTAGAAAATGTCGAACGTAGATATAAGTCTACTGAATAATCCTTATGAGAAAAATCATAGTTAAAAACAAGAAACGATACCAAATAACTACGGCACAAACGTCTGGCGCCATCTGTGTTGGAGCAACAAAATAAAATAAACCAGAAAAACGCTCGCTATAGGCGCACGAGAGTAACTTTTCAACAGGAACAAAGCCTGACTTTAGTAAAGCTGAAGTAGAACAGAGGGTGCAACATGACCTTCGAAAGTGGGGAGCTGAAGATAAAGTGCGACGAAGAATATTCTGACAAACAAATTAATTCTTAGAATACCATGGAACGTGAAATTGTAGTTAATTCCTATCGGCGCGACGTCGAAAACTGGAGTCTTCCGAGGACTTTCAAGAATAGCATTATGAGTTAATTAATGTCCTAACCTCTTCAATTTTGATCAATGTGGTAGGAAGCACTCCAGTGTACCCTATTAGTATTCCTTTGAAATCATTTGGCAAAATATACATTCGGTCTTGAGTTTTCGATGTTTTCCAGAAACTGTCTAATAAAATACAATTAATTCTTCGTTATTTCTGCTGAGAATCTATAGGTATAAAGATACATATTATGAATTCTTTGTTTAAATGTCTGAACGTCTAAAATCATAATATTATGTGACTCAAAATTTTTTAATATTTTTTTTTTGGCTTTTGGAAGAATTTCATATATGAACTTTACGTAATGTGTCCCAGAATTCGGCCAAATTTGTCTCAAATTATAGTCTACGGCTTCGTCAACTCACTATCAATATTTAGCGAGGACCATTTTCGATTACAGAGAAATAATATTTAAAAAATAAATAAATAAATAAACCAGCGTGATACAGATATACAATGAAATACGACGAGAAACTCCAATCTTGGGTAATTATCCCTGCCCTTCGAGCCCTGGTGAACGAAGCATCGCTAACGACTATTGAGAATTCCTATTACGCTGATCGGTATATAGTAACTTGACCACCTGCACCAATTTTCCCCACCAACTTTTCCCATTTCAGTAAACATGTTTGAAATACTATTTTTTCTTTGTTGAACGAAAATTTACTTTTCAGCAAATTTTGATAGACAGTTAGCAAGACTTCGAAAAATCAATCGGTATTTTGGAAATATCCATTTTTGCCAAATATTGAAAAGTCAAGACCGAATGATTATTGTGCTTAGTAGTTTCGAATGTATATTTTCGGAGTACACTGAAGCCTTCCTTACCAGTTTAGTCAGAATTAAGGATATCAAGGGCCACGACGGTCGAACTGATAACAAATAACCACTTTATTGTACCTAAAACTTTTCTTTCAAGAAATGATAGGGTTTCCTCTTGAAGAAGTGTCTATGTTGGAGGCTATGGAAATTAGAAGGTAAAACATCCATCAATTTTTTAGTCATTCCTTCAAAGATAACATTAAAGACACGCGCGCCCTGTGTGCGTGTGTGTGTGTAAAAAGAGTATACATTCACAAACTAACAAACAAAAAACATTCTGATGCATAATATGTGCACAAAGAAAACTATTTGAGAGACCATGGCAAAATAAGATTTCGAATTGACAGAGCAGTTGGAAGCATAATAATATATATCTTGCCGAGAAGCGATATTCTTAATTGACTAAAGAATCGAAGATGACATTAAAAATAAAGAAAGCCAATAATTTTCTATTAACTACCGCGAGAAATAAATTTTAAAACTTATACCCGTAATAGTTTTTCCTCTTTTAAAATCCTAAGAGGTATTGCACTTGTTTAGGTATAATTAGGCTAATAGGTAATATCCAACACGAGAGCGGTAGTATTGCTTTATTAAGGCATGCATTTATCACCACAGGAATGAAAAATGATATTCACAGGAACAATAAACTCTTTCCACAGGAAAAAATTTATATACAGCAAGAAAAAAAAACATTTCCCGGTAAAAAAAAACATAAACAGGAAAAGTGACGAATGAACTGTAGAAAGACAAATAATCCCGAGAAAAAAAAAATCGCAACATAGTATGAAAATCACGGACCAGATTTAAAACGCTCGTGAATTGTCAGCAATTTAATGTTTATGACAAATGAAAAATTATCTGAATTAAAACTCCATATTTCCCGGGATAGCATCTTCGGCTTCTTTCGCTGTCTCCATCATTTCGTTTTTCTCTTTCCTTAACATGAGGAGAAACATCTACTCAGCGATGGTACTCGCTAATAATGTTTTGAAATGTGTCACGTCTTTGAATACAAAAAAATAAAAATTAAATAAATATTTCATTAAGTATTCTCCTCTGTGAAAAAAAAATCTCGTTCACACACCTATAAATGCTGTGTGTAACAGATCTCGTTATTTCCATTTTAAATGTGTGGTATAATTTCTTCCTGTGCAAATTTTTTACTTTCCTGTGCTATTATATATTCCCCCTTTATTAAACCTAACAAAAACTGCGAAAGCAAATATGTAGGTAGTTCTCCCTGTATGCATTCAACCATCACATCAGTTATGTACCCAGATACAATGTTGTATTTTTGATGAAAGTTGGTCGTCTACGCTCTTTTCTAAGAACACTAACTAATCCACTTCTATATAAACCATTAAACTTGATAACCGAGCGCCGCTGGCTGCATCCTTGAATTAAACGATGACTTCGTGTCAACCATGTAAATCGCACTGCCTCCAATCTATGCTTACAACTTCCTCGTTTCTACTTCGTTATTTCCACCGATGTTCGGTATTCTACGAGTTCTACGCCTAAAGTCTTTTTGCACACCATATACTTACGCCAGGCCTACGCTTAATACCAATAATTGTACCAAAAGAACTGATATGCCGCTGCTTATACTTAATTGCTCAAATTTTAAAACGACGTTCGTAATTTAAAGCCGTTGTCGACTTCAAAGTTTTCCGCAGTCAGCATCAACTAAAAATGAAGGAACTACTCGTTTTTCCACTTCGGGTGAAATATACGTTCCGCATGTGGAAATTTTCCTCGTTTCCCGCTAAAACTGAATGAGATTAATTAAAAGGAACATAACACTTCGCTAATTACACAACTGGCGATAAATACAGACTATACAACTGTGGTCGATTATCGTAGGGTAGGTATTGTTTAAAACGGGTGAAGGCGCGTTCAGGTGGTTACATTAGTCTAAAAACTCTAAACTGTAAATTAGTAATGAACTACCGAATTAAAGACTCACCATCCAAGGACGAGGGTGTTACATTAACTTGCGTTCAATTTCCGCATACTTTGAAGGTGAATTGAAAGGGCTGTTTCTAAAAGACAACAAAATACAAGAATAATACAATGAAATAGTGTACTCGTATTATACACGCAACGAGGGGAAAAATAGTGAAATACAACGGTTGTAAGTTTGCAGCATGAGCTGTAGGCAAGAGCTGCAACACAAGTGTATTTCAGTATTTTCTCCCGAGTAGCGCACACTATTTTTTCCAACGCCTGTTTAGAAAATGCAGAATTGTATACCTAAGAGCTGGGAGCGGTAAGGAGGCAGCAATGAACTTTCTGTACAGGAATTGAGAAGGAAAAAAAACTATTATACTCGGGTCTTTATTTGCTACCAGTTCTTATGGAACATTACATAGGATCAAATCCTTCTTGGAATAAAAATTAATCGAATAAGTTCTATTAAATTAGAGACCTCCGAAACCTACAGCATGATACCCATATTGGACTTCACGAAATATTTTTCTATGTTAGTGTACGTACGAAATTGCGAGGGATTATTCGGCACCCACATCTTTTACCAGGGGCGCAACCAGAATTTTATTTGGTGGGAGCTAGAGTTTAGAAGAAAAAAACGTTGAGCAGGGGTGAAAGCTCGATTTGGTACCAACCTGATTTGGTACCTATCTATTTTCATGAGCCGTAAATTTATACGAACCTACGACGCAACGTAACCGCATCAGACCATCAACATTAATTTTTTTTCCGTTTCAAAATTGATTTCGAAAAAATGTTGAAGAATTTTTGGAGGGGGCTATAGCCTCCTAGCCCTCTCCTTGGTTGCGCCCTCGCCTTTTACGAAACAACTGGAATAGTTACGAAAAAACAGTGAAATACCGACCATTCAACGAGGAATGATTTCGGACAAAAGTTTTTCCATACATTTATTCTCCTGAGCTAAATACTTGCCTCTTATGTGTACCTACGTGCTTGTTTCAAGATCTAACTATACATAACGAAGAGATTTACAGCCTTATCGGATTCGACTCCAATGTGTAACAGTTTCAAGATATCAGAGGGGGAATTTAATAAGATTACACAGGATTAAGTGATGGGAATGAGCTTTGGCCCGATAGAAATACCTATTTTCCAGGTGTAAGAGAACCATTTATTAATTCTTAATTCCATTTCCATTAGCATCAACAATCAGCAGGTTTCAAGTTTCTCCTAATTAAGTGGAAATGCCAGACCGTCAAACACTGGCATTCGTGTTCCCATTTTAAAACGGATTATTTCGAAGTTTGTACGCCAACTGCAATACGAGCAACATGCTCCCAGAAATTTCCACCGCCACAATTCATTTTTATTCTCGAGATAAGGAGACAAAGCTGTATTTCGGGAGCGTTAATTAGACACCCATTTGATAAATCCTCTAGTAAAAAGTTTTCGTCGTAGCACCAGTTTGACCGATATAAACGAAATATCCGAGATTATGGAACTCCGAATACTCGTACTTTTGGTTATAGCCTCCTAAGACTGTCGCGAAATTAGACTACAGCGAGCATTTGAAAAATATTTAAACTCGCAATTCTATTATCATTCAAATTATGTACTATCAGAAATCGATTTTCCCAAGTTTATTCCGTCCAAGACTTATAGTCGACATTACAACTTTCCGCAATAGAGGAGAAACTTTTACAACCAGAAATCCCGGGTCTAATGATCCCCAATAAGTAGATAACATTTTATGGTCAATTTATTTGGGGAAGATGGTCGGTAGTTGTAATTTTCTTTAATGTCGATTCTACGAGAATAATAACGTTTTATCTTGCTTACTTTATTGGCTTGATTTGAAAGATGATACCTGCTGTTTAGGCTAGCAAACTAAGTACGAGCACATAATTATTACTTGGCGTAACGAAATGCGCAAATAAGTAAATTTAAGTTGGTAACACATGATCGAATAAATCGAATCAAGAAACAGAAAGTCATCTACAGAAATGTATAAAATTATATATTTGTAGATTGGATTTAATAATTACATTAGACTACTAAATTCTCAGGTGTGAAATAAGGCTTCAAAATTGCTACATGTTGTGTTTTTTTTTTGTTTTTTTTTTTTGTTATTTTCATAGGGTTCCCAGTTTTTTGGGTCTTCTTTTTCTTCTAAAGTGAAATTCCCTGACTTTTCACTGACTTTCCCAGACACATTTCAGAGTGGTCCAAAAGGTGGCTAAATGAAGTTACAGGACGTGCAAAAATATACGCGCAATATTCGAATTTTCGCAACTTTATTACGAAGAATAAAAACATAAAAACAGAACTAAGATACAAGAATCAAAATAATAATTTGCTTAATTTCGGCTTAAGCCGCTTCATTTTCGAAGCTCTCTTATATGCATTATGGTTTTTTCCACAAATATTTCCAAAAATCTCTGACTTTTCCAGACAGAATTTTAAAATTCCCTGACATTTTCGGAACTGGGCCCTGTCCTAATTTACTCGTATTATTATATCAGTCAGCAGTTACGCGCAACTGGATTGTATTCTGTGACATCGGAACAGAGAAGGTTATAAGAGTACTACAGAGCATCATTTGTATTCCCCAGACAACAAAACATAAACTATTCAGATTTTAGAGACGGGATTTACCCGACTTTTAAGATTTTCTGCTTGTCAACTAAGCTTTTAGAGATAATTTTTTTTCTTCTTTTTATACATTTGTACACTCGCAGAGTTGGGCAGAATAATATTCGAATACTGAATAATGAATAACGCAACCCTCATTCGTTATTCATGAACAATGAATATTTTATTCGTTATTCATAAGTGCATGAATAACGAATAGTTCATTCGTTAGTCGTAAGTATGAATAACGAGTAGTCATTCATTATTCAGTAATCAGTATTCAATAACATCAATCACGCGAATAATGAAATCAGACTCGTAGCCAAAGTGGAACCAGGGGGCGTTGCCCTCCTCTGGCGCAGTCATTTGTCCCTCCTCCGAGAAAATCGGAAAACTTTATTTACTTTCTAACTACCCCAGTAAGATTAGGAAGAAAAAATATTCCCCCACCAAAAAATATTTTTACCACTCCCCCCAAAAAATTCTCAAAAAATATATATTTTTACACCCCCTCCAAAAAAATTCCCAAAAAATATATATGTTTACCCCCCTCCGAGCAAAAGTATTTTAACCCCCCCCCCCCCAAAAAAAAAGTATTTCCCTCGAGAAAAAATCCCACCACACACATACAAAATCCCCCCTCCCAATATTTTTACATAGTCCTCTACTATTGGCGATTTTTAAAAAATACTTAGATTTTCGACTTTTTCTCTCTTGAAAATCTTATTTTGCCCCCAGGCCCCCTTTGGAAAAATCCTGGCTACGCCACTGATCCTCGTTAAATTTTTTGTTTTGTTACTGCGTCCGCAATGAATAACGAATAACAATGATTGACGAATATTATTCCCATCTTTATTTTACTGAATCATGATTGATGAATAATTTTACGTGTTTACGAATAATGAACAACGAATAATGATTGAACGGTTATTCATGATTATTATTCGAATAACGCCCAACTCTGTACACTCGAACATTAGTACTCTCAAAAATAAAGAAGAAACAACTTCCTCGCTACAGATCATATTCAAGTTTCATGCCGTGTATGCACAGAACCTAAATTTTTGTACAGAAAAATGAATCCGGGTACTAAACTGCTTATCATCCCAAAGCTTTATCGAGTCTATGGTAATACATTGTAAGAAAGCTGATAAATGTAAAATTTGGTAGTAATCGAGCAGGCGAGCACTTTTTTATAAAAACACAAAATTTGATATTTTATTTTTAGAAACTACGAGGACTACTTTTCCAAAATGCAGTAAGCCCACACATCTACATTGTTCTGGAAGAACAAAAAATTGTCTACAAATCTCAGTTCTGATTTTTCCCTTCAATTTTTCTGACAAAAGCTATTCTGAGCTTCAATAATTAAAATCTACGAAATTCTAAAATGTTCACAAAAATATAAACTGGAAGAAACTTCAAAAACTGGACTCCTGCGTATTGGAATAGGAATATACATAACGAATGGGCTTAATGTATTTTGGAAGGACATTGTATGGTAAAAAACGGAAGCTTGTTTAAAAAGTCTTTTCAAAACGCACCTCCCCCTAATTCTTTGAATCTGACATTGGTAAGATCTACTTACTGTGGTGGTCAAGAAATACAGCCCCTTTCCCGAGGGAGGTAAGTATGCGTGGTCGTGAAATAGGCTTTTTGCATTTTGGAATGGGAATACATAACAAATGGACCTAATACGTTTCGGAATTGAAATACACAGCGAATGAACTTACTATGTTTTGGAAAGGAGCTTTTTCATTAATAGATATTATACGAATACGCAAAGGAAAATGATTATACTGCAGTTCGATAAAGAGGTACTGATGAGCTGGAGGCTCTATCACCCAATTCCGAGAAAAAAGGAAAAACAAAATACATGGACTGACTGCGTTTTAAAAACGCACTCCTCGTACGTATCATTTCAAGACTGAAATTTCTTTGGGTTCTTAATGGGAAAAGGACGGAAGTCAATGTTGAAATTGTGCTTACTAACACCACTTGAACACAAAGCAAGACAACTGTACTTATGTGGTATCCGAACAAGAGGGGGAGAACCAGTAGCGTATCTAGGATGAAATCATGCGGAGATGGGGGGTTGACTTTTGATTTTGAGGGTATTCCTTTAAAAAAAAAAAAAAGTTTTCATATTTTTTAGAGTTTTTTTTTACCATGGGGGAGGGGGTTGAGCCCGGACTTCCCTCTCTTAAATACGCCACTGGGGGAAACGGTTTACGGAAACTTATTCAAAAGAATACGTAGAATCAATACTCAACAATGGTACATATACATCAACGTGGTTAATTGAAACACTTCCAGGTAAACCACGGGAAGAAAATTTAAGAAGAGCGTCAGAAAGAACAAAATCTTCAGTGTCATTCTATGGAAGGAGTAAAGGAATATAAGTTTTGGCTAAAAACCTTCTTGATGCTTCCTCATTTTAATCGCACTTCAGTAAAATACTAAAAATGCAAGGCTGAGAAAAATAATAAATGTTTCATTATTAACGTACAGATGAGCGTATCATAGAAAAGTAGTCTTTGCCGTTTATCAAAAACTTCTCGAGCTTTTTCTCATACATCGCAAGGTATTGTACTTTTGAATGCGATGCAGAGCAGGCGGGAATATGATATTTGTACATTATATGTATAAGAACTTTTTAGGCAAATGAAGATTACCTTTCTCTTTCGGAAATGAAAATCTGAGAAACCCTGTCTTTGATTTTTTTTCTTTTCATCCCCAAATATCACACATTCTCGCTTTACAATATTGGAGATAACTTTTTCACATACATATTTTGAAGAAGCGAAGCTCCTCTCAAAATCCATAAATTTCCAAACGATCACACTGCTCCTCATTTCATTTACCTACTCGTTTTAGATAAACTTCATTTAAAATTTGTTTGTTTATTTATTTGAACTAAGGTGTTGTCCCACGACTGTGAGAGTTGTATGTTCTTTATCATGTTGAAACGACGACTGAGTTTTGAGATGAGGTCAGTCCGACTACTGGGGAAGCGGGGGCAAAATGTAGTAAAAATTCCCCGTTTTCCAAGGGTTTTATTGGCTCGCGATCTAGTGGGCTGTAATTAAGATACAGAGTCTGAATGTGTTCTCTTAAACATGTTTTATGAACCGAATTCGAAGACGAACTCCATCAATAGATAATTCCAAAGTCACGAAGGGGAGGGGAATGTTGGTTAAAAAAAAGTTCCCTTTCAGTCAATAAAATCGTCAAAATTCTATACCTTGCCAAGTGTAAATCGTATTAAAATTTTGATAGTTTACAGCATGCAGATTTTTTCGATAAGATAAAAGTTGATGAGCGGTTTCGACTTACAAAACTGAGACATTGGGGTTATATTCACATTTTTAAAGCCGCGGATTTGAGGTAGCAAGTACAGCTCAGCTGTCCAGTACACCACCACAAGGATTAAGTTCGATAAACGTATGAGTTCGAATTCAGCCGGAGGAATGTAATTTTTAAAAGTTATTATTATTACTATTATTAATTGATAATAATTTTGCTCTTCGATATTGCTGAAAGGTTTGTTTTCACCAGTTTATAATAAAAGAATTAAAAGTTCTTCTCAATAGTTACTTCGTTTTCCTCTCTCCTACAGGTAACGTGGTTATCTCTCTTGTCACTCTCGCGGACAGTCAGCTGGGCGATTGACAAAAATTAGTTTGGAATTCCGATCAACTAGATAAGTTTTAAGATATATTTTTCCCTTTCTGCAGTTTCAGTTTCTACAAATCTGAATATCAAGTATTCGATGCGTAAGAACTTGGGCGAGAAAAGATGAATAGGTAAAATTGTGAAAGGGGTGAATATTTGTTTAACATACGGAAATCAATTCTCTGGATTCGAGTAAGTTAATTTTTCGAAGTGACAAATTTCGAGTCTGCTGCTGCTACTACCACTACTACTACTACTACTGCCGCTGCCGCGCCGGACCCATTGGCAAAGCATGAATGAAAATGCCAACACAGAAGATAGTGAAGCCGACTCGGGAGCATTCGACTGTTTCCGACGCCGCCTGTACTACCTAATACTCGTACTCCGACACCGACTTAATGATGTTGCGAATAAAAAGCCGGCATGCAGTTTATACTTGTGCGATTGCTGAACATTTACGTGCGTTTATAGTACTCCAACCTCTATGCTTTATGGGATACGTAGACGTTCGTTTTTTGAGCCAAAATATAATATTACAATAATCGAACACGTCGTCGGTTTTTCGGTAGAGACTCGTGAGCTACGAATTGTTAATGCTAATTAAATAAAAACATCGAAGAAAAAATATCGAAAATACCGTCGATTTCGAAGTGACCAATTCCAATCACATAGTTTGACCGAAACCATCGGCACTGATCGTCGACATATTTCAGTGATTTTTCCATCCAACGGTTTGTACCACGTACATTTTCTATTATTATTATTTTGGTACCTCTAGATTTGGGGTTCAAATACACGAGACTTCAACTAACTTAGCGAACACTAAAGTATCTGGCGACGATATTTCGCTGTTCAGGTTCATCGAGGATCTACCTAATTATTTCCTATTTCCGAGAATCGAAGAAATATTCTTTGAAAACATGAGGTCATGCAACTAACCAGAAACGACTTCCAATGAGAAAATAAGAATACAATATAATGGTAAATTTGAAGTTAGATAATCCGATGTAGTACGTGTAGGTACGTAGACGTGGAAACTTACTGGGAATTTGAGATACGTGAGCAAAGAACTTTTTTAGTCCTAGCAAAAATTGGCATATTTAATTATTACAGATCTTTCAGAAACTCACGAAGGCATCTCCAAATCTCCATGAACGTACCCGGAGGGATAAGGGGGCATACCTCAATAGTTCTGTCAGGTAGATAAATCACGCTCAATCGAGAAAAGTTCAAAAAATCGGAACTTCAGCCGGCTAAATAGACAGCAAACTTTTTTTGGTTTCTCAATATCAACATTTCTCTTCCCTCCGGTCACAGACGCGATACTCGAAAGGGTAGTTCCTGTGGCCGGGGGTGCGGTGTCTCAGGGGCTACTTTGGCATGCGTGCATCGCCATACGTCCCACCACACCAACATTTCTCTACAAGACAAATGCATACACGATGTTTCACTATTATATTATAGGTATGTACCTTCAACCGAGAACAGCTTTTGATTAATACAATAAACTGTTATCTACTTAGAAAAATTGGAGGGACCCCAATTTTTGTAACTTGCAAACATTGTTCTTGGTACGTTGTAAGGAGCTGTACGAGCGCATAGGAAACTTAAAAATGTAAAGGAGATGTATCAAAATTGGAATCTACGTTATCTCTTTCGTGATACGACAGAAATGTTCGCGATATCGACTTTTATAATTAACAGGAAAACTGACAAGTGGGGTCGATAACTACATATTTTCTATAATTCTAAAATATGTTGTCGATAAAAAAAATGGCTTAAGATTCGGATTATCATATTGTTTATTCCACACGATAGACACATTCGTAAGACTACTTTTAATTTCTATATTGTTGAAACCCGAGTTTCACGTCATCCGTTGACAAGAAGGAAAGAAGAGAACAGTTGTCGCCTAGGTTTTTCCGGTTAGGCAACTTTTCTCGGGTATACTCATCCAAAGCAATTGTCTGGTCAAATCTCACACGGTTAATTAATGTTCCAATGTACGGGTCCAAATCAGGATGGGCCCGGGGGAAAAGCAGAGTATGGAATAATATCCCGTAATATTAACAGAATACAGGCATTTGAACCCCTCCCCCTCCACCCGCTGGAAAGATTCGCACCTCCGAAAAGGTTCGAACCGCACCCCTTTCCTTTTCTTGTCAAGCCGGGTCTACACGAAAACAAACATGGTCGCCAGTTGGCAATGAAATTCACGTTAGCGTCTTGAACACACTTCGACAGACAATAATATGTCTGCGTTGACGGAATTTGGAATCACGAGACAGTCTCACGCAACGAATCCCTCAACCACTTCTTTCTAGCATCCTCAGGTTTTCCGCGAATAGCCTTTAAACTGGATAAGAAAGTTATTTTGGCATTTTACAAGCTCCCTAAATTATTTTTTTTTAACAAAAATAATAAAAAATTGAAACAAGTATATTTCTAAGCCAGTTTTCTGTATGGATTTCGAATCTCATATTCAGAGGATACAAACTTCTTTTCAAGCTGAAATGGCCTTTAGCCACTCAGTATGGCTTGATACGATACTTTTGATATCAACAGAAAAATATAATTTATTTTTCCTGCTAAATATGAATCTGACCTTAACATTTTGATAGCCCCCCCCTTTTTTAAATCCTGAAAATGGCGTTTTAAAAGCTAAAAGTGCCAATATATTATTCAGAACTTAAACATCAAAGAATAAAACTGTATTTTCAGGGTATAAAAAGAGTTCAACCAAAATTGCAAGACCAGATCTGAACTGAGTACAAAATAATGTCTAGAAACATTATACCTCTCAAATGATATCAGAAGTTTCGAAGTGGGCCTATTAAGGTTTTCAACGCCATTTTTTCAAGAGAACAGATTCGTATTAAAATTTAAATGTCTGATTTTAAATTTACTCAGAAAAGTGGCTCTGAAATATGTATGTGCGTTTTAATTCTTCATAAGTTTATAAATAGTTTAGTAATGAGCTTTTGGACAACATCAAAATCACTTAGAGGCCATTTGCGGAAAAACTGAATGATAAGCCATCGAGACCACAGAATTCGAAATCAGAGTTAGAAGTTGGTTGGCACCTTTGGGCACCAAAAAATTTTAAGTTAGTGGTATCTTCGAATGCCATTATTTTATCAAAGTCGACTGATTGGAAGCCCGAGCGAAATCTGAAACTTTGATTACAATGATCATGGACCACCCCAAAAATTTTTTTTCCTTTCAGACGCGCGCCCACTTGCGTTTATAAGACGGTACATAGTTGACTGGAGGAATGAAATAATTTCAAAATTTTCACCAATTTAAGAGGTGAGAATTTTGAAACTCACGCATTTATATACCCGCTTGAGAAACGAATTCCATAAATTTGTCTTATTTTCATCAGCAAGGATCAAAGCGTCGAACTTTTTAATTTGAAAGCATATTCGCTTTCTGAGCTTTTCAAAGCAAGATATTTTCTTTTCCTACCTATTGTATTTAGCGAGTTACAAAAAGCTTGGAAGTAATATAGCAGGCGAAAGAATATTTGCGAGGTATTCACGACACCGACGCGCCGAGAACAGTAAGTTAAACACATCAGAGCGGGAACAATTTAAAATTTTTAAATTTCTGGAAGTCGAAAAATATTGAAATTCCGAGAATTACATGTAGTAAATGTATGACGAAGAAACACGAACACAAAACAGGAGTCCCTAATATCTGTTTGTGTTGCAACATGCAGATTTTTTTCTCACAGGTAGTCGAGGCAGCAGCCAGGTTTCCAGTAAATAGAAAGAGAGCATTACAACAATGTTTTCAGATCATTCGGCTGACCGAGAACCGGTTAAAATACTGATTAGACTGCATATTTCTTAATATATGTTTGTCTACACCAAATTTGGGAGTTTACTCTAGTTTGAGAGAGGGAAGAACAAATCAGAGGCTAGTTTCTATTTTTTGTGGCTTGCCTGCCTGTCTGTTCGTCCGTCTGTTTCGCCTAATAGGTGTATTTCAATCTAGCGGATGATCTGTCTCTCCTGTCCAACTGGATCCGAAAATAAAAGTTTTACTCCCGCAGTTTCCAAAATTTTCTAGAAAGGCAACTCAACTGATGGACTTTTTTTTTGCTGGGACTGATGAAGGTTGAATTTCTAAAATACGAAAAATTCGGTGTTCTCGGTCCGAAATCTGTAGCTTTTATTCTCCTGCATATCTTCGAAGAAGGTTCAATAAACAGAATTATTGCGTTCGGTGGTCAATAATGATATGATTGGGAAGGGCTACATGGTTTGCTCGTTGGAAACTGAACGCTTGGCTAAACTAAGTTGCTGATATGATATGGCGACAGAGACAGATGCACACTGAAACAGAAGCAGACAACAAACAGACAGACAGTAATTAAGCAATGCAATACCAAGCAGAAGGAATGACCCGAGTGAAGCCAATGTGAGTGTGGAGTCGCTTCGTGAAGCGACGAGGAGACAACACTTCTCGATTTGTTTAAAAGAAATCATGATTCTTGAATTTGTTCATTATTTCAAATTGATTTTCAGGTCAATTGAAACTCTAAAAAAGTGAGAAAATATGACCAACATTTCAGCAAAGAACAAGTTTCGGAGCCACAAAAAAAAATCTGCAAGGCTCTCTTATTTTTTATTTTTTCGTTTTTCTTTTGTTAATGTTTGTTTAAACGGCCAACCAGCTCGCGAGACAATACAAAATATATATTTTTTTTAGATGCCACAGCGCCATAATTTATTTCAAGATCTCATAATTTATTTACCTATGTACTCGCCATTTTCACTTCCCGACAACCCAAAAATATTATCAAGTGTTCACAGAAATATAGTTTTGTAAGCACTGCGCGCGCGTCTTCTACATACAAACTAATTACCCGTTCACGAATGATCTATAGAGTGCTACAGAATGCGGCCAGTATAATAATCTTCATTCTTTTTTCTCTGATCAGTCCGCTTCACTTTATTAGTTTACACACATTATTATAATACCGTGTACCGACCAAAATTCGAAACATCTTAACCTGAATGAAGGCCGAGTTCACAAATTTCTCTAAAACCCACTCTTGTATAAGTTTTCCATCTCTAACTCGACGACACTACGAAAAGTAAATTTCGTTTTCCCGCGTTTTTCGTTCTGTATCACCACGCCGACATTACTAAATTTATGGGTACGCAATGTGTCAACACGATAAAAAGGAAAAGTACATAATTTTTAACTTACAAATTTCGAACTCAACGTCCTCGATTGGAAAAGGGTTATTCCCCTGTTCAAAATGTGTACAAAAAATAGAAAAGAAAAGTAAAACGAAAAAAGGGCAAAAAAAAAAGAGAAAAAAAACACGATACGGGATAGAGAGTAAAACGAATGAGACGATGGAATTTCAAAAGTAGAATTTGAAAGATTTTTTCAGTTCGCTTCGTTCTGTATCTAATACTTCATGAACTGTGTAATATACTAAATTATATTCTTTTTTTCATTAACAATGATTTTCTTCGTTTAATAAATTATTTACGAGCTTTTCTCAATAATATTGGCATGGTCTTCGGGATTATGAATTGGAAATTTGTATGTAGTTGCCATAGAAGATTAAATTTCGGGACCTGTGGACATCTCGTTTCATTCAGCAATTTCCAAATTACTGTAATATTCTTCACATGTCACCTCGTTTATGAGAAAGATTATTTTTCGTTACAGTAAATTAAACTCGGTCACGTTTTAACTACACTCCTTCCAACTTACGAACACAACTTCCAACTACACAGCCGAACTCCATGCTATCCTACGAAGCCCAGTCACGATCTCCTCGCTCGAAGACCTAACCACCCCCATCCACTACCTGATCCTCTCAGATACACTTTTCTCCTTGAGGTCTATTTCTGATCGTCTTTCAACGCACGCTCTCGTCCAACGTATCCACCTCATTCTCCATCTCATTTCCTCCACCACCAAGAGCATTTCACTCATCTGGAACCTAAGCAATATTGGTATCCCAGCAAATGAGGCAGTTGGTCAAGCAGCACAGCAAGCTACACAACTCTCATATATCACTCGTCACCTCCCTTCTCAACAGATCTCATTTCCGCCATTCGCCAGACCATTTTGGGTAAATATAGAGCCTCTCGGCACAACAAGCTCGCACAAATCAAGCTTACACTTATCCCCTGGTCAACGTTCCAACGTTCCTCCCGCCGCGAGGAGGTTATTATCACCCGTCTAAGGGTTGGACACACACGCCTCACAAATACGCATCTTTTCACTAACCATCATACCCTTAACTGCCCACCCTGTGAAGATGAAGACCCTCTCACCGTGGACCATCTCTTCTCATGCCCCTCCCTCACCTGCCATCATAACTCTCACCATGCCCCCCCCCATAGTCGAATTTTGGCTCTCTCCAACTCCCACGAGCGCACAAACAACACCCTCACCTACCTTTTCGCTGCTGGATATACCTCTGCGACGTATAGATAACAACCTTTTCCGAGTCCATAGCTCGAGAGTGTAGCGTCGTGACTCGATGATAATAATAATAAGAAGAAGAAGAAGAAGAAGAAGAAGAAGAAGTAAAAAACAAAAACAAAAAAATCTCATAGAGTTGTTCAAAAACACAAATGATGTACTCCGATAGCGAGATCGTGAGTTGGGCTCAGCATTCGGTAACTCGAACGTTAAACGAAAACTGATTTTCCGAGCGAGTAATTAAATTTGTAGACAATTGCCGACAGTCAACCAGATTTTTTGTGACTCACAGCTGAGTCAAGGAAGAAGAGAAGATTAAGCATCCTTGAGGAAATATGGATTAGTGTTGACTTACACGAAAGCTCCGAGATTTCGTGAAAATTAATTGCGAACTAATTAAAATGAGCTAATATGATTTCTGAAGCCGAAATGTAGACGTAAAATGTAGGCGTTTTCGATGTAATGGAAAAGAAGTCCTTAGCGTACACAGTCAGAAATTTTAACGAAAAGACACACCCCTCGACGCACAACCCAGCATTTGCGAACGAAAGAAGGGAACATCTTAAACGTCGAGAATTTAAGAGAATTAGAAGTTCCTCGTTAGAGTTATTTTTTCAATAATTGAGAAGAAGGGATGGCGACATTATTCCTTTCTGAATGGTTATCCATGAACCATACCTATCATTATCATATAAGATGTGTTTTTCGTAGGGAACATCTGCAATGTGACTCGAGCCTACAGCAGTAATTTGGAAATAACTTTCAAAAACAGATATAAGTACATCCTCTTTGAGAAACTGTTTTTGTCACTTTAATTTGACAAAACCCGGACTCACCAAATCAGATTCAAGCTGAATTGGATTGGTGATGTGGTCCTTGTTTCCACTGCAAGATGACATTTCAAAGTACATATATTTATTCGAGCGCGCTCGGAAAAAATTACTTGAAAATACTTAATTTTAGATCTCTTTTTTTCGAATTGAATATTTTTGAACCTACATAATCAAAATAACGTGTCACATTAGATTTTCAGACTAAGAAAACAAATTCACCCCCCCCCCCCTCCGATGAAATTAAGAAAACGTTCTTCAAATAATCAACAGAATCAGCAGAGGGTACGTCTGCCTCGAAGGGTTTCAACTTTCAGTGGACAACAACATGGAATCGAAGAGTCGGCATTCCGTTCATTGCTGAATCCGAATGCTGATAATCAAAACGCAAAATGTTACATTTATCCGAGTGGAGACGTTCTGAATTACAGAATTCATTTCTGAGCTCACTTCATCGCAAATCCTCTTTTCCGGTCTATTGACGGAGCTGATCTCTCCATTAGGATGTCCATTATTTTAACATTTTCGAAAGTTGAGTCGACTACCCTCTTCTCGAGTTTGTTCCCTATCATGAGGTAAGTCTACCACCAGATTTTGAGCAATTTTGAATAATATTACTCTGTGCTGTAAATTACTTGACGTGTAACAGTAGATTTGCACAAGGATTTTGCCTCTATCATGAAATTTTTAACAAAACTGCCCTTTGAAGAATCGGAATATAGCATGAGGTAATTTCACTTTATAAGATATGAAAGTTTAGACATTTTGCAAAAAAAAGAAAATGGTTCTAAGATAAAAACTGAAGTTCTGAGGAATTCTTGGAGTTTGAGTGTTGCAAAAAATGTAGGTATTACTGAAATTAATTTTTTCAATTTTTCAGCCAATTCGTCTTGCTAATAAGGTAATAGAAGTGCTTTTCTATACGTAGTTTTTACACTGATTCCAGATCTGTACTCGACGTTTATCTCACGCGATTATATTTTTCCTTGAACTAGCCATTCAAACTGGGATATTTTACTGTTTTACTCACCAGATATTTTTTGTATTCTTATTTATAATGTTTAATCCAGAAAAAGAAAGAAGAAAAAAGTCACACACGAGTATAAAGCATGTATAAACAGTGGTTGGTGTATCCACTTGGGCCACAAAAGCCACTCCCCTTTTTCATCCTTCACTTTCAAATTTACACCGGATAAATAATCTTTAGTATTTTAAAAAACTGAAGAAACTGTCTGAATTGCGTCTACGCGTCCGCATACTCATCAGGTCATCAGGTGCCATGTCCGTTGCCGGATGTTGGCGGTCGCAGTTTCTTACGCGCGACTTCCCTGTGGGGGGGGGGGGTTAGTCGGAGTAGTTTGCCATTGTTTTCCCCAAGGTTTATTGCGTTAGAGCTGTGTCGGAAAGTGTGCAGCCGCAGTTCGCTTACTAAGCTACGTGTTTTCACGATGCTGAGTAAGCAGTTCACGACGTGCGCATGACAGTTTCTATCGTTCAGGTCCAGTGGTAACACGCTCTGTGATTGTAATGTCTAGTTCGTTCGCACTGGCGGGATTACAGGACACGTTATCTTCTCCACCTCGATTGATGTTGTATTCGCTGTGTTCGCTATGATGATAGTGGTGGGGAGGAAGGAATCGAATATAGTTGTCTTTCTGATGTTGGTGGGACTTGAACTCGAGACGAAAGGATTGCGAAGCGGGCACACGTTAACCACTCAGCCACACAGCGACTATTCCGTACTACAGAAAAGGATTTCAAACTCCGAGAACTCCCCTTCTTCCAGCACACTTCCGTCAGTATTATATGTAAACCTCTATACATTCCAATTCTTCAATATGTACTTTTTCAACAATGTCCTGTTAGAGACGAAATCTTTAAGTAGATCCCATGGTAAACTTCAAGCAATTTATGGCATAGGTTCTTGTTATTCAAAATACTCAAAATCTGGTGGTAGACTTACTTTGTGGTTGTGGGAACAAATTCAGAGGGCACCTACCCAAAGTTTCAAAATGTGGGAAATAATGGACACCCTAAGATACTGAAAACCTAACTTTCCTCGCTGAAAAAACATCGAGTGGATTATCTATTTGATATCCGAGAAGTTTCAAGGGTAGATCTCATCAGATTGTGAGACCAGAGAGTTTCAGTCAACTAGGACTAATAAATTGCGATTCACTGAGACTTATCATTATCAGTAAGCAACTAAAATTCCTATTCATTTCGTTACTTATTATTATTATTAATTATTATTACATTTATCATTGTTTGTAAGATTAATAAGAACTCATTAGAAATAGTTTGTAAACTCTTAAGGTTCCTTAAAATTTTGTCAGTTAGAACTCGGTTGATGTTCCGATTCGGTTAGAATTTTAATATTCGGTAGGACAGGTTATTCCAAAGTTGAAGAGGTATAATAGAAATATTAAAATCTATCAACAAGGGATAAAAAGCTGTTGTCATTGCGCTCGAAGAATTTACAGTTCAAAAAGTTGGCAGGAATAATTTAAAAAAAAAGTCAACACAAAAGACGAGTAAGATGAGATTTATATTTTGAACTCGAAATTATGCGAGAAAATTGGTTGGTTAGCTCGAATCAAATTAAAATTAAGGAAAATCCTTTTTTTCAAAATAGTTTTGGTTAGTTGGCTCAAATCAAATTAAAATTAGGGAAAATTCTTCTTTTCAAAATATTTTTTGGCGCAAAGGGATATAAGTAGTTGAATTCGTTGAGAAGAACGAGAGTAATAGGCATCGTGCACCAAAATGAAGACCTAATAAATCAACGGCAAGTACGTGAAAAGTATCGTACGTATGATAAGACCTGTCTTAACGCTATTTGATTACGTAATATCCTTCAGATATATTTACATTTAATTAAATTTGAGTAGGTTCGTCTACACCAAAAGTTATAAGTTACTTGTAAACAACAAGGAATATCGATCTGTCTCTTATTCAATCTTGAAAAAACACTCGAGGGGGTTACTTTATACTTCGTAAAAAATAAAGAGAAAAGACAGGAGAAAAGGAAAGCAAAGAAAAAGTTCCAATTTTCTCGCTATACTCAGAGTGAGAAGTATGCTTTTAACCTAAAAAAGGGGAAACATGCGGATATTTTGTACGTGCTAGTATGAAGAGAATTTTGAACTATTTTGCGAATAAAAAGAGGGAAATTTAGTGCGTTTTACTCTCATATAACAAATTAATAAACTTTCGCGTAGAAGCACGAAAACTGTGAAATATTTTGCATCTTTTGAATATAAGATGAATGAAATATTAATTTATATCAACATCTTCAATCTTTGTACAGTTTCTTCATTCTACATTATTTGTCTTCCCATGCACTCGACAAATGACAGTATCGAGACATACCTTTCTTCGATTGAACTTTTTTTTCAGTTAAATAGTCCCTGTATAGAAACTATACATACTCGTATTATAAGGTTTCTATGTGCCTTTTGTGTTATAATTTTTGCCAGATTATTCTTCTTATTATTTTTTTCTTTTTTAATTCAACTTCACCTATTTACTTACTTTTCATCGATTGTTACTTCAAGTATTTCATTATTATCCGATTTGCAAGCCTACAAAACTGGAGAGGTAGATTTAAAGATAGAACATTAACATTTGATAGCATAACACCACGCTGAAAGTTAGAGCCGAATTTACTCGTTTACAAACAAATAGTGGACTAATGGATTCCAAATTAGTTTAATCCCTACTGTCTGTTAATAAACTTACTGTTTTAGTATGTATATAATTTGTAAATGGCAGAAGATTTCATATAAGGACCAGGACCAGCTATAACCACAGCGTAGAAAGTCAGTCAATAATGCGGTATTTAACGAAGGTGAACAAAGCGCAGCTTTTTCTCACAGATACATATTTACAATCAGCGGGCAGCGGCGCGGACACATTAATATTTTTTATCGTATATAATAAATTAAAAATTCCGCATTTTGATGTTCTTCGTAAGTAAGGACAGACCCACGTTGGAAAAGGTTCAAATTACATTGTTTTTTTGGTAGCGTAAACAAAGAAGAGAACAATATGCCTGATACGAAAGTTTTCGAATTTGTGACACCATTTGCTCGAAATCGCACTTTAAATATTTTGATTTTTTTCCACTTGTTTTATTTTGGCAAGAATTCGTACATCGTACAAATTTCTGGATACCGAAAATCGTAAAAGATACAATGAAATTCTTAGTTTTCCATCAGTAAATTAAGAAAATCAAAAGACAATTCAATCTGAATGAGAAGAATAGATTTCAGATGTTTTTCAGTTTGTGAGAAAAGAGTCGTGTTACCAAATCAGTTATGAGTTTTCAGGAATCGTGATGCCAATGCAAGTCGTACAAAGGTCACGTTCAGTGAATAGCACTGCTTACAACTGGTTTCATAGCGTACTTGATGCACGTCACTGTATTCCTTTCGCAAGCACTAAAGTGTAATTTTCTTTAGAAAATTCGGGGTTTCCATTTCTATAATCTTACTACGCTTTATTTTACACCCACGATCGAGAACTGACGTAAGCATCCCAGCTAACTTCATTTCAGAAGAAGAAAGACATCTTTTATAGAAAATGTAATAATTAATCTCTTAAGAGCTCAAACGAAACCAACTTTATCGCGTAAGATTATGCAAAACGGTTTACAAGATATTGAATAAAGAAAAGAAATTTTTTCAAGTAACAATGACATCTGTATATAGAAAAGTTTAACTCAACATCTTCTGAAACTATCATTTAAAGCTGTAGATAATCAGCGCCATAAATTGAGAAACTCGGAAACAAAATAAAATTCGCCATGACTTAAATACGGCGACGCTTACAGATTTTTTTTCTCTTTTTGAAAATTTATTCGGCCATTGCTGATGTTAAATCAAAACTTCGCCCGAATCTCTAGATGTTAAATTGTCCCATAAAAATGTGGAAAAAAATTCTCCGACGCAGCGACCAAATTCTTCTAAATTCCTTTTATTTTCAAATTCTACCGACCGTGCCCTCGGTGGATCGCGGAACAAGAAACTCGATGAGAGGTTGGAAACAAGTTCGTCCCGAATTTTCGCGGAATTTTTTTGTGTTCAGAATTTATCGCGTAAGTTTTCCGACACTTTGTCCTCGAACTGCTCATCGTGTATTTATCGAGTTCAGTACGACGCTACTGTTCGTGGTTTTCGTCTGACTCATTCTCAAGACAGACAGGGTGCGAGAAAACCGGAAGTTTTCAACTTTTACTAACGGTCATTTCTGCTACAGTCTCTTGAACGCTACAAGTACATTGTAAGTATCGTTAACTTTCTCATAAAGCTCTATATTAGGTTGTTAAAGTCTGCCTAAAAAATAAAAGTTTCGGAAATCGTTACAACATCGGATTTAGGTGTTGAAAGCGATGGTGAAAACCTGTAGCCGAACAGAGGTGATTCTTCTGGACCAAAAGACAGCACCAATTTACAACGTTACTAATACCTCATACCCAGGGTATAGGAATATTCATAATTAATGAGGACCAGTAAATAATAAAAAGCCTGTTTTGACGCCTAGATGATTACAACTAAAAGTTTAAACATTATGTGCTAATTTTAATCATAACTCCCACTTTTACGATAGGTTACACGTCTCCGATATACTTTCCTCGAAAAGTGGAGCAATTTTATAGAATTCTGAATTTTCTATGATCTCTCAAAGTAACTGTCAGCCAGGCCAATCTCAGAGACTGCATCAGTGCCTTTTGTAATTTTCATTTACATACTTTTTTTTTTTTTTTTTTCCTATTATAGTTAAATTAAATTTATCAGTTTCTTGATATTTCTGTTTTTGACATAAATAAGTATAACTTTTCATGGCTTCCTCTTTGCGGAGGACGCTTACATTCAAGGCGGAACATGCAATGAAAAAGCTGCTGCGCGGATTTGAAGTGGGTTGAATATAAGGGCGGGACAATACATTTTCTAACAGGAAAGGAACAAACTAACTAATTTTGCTTTAGGAATTTGTTGTTATTATTATTTATTTATTTTTCGACGCGTCGACTACGCTGGCCATTAGCGTCGGTGTGCGTTACATTCTTACTGCTAAACTTATTTTATACATACATGAATGTTACAGTAGTCTATAAATATCTGTTTTCCTCAGAAATTTTAATAAAAGATCAACTTTTTCGGGAGTATCTTCCATAACTTCTGCATCTTCAGTGACCGTTTTCCCGTGTGTTTGTTGTCGAGGTTGTACGTATTTTGAACAGATGTTCAGCAGGTGGTTGACAGTTAGGTGATTTGAACCTGAAATCTGGATAGCTCGCAGAGTATTTGGGGTTTTATGGGCTTCTGCCTTCTCCCAACTAGGTAATATGTTGATGGACTGGAGTGTTTCGATGAAAATAAGTATTTCAAGACGAGTAATGTAAATACTGTTGCATAACTTTGAAGACGGTAACCGGAGAGTATGTACAATCTGATTTTTCAAAGTTAATAAATAGGGCCTAAGTGATGTTAGTCTTTTTTTATTCGCTGGTCGTCAATTTATTATATATTGTTTATAAAATTAAGTCTTCATAAACATACAAAAATATTCAAAGAGGAACCCCAGAAGATAAAAAGAGGAAAGCGACCATGTCAGTCGAGTCACGTTCGTTTTGACAAACTAATGTACACTCTGAAGACAATTAGAAGTCCGGTAGTTCAGAACTGGTGAACAGCGAAGCAGAAGTCACTCAAGTGCCATTATCTTAGTGTTTGGTAATAAGCAGAGATGGACTTTGCTATGGTAGATCCAGATGCTATATAGAACAATTTTTAACTTACGAAAATTCAAGTTCGAATTGAACAAAATTTCGAGCGAAGATCCGTTAGCTTTTTTTTGTGACTGGATCTCCATTCAACAGGCTGAATATACAAAACGATCGAGACAAAACTTCGTCCACCAGTTGATTACCATAAAAATTAATATACCTCGTGTTTTCATCGACTTCAGCGATCACTAATCCATGTCCGAAACTAATTATATATGAGTCAATTCGTAGGAATATTTTCATTTTCCTATCGCTATCTTTTGGTCTCTCGGATAACACACATTCATGTAGCTTTTTCGTGATCCACTGGTTTGCGAGAAGCACGTAATCACGTAACTTGTAAAAGGTGACCATCAATTTAAATTTAAGAAATAATAGGTACCTATTACACACAAGGTTGTATGAGATTTTTAGTATGTTCATTAGAGCCAGCCCGAAAGAGTTGATGAAAAATCCTAACAAGAAGTATTGTTTAAGTTTCACTTTTTCTCAAATAAATTCGCCGGGGATACTCTTTCAATTTCAAGGATGATCATCAAATACTATGAAAGAATATTTCACAATTTCACGTATTCGAGTGTACGTGTTCTTAGAACTAGGTTCGCTGCGACGAAAATCGATACTGGTACGAAAACTCGAGCGATTGTAAATTATCATAAATGTCAGCGTTGATATTCGTGATCAAAATCATCGAGAACTCTTTTGCTTCACAATATCATCGATACGAAAATTGATGAAACAGTGCGATACAAAAACTCGTATAGAGGAGTACGGTGTATTACAAGGGGGAGGGGAAAAAAGTCAACCCCGAAAAATCGAATAATAAGCTTCACTTTTTATTTTCTACGCAACATTATCCTCAGAATATGAGCGCATTTACTTAAAAACTTTCAGTACACAAGTCGAAATTCCGGCGATAATAATCGTAAACTTAAAGCTCGGTGGTTCAGATTTGTAATCTGTAAAAGGAAAACATTTAGCTAAGACGAATAAATTTCGCCGACAAAATGAGACTGTCCTCTTGCAACGGTTGGTGAATTTTATTCTTTTAAAATTTCACTACGTTAATAACTTATAAGTTATTACGTACCTCGTTCTTCTTCTTCGCATGAAACATACAATTTTTCAAACTCAATTTATTAATATGAAAATTTTTTTCAGTCGGAACTCGTCTCTTGATAATTTAAGTATCTTTGATTTAAATCGCGCGAAAGAGAAAATCTGGTACCTACTCGAAATAAATTCGCCACGAAATTGAGCGGAAAAGAAAATGAGCCTCACATTAGAATTGCTCGACTGGCTCATAATTGTAAATCAGATAGAATAAGGGCCTAGCTTACAGTTTTTGAGTTACTTACAGCAATTTCTGTAATTTTGATCAAAATTACCGTTTTTTTTGTTTTTTTTTTGTTTTTTTTTTAACTTTTACTTTGGCAGTTTATGATAGAGGTTTCTACAACCATAGGTTTCTACGTAAATCAAATTTTAGGCGAGGAAAAAAAGGCCCCCTCTTAATCACTTTCAACGTAAACATGTTTTAAAGGCACGGTACACATTATGAAGGTTAACAGTGATGTATCCTGTATTCTAAGAACATGAAATAAATGGTTTGGGCAATTGGGAAAGGGTTCAAATAATTGGATTACATCTTTACACCTCCAGTTTACCAATTTATAATACATAATTTTTCAAAAATTTCTTTTTCAAAACTTTAAACGCCATTCTCCAAAAGTTGCTTTTCTTACTTACCCTATTTAATATCCCTACTGCTTAGCCAAATTTGGACCGAGAAACATCCAATAGGTCCCATTCGACTAGAGATTTCATCCTGTAAAAGGATCGGGTTTCAACTTAATACCCACCAAGTGGGCTCCCATCTTATACTGGTACACAAATATAGACAATCAAAGACATAAATATCTTACATTTATCACTGCGTATAGGGGTTTTCATTAAGCTTGACAAAAGAGAAATCATTATCCTCGTCTTTTATCATTGCTCTTCGCGACGATAATTCTTGATTTCCTCCGTCTTTTTTCTCATTTTAATTCGCATTATTACAGAGTAGTGCAAAATCTCTCAGGGCAAAATGCTCTTTCGGGTGTAAATGAGGATTCGTTTTCTAGTCGAGATTCTAAGTGAAGAAAATCAAATATAAACGCCAATGGCGTACGAGACCAGTTAAATCAATTTACACGTCGGCTTAAAGCTATTTACAATGACAAAAGGAGGTCATACGAATTTTTCATTCGGAAATAAAAGTATTATCGAATCCCCCTGTGATCGAGAATTCAAAAAATTTTCAGTAACTTATGATTTTTAAAGATAATATAGCGACATGAAATTATAACTCGATGTGGGAACGGTTGCAGAACATATAAACTAAAAAGGTAGACGGTACAATGAGAAAGCTTCAACATCTGAAAACAAAAGGCTAACCACCAGGGCAATCAATAGAAAATACAGACCGGGAGGAGGACGAAAAAAATACGATTTTTCTGGAACCCTCTTCGAAAATCACGATTTTTCGCTCAAAGACCCAATAAAAGAATCAGACAATGTAAAAAAGAATCAAACGATGAAACATGCAACAAACCTTTAAAAAGTCAGATCTCGGGCAGGAATCCCTCTTTCTTTCTCCCACTCGTCAGATCTGTTAACTATAGCCAATTCTCGAATTAAAATCAGTATCGCAAAAAATGTTAGAAAAAAAACTCTAACTCGTTCTACACGCCATAATTTTTTTTTTTCTAAATGAAAAAACTGAAATACTGACCTTCGCCGTGTTCTTTGGGGAAAACAAAAAAACTCCAACTTGGCAACACGTCTGTGTCAGTAGTTCAGTAACATTAGAGTATCCGTCCGTCCATCTATCTGTTTAACTGTCTTTCCAACTGCCTATCTACATGTGATGATTGATAAAATCTCACCAGAGGCGAGAGGAAATCAAAACTCAAAGGACAACCTGGGCGCCGAGTAATCAATAGTTAACGTCTCTTCAACTCTGTCTCTCTTTGTTTTCTAGAAGAAAGGGATCCAGCAACACCCACAAACATTTTAGTTTGATTGAAGCAGTTTTTAAAATGTTTGTTTAGGATCACTTTTAGTAATTTTCAGTGATAAAACCTCGGCTCGCAAAAGAAATTTTACTTCCCTCTTCTCTTTCAACTAATAACATAAGAAATTTAAAAGTTGTGTTTTATATTTTCCGATTAGTCTCGACGGGCTCGTCTTTTCGGGTATTCTAACGCGCGATTTTAAAAATTGTTGGTAAAATTTCAAACAAAATTTTCAGGACGCCATAGAATGTTTCGCAGAATGGCTCCATGCACTCGAAAGTAAACAGCCAAACGCGAATAATTAAGACGATTATGAAAACATTCTTCCTCCATTTAGATAGAGGGCTGAAGTCGTAAAAAATTTACAACATACCGTAAAATTTTTCCAACCGTTGGAAAACTGATTTTAATTGTTCGAGCAACAGTTTCATGTATGTATATTGCGTTCGACGAATCTAGCCGTTGATTCAAAAAAATAACCTAATACTAGCGAGCAGTAAAAAGTTTCGTTATATAGTCTTAATTTCCGAAGGAGAATTTTCATTTTCCGACTTTATTCTTCCAGTCTATGACAGAAAGTCTGGGCGGATTTTTCGACGCGGGTAAATGTTCGTAACTTTATTATTTGAAATCTGATCTGTTGAGAAGTATACGATGCCATAAACTAAGTGTATATTCTTTCATCCCATTTTCGACGTTCACTTTGGGAAGGAAAATATAAATAATTAAAACAATAAACTTGCATTCGGGGACAAACGACCTTACCTACGATCCTAGCAATTACACTTACTAACTTCCAACTAAATCAATCATAACATTTAAGGGAAAATCGGTTTCCCTTGTTTGCTGAATGCTCTCTCATTGGCGGTTAGCTGTCGAAGAAACGCTTCATGTTTACTTAATATAACATTGCACTGTAGCTAACAGAAAAATCTACCCGTTCGCAAATGCTTCGGAAACGTGACCGTAAAATGGCGATAAAACGCGAAACGTTGCGAATAACAAGTTTTAGGCGTTCGGCTGTACCGCAAAAGGGTAGGTGGTAGTAGGTGGTAGGTACTAGGTACTAGGTATAGGTACCGTCGTTTATACAAGGTGTCCGCGTTCGATGCATGATAAAATGTAACTGTTATTAGCTGAACAATGCAATTCTCGCTTCCATTTTCTTTTCCGCTTTTCCATCTCACTGTTTTCGCTTCCTCATTTACAGAAACACTCGATTTGCCTTCGTATTGGCGTTTTATCCTCGCATATTCGGCTATTTATTTTCCAACAACAACGTATTTATGCTGTCACCGGCCAAACACTTAACTAAAACTAAGGACGTCCTACTTGTTCATAAATTACGATCCCTTCCCTCATTTTTACCACTTACTTGATTTCGACAAATCGGCTTTTCCAATACGGCAAGCTGGTGCTCGTGTTTATTGTTTTTTGAGTTTCGCCTACCTCAAGGTCTCGTTTACCGACTCTGAAAACTCGATTTTGAAACGAGCCTGAAAGAAAGGTCCGCAGAAATACCATGACATCAAAAAATTCGAAATTGTAGTAACCAGTACATACTCGTACATCGTTGCGCTCTCGACTTCTTCGATGGGTATACGGAAGCCTTATCTTTTGAAAGAATATCAACTTAACATACCGCGAATGTCCTAGTCGAGTCCATGTTGATCCGATCACTCTTCAAAGAAAAATTTGAGAATTTTCCCCATTCATCTGGCGAATTTCAAATTGAAAAGGAAGGAGGAGGAGGAAAAGGAGGAGGAGAAGAATAAAATGTAAAATAAATAGATATGAACATCTAGCGGGTAATGCCGCGTTCTAAAAAAGTAAATACATGTATTACAATAATTCATAAGGCATTTCTTCAAATTTATGATTCTCGAACTCTGACATAATTTTTACCCCCTCCTTTGTACACAAAAAGCAGCTGGTCAAGAACTACTTCAGTAACTTTGAAAATCTGATACTGGATAGGCACGACGCATTTCATACAATTTTTGTCTTTGACCTTCCAGTCCAGTATCATAATTTATTTTAAACTGAGAGTTAAAATAATGGGATTCGGCAATCATAAAAACTAAATACTTATTAGGTACGTACGATGCACTTCATGTAAATTTTATTAATATTTGTCACCTCTCTCTATACTAAAGTTTCGAACTTCTTATTAACAATCTGTCAACTTCCCTTTCCTCCTCATCTATCATCATGAATTTATTTATTTTCAAACATATATCGAAAAAAAAAATTAATGACCTTGAGCCCCCCCCCCCACGTAAATACATCAATTATTAGTTACCCTCGTGATAATTCAAAAAGTCCTATACTTTCTTCAAAATCCTTTCCAAAGAAAATTTTTATTTTATTTTATTATTATCAAGCCACGGAGCTACACTCACGGGCTGTGGCCTGGGGAAAGGTTGTTGTCTACATATCGCAGAGGTATATCAAGCAGCGGAAAGGTAGGTGAGGGTTTTGTTTATGTGCTTGTGGGAGTTGGAGGGGCAAAAATTCGACTATGGGGGACGTGGTGAGAGTTACGAAGGCAGGTGAAGGAGGGACATGAAAAGAGGTGGTCCACAATGGGAGGGTCTTTGACTTCACAGAGTGGTCAGTTGAGAGGATACAGGTTAGTGAGAAGATGTGAAGATGCGTATGCGTGAGGTGTGTACGTCCAATCTTCAGGCGGGTGATGATAACTTCCTCGCGGTGGGAGACACGTTGGGACGTTGACCAGGGGACAGGTGTAACCTTGATTTGAGCTAGTTTGTTGTGCCGAGAGGCCTGATGCCGCCACTCTTTAACCCACTTGCGCAAAATGGTCTGGCGACTGATTTAACAATAAAACACATACACAACCATAACCTTGAAGTATTGAAGAGGCGAAGGCAGGGTTGAAGGGATTTCCGGCGATATAATAGGTACCAACGTAAGAAACGGAGAAAGAAATGATAGAATCTTTTGTTTGCTGAGCTCAGTACTATATCATTACAGAAGAACTGTCAGAAATTCATAATTTGCATCTGTAAGACCTTCCTTCCATTCTTCAAAAGAATAATAAACCGTGGTCTTATATTATAAATCATTAGGTTGACACCTTCCCTCCACCCCATCCCGTTAACATTGTTTTCAGAGTATAATTATAAAAACATTGCAGGAACCCTAATTTACGGGAATTTCGAAAAGTTCTAATTCTCAACTGCCAGTTTCTCTATTTCAATCCATATTTGATAAGCTATCACCAATTAACTCCGATTTGACTTTTTTCTTTTTTGTTTCTTCTAACCATTTGTGAGGCCTCAAAAAATTGATGCGTTGACTTCAGTCTTGGAAATTGGGATATCTATTAGAAGTGAAAAGTGAAAGAAATATGTCTTTTCCACGACTCAATTTATAATTTTCTCAGGTCATACTGCAGGGGGGGGGGGAAATTATCAGTCTTTGACCAGCAAAAATACTTTTTTTTTTAATTTCAAAAAATGCACTATTTTGTACAGTGAAACCTATTCCACAAACGAATCCTACACACAGGCCTAATTTAATCAAGTTTTGGCCGGGAGAGGGGCGGGTACAAATATCTATCTTCAACGATTATCTTTTGAAATCTCCAAATTTTGTTCTTTACAGTTTACTTATAAGTAACTATTCAATTTTTCATAACTACTCATAAAACACTTTAATTCTAATTAGAACCAGTTTTCTAATAACACGAATTCAACGTTTAACAAATCAAGAAACTATGCCTTCATTTGAAAAGAAGCATGACTTTAATACGACTACGTTATTTTCAGAAAAGAATAAAGAAAAAACTACTTTTTCATAAATTTTATGGCCTGTAGTAACCCTGGTAATGTATTTGTTCGCCCACAGACCGACTTTCATAATGAAGTGCACATTTTGAATGAGATTCTGAATTTCTCAGTCGCATTAATAATCTCCATCCATTGGAGCTGAAAGTTTTTCGATTTACAATTACCTAACTATGTTGGTAATGTAATTTCTAATTTGACTATCCGAGTACAATATACAAGGAGGACTTATTTTCTGCCCACATCACTAAACAGGACTACTACTCGGAAAAAGTTTAGTGCGACTCTTTCATGTTAATAAAAACGAAAAACGGCCGTAGAGGTACAAATAGGGGAAATTGGGGGATTAACTCCAAAAACCCATTAAAAGACCTCCAAAAAACTGAAAACTTTTACAAGAGAATGAACTTTCAGTATTATTTTGATACCTCTAAGCCCCCCTTCCTATGAGCTTTCCCCCCACTCAAAGTCGGCTATTTGCTCTTACGAAAACAGCGTTAGCAAATGCTCGTGGACATGGGTAAACTAAAATGCTAAAACCTTCTTCAAATTCTCGAAAGAATGACAACTCGATGTTGGATACATAAAAAAAAAAGGTCGGCACATCAGAGAGAAGTTTAAAGTAAGTTTCCCATTTCGTGAGGGAACAATTTTGATAGCACTTGAAATTTATTGAGGGCTGCTGTTGCGATATGGCTTTGACCTCGTTCCTCACGAACGGATATTATATACGTATGAGATAGGTATATAAGAAAGTAAAGTAAAAAATAGAGTATTCTAGAGAAACATTATCCTCTCGTGTCGATCGCGTCGAATGTTTTCTTATTATTATTTAATTTATCAAACTGTAGACAGCTTCGATACACAGGACTCTTCAAATATAACGATATAATAATGCTTCACCACGTTCGGCGGGTCTCCGCACTACGCACTGTGCGCTGATTGATGTGTGCTCCGAATTACACGGATTAAGTTGTCATCCTCAGATTCGAAAAAATGTTGTGCAACAGAAAAACTATACACCAAAAAGAAATAGGCATATCGTTAAAAGATAGTCACAAACATCTTCGTATTGTATCTCTCAATCCCTGTCTCCGGGATTTAAGAAGTGGGACACACAAGAGTCCGGATCAAGGATTCGAAAGTCACGGCTCCTCAGATTATCTTTCATACGTCTATAGTTTCACCGACTCTAGTTAGAACCTCAACCTCAATTTTTTCGGCACTGCTCGCGATTTCGAGGTCTCACACCACTGTGTGGAACTGAACTTGGTGCATGTATTCGGAGGCCACCCGTAATAAAAATATCAATAGAAATGAGTGATTCTGATTCTCAGGTCATGAATTTTATACCTTACATCTACTTTTCCTAAAGGATGTTAACGGAGATGAAAGCCATACTCTTAGTAGAGAAGAGATGAGACACTTGATATTCTAGTGCCAGAGATCTATTAGAAAACGATGGTAAATTCTGGATGTCGCAATTTCTAGCGACGGCTTTTCCCGGTAGCAGGGAGAAATGAGACAGGCAGAAAGACTGCTCAGTCTATCAGTTGAAACAGACGGTCATATAGATAAATCGATAGATACAAGATAGACAGACAGATAGACGGACAAACAAACGAACAAACAAAGAGGAGAAATACAAGGCACAAAAGACTGGCCACAAAGATTCGAAACACCTCTTGGCAAAACGTTGTGTAAAATATTATAACTATATATGACATATTGCCGTTAATTTACTCCTCTCTATTCCTCCTGTCAGGTTTGAGAAAACAAGAAAATCGAGCTACCGCATTTCTCGTAAATCATCGCTTTTGTGACACATTAATGAAGTGCTTGTCGCCTCGCTGTTCTCCGACAGTGTTTAAAAATTAAGCTTATAATTATTGGTAACTTTCAGGATAGTCGTAATTTACTACATACTTACATAGGATATAGGCCTTAACCGGTCTACGTAAAATTTGTACGTCGAGATGAATGTGCCGTACAAATGCGATAATTTTAAAGTAAAACCCCGGAAAAAAATTATTTCCAATTAATTACCTCGCCATCAGATTAGCACCCGATTGCCGAACCATAACCCGTGATTACAAATTATTACGTTGATTAATGGAGTTTAAATAATGTCCAACACCGGTAGTGTGCGTGGGGTGACCAACTATTCGTATATTTACGCAACCAGTTTGAGGTTCGTAAATAACAACGATCGAGTATTTGGGAAATAACTCGCAGGTGCGAAATGATTACTTTTCAGGAGGCGATAAATTACTGTACTCGCGCCTGAAGGCTTTCTCGAGAATACCTGTCCGAAAATGAAGATAGTATCGTCGTATTATTATTGTTTACAAAGCCAAGTAACAGACCTAGCAAAATTTCAGAAGATGGAAAACACTCCGTCGTCGTGCCCGATGCGCATTTCCTAAAATGTAAAACTCTAACGTCCGGGTGTTTCGAGATAACTAAACCTGGCTGAATTGAAAGATCAACATATCTGATCTGAATTTCGTATCGCGGTGCTTCTAAATTGATAAAATAAACAGTCCCTGCTAATGGTTTTCAGCGATGTCCCGTTTCAGATTAGTTTTTATCGTAAGAAGTTACCAAGGTAAAACTACATCGTTGGATCTTGAGAGGCAAAAATGATGTTCAAACTAATGCATTGTATCACTTCATTTGCTTAACTTCCTACCAATTCTCCAATGTAATTTTCTTTACCAAAAACTTTTGACATCTGTGCACGACGTATATGAAGAAGTTTTCTGATGAATATAATTCCGTACGTTAAGACTACGAATAGGTTCTTGAAATTGAATTATACTTTTCCTACACGAGGTATCGCTCTACGGCGCCCCACTTCTCAAAGTGGACTGGAAATCAAATCTAAAAGGGAATTAAACGACCCGAAAACTTCAATATTTAATTTCCATAATATTGTATTCAAAGATAAGTTCGACTTCTCCCCTACCCCTCTCAACCGTTCGATATTTCAAGTTTAAACGTAAATCAAGCTGATATAAAAAATAAATTTATAACCGTCAAATTCAAACGGTAAAATTCATATCGCATTTATTGTTTCTTTTCCAGTGATTAGCTTTTCTTTCTTTTCCCAATGGTAATAAGTACATTTATCAAAATGAAGTTAAAATACGAACAAAGTGATCCGAGAAACTCCTCATTTGATACCTGTGCAATATCTCTTTTCTAATTTTACTCTCAACCCGAGCCCCGGAATCCGCCCTTTCGAGCATTACCTCAGAGACGTCGGGGAGGCGGTTACGGCTGTCTTAGCCCTCTTCTTTGTCTTGCCGAAAAACCGGGCAAGGTCGAAATGTAGCGAGTTGCTACGTGGGCTCCGGGACCTCCGGATTCCGAGACCAGCGCGCTATCCACTCGGCCAACCAGACCCCGACCTACACAATATCTAATAAAATTTTTTAAATAAACTTTCTCCCCTGTTCCACATTTTTCAGCCTAGAGTCAAGTTGAAGAAAACATTATATTACAGGGTGTTGAATATTCGGAATCCCATATCCTTGTTTAATTTCCAACACTCTGAGGGCTAGTATTATAAAACTTGATGAAAAGTGACCCACCGGTTGACTGTCGACTATTTTTTAACCAAGTTTCATAATAGGCCCTTGTACGATCGAAAACATTTACCATTAGAGTACACGCGTGGAACATTCGAGCAGTAAAAAACGCACTCTTATACTTGTACATGTCGCATCCGAGAAGCGGAAAACAGCGAATAAGAAACAACATATATCCTAAAGATTTAAAATAATGAAAAGAAGGAAATCGACTAGACATACAATCTGTGCGCAAAGTTTCGTGAAATAAAATGAAATCCAAGAAATCATATATTTCACTCTACAATGTCAACATTAAACTTTAGGACCTCGAAGCATGGTTTCAACTCATATCCGTCCTCATTTATGATGTTTCGGAGGTAGTTACTCCGACATTCGTAAGAAAAGAGTATTCACAAGAAACTATTTCAGTGGAGAATCTGATTCAGAACAATGTTTCAAAACATGTTACATACCTGCGTCATACTTGTCAAGATTTTGAACGTTAATGCGCCGGAGGAGAATAGAGCCTCCTTAAAGAATTAGCATCAGGAGTGAGATGGGATACTTAGCAAGTTAGTTAGGTTGTCGTCACTCCTGAAAATTCATTTCTATGTCCGGCTTGGCACTATGATTTCGTCCATTCGTCCAAATCCACGCCCCCCCCCCTCATCTGCCAAGAATTTTGAGCAATATTTTTATAAATATGGTCCACGATTATCACGAAATGATACGCATACGTATTATGCGATGAAAGCCCCTGATTGGTCTCGTTGATTATTTCGAATTCAAACTAGCCCATTACAAAGGGACCGTGAGTACGAAAAACAAGGTGTCGACGAAATAGGAGAGCGAATTTTCCACAGCGACTCGAGAGTGACTATTTCATTTGTATTCTCGAAGTAATTGACGCTGTGTCGGCAATTCGGACACTCAGATGGAATCCAATCAAAGAAACTCGGAAATGCGATCTGGGAGCCCGATTACTTGATTTTCGTTCCTTTTTTTTACTTGCACTTTTGTAAAGGTAAATTGAAAACGGAGGGAATATTTCCTGTTATACGTTCAGAACGTACACGATTATAACGAGCGGTGGTCATTTTCGAATATTGTCTTATTTTCTGGCACTGCGTCGTCTTCTCGCAATATTCATCCAGTTTGTAATATCTCGTCGCCGTTTCCGGCAAGATTCGTTTCCTTTTTAGTGCCTTCCGACTTGCCACGGTGCCGCACCGCTGCTTGTTTACGTGCACGCCGTCTGTTTTAATCTATCATAGCGATTTCTATAAACTAGCCATGCTCCCGACCACATAATCGTTGGTTATCTTCGCGTCATCATTATCACCCTCAGTTCGTCGTCACTATTTGGCTTTCTTACGAACAGCCCCGTCTGTCACCAAAGTAGACCCACTTTTAATTATTTTAAGCGTTTTTCTCCTTTTCGTTGTAGTCTCCTTTCTTTTCTCCGCCTTCTCTTTCTTTCCATTCGAAATTACGCGTTACGCTTCCGTCGTATTTTGGAAAATGAGTTTGTTTCCTCACTGCTCTTGTTTTTTTTTTTGTTTCCCCCCCCCCAGTAATATCACTGCGGTACAATAATTTGAGATTCTAATTAAGCGAATTTCCTACGAAATTAATCAAAAGCGATAAACTGTTATTTTTCGTAGTATAAAGTTCATTCTTTTCGTCACGCCTGTTTTTGGAAGAGGAAGAGAAGGGAAAAGAGGACGTCGGATGTCTGACACACGCACTGTTGGATTATAACGGCTACATTCTCTGCGCAACATTTCAGGCCGTTGAACTCACTGAGCACTAGAGTTTTTCAACAGTACGATTGACAGACCAAGTACCAAAGAGCCGCAGTCGTGGCAGCACTAGACAGGTTATTCGAGATCCCATGCGAGGAATCTTATAACCAGCTTTGGGACGAATTGGACTGTAATTTTAGCAAATCGTGGGAAGTCTTAACATGTCTTAAGATAGCCTTAGAAAGTTTTGATAAAATCTTAACAAGAACTCATAATCTTGAAACAGTTTCAATGAAATATTAATGAGTTTACCGCTTTAAGAGACGTACAAATATATTAAGTTTGAAGGGTTTCAAAGTATTCACTAACAAACCTAAGAGACACCGTAACTGTGAGTTAAAAAAAGATCGATAAGAAAAAACAAAAACAAATTTTTCTTACCACTTTTAACGGCGAAGCATAGAGGTCTGATATTTTCTCATTTACAAGTAAAAACTTCATTCTCCAAACAAATCCATATCTGAAAAGATAAGATCGGTAAATTAAAATAAAATATAAAAAATATAATAAAAATTTTATCCTCTTCTTTTTCACGTAGTGAGCCGTGTGGATACACTTGACTAGTTGAAGACCCTTTACAGCACCTTGATTAACTTTACTGCTCCATTTACTGTCTATGCTTTGGGTCAAACAACAAAATATTTTTCCGCATATTTTTGGCACTGCAAATTTACGGAGAGAAACTCTGAAGGATTTGGGCGAGCCATCTGGCAACATCAATTTGTTTATGTCAAGAGACTCTCACATCGTCTTACTTAGCTGAATTCACTCGGGACAGCGAGGAGTGAGGGTTTTTACTGTGTAGATGCCCGATAGGACAGGGTGAATGTTAGGGGTTGATTACGACGGATCAGGAAACAGTTTGCTAAGAGGTTCATCAGTTCATCACGAAACCACTGCTTGTACTTCGCCACATAATACGAACTTACTCGTCAAGTGTACTGTTTATATTAAGACTCGTTCTATACAGATAACGGGATTTCACTAAAGGGTCAGTATAGACAGGCCGTAAACATCCTCAACTGTGACGTACATGATGTTATCACTGCAGGAAACTAACACAACTGACCACCTAATTGAAACGTATTCAAATGAGCTTTTCTGTTTACGCGGCATAATGTATAAAATAAATTTGGAAAGATCCTTGGTTTGAAAACCTTCCATCGTGTAATCAGCGATGGACGGTGTCCGTGTCGTCGAAAAGTCGTTTAACTAGAGACGATCCATTTGTCGGGGAAGTGTAATTGGAACAACAATATCTTTAGTTCACCGTACACAATAAGAGGAATGGCGAGTCGAACTACGAAAGCAATATCGTCGAGAAAGTCTTGTATCGGTTTACACCGAATATAATCCTATTATTCGACGACTCTCGATGAATTTCGTTTACAAGCTCTCGTGTTTTCATGCCAAACCGACACGCACAGTTCATTTGTTCGGAAAATACGTCGACGCCAAAGTTTCGCCCTGACATACCAGAGGGACAATTTTCGGCAAGCCCTTCGAATTTAAGCCGACCGACCACTCGTTTCTTCCACTTCTAAATAATTCTATCGACGGTTGTTGTTGAAACACTTTCTGTTAAGTACGTCTGTACAGTTTTTAAAAATCAACCGTGTCTTACGTAATACTATATGCATGCAAACGCTCAAAGGTGGTCCAAGTACACCTTCAATTCCAGAATCCAGCTCGAATAATCATCATTTTCCGGCGAATCAATTACACATATGTACGCCTCATACTCGTAAGTGTTTATTAGGGCCAGGGGGTTCCCTGTGTATCATTATACGAAGTAAATAAGTCGCATCGAGTTTATTGAATTCGGCGACAAATAAGTTATGAACCGACATTCAGTCTGTATATGTTTACCAAACGACTCTGAACGGTGGTTACAACTACAGTTACAACGTATTTTGTCGAATTCAATCCGAATTTATTAGGAGGTACTCTTCATTTGGAATAATAATTACCTACAACCAGTTGTTTGTTTTGAGGCGGTAGGCGGAAAACAGGACACCGGAAAACGCAAACTGGGTTCGTACTTTCTACTAAATATTAGAAAACCGAAATATGAAGAACACGTAAGCATGATTTTTTTAAAACTTCATCCTTGAAATAGATGATTCGCATACTTAGCTCGAAAACAAAAAGAGAGGAAACTGGAAGGAAAATAATAAACAGAATACGATTCGAGTATTTTCATATAATAATGAGATAAGAATATCGAGAATGTTGGCAAATGTTTGTACGGAAACAGATTTAATATTTTCATGTATGGACCCAAAATTTACAACGCGTTCAAGTATGCTGGAGCTAAATAGTAAGTTTATCCCACCCTTCTCAAAGAAAAAGCGAAAAATTGTTGATTTACACAGGTAGAGGGTGATAAATGAAATTTGGAAATTCCTTATTTTTCCACAGTCTTTGTTAGCAACCACAACAGGTCCAACGAAGATGAGGTATGAGGTTACAGATTAATTTCTTTCGCTTTAAAATTATAAATCCCTCCCGCCAAGAAAGAAGAAACTCGCTTAGGTACTTTTCTCAACCAGAGTGAGTCTCTTTCCAAACCATAGGGGCAAACAAACGGATTGAAAGACAAAAAGAGAGGTATAAAGCGCGCGATTGAAGGCCGACACGAATGAAGCGTGTGTCAGATTGGTAACTGAAATGTTAAGCGACAGCGAAGGGGGAAAAGCTTAGCAGTCCAACTAATAAACGTAAATCAAGAAAAAATTTGATCGTATTCAAGTACGCGCATACTAGATTTCATCTTTTAAAGAAAAAAGAGTCCCGATAATCGAGGTTCTACTAGTTCACTTCAGACATTCAATACTTCACTAGAAACATTGAGAAATGGGGAAAATTATTTTTATTGAATGGGATACGTTAGGTAGTAAGTTATCCTTTAATTTTAAAGTCAATCCTTTTGTCTCTCAAAGTTCGTATACTAAATTTCATACTTGTACGAAAATACGTGTCTCTTACAGAGAGACACGTACTGTAACATTTTATATGCTGGCTCAGCTCCGGATTTTACGAATCCTGCGCTTCGTGCTCCACATACCGTCGTACGGGTCGAGCTTCGGATCGGACGACTTGAATCGAACAACTGTACATCGGTCTCCAGATTCAAGATTGATAAGGAATTCACGACAAAATGCTAGGAAATGGTAAAACTCAAACGTTTGGTACAAACACGGTTTCCGCTCAAGTTTACTCAATAGTAAAAGCATATTATTTATGTAAATACTCGTATAATAGGAGTCTGTCAGGGAGAGCGTTACGGTTTTTGCTCAAGTATATCCAGAAGTAAAAGCATATAAAATGCTCAAAGAGAAAAAAGTCTATTAATATAAGAGTTACGTATCTGTTCATTTGAAGGGATATATGAGGACGATATCTACATCAAGATCCGCAAATGTCTCGAGTGTTTCAGTGTACTTAGCTAGTGTTACTAGAGAATTCATCGTGCACAACGACTTTCCAGCACGCTGAAAATGTTGCCAGCATATTTTAAAACAAAATTAGACGATTTGATTTAGGAAATTCTCAAGCTTATAAATGTACGTCATTAAAAAATCAACGTCAATATTCGAAGCCTAAAGGAATAATAATATAGTCAAAATTTTACTCGTGTTTCACACTTACTGATTCCTACCACGTTTCTTATCAAATGTTTAATTTGGAAACTTTAATTAAGTTATGTGTATTTTCGAAGTTTTTTGACCCGCATTGTTTCCTTTCATCAAACTTATTGTAATGAGACGTATTCGAAAAAAATAAGGTAAAACTCGCTCGGGCTTCTTCCACTTTCTTGCATTAGAATTTTTACTTATTGGAGCATAGTACACGTGATGCGAGTAATTTACATTTACATACCCCGATACACTAACAAAAAGTTGCAATAATTAAATTTTGACGGAATTATTATCTTCAGTTCTCCGGATTGTACTTGATTTCTACGGTGTAGTCTCTGTATTACTCGAAAATCGTTTTTCATCTGAAGAAAACAAAAGGAACTAGTATGAAAGTGAGTGAGTTTGACGAGGGATGTCGTTCATCCCATCGAAATGTAAGAACGATTCTCAAGCAGAATACAAATTGTATCGAATGATTTTCTTCCTGCGGTTCCCGACTGTCTCACAGTCGTTAATAGTTTCCGAAAATTGATTTTTAGAAGGGTTCGATTCAATGATTAATTGAATTGATAACATAATTCGCGAACGTTTCCCTCTGTCATAATTGCGTAAAACTGCAATGGGGACTTTTATCCTCGAACTCATCAGATGGAAGATGGCATGGCTGGCACTGATCGGAAAGTCAGATGGCCAGCCGTCCTCACACTGGCCTGTATGCTAGCTCGACACCGTCAGTAAAGTGTTCGAGCGTACCATCAATATGCTGGAGGAGCACTTTCGGAGGAGGAAGACGATTTCGAACAGTCAGTACGGATTCAGAACTGGCCGCTCGACTGCGGACGCTACGCTGAAGTTGATGGTAGTTCTGCGCGGCGGTCAGCCTCGACATCAAGAATGCGTTTAACTCGATACCGTATACGAGTATCATGGAAGCGTTGGAGTTGGCGCGAGTAACTGGTTACCTTGTGCGCATCGTTTGAAGTTACTTCGACGGCCGCCTAATAGTGACGGAATCGGCGGCCGGTCCCATTACCCGAGGGATGACCTGCGGCGTACTACAGGGATCAGTACTCGGGCTTACCTTGTGGAACGTCACCTTCAACGGATAGCTGAGGCTGGCACTACCACCAGGCGTGCTGATCAATCTGTTACACCGAAGACACGCTGGTATAGTGTGCCAAGCCGAGACGACAGCAGAGGTCGGACGAGTTAACCAGGCGTTGGAGATGCTGACCTACTGGATCGAGTCGGCAGGGCTGTGCGTGGCAGTACAGAAGAAGGTGGCCGTGCTGTTTACGCTGCTACGCAAGTACAGCCCATCCACCGTCGTCCTAAAAGGTGTGGAGATTGGACTCTGTACAGTCCTGAAGTAGCTGGGGCTGGCTGTGGTTCGACAAGGGAAGTCGCTATTCCGAGAGCACTCTAGGTGGGCAGCTGAGAAGGCGGATCGAATAGCCGGACAGCTGGCCCGTCTAATGTCGAACCTAGGAGGACCGAGAGAGAAGAAGAGGAAGATGTACGCGAGCGTCATCGTGTCGGTCCTTCTATACGGAGTTCCAGTATTTGCCGACGTCATCAAGATTCTCTACAGAAGAGCGGGGATGTAGAAGATTCAGCGAAAAGCCGCGATAAGGTGTGTCAGTGCGTACCGCACTGCTTCTTTGGAAGCAGTAAGCGTGTTAGCGTGTATACCGCCGTTTGAACTCAAGGTCGGCGAAATACCGGAGGTATACGGTGCAAAGAAGAAAGCGAACATAAAACGGGAAGCACTTCAGGTCAAATGAGACATCCAGCAGTCCACGATTCATTAATGGGAGGACGCGCTCGCCCAGTCAACCAAGGGCGAGTGGATCCGAGCGCTGATACGCGACCTTGACGTATGGGCAGGCAGGTCCCATGGGGAACAGAACTTCCACTTGACCCAAGTTCTGAATGGCACGGGTGCTTCGGCACTTACTTACATCAGAGGGCGATAGCGCCGAGCCCTGTGTGCTCGCAATGCAATCGAGAGGCGGAGGACAACCCCCGGCACACCCTGTTCGAGTGTGAGGCTTGGGAGCAGGAGAGATGCAGGACGGCAATAGCGATCGATCCCGGTGGAAACGATTAGCCATCTCGCGCCGGACACATTGGTTCCGGAAATGTTGAAGAGCGGAAGGGGATGGAACCGGGTGTCGGCTTCTGTCTCGACCAGTATGAAGAAGAAGATGGAGACACAATGGTCGAGGCAGAGGGCCGACGGACAAAGATCGATTTACACCATCAAACACAACAACTCTGTACCATCCTAAAGCTGCTGCAGCTGCTATAGACCCCCTCGCAGGGCTCACCCGCCGTCACCATCTTCCTGCGTCACCACACGTACCAAAACGAGGAGGTGAAGGGTAAGTGAAGGATGGGCGGGCGTCCGTCTGTGGTGCACCAAAATTTCAGGTTAATGCTGGGTGAGCGCCACCTCAGTCAGTAGGATTTCCTACGGTGGCCCTGGCAAAACAGTGCCCAACGGAAGCGGAAAGGCAAAATGGGGGCTCGGGCCAGCCTCAATGCGTCCTTCATTTGGTCACTGATGCGATACTCGGAAAGGTAGTTTCCGGGGCCAGGGGTGCGATGTCTGGGGAGCCAATCTGGCACGTATGCATCGCCATACGCTCTACCAAACATATCCTCGAACTCATACAGGTTGAGGCATGTACTTGCAGCGTTGCGTATTTTATTCATTTGCATAGTTAGTAGTCAGAAGAAGTAATTGAGTGTTGATTTTTTAGACGAAGGAAAATTTTTTTCCACCTAGTAAGGTGTTCCAGGTTAGATTAATGGATCAGTCGAGCGATACCACTGTTTTAGTACCTCGAGAACTGAATACGTTCAATAGTAGGGTACTTCTTGCATAAATTGACTGGAACGGCCTCTCTCTTTTCAACCCACCAAGATAAATTGCTGGCCAGGTATGACACGACATGGAAATTTGGAATAAAATCTCCATAAACGCAAATGACGGACCTAAAGTTGGGCGCTGATGGGGTGGGGGAAATCAGCCCCCCACCCCTGAGATGAATGTACTCGTATGCATGCAGATGCACAAACAGTACACTTCCGATTATTTGACTTCCGGTTATTTGGCGTGAAATATTCCTGACCTGTTATTTGACTTATCGATTATTTGACCATCAGCTGACCATTTTTCTTCTTTTTTGACGTTTATTTTAGTGCATAACCAGGGGGTACTGGAGTCAATGAAAAACAAATGTCGATCATAACTTTTGAACCTCGTTCTTTTAAACGATGCCAAAGATGATTAAATACAAAACGATTAAAGGAAATAGACCTAATCATTGTAATGATACTTGAGAGCTGAAATCTTCAACCCTTAGATAACGATTATAAGATCGCGGAGGAAGTTGTTGGATCGCAGAGCGACGGATGAGTGTTGGGGAGAAATGAAAGGAACCGAAAATTTAGATACTTGAAATTGTTGTAAATTCTGAAGAAGAAGCGGAACTCCTTGTTATATAGAAAAGGGTTCCAGGATGTAACGATGTTGAGGAAGAAGATCTTGTGAAGTGGACGGTTACTGAACAGGAAACACTGAGTTAACTGACGACGACATTATTGAACTCGTTCAAAAAAAATGACAGTGAGGTAGACATAGGTAGTGACGATGAAGTGACAGAAACCCACTCAACTTCCTCCACCCATATAAGCCATGTTGATAGTCTTTGAGCAAACTGAAACACCTTCAAGTTATATGGAACACCAAGAGGAATTCACGATGGCTGAAGCTATTACGATGAGGAAATGGACAGAGGTCACATTGAAGAAAAAAATTGATGTTTTAAAACAAAAGTTCAACACTGATATTTTTTAGAGTGTAACCAAATTTTTGTATACAATATGTACAATGTACATAAATGTAAGTTGTGCTGTACCAACTGTACACGTATATGTACAGTTTTGTACACAGTATTGTGTTGAACAAATATACAACATTCATTTGTAATAATTAAGAAAAAATCTTGTGCTGTGACAACGTATGCAAAATAATAAAGAACAGGAAATGGAAAGGTAAGAAAACCAAGATTACACACTAAAAATCGAAGGCAAAAAAATCCGTATTATTTGATTTTTCAATTACTCGACGGACCGTAGTTCCAGATTAGGTCAAATAATCGGAAGTATACTGAATTTGGAAACGCCACTTCCATGGTCCATTCGCAGGGAAGCCACCCACAAAAATTACAGCCCTTTAGGACCTGCGATGATAAACTAACTGCAAGACCCTATTTTTTGAGTCTTCCTTCTTAATGAAACAAAAGACTGAGCAAAGAGCGTACGGGAAAGTGGACAAATGAAAGCCGACCCCAATGGGTAAGGCTAAGCTGTACATCTCAGATTACCTATGTTTTCACAGAACTCAAAGAAACTGTTTCTTCATCCAAATGGTTGAAAGTTAAAGAAGAAAGGAAGCACTTATACTCGGATTTTAGTAGACCAAAAGGTTTTGAATAGTTGGTTCTACATTCATGACCCAGTTTTCCCTCCACGGGAGAAGATGTTAGAAACTAGGTTTCCAATTTTTAAATCGTGAATGGGGAAACATCTCAATTCGCAACTCTCAGATTTTTGATCTCCCCCTTTTAGTTGGATTCCTTTAATTTTCTAATTTCTTTAAATTGCGACTTTATCAGTGCAGTGTCTGATTACTATCGGGGAAAACTCAATTGTAAGGAAGTAGGGGGGGGGCAAAAACAAAATAAATTCATTTTAAACAAGAATGACTTTAAGCAGTCCTAAACAAATTTGCATACATTTTATTTATTTCGCTTAAAGGTCATACATATATTATTCTGCGCTGAGCCAGTGACAAGTAAATTTAAAATAGCTAGAAGATGACTGCCGATGCCGTACGGATTATTGGAAATTCAAAACTTGAAAATATTGGGGATTTCGTGTCGTAATTTATCAGGAAGGATAGGGAAGATGAGCTAATGTTATGATCTTTGGCTATTGTAGGTGGACATTCCAGCAGGTTATTGTTACAGGAGTTTGACAGGTATTACATCGAGGTACTGGTGAATTTCTGAGCAGATATTAAAATATAAGAGCTGAATATTCCAACCTCAGCTTACATAGTATATATTAAATTGTTCGGGTTACGTGTGTCACGGTTGGATTGACAGTCTGACGTTCCATCTTTTATCGTCATCAATCATTAAGTTTGTAAAATATTTTAAAACAATTCGTCCGCTGAGGTAGCTAATGTGACTGCCTAGTAGTCCTTCACATACGTCCTGCATCCGTATGTAGTCGTGACGCGCTTACACTACAAAAGGGATACTGTTCTAAAGTGCAAAACAAAAATAGCCGGAAAAAGACGATAAAATAAAAATAAAGGAAAAAATAAATGAAAACGACAAGAATGGAATTAAGATAGTGAAAAGAAAGGTATTTTTCACAAAGATGAGGAAAGGTGACTTTAAATGATTTGCCCTGGGGAACAGGTATTCCATGAGTCCGTGGTACTGCTAAATCTAAGAACAGAACATCGTCATGTTTCAAGGGAGTGAATACGGAAGGATTCGGATTCACCCTCTGTTTTTTGAATTACATACGAGCTTGAGCAATATAAATTGATTCGTTTTCTTGTTCTCCTGAAGAGAAAGAAGACAGCCCCAGGTAAATTGGCATTAGTAGCACTTCTAATAACAGAATAACTCGAAAATAACTTTACACGAGGTATAGGGTACCTGCTCAAACGTTCGAGAAGCAAACTTTTCGATTTCCGCCTGGCCCAAGTTGAACTAGTCGAGTAGCTGGGACATTTTTCATTGAAAATGCGTTACCTCTAATTTGGATTTATGATTGATGTGAATCGATCGCGCGTTTACCTACTAGCGATGAATCAAAGTTCAACTCAGAATTACACCGATGCGATAGCGTGAATGAAGAATGAACGTCTCCTTCGGACAGGTATACTCGTACTTATTAATATAATGGAAACGAGCCAAAATTCGTTAAAATATTACAAAAGACAATCTGCGGAGAACGATCTCAAAACCCGGAAGTACAAATCTTTAATTAAGTTAGAACGGAGGCATTGTGTGAAGTGGCATTTGTTGGTATACTGTACAAGCTGAATCACCCGTCCTTCGGACGGGTTAAAACATATGCATTAGTACATATGAAACGAAATAACGTATAATTCCCATACAGAAAAAAAAACTGGCTTTTGGAAAAACAAAAATAAAGAAAATGAAGCATGAAATTGTTTTTTCCTAAAATGGATAAGCTTTGTAATATTTGGAAATTAAATAGAATTACCCATTCTTCTCTATCTCCAAAATGAGAAATGATCGAAATCCTATACATTTCACGTCCTCAATAGAAGTACTGAGCGGCATTTTGCCCAAACATATGCAATAGTATGAAACGAAATTACATGTAAATTCCCATATGAATATAAATAGGCTTATACTTATAAGCTCTGATTATTTTCTTTAATGAAAGGAAATGAAGCATGAAATTGTTTTTTCATAAATGTGTAAGCTTTGTAATCTTTAAAAATTAAATCGAATTACCCGTTCTTCTCTATCTAAAAAATATTTCAGGCCCTCAATAGGAATACTGAGGGTGCTTTCGTTCATTGTCACGCCCTGCTTCAATAGTAATAAATATTACCTATCATAAAGAACTTATTACTACTTGTGACAGTTACTTTTCAGTTTTAAGCATTTTTGGATTTTTGGTGAGTTTTTTTCCAAAAGTTCTCAAAACCCAAGATTGAGTGCTGCTCCCAATTATAGGTATTTTCTGATTCTCCTACAATTCGCTATAAAATATCCTCGCAAATGACACTGAGGCCTTCTAAGTTGTACGCTAGAAAATTCCAGGTGGAATTTTTTCGATCCGAACAACTTTTGAAAATACCAATTATGGGTCGACCCATGATTGGCAACGACCCACAATTGATACGAAATTTTTTGATATACCCACAATTGGTAAGTAGGTATAATAAATCAAATAAAAAATGATGTAGTTTACTTAAGTATTTCAAATTTATTTTAAAAACACGTTGACTCGCCTTCTTTGACTTCAAGTGTTTTAAAAACACATTCAACTCGAGTAAATTCACAGTACCAATAATGGGTCTGAAAAAGGGTAGTACCAATTGTGGGTCGGGCTAAAATTTAATTTAAAAAAGTAACTGTAAAAACGGGAAATTTGGTCTTATAAGTTAAAGTATCATTTGTACTACACTTTTCATTTGATTACCCGATCATTCACTTTGATTTTTCGCGATTTTTGCAAATTTTCCCCCCATTTTTTGAATTCCTTTATTCTTTCCACACACACACATATGTGGACCGAAATCGAAAACTCAAGCAGAAAAATGTTCCCTAGACTCTCCTCTGTACAACCATATATAATACGCTGAGAAAATATTGAAATTTCACACACATGAAAAATACGGCATGTTTTGATAACAACTTTGAAAAAAAATTTGATCACAACAAACACATTGAACCTGAGAACACCGATGAGGAAAAATCGAGACTTGTCTTTATACATTAGATTAATCTCTTTAATATATGAAAAATGAAGCGAAAAAGTATTTGTAAAATGAAAATTCGATAGTAAAAAAACGACACATGGACCAAGTCTTGAACTCATGAAACCCTAAAACAGGATTTGTAAAGTAAAAGTTCAATAATAAAAAAACGCAACATGGTCTGATACACCACAGTATGTACACTGAGACGCTTTTAGATGAAAGAAATTAAGATTGTCTTTATAATGTAGATATCGCATGGCCACCCTGATCGTTCTACATATCTACAATGTGTCTACTGGTCACACTGATCACTCTAACACGCGTTTACAATGACGGGATAAGCGCGCGGAACACTCACACATAGACACACATGCAAGGCCACTTTGAAGCTTTATTACAACTTTATGAATGGATATTTCAAATCTGTTTCACGCCACAATCCTCTTCGGAAATACATGCTTTCATTTGAGACATTACATGAACAATTTCATGCGGTAACGACGGAGAATAAGGAAGTCAAAATTTCGCAACTTGTCTTTATATATTATAAGAATAAGATAAGATAAGATAAATAAGATATAAGATAAGATGAGATAAGAATAATAATAAGAATAAGATCTATATATTATAAGATAAGATGAGATAAGATAAGATAAGGTAAGAATAAGATAAGATAAGAGAAGAGAAGAAGAGAAGAAGAAGAAGAAGAAGAAGAAGAAGAAGAAGATGAAGATGATGAAGATTTTAGTCGATCGTCGATTACAATAAATATTTTGAGACCATGCAAACCAGTGATATAGTTACAAGTTTTTTTTCTTCTTTACTTCCTCGCTCAAGATACAGCTCTCGAAGCCAGTTGTGTTGCGAAAATTTACAACTTCATCCAAGAGAAGTTTCGCGATTTCCGCGTCGCCATGCCGTAATTTTAATCTTTTAATATCGGTTAACGTGTTGTCGGAGACTGGAAACCGATGATGGGGGAAAATTTTCATCTAAGACGACCAAAGGAAAGGCAAGCCGAGTTCTTTCGAGCTTTGACTAAATTAACTCGATAATACCTTATTTGCGGAAACGAGGGTGCGAAATCCACTCGGACTAATGTAAAATGCAAATTGCAGTTTTATTTTTGAAAAAAAAGAAAAAAAGTCATTTAGCTAAAATATGTATAGCTGCAATAATTGCGGACCAGACCGAGGTCGAAATCTGAAACCTAAAACGAGAGACCTTACACTCGACAATATTTGATCGTAAATGGCGTATACCACCTACTTCAATTCGTACTTATAGTTTTATACCATTGACGATGTTAAATATTTATACGGTAGTACGTATGTAGTATATAAATAGAGATACATTTTTTCATTGCACCATTTTAGGAATTCAGTTCGAACCCATTTTGAGATCATTTTCGTGTGACGTAATAAATGAGCGTAATTTTTTCCGCCTTTCAGTTTAGACCTCGAAATTTGTCGGAGAATGAGACAGTTCTGATCTCATCGAGTTATATTTGGATCGGTAACGATGTGCTGCTCGGAAATTTTCGATATTCGTTAAGCGAGTTTTTTAAGACGATCGTATCGTTTACTCTCCTACGCCTGGATTAAGGAATACCGTCAGGTTGACAGAAACAGCTGGTAAACGATTCGCCGAACGGCGCGTGTCTTGAGTTTTTTCTCCTTTCTTTCTTTTTCTTTGAATAATCCGAAAATAAATGGCCTATATATAGTCGATTTCTCACATTTGTTTTGCATATTCGTTTGTTTATTATTTTCTATTAGCTAGACGGCCTTGCCGATGAAAACGAAAGGATCAATGTACGGTACGTCGTTCTGAAAAAATAAATAAATACTCCGCCGTCTTCGATATTCCATACTCAAGTTGTACTGGGATTTGACGTGCTCGTATTTTTCTACTGCTGTTGGTTTTATCGTTAGTGAACATTGAAATATACAGACACCACGCTTTCAGTATAATTCTCTTTGTGGGAAGTCCGTAACGGATAAAATATAGAAAGGAGATAGAGAGTAAAAAGAATGAAAATTTTCGGTTTACGCGGTCGGTCATGCTTTTTCACCAATTTCAAGCTGAAATATGTGGCGTGGGCCTCACGAAATTCAAATTGATAGATTCAGCCGCGTGAAGATGGGTTTCGAGGAACTGGGCGATCCCACTGACAATCGAAGGCCGACCCACTGATACTGACATGTTAATACGGAACCTGTATCGCGAGATTCTTCGTAGGAGTGTGGCTCCTCTGTTTCGTAACATTAATGCAGATGAATATTTCTTAATCAAATGAGGGAAATGCAAACCGCATTCGAATTTGAGTCTTCTTCACAGATGGCATTATTCCAAACAATATTGTACCTCTTAGAAGCTGTAGCCAAAGCGAGAAACAGATAGCCAATTAACTGAATCGCCAGCCAACGAACCAGACAGAGAAACTGGCGAATATACACACCAGGAGACACTTATTTGCAAATATCGGGAACTTCCATTGGACCCCTCCCCGTTCCAATACAGGTTTCAGTAAAATAGAAAAAAATTCCTGCGAAATTTCAGATCGATCAAACAAGGACAACATGTGTGGTACACCCTCTCCCCTTCTCAGGAGAAACTAGGAAAAATACATAGTGCTTCGTCATTTTCGACCAGAAATTTTTTCTTAGCCTTCCAGAGCGTTAAAAATCTGTTGTAGAATTTGTTCCATCTAGTTATTCTAATCCAACTAAACGGCAAATGGGGAGATGAAAAAATAGAATTTCAGGGAGTAGATTCATAGATTTTTGATATCAATGCTTTTGTTTTTGAGGGTAGCTTGGGTATGACATACTACCCCTCGAAGAGCCACTAAAGAACGTTGAGATTCAATTTCGGCTAGCTTATTCAAATAGTATTCCATTTATAGAGTTTCACGGATTCTGAAATCGATCTTTGAATCCAAGCCAACTGATGCCACCGAACAGGTTATAAACAAGATGATAAATGTAACGAGGTTTCGAGACATTCAGACTGTACATCGAATAATTTTTGAAAAAATTATTTTCATTTAGTTTAGAATCCCCCTCCAGCCCTCCTGGTGGCAGTAGACATATTGAATCCAAAATCACCCTCAGAATCGAGTTTAGTACGTAAGTTTGAAAACCTTCAAAATGAAATACTAATTTAAATTAATGACTAACATTTAGTGGTTCAACACCCTTGATGGCACCCCGAGAGGTCAGATGTCCCTCAAAATCCAAATCTGTGATCTCAAAAGCAAGAAATCCATCTTTATCTCCAATTTTATTATATCAATCTCCCTCCTCCCAAATTAGAAACGATTATTAAGGCTATTAGCCCCGATCACGGAGTCAGACTGTTTCCTACTAGATCAAAATCACAAGGCTTATTAAACAAATATTTAATATCGTCAAAGGTCAGAAAAACAATTTTCTAATTAAAAACACTAAAACTTTATGTATTTTCCCATAAGAAAAGGTAGGGGATGCTGCATCCTGTCTATAATTAGCTATTGTGCTGATGATGGCGTGTCTTCAAGATAAATAAATAAATATTCACCTTATCTGATCGGCTTTAAATTTCACAAGAATACCTGCCATCGATTCAATGTGTACATGTGAAGAGAGGGAGGGGCTGAAGAAATTCGGGAAAAAACTTTACCACCAAGATGGATAAAGACCTTCCTAACGTGTGCACATAAACAAAAATCCGGATAGACAGACAGAAAGAACGTAAAGAGAAATGAAACAAGAACTTTATAACTCCTGCCTCTACTGAAATTTGAAAAAATTCCATGGTTAGAGATGGACAAAGAAACAGTCAGCCAGTCAGATTCCTAGACATACACATGGATATTCAGATGGGCAAGTCGAGATAGAACTTCAGTGAATCTGAACAAGTTTTAATAAAAGTGTTGAAGATACGCAGGTACAGGAGTGGTACGAATAATTTTTGGAAGAGGGGTAGGGACCCAATATTGGCTCCGAGTAAGCAACATAAAAAAATTGCGGAAGTGAAATAGGGCTGAAAAGATGATCAGGCTCTGAAGTCGTGAAACTAAAACAGCCAGTGCACGCAAAAAAATGCTCGCTTTTTTATTGCATTCTATAGAAGAAAAACGCTATTTTGTCTCATGTTCGTTAATTTTTGTCTGAAAAATTACACGTTTTCCATTTTTTTTTTTTTTTTTTTTTTTGAGGGGCACATTATGGTTCATTTTGCTTTATATAGTTTGGATCAAGGAGTCATTGCCTTCTCTCCTCCCCTGTTTCTACACCCCGGCACTGTTAGGGTATACAGGATTCTTCCAAATAGGTATACAACGCCGCATCCTGGATGTGTTGTCCAACCGTAAGGTTAAACGGATAAAAATCAACAACATTCCTTGACCCGTTCGTCCGTACACGAAATATAGAGAATTTTAAATGGCGACTTGGCCCAACCGGTAAGCCGACTAGTCTAGTTTATCGATGAAGAAGACGAAATAGGGGATACATGCCAATTAAAATCTCATTTCGCCCCGCTGTCAAAGAAATAAGCTCAGTGTCATAATGTTCTGGCTCGAAAGTGCTTGCTACTGAGACGAAGAAATTTATTCAACGCTCGAAGTGCGAAGCCGAAATCGAATCTAAAATTATTTTGAAACACTTCGTTCTGATTAATACCGACGAGGAGAAAATTTGATCCTTTCTTTGTTCGCACCCAAGGAAATTAAAGCCGGGGTTCTCTTCGATTCGACGTAGTGTACTTACTCTCAAAATAAAGCACGGTTGAACTGAATTGTAAGACGGCCTCACAATAGAGGTTTCGTCGTTTTCGAAACCTTTCGACTCGCTGGAAATTCAAATAAAAGCGGCGGGCTCATTGATAGACTAGCCAATAAGCTATATCGAACAGGACCTAAAATATCATTAGAAAGTATTCGGAAAATTGAAAACATTGCGCGCGGTCGATTGAAAGGAACAGAACCAATATAAATGCAACCTTCGCTCTCGGGTCTGCTAAAATTTAGACCAACGAGGTCGTATCTCTTCATACTATTTGAAAACTGTTTTCAAAAGATACTGAAACTATTATTTGAAATTTCACAGGAAATGTTCTGGCGTGCATCCAATTTTAACCCATTTTTTAAACAAATTTTTTCTGCTCACTGTACTCGCGAGTGTATTGTCTTCTGCTTTTTAATTTTTAGGCTTCCTCAGAAAAATGTCACGGTATGCACCTAGAAATACTCTTGGTGATACAAAAGGTTATTTCAAAACGAAGCTTGTTACGAAGACTTTCATTCGTCTAAAAATTAACTGGTGGTAAAGGAGGAAAGTGTCCGACTGTTTTACCTGCACGTGGCCCCACGGCTAATTAACATGCACCCTCACAACTCGCAAACTTGCTGCAGTACACCGTCTCTCCACCCCGTTTTCTGTTCAAAAACCGATTCCGAAACATTTCTAATTTTTCTTTCATTGCTTCCGGGTAGTGCATAACCAGTCTTCTTCTTTCATCCTCTCTCCCTCTCTCCGCGCGCAAGCTCGATCCATATTAACTTTCTCTTCTCGTTTTTTTCTTCTTTTTATTTTACCATTTTTTGGTTTCTCCTAATGCAGTTTTGATTCAAGCCAACCCTATCACCATACTTTTCTCCTCGATTTCCCAAATGTCCTCGCCTTCATAAACTAAAAATCCATCCTTGTTCCAGAAACTTCTTTTCTGCGACGCGTTCGTACTTTTGGCTTGTTGCTACATCTATCTCTCGCTTGGCCTAGTTTACTTTGCCCACTTTTTAGACTAAACCTACCGCCCACTACTTTCTTGCCTACTGGCCTATCACAGCTCACGTACCGGCTTGGAGGCCTGCGGGTTGTGAACGAATACAAACAGCTTACAAGCTCATTTTCGTACCGAATCGGATGCCGTCTAGTGATAAGAGCAGCTCCAACTAGCCTCCACCTACCAATATCCTTGTTCACTTGCGATTACAGTTCACGTATCGGTCTGATTACCTACAGGTTGTCAATCGGAATACAAGGAGTCTATAAGTTCGTCAGCGCATCGGACTGAGTGCCGTCTGGTTGCAAAAACGCACTTTCCACCTGCCCGCTTACCGCTCTTAAACCCAACAAGTTGGTGCATGTAAAGTAGACCGCACGGCCATTGATTATGGCCGTAACTCGAACCGCTAAATTCCTATCGGATCTATTAGTCTTCGCCGAAATGGTCTATCGTTGTGTCGGCCAAGGCCTCAGTTCGCATCTCTTGAACGCTTTTCTTTTTTTCACCGATCAAATCTATATATACGTTATTTCTTATTTTTTGGCGCTGTTGTTAGCGTGTGGCAACCCTGCCTATTTTATTCAAAATCGAGTTTACGTTTTGTCTGCGGCGTCTAAGTATTTTAAATACAATTTTCAGGTCATCCGCGTTACTTGTGAGAAATTCTGCCTAGCAATCATCTATGTTTCGTTGCCTACAAACTATTTCACATTGCGACGAGACCTGTGTGTCGGCGACTTCCAATACTTTCCGGAACTGTCGGGTACTATTGCCCAACATCCGACCGACCTGCCCTGCGGGACTGTCAGGCTAGATAGATGGAGATCACGACCAGCTTGAATATTGAAAATATACCTGCTACGCAACAACTTGGCGTATCGAATTTCTCGAATCTAAACCAAAACTTACAGAATTATTTGGAAACACCCATCTCATAACATGAAGTTATATGCCTGAAACATCACCTCGTAACAACGGCGGGTGTCATTTATCAAAATCGACAACTGATCTTATTCATAATTTGAATTTTAATAGCGGCCAATAACAGAGTGTAATAAAAAAATGTAAATTCTCAATTTATCCGAACACAAGAATATTTGTATTTTACCGACTGTATAACATTATTACTGCGCAGTCTCAGTCTTTATTTTTCTGTCTGGTCTGTTCATTTTCTAGCATGGGTATTTACTTACTTAATCGTAACTAGGGACACTACATGAGTTGATTAAATGCGATTCGATTTCATAATTACTGCGAGGTACTTAACGCGTGAAAAACCGGAGAACTATCGTGTGTGCTCGTTTTGATAATACCTACGTGTCACTTATGCATCTAACCGTGAGTCAATATGTGCTTGATGGAGTACTTACTCGTAACCTGCTGTTAAAAAGACGAAAAATCGTCAGACAGACATTCGTCTAGTTTTCCTTCTTTTTTTTTTCTTCCATGTAATGCTGACCGCGTGCGCATCTGCGCATCGCTTACAGTGTGAGAACCGTTTCTCGAAATGTCAACATAAACTGCCGTTGAAGAACACCTTTCCCATCTACAAATGACACGATAACTTTAAAACATGATGCATATTGTAGCGCAGGTCAATTTGCCGAATAACAGTGCCGCATTCACGGCACTTTGATCAGCTTTGCCGTCCCATATGAAGCTCGCTTTGGGCGACTCGGCGTTGCGCGATTCGAAATACATAATTATTTTTTCCGCATGTTTGGGCATTTCAAAATTGTAAACGCCATCGTGTTGACGAAAGTGACAAACCAAAAAGGTAAACGAAAGTCAATGAAATCTATTGGTAGACGAAGATCAGCGTATCGTTGTAAATTACCAATTATGTAGATTGAAAATTTCATTTTTTGAACAGGTGTTTTCGTAACAGTGATGCTCGCGCACATGACTGCAATATGTTGCCACACACCGGCAAAGATTTATTTTACCCTATACTTATGGGAAGCACCGAAGATCCGAAGGAAAGTACGAAACTCTCCTAAGTTCATAGACGTACCAAACTCTTCCCACAAGCAGCACTCTCGTGTCGCATTCCCCTCTTTTAGTACAGTCATATACGAACTACCTCCAATCCTACACAGCTTTAGCGTTCTTATACTTTGTTTAAATCGTTCTGTAAGAAGACGAACTTTTCCACTAGTTGAAGAATGGTAATGAGCAAAACTGTAATCTGTAATCGAGTTAAGAGCGTAGAAAGCTACAGTCCAGAAACGAAGAGTCAACATTTTACAAACCCTCTATAATGTCATCCCTGACATAAAAAAGGAATATAGGAAACGGAACAGAAAATGCTAAGGTTATTTATTTAATTATTGGCCTCCCTCTTCTGAAAAGAACCACAGTTGAAATAGCTGACTGATTTTCTCCTTCTTTGTCTGGCCAGCGGTCTGCTTTTTACGTGTGTGGATTTTGAGATATTAAATCCGCCTCCGCGACATTTCATATTACAGATATATAAACGCATCTCCGACATCTTTCCCATCCACGGGGGGAAGGGAGATAGGTAAGGACCAGTATCCAGCAATTGTTGAGAGAATGACTTAAAATAAAATATAAGGCCGATTTACGCAAAATAACAATCTCCAGGGAAAACAATATCAACCTTCCACTAGTCGTACGTAGTCAAAAATGACCCGATTTCGAGATATCGCGAGTAAGCACAACTTTTTTGAAAGAAGTACAGCTTCTCATCATAAAACTACAAGAACTGAATTAAGATAATTTTTTATCGCAAATGATTTTTCATTGTTTTTAGGATTTAGAATTTTTATTTTATTTATATTTAACAGCATGGTGGACTTTTTAAACTATCTATACAATATACGTATGGTATTATATGAGCCGCCGTGACGTCTGGTACGTCGGCCCCGTCGCTTCTCTCGTCCGCCGCCCATTTTTGGGCATATGCCTCCCCCCGCATGCTCTCCATAGTTCCCTATTCTCTGTTTTTCTCTTTTAATTTGACCCCATTTCCTTCTTAATTTCATCCATCCACCTGGTTACTAGTCATCCTCTTGAACGTGTTTTCTGTCTAACAGAGTATACAAGGTGTCTACAAGAATAGAAAAATATAAATTCCTGACCTTTTCCAAACTTTTTTTACTCTTCTTTAAACCTTTACAGTACAGACAGTATATATACATACGTTGTTGCTAACTAACTGAGACTAAAATTCGTACGGCCCACCAATGCTACCTATCGGCGTTTCAACGCAGTAGGGGGATAATTTGGATCATTAGCTATCAATTGAGATCATGCCGAGCTCATTTGATTAAAAACTTGCTGTTCTAGACCAATTTGAAAAAAAAACAAAAACATATGCGTTGACCCCTACAGGTTTTTAAAGATTTTTTTAAAGAAGGAAAAAAAGCATACGATTACAAAATTTTTTATTAATCATCACCTTCATTAAGTACACGAATATCTTTTTCAAAATAAGCGCCATTCATGGCTGTACACGCGTCCATTCGTTCTTGCCATTTATCGAACGTTTTCGCATATTCCGCCGCCGGTAAGGAGGAGAAAAACATCTGCGCCGCAGTGATGCGACTTCTTGATTCGTGTTGAATTTACGACCCCGTAAGGCTGCCTTTAGTTGAGGAAATAACCAAAAGTCGCAGGGGGCGAGGTCAGGACTATACGGGGGTGAGGGGTAAATTGTGATTTTTTTAGAAGTCATCACCGCGGCGCAGATGTTTTTCTCCTCCTTACCGGTAGCAGAATACGCGAAAACGTTCGATAAATGGCAAAAACAAATGGGCGCCTGTATAGCCATGAATGGCGCTTATTTTGAAGAAGACATTCGTGTACTTAATAAAGATGATGATTAATAAAAAATTATGTAATCGTATGCTTTTTTTCCTTCTTTAAAAAAATCTTTAAAAAACCTGTAGGGGTGAACGCATATGGTTTGTTTCAAATTGGTCTGACACAGCGAATTTTCAATCAAATGAGCTCAGCGTGGTCTCAATTGATAGCTAATGAACTAAATTATTCCCCTACTGTGTTGAAACGCCGATAGGTAGCGTTGGAGGGCCGTACGAATTTTAGTCTCATGCAGTTACTTAGCGACACTATGTATTTATGTTTGTACTACTAGACGATGTGGTTAATTCACTCTGTTATACACATGACACATTATTCAATGCACAGTTTTTACTTGTAGAATACGACTCTAGGGAGTGCTGAAGTAAAATTAAACGAAAAGAATTTTCCGTGAGTTCATTCTTTGTTTTTTTCCAAGCTTCTTAAAAATATTGTTGAATTTCCTGACTATTTACAAACTTCTTGACCTACTTTTCAAATTCCTGACTTTTTCCAAACTTTCCAAATTTTCCAAACCTGTAGACACCTTGGTATAGTCGAAAATTTTTCTGCCCCACCAACCTGTCTGTCTCATTACACGTCCCGCGTACTTAAATTTCAATTTTTTTATTATACATGTATCCTACGTCCTTCATTTGGGTTCTTTCTTTGATGTCTCTGTTTCTGATTCTCACCGCATTTCTTACCCCTAACAGACTTCGCTCCATTGCTCTTTGCGTTGTGCGTAGCTTCTCCACGTTTGCTTTGATCGTAGCCCACGTCTGTGCTCCATATGTTAGCATCGGCATTGTACATTTTCCCCGTCCTTTGTTTTTGTCTTCGCTGGCATTTTACTTTTATACCCTTCTTTCAGGGCCCAGTAGCTCTTCCATCCGTTCATTATTCGTCTGCCTATTCCTTTCTTTGTTCTGTCTCTTAGTGAGATCATTTGGCCTACATATGTGACTTTCTTTTCCCGTTTTATTTCTTCACCTCGTATTTCTATTTTTCTTTCTTCTCGTATTTTTATTTTTCCTTCTTTTTCGTTCGACAGTATTCCCGTTTTTGCTCTATTTATTTCCAGTCCTACTTCCCTACTTCTTTCCTCTAGTTCTATCGCCATTTCTTCCAGTTCTTTTGTACTTTTTGCAATTAGGACAATATGGTCAGCAAACCGCAAATTACTCAAATATTCTCCGTCTATCTTTACTCCTTTTTCTTCCCAGTTCAGGTTTCGGACAACTTCCTCTAATATACAATTAAACAGGTTCGGTGACAGTGGGTCACCTTGTCTCACCCCCTTTTCTATTTCAAATATGCTATATACCTTCTCGATCCAGTTTATTTACATATGCTTTCGATTTATTTCACATTTTTTGAATTACTCTTACGAATTTTGACGGGATCCCTTGTTTTTCTAGTGCTCTCCATAAATATTCGTGCGTTACAGTGTCGAAAGCTTTGTTATAGTAATTCTTTCCCGCAAATGATTTTTTATTGTTTTTAGGATTTAGAATATAGAAGGTTATTTATAGGGCAATGTGAAAAAGTCCTCCAATAAACCGAAAAGGGCCGTAGCGAATCCCAGGGCAACATTGTGACAAATGGAGGAGGAACCAGCCTACTAGAATGTAAGAAATCAGGAACGCTCATGACAGAACCGGCGTCGCAGATGTCCTTTGATATTCATTTTCCTACACAGAACATTAGATGAAACTGATGGTGGAGTGCTAGCCCATCTGCAAGTCAAAACTCGGTACATCCTACGAGTGCTCGGGATAAACTTTCCGCATTTCTTTATTCATTTAGATATCATTAAGATTTTACAGTTCGTAGAATTCGAAGAATATTCAACTTTGGATATAAAACTCGATAAAAGCATAGTGCCCGTTCGTATTGAGGGCAATCAGATTTAGGTAGGAAAAAAAGAAAGAAAAACTCGAAGATATTTTCGAGTTTTACTAAAACGTACACCCTCTTTCGGTGTAGCCAATATTCTAACACGAATCTAAATTTTGTATTTGTTCCTTCCTTTCTTCAATGCCGTGGTTATCACTGAGTTCATTTATCTCGCGCGTATTTTGCGACTTCGTTCATTTTCAGGTAAATTTCCGGTCTCGCGAACGTACCAAATCGCGCATCTGTTGAAGGGAGGCTGCGGTCAAATATTTTCCGTACATGTGGTATAAGAACGAGAGCACTAGAGCACTACATACGAGCGTATCGTCGTGTTTTACGTTTCAGTTTTCGGCGTCTTCATTTTTCGTCACTCTGCTGCCTTCTGCGCCAAATGGAAGCGAATTTTTTATCCAAATTATCTCGTTAAGGCGGCCGTCGCTGCAATTTCGCCGCTAGCGAGGACGTAAATTCTCCCCTAACTAGCGTGCACCCGTCATTCGTCAGTGCCGGAATTGAATTTATGTCTATTTCATTTAATCGTGTCGACGATAAAAGCGGCGCATAGGCATTCATGCCGACATTGAATCCCTTCAGCGACAGACGATTATTTATACACCTAGTTGCGCTCTCGCGAATTCAAAATTTGAATCGAAGACGAATAAACGCTCGACTAAAAAATAAAAAAAAGACAGTTTTCGAAAGAATTAAAAAGTTTACACGATCGTTCATTGCGCTCGAAGATGATTCGACGAACTTCTTTCGCATTTATCGGGGGTAGAATGATCGTTAACTTCAAATTTTTCATTTCGGATGAGCCATACTCGAGAAGATTCTAGTCTCAGAGACGCAGTGGCTCTGCGGGTGAAAGGCGGCACCCCCCGCCTTCGAACCGCGCCTTTATTCGGCATTCTTGGCCGATTAAATAGTCATTCGGTGAAATTGCGCAAATGGGAAGCTTTCGCTTTTCGCGCTTCTACGGTTTTTCGGACAAAATTGGGTGTTGCGTCTCATATCCTCCCACTCTCTCTCAATTACATAGGTCTCGCTCGCTCGCCTCCCAAAAGACTTCTTCTCCCTCTTTTTCACTGACTTTAGACTGCCCAAAATCACTTCCTCAGACCTGGCACAGTGCGAGTGTAACGTTCGTGTTCTGACGTTTGTTCAAAATTCCTACAAACACAAAATGCAATACGGCGGACCGATACTAAATAATAAATAAATACAGCCTCGAAACAGATGTTTCGGTCCACCCACTGGGACATAGGCCTCCTTGATCAAATTATTTTGATACAAGGGTTATAGACTAATTCCCCTTGGTGACAAAGCCATTACTGGGGAATTGATATGAAAGAGTTTTCCTTCTCTATAAGGGGAACGCAACCTGCATGGCACACCAGACTAGTAAGCTGTTAGTCTAAGTTTATAGGTGTGGCTAACCCAATTGTAGTATTTTTGAATACCGGTGGAACAATTAAATTGAACTCCATCCCTTGCTACAACTCGTGTGGCTTGGTCGGATGTTAATGTTTTTCATATATTCTCGCATTTTATTATTTTCTTATCATATTTTAATCTTAAGAATTCGCCGTTCGTACTGGGATTCGAACCCGCGTTCTGTGGTTTAGGAGGCAGCGTTCGAATCCACTCGATCATCAAGCCACTGGACCGGTACTAAATTTCGTAATAAAACAGCGTTTGATCCTAAAGGTAATAAAAAGGGATCGAGAAACTAAAGGAATCTGAATCTGACGGGTTGACTCGGCCTTCCTCATGCTCTGTTACAAGTGCACGATGATACACCGGTTAGTCGTATAATTTGGGGTAACAATTGGGTAGTCCGTATGAAAATTTGCATGGTCTACACACCGTTGTTGGTCGAATGTAGTCTCAGTTTCCAGTCATACTTAGTTATGATCGTCTCAACCAACTTGGCATCGCGACCATCGCACAGACTCGAATACTATATGTACGTTGTATCCGTCTTAGTCTACATACCGTTCGACGATTTATAGACGTAATTCTTATTTACGACCATCCCGATAAGTTTTACACACATCTATATAGGAAATGTCGGCCCGTGGATTCAAAAGTTTTCTAATACACTCCTCGTTCGTCTACGATCTTTCGGCGCGCATTCTCGCTGCAAGAATTCGCAAAAGTTGTAGCCGCGTTTCCGGAAAGGGAAATCTGACAGGCTTCAGAAACGTGAGCGTGCGTCGATGTCTGCCGCGACTCGACTTCCTGCTTTTGTCGTCTGTCGCCACGAGTTTCACGCTCTTTAAAGACGAAACCAGCCCCTGCCTGTTCGCGGGTCGCTGTCTATAACGATGGCCAGCATCCTGGCAGGGCAGGGCAGGGTACGGCGCGGCACGACTCTGACCTAAACGACTCGATACACGACATGCGGCCACATGCATCCCGATTCAGGCACCGGGAGCCGAAGGCGTGAGTCGCCGAAATCGCCGACACGCCATTTCAGTTTCGCACGTTCGTAGGACGACGCGAAGAGTTAATTAGCCTCTCTATCGCGCCTTCCTCGTAGCATTTGGCGGCGGCTTCGAAATGCGAATGTTCGTCGCGAGTGTGTATATCTACTCGTAGAATAAAATGTATGTACGCTGATTCGTTCTTCCTGTTCCACGTATCCGCCCTTTTTCGCACGCGTCGCGTTTAATTAATGTTTAATTTTAGCGCATTTCGCGAATTCTATCGTTCGGATTACGTTTCACCGTCATACTTGACAAATGAGTTTGGCAACACTTCAAATGACATTAATTTACGCGGTCCGGACGAGGAGGGCAAAAAACAAATGCACACATAGGTGACCGACCGCCGCTTCAGTTTAATTAATGAAGTTTATAAATTTATTAATAAACCGACCACAGCAAAGCCGATAGTGTAGCGTATATTCCGCTGCTGTATCTGCTGCCGTCGTCGTCATCGCCGCCACCTCGATGGTACATGCGAAGACAGCCTTACAAATTATTTCGAGTTTTGTCTCGTGTCTTCTTGATCTCTTGGTTCGTGGTCTGCACGTACGGTACACATGCTATTTAGACACGTCATCGCAGATAACGAGAGCAAAATAATAACGATAAATCGTCCGCGCTGTCGTTCAACCTAATTATTCTTTTCTCGAGGTCGCGTGCTTTCTTTTTCACCGCTTTATCGTCTTCCGCGCTGATAACGAACATCCGACTTGCGCCTTCGCATCATCCAATCGACGGACAGTTGAGCATCCTTACAATAAGTATTTACGATACCAGCTTCCGTTGGAGGTACGCGCCAGCTCAGTCTTGTAAAACTACGTATGTACACAACTAGGTTATGAATGATCAGCCTCGATGTTAGGATTCTTATTCAGACCAGAGTCGTACAGCTTAATAAGTTAATATTACGGGGAGGGGGTGTGTGTTAGATTCCCTAATAAAATAATGTCGACTTGCGCGTAAAAATTTGACAAATTGGAAATAATTGCTTAAGCGAGCGTTACTTTCAAAAAGATCAAATTCAGACAATAAAATAAAGATTTAGACTAAAAGCTCTGCGAACGGAGCGAAAATAAAATTTCTATGTTTAACCGGTCAAAGAACTCGAAGAAATAGGCTGACAAATAGCCCCCGCCGAATGAACGTTATCAGCTTTTTTAAATATTAAAAAGCGGAATCTACGGCTCTGACCAAAGTTTGGCAAGAAGGGTTAAAACAATAGTGAGAAATGTTACGACGCTTTCCTTCGAATGACTATCCGTGATCGAATGTTGGTGAAAATGTACCAAATCGGCTGAGGTTTTATGCTGCATATACATCGGATTTTGCCGGCACTGTCAATGCACTTCCATTTACCTATGTTCCGCAGCCAAGATGACGCTTTTCTGCTAATTCACCGTTTCCCTTCCATATGGTATTTCCCATTATTAGTCGCAATAATCGATTACTCATTTATCGTCGCGAAGTATAAACTGTATTCCCGAATATGCTAGGGTGCGTTTTCTCATAGTTGAAGATGTTTCTCGGTATTTCTTCATTTTTTACAAGGCCGCGCTATTAGGTATTTTCGCGGCCCACGGAATACGCGTTGCATTTTCTTTGATATAACCAGAATTCCAAAGTTTCCAGCCGGTTCATTATATGTCTTGCTTTCATATCTGTGTTTCGAATCCACGAAATAATGCGTAGGTACAACACGTACTTATTATCACTTCAGTATTTCTTTGTGCTCTAGTCGCGATCCCAAAGCTCCGATTAGCTAAATCCTTTTTCCGAGCAGTTTCGGTTCTATCTTTTATTTCTTTTTGTCCGGGTCCTATTTTTCACACAGGTACGCGTTTGTTTAAGATTTCGGCTAATTCGCATTACCTTTCCTTCTTGTTCGCATCGATTTTTCATCTTAATTCTCGATTTTCAGCTGGTACTCGTTCTAACCAAAGACGTTTATACTACGACACTAGATACCTAACTTCAGCCTACTAGTAGTATAAACCCTTCTTACCCACCCCGCGTTTCAGTATCCCATCTGCTAGCGTCACCGGTATAGAAAATCGGCTGCAATGCATTTTAAATGGGAAATTGGTCATTTTTAAATCGCGCTTATTACATCTTGCCTGAGTAAAAAACGATCTAAAAATTTGACAGACCATGCATTCATACCTTGGGAGCAGGAAAATATTTTTAAAAAAACAATATGCTACACTTCAATTTCTTCTTTTTTTTTTTAAATTTGAACAACGGCACCTCCACGCGAAATTCACCATGTATTTTAAATGGGAAAAATGACTATACCAGTGACTGGCGAACGCTTATGCAACATTCGTACAAAGTCTGGATACGCTTTATTTTACTGCGGCAGGATAGGAAGTTAGGTATCTAGTGTAGTAGTATAAACATCTTTGGTTCTAACGATATTCTTCTTCTTCTCGTGTCATACGCACCGAATATTAGCAGTTCTCTAAGCTCTCTTTCGTCGGCTGCCCTGATCAAGTTTTCCACTGGTGTCAGACCAGTCCACTGACGGATGTTCTCAGTCACGATATCTTTTTCCTTCCAGGTCCTCTGTGTCTTTCGATCTTCCCTTGAATGATTAGTTGAATAAATTAGTACTTTCTTCCTCACGTAGTACATGGTTAAAATATCCAATTTTCCGCTTTTTTATCATTTCCATGATCAATCTCTCGGTGTTCGCCACCTGCAATATACAAGTCTTTCTCCTTATCCGCAAGTATGTACCTATCACCGTGTTCATCCATTTCCGCTCACTTTGACGCCTGTTTCTTCATTTTTAGGCGCATTCTAAAAAATTTGTTCGGTGTATGTATTAACAGCAGTGGTGATTGAACAAAACCAAGTTGGATTACTCGCTAAACGTTTAATTTTCGCTATTTGTCCCCAAATTGAATACCTAGTAGCTATTTGATTGTCGTGTAATTTCACAAAGATTCGTACCTACATTTTTATTATCTAGGTTTATATCCCACAATGTTTCCAGGAGTACCTACTCACGACGAACTGTATCCAACGCGTTTTCGTAATCTACAAAACACAGGTGTATATTCCTCTGGTGTTCCAGTGTTCTCAGCGATTTTGCCCTATATAGCAAGCACGCGCAAAGAATAAATCATCTCGTGTTCTTAGTCTTTTTTTGAAAACGAACTATGATTTTCCTGCCTCGACTTCGCATTTCTTATAGATTTTGTTATGCACTATTTTTCAGAATATCTTCAGCATATTATGGCTCAGCGAGCTTCTTAGACTGAATTCGTCACATTTTCGAGGAGCTTTGTTTTTTTCCTATGTAGATACGAATGGCACGACAATTCTGTAATGAAATCTATGTTTTTATCTGCAATTAGCTGCATCAACCTGACGTATATTTATCCGGTCTGCATACTTTTCCATTTATTGCGCTTTCCATCGCGTACTCCTCTTCTACATAAACTTTAGACACGCATTAGATATCAGTGGACAGACACGTAGGTATAGCATTTTAGAATATTTTCAGGCAATTACGTAGCGACTTCATCCCATGGTCATTTCGCCTCCACGCCCACGCTGAGAGCTTTGCTCATACCGATTTTCCGCACAGCACGTTCGAGTTGTTATCTAAACCACCCAACTCTTCATTCAATCTGACCATCTTATAGTCTATCTACGGGTCTACTGCCCAATACTCTTTATCAAAATTAGAATTTTTTGTTCAAGAATGAAGTAACATTTTGAAAATATACGTTACAAGATAAACAATTACTAAGCGAATGAAATTATAGTACTTATAGCTAGGGTGATTCTTATTTTAACAAAGATGGGAATTCTTTTTTCCATTTGCGCTGTACAAGAAACAGTCCCAATTAAAATATTTTTGAATTTCATTACATTTTATGGATTCTAGTCAAGAGATTAAGTTTCGCATGTGACTGTCGAAAGACCGACTTCGACTATTATTATTGGTTTTCAGCCTCCTTTGGAGACACCCTAAGGGAGTGGGTTTAAAAATTAATTCCAGAATTGAATTCGGTGATCTCAAAAATCAACAAATCAAGACTCAAGTTGAACTGTTTTTTACCGCCCTTCCCCCGTATTTGAAATACACAACGAAGAGTCCAGAGACGTTGTATGTTCTGTAACGACAAGTAAGGCCTTTCAATTTTTATTTTATTTTTTGCTAAATAGGTATTTTTAGATTTTATTTTCTTTTCTGTTTTCAATTATCACCAATGCAAGCTGAAACCCTTATATAAATTGCGGTAACGTCTATAAAGTGTAATAAAATGCGGAGGCATGTCAACGAACACTCTTTTGTTCCATGGCGAAAACCAAATGAGTGGTGATTCGGTAGTTCGAAAAGGATTCTCACTTTATGAAAATAAGAACTATCTCAACAGGTACTCAAATTTCTATACTAATCGACATAGCGAGGACTGAATAAACTCAAATCTGAGTTTATGCCATTTGCAAAATTTATTCACGCCAAATTTTATGAAAAACTTAGTATACACGCGATTTGATACATTGGACAAGAAATATCGAAATTTGGCGAAAAAAATCGATTTTGGGCTGTTACGTTTGAAGAACGAAGTATCACTCAGATTGGTGGAGGTTTTCACAAAATTGATCAGTGTAACAACTTGATTACCTAGATCAATCTTCACGCCTACGCCTTTTCCTCACCTTCCTATAAATCTTTAACAGACCTGTTTCTTTCTTAAGCTAAAAATTACGAAACAGAGAATTTGCAAGGTTTTTGACTTTAATTTATACTAGGGGGCTTTGCCCCCTGGCCGCTTTGCGGCCCCCCCACCGTCACTCGCTTTGCTCGTGCCGGCCTTACTCGGCGCTTCGCGCCTTGTCCAACCGCCACAGTCCTCAGTGTTTGGTCTGAAACTTTTGTTCCTCAGTTGAGGGTTGCTTTGTGCTTCTTTTACTCCCCTCTATCAGCGGTCCTCAATCTTCCACATGAACCCCCTTCCATCTTTTCTTCATCACGAGCCTCCTCCTCCACCACGACGACCCCCCTCCTCTACCACGACCCCCTCGTTCACCATGGTTGCTCTCCGCCTCCACGGTCACACCACAACAGTCGCAGCCCTCATCAGACACAAACTCCACCCCCACAATGTCCATAGTCCTCCTCCTAGTCTCCCCCGATCACCCACTTCCACCCCGAGTGCCCTCGATTAGGACCAAGACCTTCGACCACCCCACACCACTATGGCCTTCATTTCTGTTCACATACCACACCCCCACCAAGACCTCCTCACCCATCACTACGACCTCCATAATGGCGGCCTTAGTTCCTCTCTACAGCCTTCCCCTTCTGCGGCTCCATCACCCTACGGCCTCCTCGCTCAACCAGCACGAAGATCCCCTGGTCCTCCAACCAGGAACTTTCACCACCATGACCACCACTTTCCCACAAGAACCCTTCCCTTCAAAACTACCTGCTCGGGACCAGAAACTTCCGCACAATTTCCTTCATTTGCCTTCCCGGCCGCCTCTCTCACCAAGGACTTCCTCCTCCACCAGGACCTCTTATTCACCATTACGCCCCACACCACCCAGGGCTTTTATCCCCTCCTGAAGTCACGCCACTCATGGATCTCCTTCCCATTCTGGAGCTCCCTCCACCATGAACCAACTCCTAGGGGTAGGCTACCCATATAGAAATAAGTAATTAGTGGCTCAGGGTAGGCGGTCCGCAGTTTCTACTCCCTCCCAATGGCAGCCTTAGTCCCTCTCCACAGCAATCCCTTCCGCGACTCTATCACCCTTCGGCCTCCTCGCTGAACCACCTCGAAGATCCCCTAGTCCTTCAACCAGGAGCTTCCACCACCATGATCACCCCTCCCGCTCAAGAACCCTTCCCCTCAAGACCCCTTCTCCGGGACCAGAACCTTCCAGACCATGGCCTTAATTCGCCTTCCCGGCCGCCTCTCTCACAAAGAACTTCCTCCTCCACCAGGACCCCTTTCCTCACTATTACCTCCTCCCCACTCGGGGCCTTTACGTCCCTCTACAGTCCCCACCACCATCGTGGTTTTCTTCCCATTTAGGAGCTCCCTCCTCTACCATGAGTACCTCTTACACCCCGGGCCTTTATCTACCTACCAAAATTTTACTGCCCCTTTAGGATCCTCACCCACCACTACCTCCTCCTTTGTCAATGACCACCCTCTCCTATCAAGGATTTCCTCCGCCACAAGGACCTCTCACCCACCACTACCCCCTGGGCTTCATCTCCCATCAGAGCCCCTGTCCTCACTATGGCCCACCAATTCCCTTGAAGATCCCTGACCATCCACCCAGGAGCTCTCACAACCATGACTACCCCTCCCCCGAGCGCCCTTCCCCCTCAAGACCCCATCCTGCCACCAGCCACTCCCGCACCACGGCCATTCCTCTCCAAGGTCCCCTCTCTCACCAAGGACTTTCTCCTCCACCAGGTCCTCTTACTCCCGCCCCACCCAGGGCCTTCATCTTCGTCCACAGCCCACGCCCCCACAGGGGCCCTCCTCCCACTTCAGGAACTCCCTTCACAACCATTAACCCCCTCCTGAGGGTAGGCTACCCTTGGAAAATTGAGTAATTAAGGGGCCGGGTAGGCAATCTGCAGCGACTTGTGATCTTGAAGATTATGGGTAATTATGTCATTTTATGTCTTTTTATGTCGGTTATGTGTTAAAACTTGGAAATCTTTTATATTAGAACAGATTATGTCCTTGAAAGTAGCTCATCTGCCCCTGCAATTTTTCGGATTTTTAGATAGGCAACCCGCAGTGCGTTTTTTTCCCCCGGAGGCGGTGGCGGCGGATTTTACTTTTTTAGTATATAGAGAGATAAATTAAGCCACATGTAATTATTGGAGATCGCCCTTACTCTCCTTGTAACAATGAATTGCATATTCAAATGCAACTTTTCAATCACTTTCGCTTCTCACGAGGTTTCACATTTAATGTGTGCGAAGTTTGAGTATATTTTACATAATTTTAAGCCTAGCATCTGTGCGAGGCTTAATATCCATTTTCTTTAGCGAGGGTTCACATTAGCTATCCGTAATGCCGCCTTTGCTGGTATGTAAAATATCATAAGCGGAATCGTCGGCAAATTTGATCACAAGTTTTCATGTAGACTGGTAAAAATTAGCGCATCCGTATTAAATATGGCGTAACGGCAACTGTGGCTGCAGCTCTTGCATTGGTTAAGTGGTTGAATTCTCTGAAAGTTCTTTCTCTATTTTGGTTCAATTTTAATTAAGCGGTTCGAACGCGTGGACTCGGCAACAGCTGGATACTTTCAGTTGTACGTTTTGTCGCACCAAGAAGTAAACACGTTCGATTTGGAGGCTAGTTCACGTACTGGTATCTCACGATGAGCTTGGTATACATAGTAGTACACGTTTCTATTCTAGAATAACAATAATTCATTGTCGACAAACGACGTGCGGTGTCGGAAAAAGTATTCTCGCGGTGAGATTTCAAAAGGCGGATAATCGAATGGCAGAATCCGATTGTAATCCGCTATATCGATTGTTGGCGCATGTCGGTTCGTTTGTACCGATAATATTAGTAAATGTATTAAGCGTGCCAAGATAGACCAACCATGAATACAATAGGAACGCAACCGATGATGAGATGAGCCAAGGTAGGATGCGGCAAAATATCTAGTCGTTTACGTCGCATGCGCGATACCTACGTTAGTGACTACGAATAAATTACTACAACTGCCGATATTAGATTTGGTTTTGTGGCTTCCCCAAGACAGCAAGACAGACAATTAGACACAGTATACCACCCAACTGTACAATCGTATTCAAGTATGAAGAATTTATTCGCGAAAACAGGAAAATTTTAATTTTCGTAGAAAGTAGGTTACAAGGCATTAAGGGCCGGAAACAGCGACATACGAGAAGCAATTAGTAATTCTTTATCTGGCAATAATTATGAATAATCAGTCTTCCTAACGCCCTATAACTGAGCTAGAGGTCTACGCTTGCGCTATCTACTTTTGCAATACGTGTACAGAGATGAGAACAACAGGTCAACTTTTTTCGCGCTGTTAAATTTATTAATTACTAATCATTAGCCAAGTTAATGCACGTTAATCGTGTTCTCATCTATTCGTCGGTACACTCGATTGTTTCTGACTTACGAAACGACATTCTTTGCTTCGACAGAGACAACTAAGTGACCTGCAGCATCGCAACTCGTATCTCGCAATTACATCCTCCTGCAGTGTGAGAAGAAAACACTAAGTATAACAGCAGTTTGGCTTTAGTATCTTCTATTTGTATACCAATAATGAGGCCTCCACCTCACCTCTGGGAAAAGAACAGGTGGCGGGCATGCTTGAAATTTAAAAGATTTCAGAAGTTGATCTGTTACCGGAAGAACAAACCAAGCATAGATAACAAATTCGTGAGACAAACTCGCACATCAGTCAACTGGTATAAGAAGACAGTCAGTGTGACTGATAGATAAACAGACAAACAAACAGAAAGTCGCCGAGAAAAAGTCTAAGTCTAAAAAATATGGATCGTTTTACTTAATTTTAGTTTACGCAGCTTTTTTACTTCTCATTTAATTCTCCATATGTCTCTCCGTCTATCGGCCTACCTTACACTCATCCATTTGCCCCTTTCCCCGGATGCGCAAACGAAATTAGGAGTTATAGTTCAGGATTTTAGGACAAAGATCGTCAATTAACTTGTCTCTGACACTGGAAAAGAAATGAAGTCGGGAGTCCAGTTTAGTCCAGTCAGCTAATCAACGTGACATGCGCTGAGAGACGGACAAATAGAAAGCAACGCGTATGGAAACGAAGGAATTGGGCAGCAGTGCGGCCAAAAAGCAATGCTCCCTGATTTGTTCGTAAGTTGAATAATTTCCCTTTTCGATAACTTCTCTTCGAAGAGTAGAGCTGCATTTTACTGGTCCGGTGTTCTAATGCTACTTTTGATTCAAGTAAAACCTCCAGACACCACACCACTCATACAATCACTGTTAGTGGTCTAGTTCTAACTCACTCTGCCATCAAACAGGTTAAATTCTCGTACAGTCTGCAATCTGCATTAGGCACAGGTAGTAGACGAGTTTGGGCATTTCATTTATGTTAGTTCGTTTGAACGACACAAAATCTGAGATTGGTAAGGGCCGTATAAATACACCTGTTAGTCGAACGATCGAGAACGAACAAGATTTTTCGCACCGATTTCGTTAGATCCAAGTAAACTTACTTACGCCCTTCATGTACTTTCAACCAATTGTACAGGCTCGATTTATAAAAGCGCCGGATATAAACACGTATACGACTTAGAGAATTTAATTTCGGCGAGGCTTTAGCGCTACGAACAGACGTTTCTGTTTGCATGTCCGCGCATGAAATACATCGACAGCATTTCTTTACTCGGTAATATATCCTCGGCTCAGGGACATGAACTATTTTCGCGTAGCATTTAAAATACTCTGTAGGGCATTTTGCCGAATCGGCACGTACAAATTCAAAGGCGGCTCGGCCGGAGGCTTGAAAAAAGCCTTCTCGTGGGGATGAGAATTCGATTCCCCGGAATGGTACGAAACCGTTTCACGAATTACCTGCACGTACGTGTAGCACTAACGAAGCTATTTCGAAGCTCGCATTTTTCTTAAGTCTTCTTACGCTGAACTAAGAAAAAAGTAATTAGAAAGAAGTCTCGGAACAACTTCGAATTTGTCCAGTTCAAGCCCCCGGATCTACCTCTAATTATTCGTTCAAACGATGAATTCGAGGAGGGGCGATTTAAATTTTGAAGAAAATCAGACGCGGATAAAACTATTCGATCCAGTGTACCTCGAAAATAAAATCTGTAGTTCAGACAGGTGTCCCACAACTACGCTTCAGAGCTAAGCATACGGAGGAGCGGGCGATCCGTCTACAAAATTCTCCACGTGTCCTACATTTCTTTTTTAAAAACAAACATGTTTAGCGAACAATATCAACTTACAATAGCACTCGCACGACTAAATGCGTGTTCTCGATAGCTTTCGACCAAAATACGACTTATACAAATACAACGGTGTCGTAACATCAAATTCAAGGACAAAGCCGTGAAACTGGAACCCAGCAAACAGTCCGTATCTATACTCTAAAATGTACACCAGAGTGTTCTTTCGCTTATCCTTCATTAGTCGGGAGAAACTAAAAGATGATGCAAAACCGCATGCAGTTTCACGGCGACAAACTGAGGTATAAAAAGGAACAACTTTTTAAACGACTGCATTCCGTATCATCTGCGTCGCATTGAAATCGGGCATTTTAAAAACCAGATAGTATCGCGATGTCGGGAAGAGAAGTCATCCGGCGTGAGCATCGTGCGAGGTGACCAACTGCGACCACGGGAATATTGTGTGATTTTTGCGGCATGTCACGGTACTACGTACATGCGTGACGTCCTTGTCAACCATTTGTGTACCGGCGCGGCAGCCGCTTACCGTTGCTCAGAGGTTAAGTTCTATCTGATTCCAGACGTGAAGAAGTATGGCTAAACGCATGTAGGTAGATGACAAATGAGAAAGCCCGAGAGTAGCGATCAACTTCTTACAAAGTAAACTCCTTTCGTTAGAGTGATTACAGAACTTAGGCGTACGCACGTACAGTTATATGTTGTCCGATTCATACACACAGACGAAAATAGGGGGGAGGAGTACGGGGGCAGCTTGCACCCCAAGCCTTCGCCGGAACTGGGAAATTTTAGTAGATGAATCAAAAGTTGGAAAAATCCAACAAGTCAAAATTTTTTTTAAATTTATTTTAGCCAATACAAACAAATTTTGATACTTGGGAGTTTTGACTCGAGTCAGTTGCGAATGTAACAATTTTTGCCCCTCCAGAAAAAACTCTGCACTACGTCCCTGTTCACACACAAGCCAAAGGACTGGCCATCGATTACCAGTTTGGTGATTTTTAACAACCGAAAACGGCCACTAAGCGAAAACACTCGCAATTCCCTTCCAAACCACTCATTTTAAACCAGAACTACGGGTCGTTTGCACCAGTTATCATCGTTCCCTTCCCCGACACGGACTCTTGCTTCACTTATTCCGGTCCGACAAAGGTTTCTGCCTAGCGGAGAATCCGAGGTGCGTCTGAAAAATGCAGACGCCAGTTAACGATGCGCGAGATGCGTCCTCGAAAAATTGATGTAACAATAATTCTGCGGCGCATACATCGACGGTACGAACACTACATGACTTACAATTGTATGGAAGCATTACTGCGAACAGGTTAGTTCTAGATAGTCAGCGGATAAGATAGAAGTATGCTAACAATGAACGGTGAAAAGTAATGAATGCACTCAACCCCGTAGAGAAAAAGAGAGCCTGAGGGAATTTTCACGCCCCCCTCTCCTTAGAGTTCATTTTGTCCTTTTGTTAGATGGGAAAAAATTGTAAGCCACGGGATAAGGGGTTTCTTTCATGGTGTAAGGAGTGACTGCTGATTTGATGTACAGTATGATTGAAATTCAGGCCTTTTAAAAATATCGGGCCCCCCTGAAAGTCCGGGTCCGGGGTATTTTCCCCCTTTACCCCTCTCCTCCCGACAGGGTTGAATGCACTTCAGTGTTCAGTATCGTGCTATGTGCAGGGTACACGAGTCTTCAACTTATATTATGACTAGGGCTAGGATTTTTATGCGCTAAAAAACCGAAAATATGCGCTAAAATTGTCAAAATATGCAAATATATGCGCTATAAAACCGCACCCTCATGGGTATCGAAATGTAAGGTTTTCGAAGCACTACAATAAGAGTCATTCGTTTTAACGTTTATTTCATTAAATCATCAAAAACACAAAGAATTTTTTCATTTCCACATAATCTCAATTGCAGTTTGCAGCTTCGCAGTTTAAAGCCTTGAATAAGCTTTTATGTAGAAAAAAAAAGACCTTGAACGTAACTACTGATACGTTTTTTTTTCATGTCTCTAATTTTCTAGTCTTCAGCCGACCTTCTTTCAGCGAAAAGAGCAAACACCCTGTTACTTGTTTTTTTTTTTTAGAAAATCGTGAAAATTGTGGAAATTTTGTCAATAGAAATGATTTTTGGCTAGTTTTTGGGAAAATATGCGCTAACAACCTCAAATATGCGGTATTCGGCTATTTTTCAGCGAAAATATGCATTTTTGTGCATTTATAGCCTAAATATGCAAAAATATGTGCTATAAACTTTTGCAAACGGATTCAGAATTTCATGATTCGCAAAGATAATGTGGATATGCGCTATTTGTGACGCGCCATACTTTATTTGCATACATTTGTCAGTTTCTACACCATTGAATTCCTCATAAAATTTTACTCGGGGGGGGGGGGCTAATTTTCAATCATAATACCTTCGGAGAACTTGGTAATTTAAGCAATGTCCGAACGAAAAACTTTAAAGCTGTTTTTCTCGAAAAGTACTTTTTAGTAGTTTCCAACTTCAAAATGGCATATCTCTGAGAATTTTGCTCCGATTGAGCTGCGGTTTGCGGCATTGGATTCTCCATACTTTTCTCTATTAGAATCAGTCAAAGTTTCATTTTCGACCCTCTTCACCCGAAGGTATGGTTTCTCATGGCGCGTCACATTTAGTATTACGAGAACAAATATGCATTTACATAAAAATCCTAACCTTAATTACGACGAAATACTGAATGAAGATGTCCGGCGAGAGTAGTCGTATGTATAACCAAAAAGGCAAGTGTTTACGCGCTGTCGCGGGGTACAAATTCCGGTACCATGAAATGTCGACGAATGAGAAGAGTATAGCGTATACATGAAGGAATGCGATGGGATACTGATGGATGAAACATCTGCTACAGCCCCAGCTCTCTTCTATCAGCTTTTCACGGTGTACCGGATTAAGCAACGTAGTTCCCCTCATATTTTGTCTTCTGCCAGACGTGATGAAAACTGGGTTTGCAGAACGTCTATTGTAGCAATACCGCGGAGGGTTCGTATCTCAGAACTTTTTTTAGGCTTTCGTACCTGCCACTCGACAACAACCCTGTCGAAAGGGAAGGGGGTAAGTTGGGAAATACCCCGGGCCCGGACTTTCAGGAGGGCCCGATATTTTTAAAGGACCTGAATTTCAACGCTTACGGCTACATTATACTGTACATCAAATCAGCAATCACTCCTTACACCATGAAAGAAACCGCTTATCCCGTAGCTTATAATTTTTTCCCATCTGACAAAGAAAAAAATAAACTGGAAGGAGGGGGACCCGTCGAAATTCCCCCCAGGTCCTCTTTTTCTCTCTCCGGAGCTGCCCGACGACATCGAGAAATGTGTTACAGAAGATTTCGGACCAATGAAACCAGACGAAGCCAGAATCACTCAGTTCAGTGATTACATGATGCAGAATTACGCGACTCTAACCTCCCTCTTTCTACCAACGATGTGGACTGCGTTTGTGGCCCGCGGAACAAGGACTACAAACACTTGCGAATCTTCTCATGCGTTATTAGGTTCTATGTTTTACCACAAGCATCCACATTTTCCTCTTACTCGACGCTTTCCTTGAAATACAAGAAAGTAGTTACATGAAAATGAGGAACACCAACACACTAAACATTACGATCAGGAAGACTTCATAGAGGATTGTATGATGTAGTGAAGGTCAAAGGCACTTAGTTGACTCGAATACATGAAAATGATATCACGAAAGTTTTTACCATAATATTAATATTGTTTTTGGTACTCAGATATACTCACTCGTATGAATGTATTCGTCTGTACTGTAGATGTACGCATTATTTATGGACTTCATCATGCATTCCCAGAGGGACGCACCTCGAGCATCACTTACTTACAGTGTGGACGCACTTCGTACATTTTTAAGTAGGATGCATCTCATCCGAAATTTTGCCTTTCCGGACGCACCTCGGATGCGCCCCTGCCTAACATTCTCCTCCGGCTAGAAACATCAATTTTTAGAAAAACTGAAGAAATCGCAGTTAATTCAGTCGGCGCTAATGAATCAGACTCTATAATCCCGTATACCTCTCTCGTTACGAACGCCATGAATTACTCGGCGCTACGAGTATATCAATAATAGCGCTGTATAGATAGGTACGCGAGCTTTTTAAATAGATATCAAAAAAGTGGTGGCATTTTACATTATTTTCACGTCTACATGTACCTATTTTCACGTAGGTTGGTACTCTAACGCCCAGAATTTGGGATGGTCGAAAAGGGTAATCCGATAGCGCACTCGAATTATTTCAACGTATTTACTTTTCAACATGATACGTCGTCGTCGTTGCTTCTCAATCGAGACTCAGTATGGGGCTCACAGCACTCCTGATGAGGGCAGGTGAAGAGATGGGAAATGTCGTACTCAATGAATTAGCTTATTGCCGAATAAAAGTGAAGATATGCGGTTTGAGAATCGGTCTATTCTGTCTTTGTACATGTAAATAGACCTTAGATTAAATGAATCTGCCCATCGGGGTCTGTTATGTAAAATTAGAATCATTTTTGGTACCTATTCCATTTCGTTTATAACTAGTTGGTTTCAGTGAACGAGTCTAAAGCTACTCAAAGTTAAATCTAAAAGCAAGAACTGACGAACCTTTTGAACATTTCATCCGGCAATCATTTGATATACCCAGGTATACGTTAGTATTCCGGACAATCTGCACGTTGATAGTATATACAAGGCAGAATTCATGCACTTAACCGACTTGTCACTCATATGTGACGACAGCTTGAACATTAATAATTTACTCGCTACACATACATCGTATCGGTTACTTTGTGCCCTAACTTTCCCGGAACTCCTAGCGCGTACCCTAAAATATATTATTTTAGTACCTCGAGATTAAAAAAATCCCACGATATCTAGAAGACAATTTGTCATTACTAACTGTCTCGAGCGGATAGTAAAACAGTAATTACATGTGTTTCGCCGGTATTATATTTTCTTTTTCTTTTAGTAAGATAAATATTACAAGGTGTTTCTGAATTACCGATGTCCGACGTTCCTACCAGCGAGCCGTTTGTATTCTGCCATTTTCAAACGACTTTTTAGTCCCCGCGTGGAACACATGTACACGACTATACGTGCATCAACTTACTTATTAGGCTTAGCCAGACGCGACGGGTAATTAAAACCTATATGGGCTGAAATTCACGGCAGTAAAAAAAAAGTCGATGAGATGAATGTATTCTCGCTCGTGCTTTCTAATGTATTCACGTATCGATAGAGATCGCATTCGTACTACGAGTATAATGGCCATATTTGTCACAAAGCCAATTCGTTTCCTTCAACTTTACCAGACCGAAGATCGATTAAGATCATTTTCGCGTAAACGATCGGTTGCTCCATTCATCACCTATTTTAGCGTATTCGTTCCTATGGTTTAAAAAAAAGTGCAAGGTCGAGCTTGTTAAATTTTTTCGCTGGCTGGCACATCTCCCACTATTGAACTTCTCCAAGAACCAAGAATCGAGGTAGATGAGGATTAGACGGCACTTTGCGAATTTAATAGACAAAACGGATAAATATAATTACAAGCTGTGAGCTAGTAGACGAAAGAAAAAATTTTTAAGAAAATGCGAGATAAGTGACAACAATATACATGTATATTAAGTGCAACGAGATTTTCATTACGAATACATCGCATTTTTGTGATGCGAAAAGCCTTTGTGACAATTCGGACACGAGAGCGGATAGTGCGTTGACACCCCTCCCCCTTCGCCCCTCCTCAAGAACAAAAACTCCAGACGGTTTACTCGGATACTTGTAGGTATGATATATCCGAATATGTAACTACAGGGCACATTGCCACAAGACTCGGCCTGATGAAGACACACCCAGTCAATCAGACCGAAAAACAGCGACCTAACGAGGCCAGTTAATCTGCTCCCCCACTTACAAAATAAGTCAGAGGGAATATACGAGTCCGCCAAACGAAGTGATAAGCAAACTTATGGACAAACAAACAAACAGACGACAGACAAATAGACAGACAGATAGATAAACATAATGGCGTCTTTTTCCCAGGAAAACGGGACTGAAAGCTAAGATTCAATATTTCTTCAGCACTCCGTGTATGCTACATCTAATACATATTTTTGTTCTTGTGTTAGACAGACTAGGAGCCGGGAGCCAAGATAGGTCAGCTTTCTAAATCTTGCATTTAAGCACTGGGTTGACAGAACACAACGAAGAGGGTACAATTTTTAATAGTGTTGCTATTTTAGTCGGAGCTAAAACTTGGATCTTTGAGGCCGTTCATTTTCAGAGGAACCGTAAGCAGAGCCCGAAAAATTACTGGCTTGACCTGGAATCGGAGCCGGAATCCATTTCCAGTTCCAGCTTTGGCTCGGACCTTCAATCTTCTTTCTTTCTCCTTCTAAGGTTGATTCCGAGTACCTGGTTTTTATACGCTGAGAGTATCATACACCCATTATTGAAAAGAGAGACGTCCTCTCCCCTCGTCTCAAAAATTAAATTTAGCCATTATTCGCTACAAATAACAATAGTAGATATCCACAGACTATTTTTGAATTGGGTTATCTTCTTAGCAGCTGTTAAAATAAAATTGAAAGCGAGAAGCCTACACCAAAGTATTACATATTTTCCGGAGACTTGGACATCATAGAATACAGGGGATATTTGTGAACTGGAAACTACTCGAGACACAGCCGGTTTTAAACGATGGTATGAATGTCTAAAATATAGTTTTTCCATAGAAAATTTCTTATCTTTGCCCGCAAATGAGTATTTTTTGATACTTCTTAAAAAGGCCAACACCACGAAGTCTACCATCATTGAATAATGATGGTACCGGACTTGACCCGACGTTTGACAGACAAACCAAAGACTGGAAATCGGAGAGGATCCGCGAGAAGCGAATACTGAGTCGTGTATCTAACTGGGCAATTATATGTACGTTGAGAGGCGTAGCGAAAGGATCAGCACTGGGAGAGGGGGATGTTAGTAAAATTTCCAACTTGAGTGGGGGCCGAGGGGCATAGCCCGTGAAAAAATTTGTACCCCCCTCCCCTTTGAGAAGCAATATGGGTATCATTTTACGGGGATTTTGAAACTGAATTACGTAGGTAAGGAAATTCTTTGGCAGTTAGCTCTTGTAAGTTAAATAGAAAACTGATCCTGTCTTTTTGTAAACAGAATTTTTATTTGAAATTTCCTCTTACATTTTTATATTTAGCGGCTGGTTAGAGTTCGAATTAATAAGATTCTGCAACAATAAATGTAATGAAAGCGTAAAATATTGATACATTACTGGGATTATGTTCTTATCTACGCTCTTTCAAAACTGCCCATGAAGTAATGATGTTTTCAAAAAGAACACCGTCAACCACATCCTTTTCAGTAAACATAATTATTAGATCATCCAGGCGTGTCTTATCCATCGTTGTTCTCAAGCTGTATGGTCTCCACTAATTTTAATTTACTGAAACTTCTTTCATTTTGAGCTACAGCGAAAGCGGCTGCCATTGCATACCTACTGTAAGATCAAAAATGATTTCCGTATTATATTCTTTAAGGATATGCTGTCTCCAAAACCATTTTCATTGATGTGAAGCCTCGGCAGTGGTCAAAAAGGACTTCTAGTTTAGCCAACACAGTATCAACATCTGGAAATTTCTCACCTGTACCTGGTTCAGGCATCATTTTTAAAAGAGCCTCAACCTTCTCAGCACTTAATTTACTCTTATCAATAGGAAATGAGAAAACTTCGAAAATAGGTTTCATATTCCCACAGACGGTATCCACATTCACAGCTAATTCTGAAATTAAGGTGTCCAGAACAGACTTAAATTCTCGACGGTAAAATTTGTTTATATTTATATTTAATGCTATTCCGTTGTCACATTTTTTAATCAAATTTTTTGGCAGTCTTCTTTGTTGGTGAATTCTGTTATAATCTTCATCTACATTCACTTCATACCTTTCTGCAAATGCCCCGGCGCTGTGTTCGATTCGCCAACTGGCAAAATTTTGGCCGATTTTTCCAACTCTACCAACTGATTGGGGGGCAGTCCTCTCCCTATTCGCTACGCCCCTGTGTACACTCAATACATCTGAATGATGAAAGGTAAGAACCGCCAGTCGGATTAGTTTTTATCCTTTGTTCCAAACATCAGTTTACACACTTGTTGCTGATTCACACGAAACGCCTATGCGAGTGCATGCATGTAGATACGTTGCGGAAACGGCGATCGATAAATAAATAAAAATTTTGATGGGCGGTTTCGACCGCGAACAGAATTAATGATAAGGTCGAAGATGTTTGAAGAAAAATGGAAGAATAATTGCTTTTATTTGATAACACGACATGCGTTTGATTAACGGCGGACATGAAAAATCAATAATAGCCGCAATGAGGCCGTATTACTTTTCGAAGCCGAAGAAAAATGGCAAAAACGGAATTAAAAATAATAATTACCGTCAGCTAAAACATGATTGGTCGTACACTATCGACATAATCGGCTGTAGTCGGTTCGCCGTACGCATAAATTTATCGTTTCTCTTAAATAATCCGTCCCGCGCATCCTCCGTTGAGGCATAATCTTGATGCCGGACCGAGATTGACAAATTCGCTCAAGTTAAGTATTCGGTTCATTCTATATATCGCATATTTGAACTCCGCTACAAGCGCTGTAATCGCTGGACGAAAAGATGAATTTATGTAACTTATCAGTTATATATGAGGACTCTGAAGACCTTTCTCGCAGATCTCGTTTTTGTCGAAATTTGATTTTCGGATTCTCCATTCGCCTATCTTACTAAATCATTAAGTACATACTTTTCAACAGGAACTCTCTATTTTTCGGGTCCGATGTTTGTTGCTCGGTTGTCGGACTTCGGGTTTTATCGGCAGATATCGTACCTACTTACAATCTTATGAATACGCGCCTCGAAATTGAACACCGCTCACTGTGATAATTTGATTGTGATTTGTTTCTTTCGTATTTCTAATAAAGATGTGCTTTGTTCTTATACACCTATTTTCTTTACCAGTGCACTTGAGGCTCTGTCATAAAATAGAGAGAACGATGATATTTTTCAACGACTGTACTTCGATTCATAGTCCGTTCTCTTTCTCTTTCCTGGAGCCTCACCAAACTGAAAAATATGGTTTCCTTGGCTGCCAATGTCCCTTTCTTCTTATCCTCACTCCCTGCGCTTACCCTTATGCACAGATGCATATACTTACATATATAAACTTTTTTATTTTTATTTCATTTTATTTTTTCTTCTATATCTGCAAAAACTGTAAAACACCCCACTGTAAAATGGCCTTCAAGGCTGTAGTGGGGGTCACTTATTAAATAAACAAATAAATACTCACATAATATGAAAAAGTAATCCTCGAGTTAATAAATATACAAAGAATACTGAAATATTTCGTTAGCCACAGCATATATTTAAGACATCGACAAAATTGAACGAAATTGGAGAGACTATAGGAGACATTACGTTGGTTCGAGTTGCTTTCCTTATTGATGCAGAAATGAGCTCCGAGAAACTTTTTTCTTTTCATTTTTCCAGGTCAATATCTTGATTTAATCGTCAGCGAAGAAAAGGAATTTAATAGATCAAAGTACGCTAAATCTTTTTCATAATAACCAATTTTAACAATAACTTACTCTATTAGTAGTTATTTCGTTTCAAAAGATTGAACGTCAACTTGCCGAGAAAAAATTGATGCGCGGAGCTCGTTCTGCCAGAAAGGTCCGCATCTAATGTAGCTGTAGATACATTTTGCCAAGATTTTGCCTTCATACGTTCGATATTACGTAAAATTTAAAATTTTACAACGAAAAATGGAGATGATAAATGAAACCAAGTAGTGTACATCAATGCTCCTCTAAAACGTGTTGGACAATATTTCACCCAAATTCAGGTTAAATTTGTACCTGTCATGATATATTAGGTAAATTTTACAACACGAATGCAATTCTAACTAACTAAATTCATGAACCGAACAGAAAATATCAAGAAATAGACAAAACCTCAATACTTAACTACGTTATCAGTACCCCATCATCATCTTTTCGTCCAGTTTCCGATTTTCACCAGTTGCAGTGCACCCGGGAATAAACTGATTGCGGCCGACCATTTGAAGCCCATGGGAATTTAATCAAATTGCGTCCCGACATATTTCGTTAGCTGAAGAACAAGAGTCAAACTACGTCCTGAAGTTCATTTGTAGTTGAAGAAGAATACATATAGTCGTATTGCAACCCACCTCATCACCTCAAAATGTAAAAGAATAGCCAGTTTTATAAAAAGGAACAGCGTTAATTACAAGAAATATGGACAGAGGTGAAACTTGATTTTTAATTAGGGGTGGGGGAGAAGGAAAATTGCCAACAAATTTTTTTTGCTAAAAATTTGAAAATTTACCGATTTTTCAACCAAAATATTTTTTAATTGACAAAATAAAAAACAAACAAACAAACAAACAAACAAACAAACAAAAAATGATTCTTAGAAAATGAAAAATTTAAATGAACTGTTTCAAAATTTGCCAACTGCAAAATCTCCCCCCGTCATAGTTTCATCCCTGCAAATGCAACTTGGAACCTTATCCCCCAAGCAGAGAATACCCTAGTTTGAGAGGGTAAGCTGGAAGGATGTTCGGAATACTTGAGAGGACCACACAACTTCTTTTACACATTAAGGTGGTCGTTATTTACTTTTGATGGTATTCTTTTATTTTTTTTCTGAATTCCCTCTGATTCGTCTCCTAAATTGGGTCCAATAAAATCAAAAAAAAAAAAAAAAAAAAGTTTTAGGTTGATCGGATTAGGGCAATCCGTTCCACAAGCTCCTTTTCGTCCTTATGGGAAAAACACATGGAGTTTTGACTTTTGTTCCAGACACTAGATTTCCCTCCTATATTCACTAGGACCAAAGCCCGTAAATTAAACAATAAAGCATTTGCTACCAGATTCAGCTTGTGACATTGAAAAATAAGTCTTTTGCTTTCAACTTTCAGATACAGGGACGTACCGTACCGATGGGGGGTGGGGGGCAACTTATCCCTTCCCCTGTAGGAATTTTTCACTCAGCAGTGGTCAAATCCAACAAGCTCAATTTTTTTTTTTGCTTTTTCTGCTTTGATACTTGAAAATTGAGTTGAGAAGTTGGGAAAACCCAACAAGTCAAAAGATTTTTCTTCTTTTGCTTTGATACTTGGGGATATTGAGTTGAGACAGTTGGAAAAATCCAACAGGTCAAAAGGTTTCTTTTTCCCTTCGATACTTGAGAATTCTGAGTTAAGTCAGTTGGGACTTTCACAATTTTTAGCCCCCCCCCCCCCGGAAAAACTCTTCGGTACGTCCCTGTTCAGATAACCTTCGATACCCAGCTTGAAACCTTCGGCTTTTGATTGACTAGTTTGACGGGAGTCCAGGGTACTCCATTTTCAGAAACGAAATTTGACTTCTAATTTGGGGAGATGGAGAAGAAAAATTTGCCGATAAATATTTTTTTAAGGCTAAGAATTCGCTGACAAAATTTTAAAAAAAAAAATTAAAAATTTGCCGACTTTTTAATTGGAAAAAAAAAAAAAAATAATAATAATAATAATAATAAATAAATAAATAAACAAACATTTATAAGAAATGAAAAATTCAACTGAACAGTTTCAAAATTTGCCAACTGCAAAATTATGGGAGGGGGGTTCAGCTCCCCACACCCCCCTATAGTTTCGTCCCTGAATATGGAACTATGAAACTAATAATTTTTGCTTTGGTAAGATCAACTTTGGAATTTAGCGCAACGATCTGGAATCCACATATTAGCTACCTACGTTATTCTTGTGGGACATTATTAATGGAAAAGTGGAGGATAGTGAACTTTTAGGTAATATAAATTTCCGAATCCCAGCGATTACTAGCAGGGACAATGCTCTTTTTGCTGCCCCAAAGAGATGTAGCTCCGGCTTTATGGCGCACTCCGTCTTGACAGTGAGGTAGCTAGCTAGAGCAAATGCAGAGGTGGATATTTGCTTTATGAATCGTAAAGCATTTGGTAACGTCATTCAGAAGTATTTAAGGCCTCTGAGCCAGCTTGGTTTCAATGACTTCCTGCCTCTCTCCTTGGCCGCAATTTGACGATTAACACTCTGGGACGCAATTTGATGGTACGATTTCTAGAACTAACGAACGGGACGCAATGTCACTACGGACGGGCCAAAATTTGATTTCTCGCGTGCACCCTTCATTCAAATATGCGCTAATATGCATGGGACGAACTGAGTTAGGGCGCTGTGAGCAGGAGGGTGGCTGTTACACCGCATTCGGTATTCTTAAAGGCAGCACACCATTCCGGATTTCAAAATTTAGTCGCCTATATTAGATCAGTTGATTATTAAATATTGGAAGTCATCTCCCATTTCGATGTTCGCGTTGACACGATCTGTTGAAGGTTTAGAAGGTCAAAACTTGAAAGGATAGGGTAAAATCGACGATAACAGCTCCAGCAAATAGCTTGTTTGACAAAGCTTTTCGTATTCACTTTCATCTGTACATGTTGAAAATTGAAAAATCTGAGCAGGTATCGAAAAACAGATAGAAATAAAGGTGATTGATGGCAAGCTGGGCGTACAAATACGTGTCTAATATTAAACCTGATCCCCGAATTTTACGTGCTATCACGCAGTCTTACAATGTAGTTCAGTATAGTAATTGCTTTTATATATTTTCAGCTTAAGGCTGTATTCTTTGTTTACATTTACTGATAAGAAAATAATGCTGAAGTTCTCGAAAGTCCCATTACAACGCAATTATTGTACGAATATTTAGGAGGACTGATTTGATTTTAAAAAATGGCATGCGCGAAGACTTCGGATAATGCGTATATGTCATTTTTTAATATTATTCTCTTACGTCAGTTTCATAGAATTTACATAAGGAGTAGGTATGCACCTATGTACTATCACGATGATACTGGGCAATGTCTGACGTCAAGTAGACAAAGTAAGACCCGTTTGCGCTGCACCAAGTTTTCATAAATCGCTTTGTAATAACGCACGCAGTTTCGAGCGAGCGATTAATGGATATGGCAATTGTTAGGTCTTGCCATGCCCGATGTTTGTTTTTATTTTTGGAAAAGAATGCAGCCATAATAATACGAAACCATACCGACTAGCATAGGCGCAAATAGGGGGGCTTAGCTCCCTCAACTTTTTAAATAGCCTGTCCCCCCCAACATTGAAAAATTACCAAAGAAATTGATGCGGGGGTGGTGGTGTTGCTTCATAATAAGGGGGCTTAAGCCCCCCCCCCGTTCTGAGCCCTATTTGCGCTTCTGCCGATTAGGAAAGAAAGCCGGGCGGATTGCCTGCCTCTAAGCTCAGGAAAATTGTGGATATGTAGACTTGTTACGTACGATTAAAAGCCAATTCGTGAGACAGAATGAGATGAGATAGACCGAGTAAGGAATATACACAGTCTTTTATTCCGCCAGACAGACAAACAGAAAGGATGGCAAGTGGTTGAGCAAACAGACGAAACTAAGAAACCTAGCCTCCACCTCCAGCTCTCCAAGAAAAACTTCGGGTTCGAAGACAGATAGATGTATATAAAAAGGGACAGAATGACGGCCAGCCAGAAAGAAAGGTGAATCTTCGTACTGTTCTAATACAATATTAATGAGGTAATGAACAATAACTTTGGACATGTCGTTTTAATTGAGTCATGATGTCCGTAGTCAATACATCCTGTAGTACTTGACGAAATGATAACTACATTTCAGGGCTTGGAGCAATAACAACCAATATATCAATTTTTCATGTTTCGAGAAAAACGCAATTTCATATTTTTGCAAAACTACTGCTGTCTATTTCTCATCGGCAATTGAATGTAATGAGCATACTTTCTCAATGTGTTGTGGAAATCAGATGTTCTTGCACTCGATAGAGGGTACAGTTAGCAACTCATAGATAGCTCTAAATCGAAAGTACCAAAAATTGACATTGGGTTGTTCCTGTTCCAAGCCCCAGATTTCACTATTTTATATAACGTAAAGTAAAAGTCGAATACATCGGAAAAGTTGATTAAACATAGTAGTTATGTCATAGGTGGGGACAAGTGTGATGGGGTTAGTGATACAGTCTTGTATTGTTGTATTGGGTCGGCAATGTAAAATCGGTACCTGCTCAGGAACAAAATGCCCGTCTAAAGCCTGATCCAAATATTGTTTGTTTCGCTTTTTTTCCTCGTCCCATTACCAAAAAAAAAAGCCAGTAAAATGAGCAAGTATCGTCAGCATAATAATAAGTACGCGAATAAAAGCGTGAACACTGGGAGAATTCTTTGATACATCCAGGCATATCAGCCTTTATCGGTTTAAGGTTATAGTTTGTCCCAAATAAGAAGCAAAAAGATAGACATGGAAGTGGACGTTCCGGAGAAAGGGGAACCGGGAAACGGTAGTTGTTCGAAATGCGAAGTACAGCAGCGAATGAGTGTATCGCGGTGGCCAGGGCCGTACCGACGAGAGAGGGGGGAGGGTTCAGCACCCCCCCCCCCGCAATTGGCTGAAAAACAATGGGTTGAGACGGAGAGGTACATGTGGAAAATTGGATAAATTTGGAGTATTTGTAGCCCCCACCCCACCAAGAAATAATATTCATCTTAATCGGAACCCCCCTTACTTAAATCCTAGATTAGATTTTGGCTACCCAAAGAATCCATAAAGAAGTTTTTAAAGTGGCTGAATTTAGTTCTGAGATTGTTTTACGGGGATTTTGAGCTTTAGTGTATCCTGACGTGAGAACGACCTTTGCATAACACACGTGGCACTCCATTTACATAATGTATGTCAATTATCATGCAACTGTGTGCTATACCGGCGCCGACAGGGCGCGCTGTATGAACAAATATCTCACTTTCTCCTCAAGATGCCGTTTGTAACAGGCAGTGGTTCAGGCACAAAGACTGCTTGTGCCTCATATTATTATCTCTCGCTGTGGAATTATAAGAAATCTCCGAATCATAGACTACGCAATACATCAGTAGTCTACTTCATTAAAGCAATTTTGGAACACCTTGATATGGTAGATGGGTGGGGGATCAAGCATACAGAAACTTGTTCGTACGACAAATATCCGCTATAATGCTACTGAACTGAATTCTTTGAATATTTCATATAAAGGGCTCCAGAAACGTACGCCTTTTTAACGAGGAAAATAAGGTTTAAAATTTAGCCAGTTTTGTCTAACCTACAATTAACCTACCAGTTCGGTAGCACGTTAGTAGTCCAGAAATTACTAGTCATCCAATACATAGTCATGTCCAGTTTTCAGTTTCCCACAAAAGAACTGATCTTCCTAATTAAGTTTACGTTTTTCCGAAAAGTAACCACGGTGAGCAGATACCGTATTGTTACAAACTGTTGCATGATTCTCTTCGGTAATTTATTAATATCGTCGAATTTTTAATTTTTAAACTATGTAATGCTCAGTTCGATACAGGAGCATTGGTCTTCAACTATCTTTGTTTGCATATCATTCACAGTGATACTGCATTTACCAAACTGCCTCGTATTCGTACCTCTGAGAAAAATGAAACGAGAAGGATAAAAAACTGAATTTCACGTTCGTTGGCTCGGCGAACTCGAAATATTTCGTTTGTGTTATTCGTCCTTCAAAAATGAACAAAAATAAAGGATTCAAAATAACATTATTTTGACAAAGGGAATTTTATAGCCCCGCTTTTCCGTAGCACATAGCCTTTCACGTTGAAGCAATTATATCTTGAAACCGACAGAAAGGCTACATTTCGTAATTTGCCGAGACACGGCTTAACGTGGTTAACATTCTTTCCGGTCATTACTCAACTCTCTGTTTTAGCGTATTTTATAGCTCATTTAATTAAATTTTTAACTGCGACGACAATGTTCGTGTATGAGTAATAAAGTCCTTCTTATTATTTTGCCAATTTCTTTCCTCCCACAGTTATATTTACCTATACTACGATTCGATAAAGCGCGATGTATACTGAGGGTATAAATGTTTTTCATTTGACACGAAACACATATTGTGTATGTATAGGACCGAGTGTTTTAAGATTCGATTTCGAATGTTACGACGACATTTATACACGCGTAGAAGTACTATTATCTGGTCTACACAGTAATACATACATACATATATAAATACAGTTTTCAAAAATTAGGGACGAAGAAAAATGAAGTCGAAATGTGAACTCTTCGCGGATCTTTCCATTTGATCTCTGCTCATTACTTGTGCTCTCGTGCAAAAACAAATTTGAAAAAATAGAAAAGAAGGGACAGAAAACATCGCATCACGTAGGTATGGCGACGATGAGCGAGCAACTGGTAGCGTAGACAACGACATATAACATCGACCAGCGCGAGATAAAAGTACCAGTATGTGTAAAGTGATGATAAAAAGACGATAAACGAGCTGTAAAATAATGACCATTGTAAATACACAAAGCTGGCGGCAAAATGATCACAGAGTAAGCTACGCGCTGATAACAGAAATACAGAATGCTTACAAATTATATCGGCGCCGAATTATGGTCGCGTATTTGGCACGCGAATATCGCTAAAAAAATTTATCTTCCATTCGAGTACAACAAATTCGGAGTAAGTATCTATAGCCTACTCATCATAAGTCTTACACTCGACAAACACGGCAGCGACAATTCAATTTTCATTTCGGAAATAGGTGCAGTCTTCTCGAGGATATTCGAGTAATTGATACGACCGCGTTCGGTGGTTGGTACAAACTCTATGGGTACAAAATACAAATTTTGGTGGAACAGCGAAAAAATGGATACTAACAATAATTTCACCAAATTTAGGCTTCATTTAAACTCCCCAATAGGCTGTAATTTCACTTTTTTTTTTCACGAGATGAGGGAATGAGAAAATGTATTACAAAAATCAGAAACAACACCTATAAAATGTTCGATTTTATTAGTGTAATCTGTCTTTCTTCCGCGTTTTTTGCCTGTGCTGACAAGTTCGTTTTTTGACTGTAAGAAAAATTGCGTAAGAAGATCGACTTTATCATTCTCTCGGAATGTATCCCATTCCCTCACCCGTATATCATTCTTTCATCAAAACAAAAATATTGAAAAAATGAGGGAATGAGAATTTTATCGTTACACTGATCATAACTTAGGACTGTAGTGGCACGATGTCGCCAGCCGCTCTTCGGTAAACCAAGAGTAGCCTATTAAAGTAATACTATTCCTAGAATAGATTGATTACTAACGTTGAGTAGCTGCTGCAGCCGGTGAGAGAATGAGAAAAATTAAATAAAAATGAAGATCAGTATTCCGAATCTGTTTTCTAATGCAACTTTACGGATACTGAAATCTTTCTAAAAAAACATCAAATAGAAGATATATGATGCCCTGACCATAAACGACATTACCAACTCAACGCAATGAAGCTGACAAAACTTCTCTTGTATCAGGCCCAGTTTTTCTGGTTGGATGGGGGAATGAGGCAGAAACATGGCGACACACGTAAATCACGCTCTCTGTACCACTCCGTAGCATAAAAAAAATACATTTCGTGGTATTTCTGAATACACAAGCATGCCGCCTACATGAATCACTTATTTTTTTACCGAAACACTTTCAGTGAATGCGAAAATTAATTTTTTTAAGTCCACATTTTAAACTGGCGACGTAGTGAGGGAATGAGAATTCGAATTCTTGTTGAGGCCGAAGAGGGGTTATTGTACTTATTGTCCAGTAAAAAATAATTTATTTTCTCCTTTCTAACAGAACGTGTATGCCAAAAGTAGATTACTTCCCTCACAATTGCATGGCGACTTGGAATTCTCAACTTTCATAGAATGACCCAAATGGATAACGTCCAAACTTTCGACCGGGTATGACATGAAGATCTGCTCTACAAGCTGAACAAAATGCTGCCGAAGAGCCACTGTCATTTAATTAAATCTTACTTGACTGATCGATTCTTTCGCGTGAAGCAAGGCGACGACTACGCGCAACTGAAGCCCATCTAAGCAGGCGTTCCACAAGAGAGTGTCCTGGGACCTACATTATACCTCTTGTTTATAGCCGATATTTCAAAAGCAAAACATACAACGATGGCCATATTTGCTGACGATGCGGCTATCCTAGCTACAAGCGACAATTTAACTGAGGCCACAGAAAAGCTCAAAAATTCACTCGACTCGCTCAGTAAATGGGCCAAGCGATGGAGAATCAAAATCAGCGAAGGGAAATCGGTGCACGTCACGGTTCTCATAAAGGGAACTACCAATCCGTTACAATCAACAATCAAATAGTACCGCAGAACTGCACAGTCAGGTATCTAAGAATGACTTCTGACAGTCGATTGAACTGAAAAGAACATATCTGGCTTAAAAAGTGGGAATTAACGCGAAAACCAAGAAAAATGTTGCTGGCTGCTGAAAACATTCTCCCATCTGTCACTGTGCAAAACAAAATACTGCTGTACAATCAAATAGTAAAACCTATATGGACCTATGGTATAGCCCTCTGGGGCAGCGCGAAGAAGTCGAACCTTAATAAAATGCAGATAGCTCGGAACCAAGTGCTGCGAATGATCGCAGGAACACCCTATGGTTTGTGCGAAACGAGGACCTCCATCAAGATCTCCATATTGTCACAACTGAAGACGAAATCAAGCGGCATGGAGTAAAATATGAGGAGCGCCCCAACCTTCACCTAAATGAAGAAGCCCTACAGCTATTAGACAACACTGGCCTCAAAAGGGGATCCGGGCCATTAGGCGCAGACGATTGGGCGCAGCTGATTAGCCGCAGAGAATGTGCCGCGAACCAACAGGGACATTCAGGCGCGGGAGAGACGACTGGGCGCGAAATCTGGTTTCATTATTGAGTTTGTTTTTTGGATTGCTATCTGCATTTCCCACTACATCTATCGGTGGTTGTCTGTTCCATTTTCGCAGAATGTGATGATGAAACGAGTGCGTTCATGTCACAAAAATGATCCTCGCATCAATTTACGCGAGCGATCCATGCAAAACATCCTAACTCCAAAGTGGTAGGAAGCGTTTGATAAGAATCTGTTAGGACGTTTTTCTTTGTTTTTCCCATGGACTTAGGATGTGCGCAAGGTTAACCCACATTTTCTCAGCTTACGCATGACTGAGCCCCAAAATTTGTACGTGGACATGTGTATGAAGCTTAAGACAATTGGCTGAGCACCCATTTTGCCAAACCCACCCCCTTCACCTCAGCTGAAACAGTTTTTTGCTTCTCTTGTAAATTTTTGACATTGCTACATAGGATGTTTTGAGCTTCACGTCTTCAAGTGATCATGAGAGAACAACGTACCCGTACAATCGTGCAGGAATATGATTCACGTACCACACTCGAATTTCTTCGTGCTATTGCACATAATCTGTGATATACTGAACTACGTTCTACATACCTCATTTTTCTGTTTTTATTCATTTTATATTCTACACTTATTTGTCTTTTACTCATTTGATATATCATAATACCGATTACTTCGTCTTTTGTGTTAGGCGCCTAATTTTGTTACGGCGCCCAATCATCTTCTCGCCTACTTGACACCCTCCCTCTTTGCGCCTAATTGTCTGCGCCTAATCGGCCGCGCCTAATTGACACCAACCCCTCAAAAGACGACTTCAAAGGATCAAATCTTTTGAACTAGTCTAAGTACAACTATTTGTGTATAAAATATAATAAAAATAAATATGGACGGAATATCCGTAGATATATGAGGTGCAGGCACATAAGATGTACGAAATATTAAGCTCGTTATTTATATGTATAAGATGTATTAAACATTAACTTGAGAGGAGCACCCACAGGGGTGCCAGCCTCATTCACGCTCACAGATTAAAATTAGAAATACGAATAGATATTCTCATGAAATAGGAATTTGTATAAATAATAATAAAAAAGAAAAAGATAAAACTCGAGAAATGGATCAGAAAAAAAATATTACGTACTCGACCGTCCAACTCTCAATGCTCGTAAAATGAGTCTCGCATTCTCGAAATGCTGCCGACGTTTTAGTTTTTTAATATTCCCAAGACTCCTACGCGCATTCCACTCGTCAAATACTGAAGGTAATAGTTCAGTACACTGTTCACCTGTCCCCCCTTCTCCTCACCTTTTCACTAATAACGCGTCCCTCGTGGAAATAAATCAGTGATCGTGGAGACAAAGTTCACCTTTTTTCACGGCTAATTTCAACTTTCCTGAAGTCTCCGTAGTTAAGTTCAACGCGACTGTATCCTGTGTTGAGCTTGCCTACAGACCGGTGTGGGGTTGCCTGATTGATTTTTAGCCTTTTGGTTTCGCTCAGTTTGCTTCCGTGATTTTGCAAACTAAGGCTCTACAGTTTCACATGGGTACAATTGATTTATCATTTTCATTGCAGAATGTCAGTTCAAAAATACATAATATGTCATATCTTAAAAACTTGCAATTGATTAAATTTTGATTGAAGTTTGAATTTTATATGAAAATGAACACAAAGTACGGATACTTGTGAGCCCCCCTCCCCACGATGAGCCCCCCACTCCAGGTTGGCTATTTGCGCTTATGGTAGTGAGTATCTCTGAGAAATGAAAAAGTAGGTATGCGTCGTAGAAAAGTTGCTTTTAGAAACCATTTCCATCTCATATAATGCTATGCGCCCATTGAGTCAATGCCTACAGATCACCTAACAATAAAAATATGTTTCCACGAAATAGTCTTGCTCTCTTACATCTAATCAAAACTGTCTCTTACGAAAAAAAAAAAAACAAGGTCTTATTTTTTTCTATTTCAGTGAAAAAATCTCTTCTTTGAGGTAGGAGATATTAGGAATTCGAAGGGATCACTAACTCTGAATTTTCAAATACGAAGATACTGCACAAGCTGTTAAACTAGGAGTTCTTTGGATCGCTTACTTTGAATCCCATCAGATTCTTGTTCGAGAACTGATTTATTCCCCAAAATCTAAATTTTGCCTGACATATAGGCCGTGTTCAGTTGACTTGAAAAATCGAACAAAATATCAAAATAGTGGTCTTGACTGAAGTCTTTTTCATTATGAATGCAGCATTCAAAGTTCAATTCGCCTCCTTTCCCTGGCCTCGAATCCCAATTTCGTAATTGATTTTTTGAAAGCCATCTTTAGGCGCATCATGAGGATGCCTGCGACAGATGAACACATGACTGAACGGAAGAATTCCAAATTTTTCCCTACCACTTCTTCACCGCACAGTATACTCCAGAACGAATTTTTTCTCGGGAGGGATATTGGAAAGTTCAATATTCAAATTTATTTGTTCTATTTATTTATTTTGATAACTTTACAAAACAAATGTCAAGTAGTAATTGATGAATCTCAAATAGATTTTATTCATTTTTTTTTCTTTGGTATTTCAGATTTTTGGTAGGTAACTTTCATGATGCGCGGATAAAATAAATTTTTAATTTGTAAAATAAATCACGATCTTTCGAAAAAATTGAGTTTTTCAAATGAATTTTCATACCTTATAAATACATTATACTTACTTACAAAAAATATATGAATAAAATTTTCAATTATTTTGAAAATATACCGAAATAATAAAATCGGAACCGTTTCGTAAATTTCAAGTTGTTTGAATTTTTGCAAATCTCAGTTTATTTTTATAATCTTTGTAACCATACATTTTTTGCAAATTTAAAATTATTTCGTTTATTGTTCTAATATCAATTCAGGTTCAACTTAATTAACGTCTTATTTTTCCACTTTACAAATTTTTCTAGAGAAAATCTAGGCATAATGTGCGGATTTAGTACGTACACTCAGATAACGAAAGAAAATCCCAATTGCAGAGTTGACTGTTACAAATATGGGAACGATACCATAAGCGCAAATAGTTTTTTACGAGTGATGGAAGGTACAAAGATTTTCTTGATTGCGAATTATATAGAATGACTCCACTCCTTCTACCCTCCACATGAAATTTCGTGATGTTTTTTTAAGGGGGACATACAGTACATTCGGGGGAAAGAAGCTAAATTTCTCCAAGCTCCGTTCCAATTTACATTATAAATTATACCCTCCATAAACCCTCCGGCAACTGATGCGATACTCGAAAGAGTAGTTTTCGGGGCCACGGGTGCGGTGTCTTAGGGGCCACTTTGGCATGCGTGCGTCGCCATACGTCCCATCACACCATATACCCTCCATAGAACGGAGTCAAACATTTTCAATTTTAGGAACCTTTCCGCAGCCCATAGCCCGAGGGTGTAGCTCTCCGGGGCTCGATAATAATAAAATAAATAAAAAATTTTAGTTAGGCGATTCCTTGATAAATGAAAAAATGTGTGAGTAACAAACTATCACAGATTCATCCTCTTTAAGGACCACCGATTGTTACAAAGACAATTTCGGAAAAAGAAAGAAATCTGATAAATAATTCAGTAATAAATGAAAAAGCTCTTTGATAGAGGTTCCGAGCAGGAAAATTTGCGTGTGCGTGGCTGCTAATAAGTACCCGTATGTTCGTGCAGCAACGCTTCAATATTCTGAAAAAGTTGATTTGACACTTTATATCCTCTATTCCACTAGGTTACGTACCTCCGGGTAAAAATTATTCCATCAAAAGTTACCGCAATCTTATTTACAGCTAATATCTCATAGAATTGCTAGGACTTCATTATTTGAAAATTAAATTACAAAAGACATATAATAGGTTCAATTTTCACAAAAAAATAATATAGCCTACATACACAATTATATAGCATTCTCGCAAGCAAGGCGATCGTTAACTCAGTTGCCGCCTGCGATACTGATTGACAATTAATTGGAAAACTGAAGAAGGATGAAAAAGTCTGTAAGAAGAAAGTCTTTTAAAAAATCTCGTTTAACCTTTTGTAAATTCTTAGCGTAGGTCAGTGCGAGTGCATTGCACTGCAACGACTAAACGACTGCGTCGTATAATCGCAACTCTTTTCAATAGTTCATTGTGTTTACGACTCGATCGTAAATTATGGCTGGAATGTCCGATCGTGACATTTTTTCTCCTTCTATAACAACTATATTGATCTACAACGATTTGGCCAATTTTAATTGCGCGAAAGAAACCATCAATCTTGCCACCCGATTCCCGTGGTTGCAAGGAGGAGAAAAAAGGACGGATTACAATTTAAAATCCGATTAATCCGGTATAGTAAATCGTATATATTTAAGTGTCCGCCTTTATCATTTCATTTCGCCTGCATCGTTTTCCGGTGTGGCGTGGTTTGGTTTGGCTTGGCTTGGCGTGCTGTCATCCATCGAACAGCGCCAGATCAGATGCAGGAAAAAATAGCGCTCGCTTTTAGTAGACCACAGATCTCGCGGTTTTCACGGGACAGAATAACGAATTCGAAATCGTTAACGATTACAACACCGATACTACCGGGTAACGGTGATTTAGATTTTGAAAAACTAAAAAGGCCGCCCTTCTCTTAATTAAAAGATGAACTACATCCAGAGGCTACACGATAAATTGACGGTCACATACTACCGGCGCGGCTCGATGATTTATGCTCGCTTACGCGCGTTCGGTCAGCATCTTAATTAATCTTGACAGAGTTATTCCGAACATTCAATCCCCACTTTTCACACTCTCGCACCTTTCACGCTCCAATACACCAAGTCATTGATGACTAAATAAAATTCTCACCAGTGAAGAAGTCGACACGGCGCCGATACCGTGCAACAACAACTAATGAAGATACAACTTCCTATAAGATAGATTCACATGCGATTCTTAGTGCAAATTCAAACACCAAGACATTTGGATGACTCAACGATCAGCGTAATAGCCACAAATTCAAAACAAGTGTAGCTTATAAATAGAATCCCCCCCCCCCGCTGTACTTAATAATCGCCAGCAGATGCGCAAGTGCCTTTGAAAATGAAATTCGATAATGTGATGTCTCAATCACGAATAATCAATAAAAATTTACGAGCGGCAATCAATATCCTCAGGAGTTGAATCTAAAACAAAAGACCCACCCGGCTTCCTTTTGGAATAATTCAAGGTTTTAATGACTGGTCAGTCCACTTTGACCAGCATACAAACTTCAGAAACGTCATAAAGTTTTTACGATATATATATATACAAATGGAGTTACAAGAATTCATGCGAGCTTGACTCATAATTCAAGTCCTATTATTTCTAACGGGTTACAGAATTCAATGGACGGGAGTTTCAAAAATAAATAAGAGCTCTTCGCTTCAAATTTTAAATCTTGGAGTGAACATTGCGCACGGGTAACACAAGTAATGACTCGTATTGTGAAATGACCTCGGAAAGCATCCTGTCATCTTTGGAGCAATCCAATAACCCTCCTCAACCGAATACTCACGAAAATAGTAAAGATATCAGGGTTGACGAAATGGGTTAGCATCTCGAAATTGCACACCATAAGTAATAGAAGGGTAAATAATCAAAACTCACATTTGCCATTTTACTTCAAGGGCGAAAATAGGCAAAATACTGTACACGGGTACAGGAATATCTTTGCTGCGCCTGTGAACGTGGAGTATGTTATGCATAATATTGTACATTCACAGGCGCAGCAAAGATATTCCTGCATCCGTGTACAGTATTTTGCCTATTTGAGCTCTTGAAGTAAAATAGCAAATGTGAGTTTTGATTCTTTACCCTTCAATTGTAGACTTCGCTCCAATTTAGCTTTTACGCTTCCTTTCAATTCCTTCTTTCTAAGTGTCTCTGACGTTCGACGACCTTGTAATATTATTTCTGCCAATACCTAGCACTACTCGGATATACTACTGGTCTTAACACAATTTTAACGTATTTTAATTGGCCTTAACAAACCATGGCATCTTGACGAGCTTACGAAGACAATACAGTCGAAAGGACCCAACGGTCAATTTTTCACTACGACTTCAACGCGCAATTGGCGCCGGAGTGATCTTTCAAGAATTTCTAGAACAATATGAAAGACAACTATTACCTACATTTTTGTACCAGAATTTTGCATAATCCTACCAGTTTCTATTACCACTAGATACACTGTATAAATTCAGGCGCTACATTTCTGCAACCCATTTATGACTGATTTTAATCACTTGCTTAGACATGCTAAATCGTGTTACATTTTTTTGATTACAGATTAGGCAGTTTCTCCACGAGTTTGGAAAAGGTCAAAGGGAAATTGTAAGTACTTCTTTACACATTCTTTATATTCCACCAATTAGCGGCGAAATGAGTGTTGCCGCCAGGGCCGAGCCGAATTTAGAATTGTGTTTGTCTGCCTGACTGACTGTCTATTTACCAGTTTCTGAGTATTCATCTATTCGTCTGTCCATCTATCCGGTTTTTTTGGAAAAAGACTTGGGATCCACATTCTAGTATTAAAAAGATAGACATTCGCGACGTCTACAGAATTTCTTTCTTCTGAATTTTGTATTCAGCCTAGAGAGGTAGTGCTGATGGAGCACCCAACGAAGAGGATGCGCTCTTTAGGAAAAGAGAAAAAAATGGCAATGGTATACGCAGGCGGTAACATGTTAGGTTTACGTAAAACTGACAGGTTAAATACACACAAAACAAAAAGACAGGTAGACAGAAATAAACTTCTAGAATTAATAGAAAACACAGAAATGGCGACCGAAAATGAAATGCGAGAATGGAAATAATCGTCCCCCTCCCCCTACAAAAAAATGCGTGATAATGCTACCAGCATGTTTGGGCGTAATTTCTTAGATAATGGTAATTAGTATCATCATTAGTGAATGGTAAACTTATTCTAGATCCTGTATTATATTATAAAACGTGAGTATATGCCGGGAAACCTTGTAATTTTTACGGAGGAGGGAGGCAGTCGCCGCATCTGTCCCTATTTTCTTCCATAACTATTCATCTTGGAGATACATTTGCCCCAACATTTTCCTCCAGAGCCAACATTTTCATACCTAGCTCTCGTATCTTATTCTCTCTCAGCATGCGCATTTCGTAGAATCTCTGAGAACATAACGAATTATCTAATTTTCTTAATAAAATCCGGCAACGATGGCATTGACACGTGATTTTGTCAGTGGAATCAGCTACCTTATTGCCTCCCCTCCCAATTAAATAAATAAATACAGCCTTGAAACAGTTCTTTCGGTCCGCCCACTGGGACATAGGCTTCCTTGATCAATTATTTCGATAAAAGGGTTACAGTCCAATTCCCCTTGGTGACAAGCCATTACTGGGGAATGGTTATGAAAGAGTTTTCCTTCTCTATAAGGGGCATGCAACCTACATGGCACACCAGACTAGTCAGGTGATAGTACTCTACAGGTGTGGCTAACCCAATTGTAGTATTTTTGAATTCCGACGGTACAGTTAAATTGAACTCCACCTCTTGCTACAATTGGTGTGGCTTGGTCGGATGTTAAACTTTTCATATATTCTTGTATTTCTATTATTTTCTTTATCATACTCGTATTTTAATCTTAAGAATTCGCCGTCCGCACTGGGATTCGAACGCGCATTCCGTGGCTTAGAAGGCAGCGTTCGAATCCACGAATCCACTCAGCCACCAATCCACCCCCCCTTCCCTCTCTCCCAACTACCGACGTAATATTATTCTGAAATATTGCGAAAATGTACGGCCCATATTTCCGTTCATCTGGATTGAACGAGATTATAAATTCTGCTAATTCAGAAAGATCTGCGCGGGTTTTTTCTGTACAGAACCAAGAAACAAGGAACAGCCCTTCTTATGATATGAATATAGTGAAAAATTTGCTAAAATCGTAAGTAGGTACTAGAGGCTGAGCAACGAGCACTCTACGAAATTTCAAAAATTCAAATTAAAGAGATCGTAGGCCATAACTGGAGCGAGCGTATTTTAAAAATATACGTAGTTAAGTTATTCGTAAAAACCAATTTAATGTTACGTCCCACAAGCGAAATAGCTCACAGCTGAGATACAGGTAGGTATATGTAGATGTACAAGTAGTACCGTACATAGAAGAAAGCGAGCGCATCTAATCTTTTATAATCGTTTATAAAGTTGTCGGAATATTTCAATAATTGATAGAATCATGTAATACTCGTACTTCTTCTCTGTTTGATGGATGTCAATTAGATCTCCACAGTTACTACAGCATACATCGGGCATCAAATAGCTTTAAATCGATATACGCGGTCGAACGTGACCAGAATACCAAAAATATTATAATATTCGTCGTTAATAACGTCGTCGCATTTCCGAATTTCTGCCTTGTAAGGCGAATACGTATGACGTTTAGAGAATCTTCGTTCGAATTATACCTACTATAGGTACGTACATAATACTGTTCTGTGTGCTTCTGTATTATACATAATATACCTATTCCATCCACTCGGCCATATCAGTTAACCATAGAGTCCGCTGTTAGAAGAAATAAAACCAAATCAACGTATCTACGGTACAACGGTAGGTACTTGATTGCATCGGATGAACTTTTCGTGCCCCTTTCGAACTGCATAACTGCATAACTCGACTACGCAGGACGCAAAACCTCGACTGTCACTTCTGCTTTCCACGACAAATATGTAATTCGGCAAACGCTGCTGGCGTGATACGGAAACAGTAATCGTGGATTTTAGATTACATGAGACGCGAGCTAGGTTTAATAATTTACAAATCGAATTTTCCACGAGTGCAAAATACAGTTCCTTCAAGCATTTCCTGTTTTGTAAATCGAAAAAGTCATTTAAATTATCATTCGTGTCACCGTCTTCTACATGGACAGGCTCTCTGAACATGTGCACGTACTACGGACTTGAGTCAGTCCTGCCTTGAGACACACGCTTTTTAGGCACAACATCCGCTCGAGCACACGCGTCTATAGGTTGAGATTTAATTAGTTTATCGGCCTGTATGCGCCATCACGAATAGTTTTCAACGCATACTGGCTCTTTCAATTAACCCGAATCTATCACGTGGCCATCAAATATGGATTATTATCGCAATAAATTCAGGAATTTGCGAAGTGCCACTGTTCGGACACGCATACAGGTGGTATTTACTGGTTCAATAAGAGCCAGGAATTTTACAAAACGGTAAAACAATCGAGCAAGTGTCAAGAATTTCAATGAAAAGTCAAGAACACAAAAAGGGAAAATCACATTGCGTTGAAAATTGAAGATCTTCGAACTTTTATGAGGTCTTAGAACTCTTCTTTTCATTGTGTAGGCTTTCATACCAATAACAAAATCCCCCCCCCCCAAAAAAAAGAGAAGTTTTACTCAAAATCCAGTAATTTAACAAAAAAATTGGAAATTACCAACTCTTCCGAAACTTGGAGATTTCTAATGACTAACTGAAAAGGTATCTAGCAAACTATCGAAATATGGGTTTCAGGCCGCCGTTTCCGAATATATATTGTACTAAATTTTTCATTCAATATCGATTTTAACCTCCAAAATCAAAACTTCGTAATGTAATGAAGTGGCTTCATCGATTTGACTGAAAACATCGAACAAAGTCGAACAGAATACTCATTAGATCACTGCTGTACATTGCGAAAACGTCCATGGTTGATGAGGTTGTGATTCTTCGCGCCAATATCAAGAAAATAAAAACGTTTCAAAAAATAAACAATACGACCAATTTCGTATTACTGTACCTAATACCTATTAGAACCTCCATATGTACTTCTTACAGGTATGGTCAACGTACCGCTCGATTGAAGCCTCGTACACCCAACTTCTTGTTACATGTACCAGCGGTAGTGAAGTTAACATCGTCGTCACAAAACTTGCTGACTCGACATAAATTTTAAATTCGAACGAACGATTTATTCGATAATAGAGGGGCGTATAGCGATGTACGCATGCCAAATTGGCTCCGGGACACCGCACCCCCTATCCCGAAAACGCCCCGAATGAGCCTGTGTCAGAATACGGGTTTGTTATACATATAATCGAAAGGTTTTATTCAAATTTCGGTGTTACACTAATATTTACTATTTCGTTAAATTTCCATTTGGTCCCACTCACGACTCTTAAAATCCAAATTTCAAAAGGAAATAATAAGAATAAATTTCTTCTTTAAAATTTGAAATCATCTTCATGCATAGCGTTGTAAAACTGGAGTGAAGTGCAGTAGAGATCCATTGGAAATAATTTTTTTTTTTCTCCGACACACAAAAAAATTTTTAATTACATGTTCCCATAATTTTATGATAGAAATAAAAATTTAGGGTAGGAACGGGACAGCGTAACATCTAATGAAATAGAAAAAAATCAGCGAGCAGTTTACAGAGTCCTATTTCGGTATTTCGTTCGATTTTCTTAGTCGAATCAATTTAGCCCCATTCTAGTAATTTCCATTCAGAGTGTTAAAATCGAGGACCATTACCAAACCTAAGAGAGAAATCCAGGAAACATTTTATGGGATTTTTCCGTCAATTTTTCCCGTTTTCATGAATAAAACTAAAATTTTAATTTTAGAGTCCAAACTGAGACCATAACAAAAATCTAATACAATATTCGAAATAAGTGGACCGCAAAACTCCCGAATCGACATTCTTAGTTTTCGAAGTCATGTTTCAAGGAATCGGGGTCAGATCAAAAATTTGATATTAAATTGGCGACTCGAAGAAAACCAGTATTTTGATCGTTTGCTCGATACTTTTTCATTCAAAATTCGAAAATTAGTGAAATTAGTGGTACGTTCTACCCTTCTTTTTTTCTTTTTTTTCCTAGGGATAATAAGTAATATTTTCCATTGGAAAGTAAACTGGTTTTCTTTTGACATTTTCATGTCTTTGCTTTCACACATAAACGAAAAAAAGTTACTATTTGAATTACTTTGGAGCATGACGAGGGAAAAAAACAGCTGATCGAGCGAGCTTTGGTACAGGGTACATACACCAAAAAAGTGTTACTTTTTGAGCGTTACTTCTGAGGCGAGAATCGAAATGAAGGCTCTTCATGGTGACAATTCAGTTCAGTGGTTAACATTTCCATAGAAGCCAACGTATACTTGAGCGAAAACCGTTACGCTTCCCCCCGACACGCTCGAAAACCGTTATTTTTCATAAAAAATGGGGGTCGACGCACTCGAAATAAAAGGCTTCATATACGACCTCGGGGGTATACACGAGTCTTGACAAAATTTTAACAACTCTAGGTAGGTATTATTGCCTCAGCGAGTTTCACCAGAATCTTATCAAGTCTTAGCAGACACCTAACGAGCCTTATATTAACAGAATTATAACGAGTTTTTATGAAAGTTACAGCCGAATTTTACAAAGTTGTAACGTTCTTTGCAAAGCGTCGTCGCTATCATCGAGTTCTAATGAGTTTCAGGAATGTATTGACGAGTATTAAAAGAAGCGTAACGGAGGTTTAACAGAGCGTTTGCAGAATTTCAACAAGTTTCGATGAGTTTTAGCGAGGTTCTAAGAAGCCTTAACAGAGTCTCAACGGGTTACAGTGAAACCTTACCAAGTTTTGAGAAATCTTTAGGCATCATAATCTTGACAAAATCCTAGTAAGTCTTGATAGAGTCTTGATAGGTAATAAGTTTTGACATGAGTTTGAAAGTCTTCACGGGGTTTGTTAGCAATCTTAACGAGCCCTGACCTAATTTTGCGGAGTCAGAAAGTCCTAATAGACTCCCAACGAGTGTTAACATTCTGTGTTCTAAAGCTTAAACAGGATTTCAGCGACTTTCAATCAGTATGACGTTTCGAGTGGACGGTGAAATGGGGATGTCATAGAGTTACGCGCCAAAAACAAAACTCTACGCTATACCTTCAAATTTAGTGTTCCACTTGCCATTTTCTCTCTTTCTCTAAATGAGCCCTTTCGTGATGATCTCACAAGATCGCTTCGTCCAAGATTTCATGCAATCGACAACGCTACTGAAAGAACCACTGCACTGAATTCCCGAGTAATCCAATCATCGAATGACTAAAATTCGTGAAGTCAAATTGGAATATACGAAGGGACAAGTTTCGAGACCGACGGCGTCGCGAACTCGTGAAGGCCGTTCTGCATTACTCTGTCACCGACAAGTTGCGCGAGTTTAAATAATAGAAAATTCATAATGAGAAGCTTACTCCGCCACCAATGAGTTGCAAGTATGTATTAGGTACTTGCATAAATCTGACACAGCAAGCCGTCTACAAAGTTGGACACGATAAAGTCTTAATTACAACCGATAAGTAGGTGCGTGCAGATAAGATATTATTCATTACATGACATCTTTCAGCGCGTATCTTTCTTCTTTTTGGCTTCGTCGAAGCCGCCGCGAAGCTCTCCACCATCCGCATTAACGTGCACAACTGCACATCTGCAACCGCATGCTGAGGTGAATTACTCGATACCGGTATTAAAAATAATAAATAAAACGAACGCGCCCGTTTTACGATTGATGTTGTGCCGAGCAGTCTGTCCGACTAATTTAAGAAAAACGCATAACTTATTCTGCTGCTCAACGTGAACCAAACAAAACTTGGGCAAGTACGTAATTTCGAAACCCCCTTCCCACCGACACGCACTGTACCTTCTCACTATTGCTGTAATTACGCAAAAGTGGCCACACACAATGGTCTGTAATCTGTATCGTCCGGAACACGCGCATGGCTAATCACACGAGAGAGACTGAAGGAGAGTACGTAAGATTGATTAAGATTGATTCTTACTACGAATGGTGAGAGGTTATGAAATCTGAAAACGATCTTATTCTGTCAGTGCGGGTATTTTGTACGTCATAAAGCTGAGAGAGACTTTACGCTAAATGTGGTCAAAAAGGTATTGTGCAAGACTGAATCCAAAACTATTGACTGACTGCTTTCTGGGCACTCACTTTTACTGCAAATTGCCTTGGAATGGACCGAAATTACCATTTACAGTGTTCTACAGGTGTATTTTAGATTTTTTTTTTTTTTTTTTTTTTTGTTAATGATTACAAACTTTAGAAATACATGTTCTTGGATCAGTTTTTATTCAGATTCTGATATAGACTACGAACACGGGTGTTGCGCAAAAGGGCTTTAAACATACAGTGAGGCCCAGTTTTGTTATCATTTCAGAAGTACAGTGTTTCTTTCTGCTAATTCATAGTCTGAACCTCAAATTTTTCATCTTGAGGCCAAAACTGTCAGAAATCGGACCTTACATAGTAAAAATAAAAAGCAGGTTGTGTTCCACGGGCGATATCTGCGCCAATTCCGGACCTGACCTTAGAATGTCGACGAAAGCTTTTTTCCACTCAAAAAATTGTCTTTTAAAAGCTGAAAAATGCTTTGAATATAGGTGGGGAAAAAAATGTTGTTACAAAAATTTCACGGTCACGTCTGTAATTATCCCACATATTTTAACGAGTTGAAAGGTCTCCTATTATACCTACACGTTCGAATTTTGGAATAGCATGTGCTTATGTGTGTTCTTATTGCTCAATGCTCATGTAGCCGGGTGTTTTATGTTGTTGTTTTTTTTTTGCTTTTTCAAATGGACGTGACCCTAATCGAGTAAAATATTAGAATCGCAGATCAGCTCACTAAAATTTCCCAATTTACTGATGATTATGCGCAAAAATCAGAACAGCGATTTGTAGAGACGCAAAAGATAATCAAAATTCAAAATACAAATTTTTTACCTGCGGTAGCTTTCAGTCAGTTTCTAGATTTGTATCTGACCCAACAGAAGACGCCAGGTCCAAGGTTCTAAGAGTGTAATCTGAGGAATGACTGTCAAATATGAATTACTTTATTGTGGTACGCCTGCAGAATAACCTCGATATTCTATGGGTTGCTGGGAGAGGGGTGTAATCTTCAAGATTTTTTAATTATTTAATAAATTTATTGACACAACATATTCATACAGACAACAGATCTCTCCAGTGCTTTTACAATCAGTTTATCGCACTGGTGAGGTCTGATTGAGTTCTTATGTGTATACTATACAGTACATCTATTTACCAATCCACTTATGCACGAGCTTATAGTAGGTAGGTACGTATACATTTTACACCCCTCTTGTTTTTTGGCGTTACATAACCCTCCAACGACTGTTATCTGTTATTTGGTATTTCTGTAGATATGTTGCAAAATTACCATGTCCGGTGAGGTATTGTGTTAGGAAATAGTTAGATTTTAGATTTTTATTTTTTAGTCTCTCTTCTATGTGAGGAATCAGTTTTGCCGTTCTTCTTCCTGTCTTCTCTGTGCTATATTGTTCTTGCCATGTTTTATTTGTTTCTTGTTTTACTTCCTTTATTTTCTCTTTTAGTTGCTTTTCTGTAAATTTTCTGGTTCTCGCTTCCGCTTCAATTTTTTTTATTCTATTAATTTTTTTTTTTTAGTTGTAGGTCTATTGGTGTCACTCCGGCTATTACATATGTGGCAGTATGTGATTATTACAGTGGATAGACTAGTTCTTCAATTAATATATTTTTCTTTCTTTTTCATGATTTCATTTACATAGTCGATTGTTATTTGTATGCTGTTGCGATTTTCAAACCAGTTTTTGCTTATATTTTCAATTTTGTGCTTATTTCTAATTTCTTTGAAAGCGGGACATGTCAAGAAGGTGTGATCTGGGGTGTCTGTTAATTTTCTTTTGCAGTTTATGCAGGTGTCATCTTCTATGATTTTGAATTTTTTTAAATATACGCCAAAGTTTCCGTGACCTGTTAGGAATTGTGTGAGGTAGAAGTTAGGTTTTAGTTCTTTATTTTTAAGTCTTTCTTCAATGTTTGGTATCAGTTCATAAGTTCTTCTTCCTTTTTCGGAGGTGTTATATTCTTCTTGCCAGAGATTGATGTATTTAACTTTAGTTTCATTTATTCTCTCTTTTTTTTGGGTTGGAGTGAGTTGGGATGTTTTAATTGTTTTGATTTCGTTACTTCTCAGTACTTGTAGATCAGTTGGTAATATTCCTGCAATTACGTTTGTGGCTGTGTAAGAGACTGTTCTGTATGCGGCTATGACTCCTAATAGTATTTTTCTTTGCTCTTTCTGGATTTTTTTTTTGTTTTTTTTACTTATTTTTGGGTAGTAAATTTTGCAGCCATACTCTATTATTGACCTGAAAAGTGCGGAGTATAGAATTTTCCTGTCTGTGTATTTTAGACCAAAAGTGTTGTTATAGAGAGCAGTTATTTTGCAGTAGTATTTTTTGATTTTATCCAATATGTAGTTAGTGTGATTGTTGAAGTTGAGGTTCTCATCTAAAATTATACCTAGATATTTAATTTCTTTATTGATAAGTATATGTTCGTTCTCTTGTTTTAGTTTTTTTCCTATGGCTAGTTTTAGTTTTGTTTGTTATGTTTTTTTGTTACTAGGATGCTGCTTGTTTTTTGTGGATTCAGTTTTAGACCTAACTGTTTTAGTGTGTTGTTTATAGTCTTGATTGTTTTATTTATTTGTTCAATGTCTTGATCGTTCTGGATTCCGGCTATTAGCAAGAGGTCGTCTGCGTAGCTTATTAATTCTGTGTTGTTGCTCCCTGTTTTGCATTTTTTGTGAACTTTGGCCATTGCAATGTTGAAGATTGTTGGAGACAGTGCTGAGCCTTGTGGGACCCCTGCTGTTAGTTTTTGTTGGTGTATTATCTTGTTGTTATTGGTATCAAAGAAAATTATTTCTCTGTCGATTAGGAAGCTTTTTATTAAGTTCATGAAGTTGTCATCCGAGTTATTTTCTCTGAGACAGTTTGTTATGGAAGACCATTTTATTGTATCAAAAGCTCCACTAATGTCAAAACTAATTAGCAGGGTCATTTTTATTTGTTTTTTGGTGATATTATTTTCTATTTTGTTGATGCATTTCTCTATTGCAGTTTCTGTTGATTTTTTTTTAATGTATCCGTATTGATTTTTGTGTATCATTTCTTTGGTTTTAATCTGTTCTTCTATTAGTTGACGTATAATTTTTTCATAAACCTTGCCTAGATTTGGGAGTAGGGCTATAGGACGATATGAGTTTGGTTTAGTAGGGTCTTTTCCCGGTTTGTTTAGTAGTTTGATTTTGCAGGTTTTCCAGAAGCAAGGGAAATGTTGGAGCTCAAGGTACTTATTGAAAATGGTCAATAGTAGATCTGGATGTTTTTTGTGTAGTATTTTTATCATTTTGTTGGATATGCCGTCAGGTCCGTTTGCCTTTTTGTTATTTAGTTTTTTGATAAGGTGATTGAGTTCATATGACTCTATTGATAATTTAGTGTTGCTCTTGCTTATGTTTGGGTAGTTAGGTACGTTGTCTTTAATCTGTGGGAATAATTTTTCACATATTAATTCGATTTTTTCTTTTTCTCCTGTTACATCTTCGTTGTTGTCTTTTTTGAGAGGTGGGAAATTAAAATTAGTTAGTTTATTCATTATTATTTTATAGGGTTTGCCCCAAATATCTGAATTATTAAGTAATCTTCAAGATAGGGTGCAGACAAATAGGGTGCAGACAAATTTATTTCGTAGTTTCATTTTTCATTAGAACCCTCGCCAATCGGCTTCAGCAAAATGAAAATGTCTTGCAAGATTTTAGGTCGAATACAAAGGTGGGACAAATCACTGCAGATGCCCTCCTGGAATTTTCGAACGGGACACAATGTTGGATTAAATTTTCGATGATGAGAAAGTACCTAAGTTTTAGAAAACGTGTGTTTGAGACCGATTTAATAAGTATTATTGGATCCCAGTAGAAATAACATTAGAGCATTCGATTAAGCAATCTTGAAACCTCTCCAACCAAGCTGATTTATAAAATTTCTATATAATGCTGCTTCGGTCTCGCATACAGTTCACACCAATAAATAGTCATCATCCAGACTGGATTCCGAAAACAGGTTATGAATTGTATTCAATCTTATGGAAGCCACCATCAAAGAGAATAAGTTTCATTGATAATTCCAGAAGAAAATTCACGAAGAGTAGACTACCCGGGAGAATACTTGGAATTTCATCTACAACCCACTTTCGAATCTTGAAGATCGTTCTGTAGGAAAATTCGTAGATATCCACAACAAACTTCTACAACTCCGCTTCCAATAAGTTACATTTTACCAGGAAGATGCAGACGGGGTGGTCGAGGCAGAGAGCCGACGAATCAAGCTCGGCCCACACCATTGTACAGGACAAATCTGTACCATCCTAGAAGAGGTGCTGCAGCTGCTGCGGACGGCTCCCCCGCCGTCACCACCTGACCACGTCGCCACACGTACCAAAATGGGAGGTGAAGGGTGAATGAAGAAGAAGCGCGTCCGGCTGTGGGGGACCTGAATTCCAGGCTACTGCTCGGGGAGCGCGAACCTCGGTCAGTAGATTCAAATTCTTAGATGTTAAGAATATTATCAATTTGAACAGGCAGAATAATGGATCGAGATCACATTAATGACGCGCAACAGACAAGGAGACCAAAATACGGCAAGATGTTCAAGCACGTGTATAGTAGTGGCGGGAATTTGGAGCAACGAGGTATGGATTTGTTGTGGCTGGAATGCCCACTATAAACATCTATTTTTTTAAACCTTCGATCGTTTGTCTCATACTAACCATCATACGACGCGCCGATGCATAGATACATAGACACGCATGCATGGCACCGTTTAACCATGGTGCAAAAAATTTTTGCAAATTTTTGCAAGATGTTGATTAGAAGCAGCCGAGCGATCAGATACCCAGTGATTTTTAAAAAGTCGCCGAGACAAAAGCATCAAGTCAGACAGCGAGCACCGTACATCGTAGTCGACCATTATCGACTTTCAATATTAGATTAACGGACCTATAATACTGGAGACGGCATCACGTCAGTGACAGATAGCTCAAGTACGCCGTATACAATTGATAAATCGATGAATAATATAATAATGATAATGACACATGTATGGTTTAAAAAGAAAAGTGGTGCGCGAATCAATAATGTTGCGTACCACATTCGCGTACGGGCATTTTAATTGGTTCTTCGTACAGGAGTAACTCGGCACGCATCCAATATCCAGCGTCCAGCATCCAGCTCTACGCTTCAATCGGTTATCAAGAATCGACAAATTATAGAGCAATTGTCGAAATTTTCTTTCTAATTTTGTACCTGCACCTATCTGACAGCGCGAAGAAGAGTGAAAAATTACAAAAATAAAAAGTGGGTAATTCAGTTTCATTACCGGTTATCGATTATGACTTGATTTCAGTTAATAAAGTGCCGGTTACGGAGCGGCACAGCGCCGTTACGAGGGTGAAGCAGTCGGCAGTGATGAAAACATTTTCTGGGCCTGTCAAACGAGTTTACGTAATAACAGATTTTAGACTTTCTTTCGCAACCCAACTGCAAGATGAAACGGCTGCGACTCCTACATTGAAGAACAGTCTCTAATTACGACGGATTCTGGATATCCAGGATGCTTTCGATAATGTAGGTAGCCTAGGTCTTTGCACGCGCAGCAACAGACGACCGGCGAACTTCGACATTTCCCATTGATCTAGCAGAATTACAACCAAGGAATCGTGGTCAGTCGAAGGCCGACAAACCGGTGGATGATCAGTTTTGTGATTTGGAAAACGTATACAGAAATTCGAGTAGCCGGTTAACGGAAGCGGACACAGTGTTCAATTGGCTTCCTCTTTGGTTTTTTCCAGTTTGCTTTCGCTTTCAAAAGAGCATTAACGCGCCCTAACCTCGACGGAGCCTTGACAAGTTGCGAAGAGTCTCAATACAGTTTTGTGAGATACCGGAAATCTAATAAATTTATACTGAATCTCAAAGAGTCTTGACCTCATCACAGTGATTTGGCGAGTGCTGAAGAGTTTCAATGTAGTTTGTAAAGAGTCTTAATTAGTCCTATTGAATTTGAACATAATATAGACACCTGAAAGTCTCAGTGATTCTTTTTCGAAGAGTTTTGGCGAAGCTCCTCGAGTCCTAATAAGAGTCTAAACGAGCCTTAACGTAGTACTAACTATAGTAACCTACTTACGAAGAGTTACCTTGAGGTCTAATAGAGTTCTAACAAATGTCAGTCAGTGCGTGTTTTTTTTCCTTCTTTTTTTCGAGGTATAAACGAATGGATAATAACTCGACTAAAAAGATACTCTTCACTTTCAGTTGTAAGAAGACGTAAAATTTGACTTAGGAAACAAGCAACCAATGATCAAGCAAGGAACCGATGGCAAAACAGGGAAAAAAGACAAGAACAACTAAAAAAGCGTCTACAGATTCAACTGCGAGTACTGTAACATGAATTACTTCGAAAAGACAAGCAAAACGTTTACATCAAAAATGAAAGCATATTAAAGATTACATACCCTCACAAACGACAAATCGCTGTTTGGAAAACATTTTAACGACTACCAACATGACGATACAAACCTAACGAACAAATTCCAAACACTAAAAATAACCAAACGGAAGAAAACGCGAACCACAAGAACAAATAAAAAAACAAGACTGAAAAATTTAATCGGCCCAACGATCAGCTTCAATAGTGAAATGATTTTCACATTATTAACAACCCAATAAACATTGGACAAACAGACCAGACCACGACAACCAATAGAGGATAGAGTACAGTCCATCCTCGACACCAGGAAAGGTTCACAAACATCTTGGCAAATAGACCAGACCATAAGGGCTAACAGGAAAACAGAACATAACATGCTCACCATACGGTACTAGCTTCATCACATCATGTGTAACTTAGCTGCAAGAAAACTTTGCACTACTGATGGGAGTAAAATGTAAAACCGTTCTACCAAATAATAAAATCTTGACTGGAAATCAAAATGCTATTTTGATAAAGGCGAAGTCTCCATGAATTGTGACAGATGAATTTTCAACGAGTTTTAACGAATTTCAATCAAGTCTCAGGAAGTTTTTTTAAAGTCCTGAAAAGTTCCCACGAATCCTCGGCAAGTCTTATAATTTTAACGAAAGTTCGTAGATTTTGAAGAGTCTCTATGAATCCACATACAGTCTCACGAATCACAAGCGAGAGGTCAAGTGAACGACACCCGTTCACTTCGCATATAGGCCTCTCACAAGTCTGATATGCCATTGATTTTGCATTAAACGCATTAAACTTTACCCGAGTGCGTTTTCAAAATAATGAAAGTTTCTATAATTGGACGCTGTTCAGCAAGAGGGAACCAACTAACATTTGTAAATAAAATGAGTTATTAGTATCGATCGTTGGAAAGCGCATAAAACGTAGAACTTTACAAAATTGGGCCCCCGATTCAAAAATGTGTACTCACGTTGAAAAAAGCTTATCAGTAAACGCTGTGTCATACCGTTTCTACATGGCTCTTGAACTTCGAATCACGTGTTCTCAAAAAGCGGAGTTTGCTAGTTGGTTCCCTCTTGCTGAACAGCGTCCAATTTATCGACCAATTACTCCAGAACATTCAGATATTTTTGGTTGTCATTTCAGGGCAATATACTTGACCATTCGTATACTTTAAAAAAAACAAAAAAAATATCTGATCGACTAAAACTGAAATTTTTTTTTTCGGCAAAAGCACTATGCCATTTGGAATCCCAACTCTTAAAACTTTTAATCGTTCCCCAGGTCTCCAAGGTTCGATTTTCCAAATTTTTCAATTTTGTTCAATTTTCCTATCTCGGGTCTTCTGACTGTCGGAGTTCCAGCCTTAATAAGCAACAACAATGGTTGTTTCTCATGAACTTTCTCGCACACAATGAATCTTTTTATGAAAGTGAAAAGCCCGCATTTTATTCTCGAATGCCTACCTAGATGACAGATCTGTCGCTGGCATATCACGACTCCATATCAAAGCCGATTAGATAGCGGGTAAATTTTCGGTATTTTCCGTGCGGTTTTCCTACATCACGACACGACGCTATCTTTGCACTCGTAAATGACAACCCATCAGCTATGTTTACGAATTTTCAAAATACCGTAATAATGATCGCGTAGCAGTAGTAACGTGCGTATCAAATAAATGACGCGGTTTTGGCTTTGAAAACCTGCACGCATTTCCATTGGTCCTCGTCAGTAGTCGGTTTTCTTTTCTGTCTCCCTTCCACAGGTGAAAACTTGACTTCGTTAAAAACTATACGTAATTGATGTACATAGTTGTTTCTCTCCGAGATTTTTACGTCCAAATCCGCGATTTTTTACCGACGGCTCATTACAGTCGTATCTATGGCTGTGGCTGTACGCTCGCGCTTTTATCACATCGTGCCACTTTGGCGTGCAATGGAAGAACCGCTTTGCAGCGCAGCGGTGAGGTTTCAAGTTCGTGTGTAGGTACTCGGTAGTAATAATGAAATACAAATAAAATAATATCGCGACGAGTGGAATTTTTACATAATTAGGTTAAACCGAGTTGACTGTTTTTTTCTTTTCTCAGAAATTCTGTAACGCGGTAACGTAGGTAGTACTAGCTGTAGTGTACCTATACATTTATATGTAGTACCTACTACCTATTATAATATACATAGGTAGTCATCCGCGTTCCACTGTGAATCCATCTATCAATTAACCGACCTGGCGCTTATTATACGAGCTTATAAAAGTATTTCAGAAATTTGATTTCTTTCAAAGCCGCGTTCGAACGCGCAAGGCGACAGGCGTAAAAACCTGGTAACGAACGCATCGAGGCATTTCACGCGGCAATTTTACGAGACCAAAGGTAGGAGATATCGGCAGACATATTGTTGGCGCATATACTCGTACTTACGAGTATACTCGTGGGCCTGCATAATCGTGTAATGGTAACAGCACTCAACTGTAGCTCGAGGCTGCGCAATTACCGAAAAATTATCGCAGTTACTGTTCGATTAGAACTACATACTCGTAAACGTACAGAAAAATGCTTTAGCCGTACCAATGTCGAAATAAAGTTAACGTATTACGATTTTGAAAATAATTCGAGTTGTACTTTGGTAATGGACCGACGACTACAGCGTACTCGTACATGGATGGAACGGGGAGTCGTTCCTTCATTTCCGCGTCTCGTTAGTATAGAAATGCGGGTAGCCTACGTAGTGGAAGTAGAATTTCATTGCACGTCAATTGGCTTTAATTTACGACTTTGCTCGTCGTTTTGCCAGTCATAAAAGCTTCGACAGGGTAATTCGAATTATTATTAGAATATCGTTCGGCGGGCCGCTGTGTCGCATACTGCTTTGCGTAATCGCGTTTTTTTTTTTTTTACAGAATCGAGGAAGAAAATAGAAACGCGAAAAGAAAGAAAGAAAAAATCAAGCATCTGGCTCTTTAAAATTTCAATGAAAACGTTGACGATCGCTTCCGGAAAGATCACGTAGTTTTTCATCTGTTTAGCTTTCGGTTTTTTTTCAGCTTCGTACTCGAATCACATCGTCTCTCTTTCACGTCCAGACTAGTACGGAATAGATAAGAAAAAAACAAACACCAATGAAACGACTTTTGATTGTTATCCCGAGCAAACGGACGCTGAAAAATGGTTTTCGGTGAACTGTGACAGCAATTCGAATCAATTCCCAAGATGCGAAAATCAATTTAAAGTGTAGACTATAGACTACGAATATGCTTTTTTCGCATATGTTCGCTGAAAAGAAAAAAATGGAAAATGAGGGCGACATTCGCCAAAGGAGTTCAATGAAACACGGTGCAATTAAAACTACCTACATGTAAGATGGTTTTACGGAAAGGCTTTTCGTCTGGTTTACCTTCGAAATTCGAAACTGATAGATATTGTAAGTACCGCGCAATCGATCGAGCATATGTGACATTTATTTCACACACCAGCTGAAAACCAATTTCTAGCACGACGACCACCATTTTAGTAGGGGGAGGGGTCTGAGAGAAAACACAAAGGTTCTTACGTTCGTTAATAATTCTTTAACTCGGTAGATGGTGCGACGGTTGATTTAATTAAACTCCGCTGAGGTATTTCTTTTCGAAGGATGTTGATGGACTGAGTGTATTTCAAAAAGCGTATATCATCGGATTACAACCCAACTTTCTTCATTTTTTCTTTTCTAATCATTATCTAGGCGTTTTCATCGATCAAAATAATTAATTTAACCTCCGAACTCGAGGGATACGATTTAGTTCGAAATGCAACGCAAACGGATAGATAATTCTATTTCACATCGTATGTCTTGAGCTTGGTGTAGATTACAATTTTTAAAGATGAAGGGTCCAAGAATAACGCCTTCGGAAGCACATTCACGGACGCGTTTCGTATTCGAATCTTTTGGAACATCCGCGCCCTTGATCGACAAAAAGTTCTATACTTCGTCCGTACAGTAATAACCTGACCTGCATTTCTTCTCCCCAAGGGAGAAAAACACCTAGCGGTTTGCTATTTCAAGATCAATCCAGACTGAGAAATTGATGACCTACGAGACTGAAGAACAGCTAGACCGAGGGACAACCTATAAGACAAACAGTCAGGCAAGCAGATCTGCAACCAGGCGTACACACTATAGAGACTAAACAAGCCGCCTCTAAATAGCCGAGAATACAGATCCTACATCTAAAAGCCGAAATTTCTCAGTCTATATTTTTATACGAAAATCCATAATGTTTTCCTCTTTGAACCAGACAAACACAAAGTCGAGGGGAGGCAAGAAACAACGTATTGCTCGTCCGACCTCTACATAATATCTTCATTTATTTGATAATTCCTCGTAATGACCAAATCTCAACCCCCTTCAAAAGCGAGAGTTAACTATTATAACTGCACATTTGCGAAACATGTCCCCGTTCACCTAGCGATATTCGCTTTACAAAAGGCAAGGAAATACGGTAAGGCGCTTATACGTATTAAATCATCTCTTCCGGCGAAAATGTCGACATCAGATCATGAAAACCTGTCGGATGGAATCTTCACCCGGACCGACATCGGTCCGTTTTGTTATCAGTTGCATAATTCGATCTGATGGCGATAGGACAACGGATGCAAATCGAATTGTGTGAAAGCGCTCTTATCCGATGCCGGTCTGACGTCAAAACGACGACGACGGATGCAAATCGGACATGTATGAAAAGGCTCTAACAGAAAAAGGAACTCTGAAAATGCATTAGTTGCGTGAATATTGAAATGGAACGAATTGGTTTCTTGATACCACCCTAATTATTGTGCCGAAACGCCTCACTTTGGCGAAGGGTACTTATCTTGCTAACAGAAGAAAGTAATTGTGTAGAAACAGCTTCCAATCCGAACAAGGAGTAAATTTTCATCGGTTGATGTATTAAGAACGGATTTCGAAGAGGTCGGGTGGTTTTAGAACCATTCGATCTTGTCAGGCGAAATACGAAAAAATTGAAAAGCACGTTTTTTTTTTGTAGCGCACAAAGACGTTAGTTTTTTGCGATATTCGTCGATTTAACTCACAAATGGCGAACTGACACAATTTTCCCTCTCGAGAAGTAGCCCAGCGGAAAAATAGCCCCAATCGAGAGACCACCTCGTTTCCTCATTTTCTACATTATCGAATTTCTTCCAAAATTTTCCGCTCTCATTCTCTCCTCTTCGATACGCCAGTCAAGGTGATTTCCGAATCTACCGAAACTTACTGATAGATGGTAAACGCAACAAGAAAAACCACACTTTTTTGCGTCAACATTAGTGACGTATATAATAAAATTAAAATTCAAGACAGAGATTTATTTTGTCTATGTTCCACGTTTAATTATCTTTCTATGTGTTTTTTCTTTCCTTCTTTCTTCCTTTTTGCTACGTTTCATTCGCGATCGTATTTGGTCAAGACAAGAACAATACGACATTAGTGATTCCGAACTGCACGTGATCGACGACTTCATCCCAACATAATTGCGGAAGATGAATTCGATATTTGGTCAGAATTGGTCGTTAGTGTAGCGAGCGAAACACTATAATAGCCCACACGATACGTCACACGTGATATCGTGGCTCGCTAATCATCATCATTTGAAAGTATACACTAAGTACATACATGCGGTTTGAAAAGTCAGGCGTCGAAATTCGATTAAGTCATAAAACGTGTCATTGTCTTTCATGCTGGTAAATCGTCGCGATGAGTCGAAGTGATATTAGCTCTTTTTGAGTTTCGTATACGAATATCACGCGAACGTACGAAAAGAAATGGCCGAATTTTTCTATTCTATACCCGTTTTTGACGTCGAATTCACCACGAAAGTTGTGAACAACTAGCCGAGCAGTTGGAACACCAAAATGAACCTCAAAAGCTGGCTCGTAACACGTGCCCGATGGTCCGTACAATAACAACATTGGAAAGGTGACGAACAATAAAATGTGCGGAATAAGCGGCTTAGAATAGTCGCTTACATTCGTTAGACCGTATTTTTATGCAACTTTCGACCGTTTGCTTTCCAATTTCCAAACGTCAATCGGCGATCTGCCCATAATTCTTGGAAAAACTATCATTTCGAACAGAAACAGACTACGGAGATTCGACTAGTCGACACCTCGACACTGCAACGAGACGGTAATCCGCCGCTAACGAATACAAAGGGTACCTATACGTGTCATTTTGTGATATTAACCCATTACAATGTGTATCCGTGTAATTCGATAAGCGAATGTACCTTGTACCTTCCTACCGCGCACTATCTACCGAGTTTGTTATCTATCGGTTGGTCAGTCTCTCGGCTTAATGTCTTTTAGTCTGACGATCTGTTCAGGGTTGCCAGATGTACAGATTTTCCTGTACACATACGGAAATTTGACAATTTTAAAGAAGCCATACAGAATTTGTACAGATTTCTTAGCAACCGTGCTGAATTGTACGAATTTTTGATCATATTTCCCAATGTCTTTCACAAAAGTTATCTAAAGTGAATAAGAACAACTGTGAACCTGTGACAAAGATTTCTGTGGTAGAACGCTACCGTGGAATTCGACGTTAGCGCTCCAGGACAGCACAACCTACAGAGAAATGATAAGCTATTCGGAAAGGCTAAAGCTTAAGCCAAAAATTAATGACCTTGACTGATAAGGCTCAGGAATAATAGCAGACAGTTGATGAAGCCAGTGAGTGGCTAGCTAATGACTAATACTTAAGGGCTAAAATTCAAACAGTTAACGGCTAAAAGCTGAAAGCTCATTTCTTTGCCGCGCAGCGGTTGATAAACACAGAACCAAATGATCGAAAACGGATCGGGTTAAGAATATCAGAGGATGTTCAGAACTCAGGAATGACGAAACGCCGACCGCGACGGAGCCGGATTTGCTTTCCATTAGCGATTCAGTAAAAACTAACGAATTAACTAGTATTTACATCCTTCTTCAATAACTAAGCTAACTCCCTTCGGTACTGATGCGATGCCCGAAAGGGTAGTTTCCGGTGTCGGGGGTGCGGTGTCTCAGGGGCCACTTTGGCATGCGTGCATCGCCATACGTCCCACCACACCAATAACTAAGCTAACAGCCACCCTGTCGAGAGGGGGGGAAAATACCCCGGGCCCGGACTTTCAAGGTTGCCCGATATTTTTCAAAGGCCTGAATTTCAATCACACTATACATCAAATCAGTAATCAATCCTTACACCATGAAGAAAACCTCTTATCCCGTAGCTTATAATTTTTTCCCATCGAACAAAGAACTAATTGAACTGGAAGGAGAGGGGGCCCGTGGAAATGCTCCCAGGCCCTCTTTTTCTCTCTACGGAGCTGGAGCTGATTGTGACCAAAATTGCTCGGCTAATGGCTTAAAGCTAAGGCTAATGGCTAACCTTATATTACCTCTGTCTGCAAAGGCAGCGGTACAATGAATGATAACCTGATAAGCAATACCAATGAGGAAATAGAAATCGATAATCAAATCAATTATCAAATTTTATTTATTTTCTATTGATCGGTGATTCTATTCTGTTTTTTGTTCTTTCATTTTGGTTAACTCGTTAGTTTTTCGTAAATAAAATACATTTCCAATAAACATACGTAATAAATTCAAAACAAAGGGGTAAGCCAAAGCTTTCTTCATCCTCTTCATCAAGCGGCAGTAATTTGGTAAATGTTTGGTAGATAATGGTTGGAGCATATGGCGAGGCACGCATGCCAAAGCGGCTCTCCAAACACCGCACCCCTGACCCCGGAAAGCGGAAACTATCCTTTAGATCAGTGACGTGCGGTGATTTTTCCTAGGAGGTAAGCGATAAGCGTAGAGGTGAAGTAAAAATCAGAATAAAAGTATGAAACATGCTACTAAAAAACGGCACTGATGAAATTATTCAAATTGTCGTATCCCTGTGTAGGGTCATTCCATATGCATTTATTCTTTTCTGTGACGAATACTAGACACAGGGACTCATTACCATAGAGTTTTTCCTGGGGGGGGGGGAGGAAATTGTGAAAGTCCCAACTGACTCAACTCAAAATTACCAAGTATTGAAGCAAAAAAAAACCTTTTGACTTGATGGATTTTCCCAACTCAGCCTGATTGAAATTGTAAATTTTCTTAACTGCTGAGTGGAAAATTCTTACAAGGGGGGGGGGGGTTGCTCCCTCTATCGGTACGTCCCTGAATAGACGTGGCCAACAAAACAGTTTTTCACCATCTTCACAACCGGTTAACCACTAAATATTTTCATATTGCAATACGTGGCAATGTCTAGTAAAACTCGAACCACCTCTCTTTTGCTCAGTTTTTAAAAATGGTAATTCTGGTTTAGACTTCCCACCATTATTATTATTATTATTAGCCTATTAACATTAATGTTTAGCCCGATTCTGGACGTAGGCCTCCTTCAACCGAGCCCGTTCGGCCCGGTCCTGCGCTACCCTGCTATATTGCCTATTCCCCCCCCCCAAGAAAACTGCCGATGTCGTCTTCCCACCTCGCCTTCTGCCTTCCAGGCCGCCTCTTACCCTCTGGATCCCAGGCCAAAAGAGTATATCCCCACCTATCATCGTTAACTCTCGTAATGTGGCCGGCCCATCACCATGTAAGTCTTCTAGATTCGCAGACATCATTTGATATATTACCTATTTTTTTCTTCAAGATAGAGTTTATAATTTTCTGTCTGTTTATAACTCCCAGCATTGAGCGGATCATTCCATTCTGCGTTGAATTTAATTTGTTTCTCAGTCTATTATTAAGTGTCCATGTTTGTGCACCGTACGTTAAAACTGGAAGAATGCATTTGTTAAATACTGAGGCTTTCAGGTAGTTTTTGTAGGGCTTTTTGAATATGTAGCTCTTCCTACCATTAATAATTTCTAATTGTTCATTGGGACTAAGTCGCGAAAACAGTTTTTCAATAAGATCTCAAGTACGAATTTTGTGGGCAGAAAAAAAAAAAAAAAAAAAAAAAAAAACATGGAGCATTCAAACATAACGCGTTGACTAGTAGAAGAATATAATCACGTTTCACTGTCAACTTCGAAGTTCGTGTACAGCCAAGCTGAGCTGGAAGCGCTTCAAGAACGCAACCAAACGCACAGGTTTTGTCGCGTTGAACATGATAGTGTGTTTTTGTGTTGGTAACACCGTGGTGGAGAGTAAGTCGTGCAATGTTACGTGCAGTATGGAAAAGAAGGAATAGATCCGACGCACACTTCACTGGTCTATACAAATATACATGTACAAGGATTGCCGAACGCCAAACAGTATACATCTCCCATGAATTTATTATATACTTGAGCGTAAGCGTCATAAGCGTCAATACAATCGCTGTTCTGCCCAATGTTTCATTATCTTTTGTTTGTTACAAGTTGAAGTTGATATTGTACATGAAAACTTATTTTCTCGAGAATTTTCAGGGTAAGCAGGGCTTACCTTGCTTGCCTGGAATGCACGCCACTGCTTTAGAGTATCGCATCAGTGACCAGAGGAAATGATTTGTAGATAACTTGGATACATAATAAATTTGTGGTCGGTAATTGGTAGATATGCGTTGGTACCAGTGAGATGTTAATAAACAACACCAAGACATCACTGATTAGATATGAAGTCTCTATAGCCTGGAAATTGAACATTTGAATACTGAATTGCTACTTCCTGCATTGAGTTTGAACTGTTAAAATACATGATTAGTTTGAAAATCACTAATAGAAACTAATGGGTTATATTAGTTCATTAAATTTTCACACCTGTGAGAGTGGCAATATGTACTACCTAGAAAATTTGAGATACAGCTTGTCCGAAAAGAATGCTGAATAACTCGAAAAATGCTAAACTTCTCGGGAAAAAAACCGCATTTTTCAACCTAAAAAAGAGCGTAAGGAATTTGTATGGAATTTTCCCCCTCCAATTTTACGATATTTAAAGCTGTAATAAGGATTTTTTGTACTTTGAATTTGGCAACATTGGATCTGTTTCGATGGTAGACTAACAAGATAACTTGACTATTTCTTTTTTCTCTGACGGTTAATCTGTCTTTGTAGGCCCACTATCTTTTGTCTGTATCACTGATATTAGCGCAAATAACCGACCAGTAGTCGGAGAAACGGGCTCACAGGCATCAAATTTCAAACAATTTTCTAAATTTCTTGTGAACTGTCAGTGGATTTTGCGAAGAAATGCCCCCTAGCTCCTCCCTCCCATTTATGCCTTAAAATAACATATCTGCACTCGCAGTTTTCGAAATTTTCAGACAGGCACTTATTCAATTTTTAGTACACAAGGAGACTTGATATTCACATTCACAAATTCATTTTTCGATTCGTGTATCTACCGTTTTGTTTATTTATGGTTCAAAAATCTCCGTATCATCAACGAGTAATACTGTATATCAAAGGAGACATTAAGGATTAAATAACGTTGGTGATTGTTTACGGGGCTAAACCCACTCACAGCAAATGGCAGTATTTCAAGAAACTAAACTCCTTCAAACAAGATATTTCGACACCCTGGCCACCGGTTCAACTAAACGAAACGAGGAAACAAAACCAAACAGAAAAAATACTCGACTTAATTGTAATTTGAGAAACAAAGAAATAACATTTAAAAACGATTTCAAAAACATTACCCCGAGAAACACGATTGCATAAAACTTCATCCAGCTAACGTTCGCAGTAAATTAAAAAGTTTCAAAACAAAACCATAGCGCCATTGCGAAGTTGACAAAAATGGAAACATCGCGCTTCACAGAGAGAGTATTCGATTTATAATCTTTGCCAGAACTTCAAAGTATCGTTACTGCAGGACTGTCTTTAGTAGAGAATTCGAATTCTTCTCTCTTCCGACAATATCAAGAGGCTTCGAGCGTTTTAATTTCATAAAGAATTCATCTCATTCTATTAAATACGAGGTACCTACTGGCAACTTGCGACGGATCCCGAATGGCCTTTCTGGAATCTGAATTTCACACTGCCAAGTTCAAATCCTCGAGACTCGGCATGGCGCGGGAACAATGCTTCATTTCACACTGAGACTTAGGCAACGGTTGCAATCATTAATTTCATTGGGGAGGGGAGGCTCTAATTTGTGCACAAATGAATCTTTTATAGGGATTAAGGTTTTCTAGGAAAAGGGTCAAAAACATCCCCTTTTTGCAACAAAAAAATCCATTTACCTTTCTTATTAGTTTTTTATTTATTTTTAAAGAGGAGGGAAATGCCTTTACACCCAAATTTTTTATTTGAGTAGGGGAGAGGGGCAAATCTGCAACAAGGCAAAACTATCTAAGACCACTACCATTGGAACTGGGATCCTCTACCCTCATACCCGATGTTTTGAGGCTCACGTCCAACTTTCTTTTATTTGTGTCTGCTAGCCAGACTGGTCTACTTGTATATCCTTCTGTCACCCTGACTGACGGGCCGTCCCTCTCTATCTCATTTACCACAGGTCTTCAGGATTAGGATTTTTATTAGCAACGCCGGTGAGGAAGCAGGCTCCATGTCTATCCAGCATAAAAACATTGCACATTAAAGTGGAGCAAAAACACTTTTCCAAGATTTTTTAGTTGTGTAGGGTTATTTAGTTACATTTCCACCGAAAAACAATGTCTGCACGATTTCACCGAAAAGTCCAGAAATTTTTCTGAACCATCTGTTGTATAAGACCACCAATTAGATTAATGAATAATGGGTAGTTAATTTTTACTCTTGACAGATTTATTCCTTTGGTAAAACTCTATACCTCCTCCCCCTCCCGGTTGATCAATTCTAATTCGGGCCGGTCATCCGCTAGGAGCGCTACAATCGGTTAAATTGAAAACGGGATCAGGGCGATTTTCCAATTTGAATGTTAATTGAGTTATTTCAAAATATAAGTCGAGAACGAAGCCATTTAGCGAAAAAATTAAAATAAAATTTATAGAGTGTAAGATTTCCTAGAAGTTAACTTCTCACATAAAAAGTGATTTCGATCGATTTAACGAAAGCTTCCGCCCACCACCCGCGCCGCTCATCACTTATCCCGTTTTCATTGTGCGCGACACACAGCGCTGACCGGCCCGAATAAGGTAAAATAAATTACGGAAACATGCACCAAATATTCTCCTCCCTCCTTGTGTGACTGCAATAAATAGATAAATTTCTTTGGGCAAAATTGTGAAATAAGAAGGAGAGAGGAATGCAGTACATCTTCCCACTATCCAATAGATATGGAAATTTGCAGTTTCATTTTACTTCACTACAATTGCTCTGGAGAGGGCTTCCCTGAAGAAATACATCCATCAAGAGTAAATACGAGCGACCTACTATTCATCAATCAAATTATAGCGAATTAAAACTTCAAAACTGCTTCAGGTATGTTTCATATTTTCTTATGAAATTTTTCACTCACTGTTTTTGGATAGACAAGTAACACTATAGTCCTACCCGTCGAAAAAATTATAATAAAAGTGTTATTCGATCATTTTCGATCAACCCACTGGACATACGATACAGAGGGATGGAAAAATTCCCAGATCGTGGATTTTGGCCCTCGGTTCCTCTTTTAAGCAAAGAGTAAGGGCTGCCCACCTGACTTTTTTCAGCTTACTTGTCCGCCTGTAAATTTATTTGTCAATCTTTCTACACCTATCTGCCTGTGGGGTTTATTCGTGTACTTACGGATGACCCTTTTTTTCTGTCTCGCACAAGCGGTCGTCTCTAGGTGTAACTGGATCTTTATATAACAAGTCTACCCCAGAAATAAGAGTGATATTAATTTCAAAAGGGCAATCAATTCGGCGTTTCAAGGACCAGCCTGTAGCGCTGCAGGTACCTATTACTTTTAACAATCACGAAGAAAGAACGGTAAAACTGAACAAAGTTTGGTGTCAACTGTGGAAATACATCACAAAGCGCAGAGGTCCATATTGAAACCATACGATTCAATTGTATTCGGTATAAAAGGTAAAAGGTATAATCCTAATAACTTTTCTAATGAACACCCGAGAAGGAAAATGAATACATTTGCTCGATAGGTCAAATGCAGGAATATTGTGAGTTCCGAACTCGAACGGAAATACCATGCTAAAAATAGAGATAGCAAAGCCAGCAGATTCGATCCAGTTGGAATTTTTGTTTGCTGTGATATAATCGTAAGTGGGCTCTGGAGTCCGTCTATTCTTGAGATTTCTTTCGAAGACTACGTGCTTTCAAACAAGTAAACTCGGATACGACCACTGATGGTTTATCAAATTTTGTATCTTTTTATTCTATAACTAAGCTCGGCAATTAGTGATTACTGCTGAAAATTAGGCACGAAAACTAAAAGCTAATTTAATTAAATCTGAGAATACCTCCGAAAGAAATCTTTACAAAATAAATGCAAATTACGTACATTCACGCAAATTTAAACTTCTCGCGCTTGAAATCGGCCCCAGTTTTAGGGAAGAAAAATAAAAATTCAAGCTCTTAATGAAATTCGAAAAAATGCGGACTACATACTACATAAAAATATATTACCAACTAATAAACTAACATACTTAGTATCTGTGCGTTACCCACTGACTAGGAGAGAAGAAGATAAGTTGACCGAGAGTTGTGTCAAATAATTGCGCTCTAGATGATTTAATTGATTATGCAAGTTTCGCAATTTGTACTCATCCCATTTTCGAAATTCGTCCAGAACTTTTAAACCACCTCCCTACACCACACGGGATGCAATTCTTTGGTAATCACTCGAGTACCTACGTCAAAACGTGGTTGTTAATTAGTTTTTATACATCAAGTTGCAATTTTGAAAGTACATGTAGATACTATTGTCAGTACAGAGATGGCAGAATTACCTTTCGTTTCAAATTTCGCCACATTCGAGTAAGCTTTGTTCAAGTCACTGGAGAAATTTCCTCAACATACCTTAAATATGCGACATTTTACGTTCATCCAAATTGAAAGAATTTCTACCTACTGATACCTACTTGAATAGCGTTTTGTTATTTCCGATTGTTCAAGAACCGTATATTGTTTTCCTGACACTGTATTTTGTTTTAGGCATTCTGATATTCCTCTCATCAGCATATTAGTTGACTTTTAGTTAGGGAGAAGTCAGACACTGAGAGAAACAGAACACCGGAGTTCTATATTTGGTTTTTTTACAGCCCAACTGCAAAGATGAAAGACCAAACTGATGAAACAAAAAGATAGTGTTCACTTTGGGATAAAACGGACTCGAAAATACCTCAACTTAGTCCCGGATGTTTTAACGTCCTAAATATCCAAAAATTAGGGGGAAAAATTATTTCGAATGCTACATACAGGAGAAATACGGCATAATGTAATCGATACTTACTCATTTTAGGGTTTTATTATCACGGCGAAGTAACAGAAAGCATAAAAATAAATGATACTAGTAGGAGAAGAAACTGTGATAAAAGGAAAAACAAATATGAAAATAGCAACAAAAGGCAGAAGAAAAGAAGAAAAATATAAATAACGAACGAAACGACGACAATATTATAGAAAAATAAATAAAATAAAAGCATACGGAAATGATCGAAACCTACTGGATGTAGAAACGATATAACAACATGAAAAATATAGCAAGTCGAACAGCAAAGCAAAAAAATAGAAAAATGCGGAAAATATTGAGCACCTTGGTGAACACAAATGCCAGTATCTGCTGAAAAGACACAAATCATGAAAGAATAATTAGAGGCGAATTCGTTAGGGGGTAAGGGGACAAATTCCATCTGGCCTGACAAGGTTTAGTTACAGCCTGCCGGCCGGAGAATTGGCCCGCTGAGAAGCAATATAAATATTAAAAATTTGAGAAATCTGTTCCCTCCATAGGTCATAACATTCATTCGCAGTTTCTGAAATTATTGAATGCCCCTTTACTGCTCAAATAGCTTAATAAAAATATTGTTGTCTTAATTCCCGCCCCCGAAAATGATAGAGATGATAGAAGCGAAAGAAAGAACAGAAAATACTAAAAAGGTAATGAAAACAGTAATATGGAATAAACAGAAAGGACCAATCAGATAGAAATACTGAAGGAAAAAATGTAGAAAATGTAAGATGGGGTGGAATTATTGAAACTGCAGGAAGTAGGAAAAGTACTTGAATAGCAGAAGTCAGAAGACAGAAACGACAGGAATAACAAAAAACACTGAAGTAGATAGAAATGTTTTGGAAGGTTTTTGAAGTACCTAGGTACATAAAATGACAACTAGTATAGAGACGTAGGTGATTATAACGTAGTATGAGCAACACTGTTGCATAGTTATGTTATGACACGACACAAGAGGATTTATAGCTGGATTTTACCTAAATATAAAATTTGTAATTAAGAATTTAAGGGAGGAGGCGAAAAATAGCCGAAGGCAAGTTCGATAAATTCAACTTTTTGTGTTCTTCGATGGGGCACGTAACTTTTGTAGATCGATAGAATACACGACATCGTTACTCGAATTTCACACGAGATAAGAAGTGAATAGGCTTACAATCGAGGTCAGATTCATCTTCGATATCACATTTAAAAGAGAACTAACTCTTTTACAAACGAAAATCTTTAATTCGAGCAGAAAAAGAGATGTCTGGAATATACTCGTAGAAACAAAATTCGAATACCGCGAGGTCTTTTAATACAACGCTTGTCAGTGTTAACAATCCTAGACCGAGTTCATATTTCTGTGTAAGTATTGTTCTCTCTGAATCGAGTTCACATTTTTGTACATTCACTGTTGAAAACACTTTTCTGAGCATTCGATGTTGAAAACACATTTTTGTACATTCGCTGTTGAAAACACATTTGTGTAAGTTCTGTTCTCTGTAACCAAGTTCACATTTTTGTGTTGGTGTTAAAAGAATTGATATTGTAATATAAAGTGGTCGAGTTTCCATTTTTTTTTATCAGACCACTTTTTTTTTTTTCTAACTTGGATTTCAAGTGATTTTGGTTTGAAATCTTAATACTAAAAAAAATAATAAAAAAAAAAATCGAAAATTGATATTGATAACCTAGTTTAAAAAAAAATAATAAAAAAAATAAATAAAAAAAAATAATAAAAAAAATTTAAAAAAAATCGAAAATTGATAACCTAGTTTAAAAAAAAAAAATAAAAATATTATATATTATAAAATGGAAATGATTGAAAGTAAAAGCAATAACTTTAATTTTGATGACTCTACACACTGTGTATCTAAAAAGATACCATCAGTGAAAGTGATTAATCAAGAACCTGTAGGCCTCTGGATGTCTAATGAAAATTTGATGTCTTGTGAGTGGAGAAAAAGTTGCAACGAGTCATGTTCAGATGCCAGCTGTGTAGAACATTTTGTAAATACAAAACCGCACACAATTGAGACTCGAGATGGATCAATTCAAGGTAGGATTATTGATAAAAATCGTATTTTAATCATTAGACGCCAACTTAAACTTATCAGACTTTCTCGAAATGATTACTCTTTTGCTGGTTATTGGGTAAAAGGAGATACAGACTATATTTCAGCACGTAAGTATCTCTTAGTGTTTCTAGATGAAAAGAATCATCCACTACATAAAGAACCAATCCAACTTACAGCTAGAGGTGTATTTCAGGTAGAATTTGATAAGAATTTATTAAAGTTTAGAAAAGAATTTAAAACAGTTTATAGTAAAACACGAGGTGTAATGTCAGATTTATGGTATTCTATGCTTGTGTTCTGTCCTACTTTTGTATCAAACGTAGTAGGTTCTTTAAAAAAGAGTAGAGCATGTTGTATTGAAAATTATATTGTTCCAACAGAATCTAATTTGAACTCTTTATGTGTAGGTAGAGATAAAGAAGTCTCAAAAATTGTTGAAGCTATGTTTAATGATTCTGAAAAATGGAAAGCTGAAAATAGTAAACCTTTCATAACCACATTAGTTCAAGAAAATGAATAATGTATTTTTATATGATTTTTCATATAAAAATAATACTTATTTGACTGTCTTTTTTTTCTTTTTCTTTTTTCTCATTTTTTTAAACACCTGTTCGATAATATTCCAACAGAAAATTATAATACACATCCAGTTGAATTTATTTTCTGAATTGTTCTCTGAATTGTTTTCTGATTGCATACCTATTTATAAGAATATTTTTTTTTTTTTTTTTTTTTTTTTTAGTTTTTAGGAGCAGGTCTAACCGCTCTAGATATAGGTTTGTATTCATAACAAACAGGTTGTTTCAAAAGAACAAATATTTCAGCTGTATTAGGAAAATCATCACGCCATGAGAATATAATTTGTACATTGGCTACATCTGTTTGTAGAGCGTCAGGTTGTCCTGTAAGATCAAAGCAAAAGATAGTATATTCTTTTTCAAATTGCACAAGATCAATTAAAACATCGTCTTTTCCATTGTAATTTTTAAAATATGTATATAAAGCTCCTGAATCCTTTTCATTAAAATTTAATCGCATTTGCTGACGAGGATATTCATAACCATTGACATTGAAACGTACATCATAAGGATTACAATGATCAAATTTACTTTTATCAGCAAAGAGATCATTGTTCCTTTTATTTTGGAAAACTACAAAAGCATATTGTGATGTAATATCTGTAGGAATTGACCACCTAAATTCTTTTCCTGATACACTACCAGCAGGTTTCTTTAAACATTGCCAATGCTCAAAATTCATACGAATTGGTATGTCTTTATTTAACAATGGTAAAACTTCTTTTTCAAGTTGTAATGAAAGCTTCACCACTGGCATTCTCCAAGTTATATACTTCAGATTCAATTCCACAGTATAATCTTTTAAATTTGGGTCAACTTGTAGCATATTTGTAACACCATGTTGTTCTCTTGCTAGTATCAAGGATTGACTAACATTAAAGAGAATTTCTTTATAAGTTCCAAAACCTAGAAACATATCGAAAGGTAATGCAACTTTGAAGTAACCATTCGCATCAACATTCATGTAATCATTATTTAGATTCCATCCTGCATTAGAATACTTGGTGGTTTTGGACAGTGAAACGAGACCATTAATGGTGCTGGCTACACCTGGATACTCCAATATATCTACCTGAACATCAGAAATTCTATAAATAATTTGCCTAAAAATATGGAGAAACCCATTATTAATTACTTGTACTGTACTACGATCGAAACTCGCAATTTTTTTGTCTTTATCACCGTACTATCAGACGACCAGCTATAACTACCTCGCTTTTCCAAGGTAAAGTACAAATATTAGGAGTATTTATTTCAATTATAATTTCCTCATCTTTTTTATTTATATCAATATTATTAGCAGTGGAGAATTCTATTAATTCAAAACTTTCGTAACCATTCATTTATAGTATTTTTTTTTTTTTTTTTAATTATCGTACTTCACGTATGATTAAAAATGCCCAATATGTTTCACCATTATTTTCAAGTGGATTGCCATTCTGATCATAAAGGTTTAATACAATCTCGCTTATTTCTTTATTTCTCACTCTATAATATTGAGTTTCATTTGGTGTATAGATTATTTTTTCTCCGGGTAGTGATGATATAGGAAAATAAAAAAGTATTTTTTCATTACCGTTATTACATTCATTACATATCCCCTTAATGCTTTCAATAGGAAAAATTTTAACGTGGCTATCAGATTCAACTTCTTTTCCAGCTGGTATAATTTGCTTAGTAAAACCCAATATATTACCAACAGAAGTCACATCTCTTAAATCTATTATATGTGATGGACTCCCCATTATTATGGTATGAGCGTATTTATTTATTTTCAAGGTTATATTAGCAGCCCTAGCATGTTTACTTTCATGTATACATTTAATAATATCAGCTACTTCATAAATACCAGGATCAAGTACTATAGTTGTAGGTAATTCGTTCACCTCCTTATAAAAAGTAAGTGAATTGTTTTTAGTTACAGTTATATTGAAAAAACGATAAGATGTGTGGAAAGATTCTAACCCAATTTCCCATTCTTTATTAGGGTTGAGTCTAATAATGTCATCAACTCCACTAAAATCATGATAAAGAACAGAATCTGTACCGCTCATAAGCATACTGTAAGAACCATTTATATATTTCATTTATAGTATTTTTTTTTAATTTTTAATAAATATTCTATGCACCGTCTACCACAATTTGTTTCATCAAGTTTTTGATCCTGCGTATAATTATAAGTAATTCTAGACTGTCCAAAATATTTCACTAATTCTGGTGGTGGAATGTTACCAAACGGTTCATAAAAATCAACTTGTGAATCATTCTTACAGTAAGCAGTCCAATGAGTTCCAGAGTGGTCTGAAGTGTCTAAATTTACAATTCCACATTCATATTTTTTGATTTTTGGTGGTAGCTCATCAAGCATAAAAACTCCTCTGAAATGAGGTATTTGCAATTTTTCAGCATATGCTTCTATTTCAAAATTAGTTAATGCGTCATTCTTGATGGTTATTTTTTTTTTTTTTCATTATCTAAGATTTTTTTAATTACTTGTTGAGTGATCATGTCACCCCCAATTTTTCTTTTTTTAACGCCATTTTTTTATTTTTTTAACGCCATTTTTTATTTTTTTAACGCCTCTTTTATTTTTCTCAACACCTCAACAGTCTTTTTGAATACTACCATTAACGCCATTTTTTATTTTTTTTAACGCCATTTTTTATTTTTTTAACGCTCTTTTTCTTTAGAACTTCGTTAGGTATTTGTAGATATTGTCCTATGCCTTCACCAGACTTGTACTCCAACTTTTCATTACGACGTTTTCTCTCTTCTACTAACTCGTCATTGGCTTTCTTATTATCAATTGCTTGCTTGGCGGTTGATATTAAATTACCTACAGTTTCTACTATTTTAGTACCTACTTCTACAGCAGGTTTAGCTGCTGCAATAGCAGCCAATCCTGCTAGGATAGCTGGTGGGAAGAATCCACCATTTTTAACCTGCTTCAGTTGTGTTTTGTTCAGTTTTAGCTTTAAACCTTTTTCCTTGGTTTTTGCTGTCTCAATTTGATTCACTTGTGCTTTTGTTAGAGGTAAATATGTTTCGTTCTGTGTGCTATTTTTAGTTCTGATTAAATTTTCGTATCCTAAATTTAGTACAACAGGTACCCCTTTTTCAACACCAATATTAATTTTGTCAAGTTGTTCCTTATCTGGATTGATAGGATATTTAATGTATCTACTTACTTTGATACCCTCCCCTTTTTTGTTTCGACCATTGATTGCGGTTTCCCGATAAATATAAAATCCTTTACCTTTTTTTTCCTGTTTGTTAACATATAAATTATTCAAATAATTCATTATTTCTGGGAGATCATTGGTTGTGGTTTTTCGATCAATATGAAATCCTTTGCCTTCTTTTTTCTGATTATTAGTGATTGTTTTTCGATCAATATAAAATCCTTCACCTTTTTTAGGTAATATTTCATTAGGTAATCGCAAATGTTGTCCTAATCCACAGTTTTTACTCATATTATTTATATTATAAAATTTTTTATAAATTCCTAAACCTAACTTCTGTTTTAATTTCATTAAATTTACTGCTACATATGCTGGAATTTTTTCATCTAATTTAGCATTAGGATCTTTGACACGCTCCCAGGCTCGCCATGTGAATCTGTTATCAGCATAATCACGTTCATGAGGATCATCTGTATTTGCATAATCTACATCATGATCCATAGCTATTTCATCTAATTTATTTTTCAGTTTTACACCTTTTTGAATATCGAGGTCTGTATTCGAACCAGGACCAAGAGCTTTATATCCGGGCCAGTGAAGTGGAAATGGTACATATTTACCAATTGTATCCACAATATCACCACCTCTTTTAGATAATCCACAGTTTTTACTCATATTTATAGTAGAAAATTTTAGAAAACTGTTTTTTGAAGTTCCTGGCGATAAAATTTACCTAAAATTTCTTCACCCTTCAAATCTTTAATAGAATAGACGGGAGGGTTTGTGTGGAATACTTTGTCAACTACAAATATTTCTCTTGTCCAGTTGTTCTTATACTTGTTCTCAAAAGTTTTCTTTCTTTTTGGTATTCTCACACGATCTCCTTCCTTGAATTTTGGTCGCGTGGAGAAACTTGAAGAATACATTCTATGAAAAATTTCTTGTTCATTTGTTTTATTCACATCACAAGGACGCATTCCTATTGTTCTATGTACCCTCACATTATTATATTCGTGCAATATCTCTGGTATAAATGGAACCCATTTATGATTCTTATGAATCTCAAAAATTATTCTCAACATCCCATTAATGGTTCTGTTTACTCTCTCACCAATTGCTGATTTTTCCTCATTCTCTGTGTGATACATATGAATATTATATTTTCCCATTAATTTTTTAAAAACTGAATTTACAAATTCTGTACCTTTGTCGACATGTAATTTTTTAGGTGGACCATATTCGCTTTCTTCAATAATTTTCTCAAAAGCTTGAGAAACCTCTTTCCCTGTTTTTTCCTTGAGGGGTTTTATCCTGAGTACTTTTGAGAAGGTGTCAATAACTACTAACATATACTTATAACCCCTATTTTCTTTTGAATACTGGACATAATTAATAAATCACCTGCCCAGATTTCATTGATTTCATTTGTGATAATTTTTCTTTTCTGAAATTTTTTTATCACAGGTTTATGAAGTTCTTTGGCTTCAAGTTCAACTAATGACTGCATTTTTTATATTACTTGACATTTTCTATTGACCTTCATGATAACCTACATTTTGAACATTTCTGTCTTTTCCTCTAATATTTTTTGAACATTTTCATTTGTTTGTGGTAAATTTTCCTGCAATATTTTCTGAATATTTTCAGTTGTTTGTGAATTTTTCTCCAATATTTTCTGAATATTTTCAATTTTTTGTGGTAAATTTCCCTCCAATATTTCTTGAACATTTTCCTCCAATATTTTCTGAATATTTTGATTTGTTTTTGATATATTTTTCAATTCTGTTAAAATTGCTCCTAATTGGGTAATATTGAAAAGTGAATTCTCGCAGGTGGTAGCCAATCCAACTACCTGCCGCGTAATATTTTTCAGTTCAGTTACAGCTGATTGATCATGTTCAGTAATCTTTTCAGTTGTGGTAAAATACTGCTTGTGTTATCCTTTATATTGTTTATGTACTCTTTCACACCATTAGCATACTCTATTATACCAACAGTATAATTTTCATTATTAATGACATTTTTTATACATTGTATTATCATATCTGAAATTTCGCCAACATCTTTTATGACAATTTTCAGAACAGACTCTAAGATTTTCCCCGTGTTATTCTGAATTTTTTCAACTGATTCATACAAATAATGATGATTTTTTCTAGTAAACATTTATTATAAGGTTTTTAAATTTTTTTTGGCTTCTATCAGTTCCTCCCGAATGTTGGTCATTTCATTGAATATTTGTGGATTATGATTACCTGCTTCCCACATACCTTTCAGTATTGTAAATCGATCAATTAATTCTTTAGGATCGTTCCAGTATTTATAATCAGTCTGATTGGTATAAATTTTCTTAAGACCAGAGCCACGATGTGAAAGTATGAGTTCCTTCTCAATCAACATAGGTTGGATGAAATTTAAATATTTGTACCCACGACTACTTTTAATTTGTCCATTCTCAGAACGATAAGATTCTGTACTGAGAATAATTTTTTGATAATTTTTCAGGTCTTCATCAGTATAATTTTCAGGTTTTTGCATAGTTAGTAATTCCCATAGTCCTTGTGTTCCTGGATAAAGGGTAGTGTCATTACTTAGCTTAATATCAGCACGATCATTATCAGCATAATGATGAACTTCCATGAGTCGTGCATTTCCTATATAATAATCTTTATTTTCGTATCTAATACCAAAAGTTGAATCAGTAGGTATTTTTTTATTAGTATAGTAAGACAAATATCTACATGCAAGACTTTGAGACATATCAAATCCTGGTGTTTCCTCTGACCGTTCATAGGTAATTTCTCTTGGTTTGTCAGCAATCATAGGTAATACTGGTTGTTGTATTACAGGCTTAAGGTCTTTTATTGTATCAATGATTGGTTTATAGTTTTCTTCCATTTCTAGTTTTCTATTCACTTGACCTAACTTTGCACATTCAATATTTTTTTGTAGAAGTGCACGTTGTTTTACAACAAAATCAATATCATTTGAATTATAATCTGTTAGCTTTCTCATTTATAATATAAAATTTTCCTCAAATTTGTATTTGAACCTACCATTTTTCTGATCACATTCTTTATCTATAACTACAAAGTCATACGGTTTTTGCCAGCAATCATTACATATTGATTTGAACTGATTAAATGTTATAGTCCTAGCATATTCGTTATAAATATGTGTCAGATTGGTAAGATCTTGTTCAAAAAGAATTAAGTAATTAAAATTATCTCTAATCTGTTGTTTTGGAATTTTTGAATATGTTTGGGATAAATAGTAGCATGAAATATCATTATGACGACTCCATGAATAATATTTACCTATTTTATCATGGTTTTCTGTGTAGATATCATCAAAGATTACTACTGATCCTTTTTCTATTTTATTAGGGTCTGGTAAATCCTCGAGTGATACTGTATGAAATTTTTTGTTTTTAAGTTTCTCGTTTTGCAATATTTGGCGAAACTTTTCATACTTTGGTTGATTAGAAGTATTTGAACATAAATATACATTATCAGGTAATGGTCTATCCACTAATATAGTCAATAAAACATTCGTTTTTCCAGACCCACTAGGACCACATATACAACATCTCATTATATTAGGAAACACTTCCTTCAATCTACAAGTTGGAACACTATTATCAAAGTTTAAAACTTCAGTCTTATTCTTTATTTTAGTTCGTTTCATTTATTATACAATATTTTTTATAGCCATATGGAAGTGTATTCATTTCATCAATTAAGTATCTTTTATCATCATAAGGAGATAGTGCAATTTTATTGATTGATATAGTATACAATTTCAGCTTTTTGGAAACAATTCCATGCACAATTTCCTTAGTTTGCTTGCTATTGAACAAACAGTTTTTGTACATTTCAAATTTCATTCTTTCTATATTCAATCTTTTAATTCCCTTACACACTTTTTTCTCTTTCGATGTGTCGTTTCTGAAGGAGTACATTTTTGATCTTAGTCCTACCCACTCTCTTATTGGGATTCCTAAGTATTCATCCTTGAATAATCCTGGAACTTTTTTGTTTACTTGAGGCATCCAATCCATTAAATAATCTGAAGTGTCGTAATAATCTAGATTCTCTTTTATGTCCTCATAAACATCATCACATTCTATATAAACAATCAATGAATCTGTATCAGTTCCTAATAATCTTATTTTGTCTCCATATTTCGTTTTTAAAACATTGTAGTAGAACTGGAACATTAATAATTTTGACAACTCCAGAACAACAAACCCCCCAAATATTGGTTTATTCAACTTTACTTTCTTATTTTGAATGTGAAGTAAAACAGTTTCTTCATCAAGAACAACTCTTGTTTCAAACTCATTCTGTTTAAGAAATGAGTCTAAAGTAGTCACTATTTGTACTGTACATCTTTTTCTAACGTTCTCCATTTGTTTTCCATAGACACTATTATTGAGTAATTTATAGAGATCTTTCTCATAATCATTTTTTGCTTTTTGTCTTAAGCTTGTATTCTTATCAATATATGGTTTCATCCAAGCTTTTTGTTTGAATCTTATGTAATTATTTATACTCTTTAAAACTATACCTTGTTTCAAGCATTCTTTCAACATTCTGTAATCAATGAGATAATTATGTTTTGGGTGTAGCGTACTTATTAATTTACTCATTTTTGGTTTATTACCTATTTTTTGTTCAATCAAAATTTTTTGAAAATCTGAGAATTCTGATTCTCTAGGTACATATTGTTCTGGAAGCATGGGATAATCTTTAAATTTTTCGTGTAATTCTGTAGGAATCTCAAGATCAGCTATAAAAGTATATCCATACTCACCATTGTCATCTAGAGTAAGAATTACATCTTGAGTAAAGTCTGATGGTTTATAAGTCAATTTTTCAAATTTGCTTTCTAAAGATTTCTTTGCTTCGGAATTTTTTGCTTCATTGATTTGATGGGCTAGCAAATTATAGTTCAAGAATTCACCTGTTGGTAATGGTTGACTCAGAGCCCACCCATATAAATTATTACAATCTAAATATAGAATATAACTGATATGCTTTTTACTATCCCAAATTCCTTTCTCTTTGGCTTTTTCTTTGCTTAATTTTATCGTTTTTCTTTCTTTCTCATCGTAAAAGTAACAATTATTAGCAAGAGCGTGTCTATGAGGAATGTTGGAAATCCCTCCTCTTATTCCTTTCTCATAAATTTCATAATTTTCTTGATCAGTAATTAGCTCAAGCGATTGTTTCGTGAATTTTAAAGAAGCACTATCTGATAAATGTGGTGCTGAAATATAATATACAGGATCTAGTCCATAATGTTTATAACACATTTCCCTAAAATTATCAAAAATATCTTTTGTGAGAATTGTATCTAGTTTCAAGTATAAATCATGATAATCTCCAAAATTTTTACATCCAAAATATTTGTAAACTTTCTTTGCTTTTGATAAATCGTCATCAGATATATGTTTATTATTTAACATCGAATACCACGCCTTTTTATCTAATGGTAATTGCTCAGAGAATTTATCATAAGTACTAACCCAGTCATAAGGATAAATCCCCTTCTGTAAAACCAAATGTAGGTCTTCTTTTTTAAATTCTCTCAATATATTTTGAAATTTATTATAATTAATCGGTTTTGTCAATTCAGAATCACAAATTTCACATTTTGCTGCATATTTTAAAATGCCATTCTCATTTATTGGTAAAAATTGTCCTTTCCTAATTTTCTGTACTTTTTTACACCTAGCACAAAAACAGTCATTCACTTCTGCTAGATTTTTTACTGCTTGATCTAAACTAATTCCCACAAAATTTAATGTGTCAATAAATCTAAATTCCATTTCTATAGGTATTTTATCTCCTTTCCTACTTATTTTCAGTTTTTCTCCTTGACAAGAGGAACATTTTTTTAATATTTTGTCCCAATATTTTCTTTTACAAGTGCAGCAATAAGTGGAATCTCGTTTTACTTCACAATGATCTATCACCACCTTTTTGGAAAATGTTTTATAATTTTCACAATTTTCTGCAATAATTTTCACATCATGTTTCTCAGAAGGCTTCCTCTCGTTCCCACTAAATAATTTTAACAACCATTGTAAAAATATTTTGGAATCGTATTTTAAATTATGAATCAAAATTGGAATGAATCTTGGCATTCTTAAATGCGAGTTGCACTCTCCACAGGCTACACCACGAAATTTTCCTGTATAATGATCATGATCTCTAACTTTTTCATTTTCTGCAAGAATCTTGTTACATAAATGACAGTGAGAAGTTTCTTTGAATTTGATATCTTCATCTTGTCCCCAAATCATTGGCTTATTAATTCTTCTATCTTGTTGTATGCGCGAGCATGTTCTATTAACCAAGAATTGAATTGATTCATCAAGTTTTGTACATTCGAGTCTCTAACCAGCTGTGTTCCTTGTTGGTCAGAATAGAAACAAAAACTGTTAGCAATATGTTTCTGGAGATATTTTGTTGATTTAGTTTCTTTTTGCATTTTTTCCAATAGACATTCAAAATCCAACGTCACTGTGTATGGATGATATTGTTCTGCCCCATTTGTGCAATATTTTCGAAATTTCTTCTCTTCATTTGGCATTTCTATATTTTGCTCATCATTTATACAATTTTTTAAATGTTCCTCATATTTTAATTTATCTTTAAATCTTTTATGGCATTTCATACAAATTTCTACATGATATGTATATTTATGTATTTTTCCTTTTAATAGAGCACTCAAGTTTTTTATCCCAACAATATGATCCTTATACTGTAGTAAATTTACATGGTTTTCACTACTAATTGGTTTATAAATTAAAGAAAATTGACCAATACCCTCTTCATCTTCCTCATACTTATAAATATTGATAGATATACCTAGAAATTTTTCATATTTTTTAATATTTTCTGGAATTAAATTAACTGGATATTCCATTTTCAGTTCTTCATATTTCGTGATATCATAATTTGAAACTCGATCTACATGATTTGTAACTGAATTCAAAACACTTTCCAACGCATATTCAAAGCATCTAAGATCTTCTTGCTTGAGACACTTAAAATTTTTATTTTGAATATTTTTCACATTAATACAACACTTTTTTGATTGAATAAATTTGGGTAATTGAATATAAGTCCCACCACGTAAAGGGTCATTTTTATCAGATTGAATATTTATTTCAATAACTTGATCAAATTTATATTTAGTATTTTGAGCAGTATAACTCTCATACTTTTTTATAACTTCATTTTTTGCTGAGATTAATGCACTTTCAATTGCATTCGAATCTACTATAATATGATGCTTTGATCGAAAATATGCCTCTTTATCACCTATTTTATCTCCAGTTGTGTGATCTATTTCTATATAGTTTACAACTGCTATTAATCCTATGTTTATTGCCTTTTTCTTTTTCATCTCACTTTTAAGCATTCTACCAAGAAGTTCTGTAATTTTGTCTAAATAAATTCTTAAATCATATTTTGCAGTTCGTATACTATAGAGAATTGATTTACCATATTTTTCCAACACCCATCTATCTTTCTCACACTAGGACGAACTATAGGCTCATCAAAACTATCATCATCAAAATTAAATTCTTGGAGATACTTTACATTTTGAGATTGTAAGAATTTTTCAATTATTTTAGCTCTAGTTAAATTTTTGTTTCTTTCTCCAACTTTTTTAATGAGTTCTTTTTTCGTTAATTTATTCAGAATCTCTCTCTCAAATTCGAACTCTGTCTCTGTATCTTGTCTCTAATTTCCAATAATTCAGATTTTTTCAACTTAGATACACCTTTCACTCCACAATTTCGCAAATCATTTCTTAAATCTTTTGCTGTTGTTGTTGTCCTTCCATGCTTAGATCTGACATGTCTAGCATAATTTTTGTATGTAATTTTTTTATTACACTCTATACACATTCTCGGTGCATATTTTTTATTTATCATTTCCATTTTATTATATATGATTATTCTTTTAACGTAATTCAATTTTTTATTTATCGTATTTCTTCATTACACGCTAATTTATGCACGAAAACAACCAAATAATTAACAAGGTTAGCCCAATCAATTAAATGATAACACCATCATGGCATTGAAAAAAAAATTATACATGAATCGAATCTATACGGCGATGATAATTTATTCATAAATATGAGAGTGCTATGTTTGCATTTTCAAACTCATATGTAATGTTGGTTACGGGCTTCGTAAGTAATAATACAAATTTTAAATAACACTCTATCGGAGCTAGGAGCTGTACATTAGGCTTCCTCCCCATATTAGACGGAAGTGCTAAAGAGGGAAAGGTCCGTACACCTCACCTAGGCTAGTTCCCCTCGGGATAACAAACTGTAACCGTGACTGAACAGCGTCACGGCGGTAAATCAAAAGTGTTATCTCGGGGTCGACGATGTCGAGTTACTAAGTCTCTGTAATCAGCGCTGATTAGGTAGTAACATTCAATGCAAAATAAATAAAAAAAAAAACCGCTGTACTAGATCTCTGACGTACTCCGATGGCGCGGGTGCACACGCGTCGCTGGGTGCTTGGAGGTCGAACTACAGTGAAAAAAAAAAAAAAAAAAGATAACACCGGGTTTAGACTCGCGTACTCTGAGCTGATATGAAGCCGGCCATATCAGTCTCGGATGCGTGAATCGACGGCCTTGGTGGGAAAAAAAAAACTCTCAGAGTTTCCACAGCCTCCCGCGGACAAAAAAAAATGCAAATAAAAATTCAGGGCGTTCGCGGGGGGCAGTGGTTTTGCAAAATTTTCTCGTGAGTTTTTTCGCATTTTCCAAGAGATTTCAAATAATTTTTGTTTGAAATCTTAATAATCTATATTTTCTATTTCTCCATTTTTAAATGTATATTTTTTTTAGTTATTTTTTTTAAAAGTATTAGCATTTTAATTTTTTTTATATCTTCTTTACTTTTTCCCGTTCTAATAGCAAATGTTTCTATCATTGTATCATTAATATTTTTTCTTGAAATATTTTGATTTTCTTTTCGTTCTTTAGATTTAAATGTCTTTCTAATATCTTCTACAAATTCTTTCTCGCCTTTTTTTTCTAAATCTTTATAAAATTCTTTAATTTTATTTTCAGGAATAAAGTCATAAACAATATTTTCCATAAATTTATATAGATCTGTTTCCAAATAAATATTAATATATTTAAAACATTTAAGGAATTCAATGTTTTTTAATTCGCAATGATAATTTTTAAAAGTGTTATTCATTTCCATTTTTATTATTTTTATATGAAAAATCATATAAAAATACATTATTCATTTTCTTGAACTAATGTGGTTATGAAAGGTTTACTATTTTCAGCTTTCCATTTTTCAGAATCATTAAACATAGCTTCAACAATTTTTGAGACTTCTTTATCTCTACCTACACATAAAGAGTTCAAATTAGATTCTGTTGGAACAATATAATTTTCAATAAAACATGCTCTACTCTTTTTTAAAGAACCTACTACGTTTGATACAAAAGTAGGACAGAACACAAGCATAGAATACCATAAATCTGACATTACACCTCGTGTTTTACTATAAACTGTTTTAAATTCTTTTCTAAACTTTAATAAATTCTTATCAAATTCTACCTGAAATACACCTCTAGCTGTAAGTTGGATTGGTTCTTTATGTAGTGGATGATTCTTTTCATCTAGAAACACTAAGAGATACTTACGTGCTGAAATATAGTCTGTATCTCCTTTTACCCAATAACCAGCAAAAGAGTAATCATTTCGAGAAAGTCTGATAAGTTTAAGTTGGCGTCTAATGATTAAAATACGATTTTTATCAATAATCCTACCTTGAATTGATCCATCTCGAGTCTCAATTGTGTGCGGTTTTGTATTTACAAAATGTTCTACACAGCTGGCATCTGAACATGACTCGTTGCAACTTTTTCTCCACTCACAAGACATCAAATTTTCATTAGACATCCAGAGGCCTACAGGTTCTTGATTAATCACTTTCACTGATGGTATCTTTTTAGATACACAGTGTGTAGAGTCATCAAAATTAAAGTTATTGCTTTTACTTTCAATCATTTCCATTTTATAATATATAATATTTTTATTTTTTTTTTTAAACTAGGTTATCAATTTTCGATTTTTTTTAAATTTTTTTTATTATTTTTTTTTATTTATTTTTTTTATTATTTTTTTTTTAAACTAGGTTATCAATATCAATTTTCGATTTTTTTTTTTATTATTTTTTTTAGTATTAAGATTTCAAACCAAAATCACTTGAAATCCAAGTTAGAAAAAAAAAAAGTGGTCTGATAAAAAAAAATGGAAACTCGACCACTTTATATTACAATATCAATTCTTTTAACACCAACACAAAAATGTGAACTTGGTTACAGAGAACAGAACTTACACAAAAGTGTTTTCAACAGCGAATGTACAAAAATGTGACTTCAACAGCGAATGCTCAGAAAAGTGTTTTCAACAGTGAATGTACAAAAATGTGAACTCGATTCAGAGAGAACAATACTTACACAGAAATATGAACTCGGTCTAGGATTGTACAGAACTTACACAGAAAAATGTTTTCAACAGTGAATGCTCAGAAATGTGAACTCGAGCCAGAGAGAACAGAATTCACTCAGAAAAATGTTTTCAACAGAAAATTTACAGAAATGTGAACTTGGTCCAGAGAGAACAGAACTCACTCAGAAAAATGTTTTCAACAGAAAATTTACAGAAATGTGAACTTGGTCCAGAACCTCCCCTTTCTATACTACTCATAAAATAGGAAGAAGAAAAGTTGACGGTAAAAGTTGTTATCTTCTAGTTCGAAGCTTATCGAGAGCGAATAAATTTTTAATAAAACGATGCAGGATATTTCTAAACCCATTAAGACAGAAAGCGTTTTATCGTTTCATACGTAGTCAAATTTTCCAGTCCGCCAAGTTCTAGAAGCAGAAATTTTCTAATCAATTTATACCTATTATAAATTACGTGTCCCGAGTAGGTACTAGGACCGAGTTATAAATCATAGCCGATCGATCGCGCCAATTGAATAATGTTCAGATTTTTCTGTCCGATGAGAAGATTATAAGCTCGTAAGAAAATAGTATTTTCTTGTTCGTTATCAAAAAGATTCTTAATTCCATTGTGGTCGCTTAGCGATGCGTTAAGATTTTTTTTCATCGTCGTTCAAATACAAGTAGTTATATACTGTGCCATTTCATGCCAAAAAAAAAAAAAAAAAAAGGGCGAACGCGTCGCGGGCAATTTAACGTTACCGTGATTTATGAATTCGGTTTTTTATCAATTTTTGAAATTTTAATTTTACCGTAGAATGAAACCCTAAACGTGAAATGTTTTGTTCAGTTACACGAGCGAACGTTTTCAAAACGATGCGACGCGACGCGACATTCTTCCGCCTTGGAACGAGTCAAGTGCCAGCTGCAGATATCCAGCCAATATATTTAACCGGATTCGCACTACATTCGATTAATTATTCCCTTATCTTCCTACATCACTATTACAGGGGAAAAGAAATCAACTCGCCATATTATACAATGCGTATATGCGAGCTATTATTGTGTACCATGCCGCAACAAAATGCACTTGAAATATTATCCCAGAAACTTACGACGAATTACACAAGGGCGAGAGAAATTGTTAAGACACTGACGATCAATCTCCAGCATATGATCCTATATCGTAGAAATGGTCCGTTAAGCCTACCCCAGTCTATTATATTAATTAAATTCTGAAATTAATAGTTGTAACAAGTATAATATTCGAGTTTGATTAAGCGCGCTCATTTGTACCAGAAACCCCGGAGTGTATGATATGTTCTTCTCGAGTCATTAGTGTGAGGCTCCTCACATCATTTCTGGAATCTCTGCACGTATAAAAAGTCTGGCTAAAGACTACCTCCTCTCCCACACAACCTGGGAAAGAAACTTCAAGTGGAGTGCCTTACTGAAATCCAAACATTTGCAAGATGTCTTATTATTACTTCAAATGCGGGTTAAACACAGACGAATCAGTCAGTCAATCAATAAGCAAAGACATAATTACCTGCATAAAATCATGTACAGAACCTAAGGTAGCTTCCCGGGTTCCATGTCTGTCTGGCACAAGACTGACATAATTATGAAAAATGGAATTTGGATCAGAGCGAATGCTAGAACGATTTTGCCTTTTTGGCTTACAAAAGCCTGTCTATTTGTATCTGTCTGCCTATAATCTGCCCAACTGCCAGTCTGTTTTATCTACCTACTTGTTGCGTTTGGCTTTCATTCTGTGTCACTACCAGCTTGCTTATCTCCCTGTCTCGACTGCTGGTTGTAGGATTGTTTCTTTGTCTGCTTGTTTCACTAGCTAGCTCACTCATTTCCTGTTTTTGAATTCTACCTGAATATACTGAATACCAGATCTGCTGTGTAATTTTTCTGATTTCAGACCATGAATCTATCCGACACATATCGTACTCTTTTGGCGTGAAACAGTAGATGCAAATGCATATTAAAAGATATCAGTAACTCAAAACAGTTTCAATTCTGTTTATAAGAGAATTGATGATAATCAATCAGGGGTGCCGTGATTCCCTTGACCCAGTGAAGAAACCGCTCCCCCGGAAATAATAAACTGTTAATTAATTTCCTATTTTCAAAACCATGGTTGAAGCTGGTTTGGTTCCCAACCCCTTTTTGTGCTGCATTATATGTACTACTTGTTGTACTTCAATAATTAGAAATAACTGGCCACGAAAATGGAAATATAAAAACCAAAGTGAATTTTGAAGGATATCACTCTGTCCACATGAAATCTTATCGGAAATCAAATCAGTTGAGAACTTATACGAAAGAATTGTTAGATTGTGAATTTCTGATGAGTATATAATAATTCTATTTTTTTCAAATGCCGTCCGGACATTTATTCAAGTACCGATGTATGGAACTTGGGTGCAATGTAGTTATTCGCAGTGATAAGTGAAACGACACTGTAAAACAAAACACAAAGCGTTGTATTTGAGAGGTACCGAAATAAACAACGTGTAATTGAAGTGAGAGATAAATCATCAGGCAACTGGATCCCATACAAGTGAGTACTTCAGTATTTGTATGATCCTGGGCAAGTCTCAAAAGTAGAAGTCCTACAGGCTCTGTAGTATTAAATTCCTCATATTGAAATTTGTAGACTAAATGTCAATCAAGAATTCCATCAGTCTTCTTTGTCTACTAAAAATAAAATGCCCGTGACTGTTCCGGGCACTTCAGCATCCTTGGGAAGACAAAAGAAATATTAAAAGAAAATCATTTAGATACGTCCAATATTGTGGGGCAAAGTTACGATGGGGTCGGAAACATGAGAGGCTCTAAAAAGGGTGTGAAAACGCTTGTTGAAAAGGATTACCCCGTGGCTGTATAGTGTATACATATGGTGTAGTTCGCATCGATTCAGTCTTGTTGTTGAAAAAACAATTGAAAATTGTGGACAAATCAGAGATTTTTACAGTATCTTAGATGAACTGTATGCACTGGTCGCACCGGTGATATGGTACGTTTGTTGAAGTCTTTTAAAAAAAAGTGAAGACAATAAAAATAAAGATTCTAAATCAAAACATTTTTCAAGACAACGATTGAAACGCCTTTGTACAACGCGGTGGAGGAACAAACATGAAGCTTCAAAAAATCTGAAATCGTGTTTCAGTGAAACTTTGGAAACCCCAGAGATAATAAGAACGGATAAAAACACCACTGCTGAATTCAAGACCATGGCAGCTGGTTTGAAAGCTAAAATGTCTACTTGTGATTTCATTGTCATGTTGGAGATATGTGTGACAATATTTGATGTACTTGCTCCTACAACGACAATATTGCAAGGTACAATGATCGACTTTGGTTCCGCAAGTTCTATAATAGACCATATTATTAAGTCATTGAAAGCATGAAGAACTGACAAATTGTGGATTAAATTGCAGGGAGATGCCCTTAAATTAAGCTCAGCATGTGACATGACACACAAAAAAAAAAAAAAATTTCGCGGAAGAAACGTTTTTTTGATGAATATGGACTCGAATATAATCAACCTAGATGACAATGACTACATAAGCCAATGAAAGTGGATGTGTTCTGTGCAATGATTGATTCTCTTCCAATGCAAAAATCAGTGAACAGTGAACGTTTCCAACAGAACACATTAGAAATACTGAAGGATAAGGGAATGTTGACACATGGAAACTTGTTGAAGGAAGATGGACCAACATGAGCAGAACATCTGTGCAACCGCTATAAACTTGAGGTTGGAACTATAGAAAATGAGCTCAAAGATTTCAGATGTATCTACAAACTGATGGAAAAAGACATAGATGTATCTGATATCATAAAAACAAGTGATCAGCTGGGAGCTTTGAAGAGCCAATTGAAAGATGGACAAGGTGACCATACTGACATCAATAAAGGAATGAAGTCAGGCGATGCTGAAGGACTAGAAAATGAAACTGATAATGAAGAAAACGAATTTGGAGCAACTCAGATGCGCTCATTCATTCTCCGAGGTTATATTAAGCCATTTTGTTTATTGGTGCAGTTGTCACAGTTCATTAATCTTTTTATAATGTGTAAAATATTACTGATTTTGGCAGTTACAAGCTGTTCTGCTGAGGGAGCTTTCAATAAAGAAAAAATAATAAAAAATCCCATCGGAAGTAGCATGCTAGATGAATGGATGTCTGCTATGATGGTTTTTGCATCAGAGACGGATATTTTGAACGGCATGTCAAATGAGGATAATATTATAAACAAATTTACAGAAATTTCAAAGTGTATTCGTCATTATTAGTGAACAAATTAGAAGTATAACATTAGGTACGGCTTTTAGAGTAATAATTAGGTACATATGTATGGGGGGTATATACTCTACATAATGATACTCTACTTCATAATGAAGTTGACCAATGGTACCTATTCTGTTTTTAAATATAATCCTACTCTCTGTTCTCTAATTTTTATTCAAACGTCATTTTATGCAGGGAAAACAGAAAAAAAGTCACCCATCAAAATTGACTACGAAGAATCATCTTCACGAAAGTAGCCTCACGGCACCCCTGTCAATCAGCTTAGGTACCCAGATAGGGCTCTGAACCACTGAATTAAAACCTATAAGTATACATTCAGCTTGTTCTGAATCACTAATAACGAACTTTAGTAGTTCCTAAACTAAATTCTTCACGCTTAAAAAGTAAACGCAATGTTGCTCCAAGCCCCCAAATCCCCCCGGAAAAGTGGTCATGCTAAGACCTCGTGGGCTAATAAGATCATTATTTTTACGAAAGAGTGGAAATGGTTCGATTTTTATGCTCCGTTGTTTATTATACCTACTCTTGGTTTACTGATATTCCCCATTTGAGATAAAATAGGCACGTTGCCAGTTAATGAAATCGACATTATTTTTCAAATGTAGAATACCAGATGACCAGAAATTCGACAATAAGTCGAGAACTACTCACATATTTCGGCTGTTTTGAAACTGAGAAGAGAATACCGCGTCGCGATTAATTACAATTCTAACTACAAAGGAAAACAACTTTTGGGTCATTCGAGATTTAATTGATTCAATCTCCGACGCCGGTTATTAAATCTAAGCAAGGAAACAGACTGAGTCGTTTAAAATTTTCACAATGAATTGGTCGGATTGTTCCAATTTTCAACTAAATAAAAGTATTATCTTACACTGAATACAGAGCATATACGTACATAGGCTGTACATGAACGTTTACAACAACCTCCAATATAATATACCTAGATTTTTTCTTCACAGCAGTATTACTAGTCTCATAGGAGCTGGGTCATGGAGAAGCCAGTGGGGAAATTCGCCCCATTAAGGTTTTGAACTGCATATTTTACATTGTAGATAAAATAATTGTACAAATATTTGCTGTACACAAAACAAAACGCAATACTTTTTCAACTTCGCCGCTATCCCTGAAAAATAAAGGCTGCTTCTGGAAAAAATCCCAAGCGGCGCCCTTGACCATAGTCTGATAAATATAATTTCTCACCAACCATTCGTATTATACCAAGGCTCTATCTTGTCCTTCAGTGTTGAGCGTTTTTCAAGAAAAACAGCTACTTCAAAAACTTATTCAGAATCGGGTTAGCTAATTGGAGTGCGACACCGCGAGACACGTAAAGACTATAGTCCTCAATAAATTGAACATGTTACTTTGAATGATCAGTTCCCAACCCAGTAACAAGGTACGAACAACGTTCAATAACCTTTTCAGTGGAAACTATGACATTTGAATTAAGTATCAAGATACTGGCGATAAAAGTAAATTAACGTTTAAATCAATTCATATGACTTTACCCATATATTGTGCGGCGGTGATAATTTCCAGTCTTCATTGTAATAGCAGGATGCAGAGCCCAAGAACACAAGCTAATACGTGAGAACAGTTTCTAATCAGGGAGATCGATCACCACTTTCTTCGGCACTTTCAGTTCTGTTTGCATAATATTTTATCACTGATGGAGCAGAAAAGGCATGCCCGACGATACGTTAACATTATAAGACCACTATTTCGCGAACAAATAATTATATCTAACTACACAACACAGAAATTGATTAAACACGTTATCAAGTAACAGGGGTAGAAACCTTGTTACTTTACTTTTACATACGTATTTCCGCGAATATTTAACCTGTTAGTGAAAAGAGATGAAGACGATGGAACCATGATAACTCATGATAACTCCTATGTATGAAAAACGAATTCATGATGAGCAACACGTCAAGAAACAATTCTCGATGCACACGACCAAAGGCTGTTAAATACTTAGAAACCCGAATAACTGAACTGAATTGAACGCAAATTAATGAAGCTGTTGTATTAAACGCGGGATAAAGCACTTTAGAAAACAAAAGTGACTGACAAAGCTATAACCGAACAACAAACTGAAACGGAAACGCGAAGAAAATTACAACACAAAAAAATCGGATATCCATATCGGCATAATGGATTGGGCTTGGATGTCGACCTGCGGATTCTTTGACAGTGTTGATAAATTGAGAATTACAAAAATGCCCGAAACTAGGAATACGTTCATAAACCAGTCTTCAGCAGTGCAGCAAGACTGATAGCTAATGACATGCCAGGAGGAAAGGGACCTGTGCAAAAAAAATAAACAAAACATTTAGACGCTGTTCAGCAAGAGGGAACCAACTAACATTTGTAAACAAAATGAGTTAAATTAGTATTGTTGGAAAGAGCGTAAAACGTAAAATTTTTCAAAATTAGGCCCCCGATTTAAAAATAATGTGTATTCACGTTGAAAAAAGCTTATCAGTAGACGCTGTGTCATACAGTTTCTACATGGCTCTTGAACTTCACATGTTCTTAAAAAGCGGATTTTGCTAGTTGGTTCCCTCTTGCTGAACAGCGTCCATTTTTGTGATAACAACTGTTATTAATCAATCTTTAGCCGCTCTTTCGCATGGTGTTGTCAAAAAAATGCTAAAAAATGTTCCCAAACTGCTATAAGTTTTCAAAGTTGAGTCTCTCATAGCGTGAAAAGGTGAAAACGTTATCAGTTTTGTTTTTGTTTATCCGCTCTCCTGTAAAATTTACATTTTGGCGCACAGGTCTCTTTCCTCCTGGCAGGTCACAAATTACTGATTACACAATGCAGAAAGTATGCATAATTTGGGCTGCTCAAAGCGGTGGCGCGCTGTTACGCTGTTATCGTTTTCCTTGGAACCCTGATTGAGGGGAATATTTCATTTATACAGGCATATAAAGAAACCTCAAAATATTATGAAAACAAAAGCGTTTATTGAAAAAATAAATAGAACAAAATATATAGTACATAAAATTTCTCTTCCATTGAAACCATTTTTATTTCAATCTGATACATTTTTCTAAAATGTGTAGGGTTTCAGTACTTACCTAGTTCCATTTTTTCACATGTTTAAAATTATAGAGAGCAACTCTTTTGCGCTTGCAGTCCGAATGGCAAAGTTATTATTACACTAAACTTTCCGCAGATGTCTCTTATATTTGGAGATGGCAAAAACTGTAACATGATAACGCTTAATTAATTATTAACTGTTCTGATAACGCTATGTTAATACCTAGATGACAATAGTATATTACGTATCAGTGGCAGAAAGTAACCGATTTCCGAGTACGAGGCTTGCGGAGCGAGCGCAGCGAGTGACGCAATCGTACGAGGGAATCGGTTACTTTATAACACTGATACGTACCATATTTTAATGAAATATGAACGGAAAATGGCACATTTCTGCGAAATTTTAGGTTTCGAAAATCGTCCATTTTTGTACAGCTGGTTTTAGCAGACAATTTTGTTTTCCGTGAGCTATAACTGCTTTCGAAAATCGTGTCTCACATTTTTCGAAACTCGTCACGCATATTACCGGTCGAGTTCCTTCCAATTTTCTATCCTCGCACTTAATGCTGCTCCATTTCGTTCGTCTGCTCAATTTCGTTCATCGGGTACTTCTGAGCGGTCACCCATCCAAGTACTAACCACGTTCGATGTGTGCTTCTTCATTCATTCTGTACGAACCTATGTATTCTGCATGCTACGGCGACTCACGACGGAGAAGGCGTTAAAAGGATTAATTAATTTTTCCGTTCATATTTCATTAAAACTTTTTATTTCTTATTATCACATTGTTTTTGAGATTTTGGTTGATTTTTATAGAAAAAACATCCCAATAACAAAGTGACAAAATTTACGGGCATGAGAGAGGAGAGGGAGAGGGGGAGAGAGAGAGAGAGAGAGTGAGAGAGAGAGGAGAGAGAGAGTATTATGAAAGAGAATAAGAAAAGAATGCGAATGTCTGCGTTCGCTTCTTCGTGGTTTTCCGGAGCTCACGAATAAATCCGATGTTCTGAATTGTTACCACGCAGAAGAACGAAAAATTACCTTTCCAACAAGCCCTCTTCGAGGCTGATAACGTGATTCCGCAGCGAGTTAGGGCCGCTTGACGGAGTGGGAGAAAAAGGTGTGTCTAACTTTAAACGCGTTTTCCACAATAGTATATTACACTGCAAGGATTGAAAGCGAGCTTTATCACGCCGAGTGCGACTGTTAGCGGAGCGAACCGAAGGCGAGTGAAGCTAGTCGTGCGGAGGCGTGATAACTCGCTTCAATCCTTGCATTGTAAGATATTTTGTATTACAAATGCATCGAACAGCTGATTGTACACATCTGTGAAAGAAAAATACGTGACGCCATCTCTTTTCAGTCCTTTTACGAGTCCTAGGACTGAAAAGAGTCTTCTGCGCACGTGGCATAGCGTTTACAAACGCAGCTGCGATTTATCGTGATAACGTCAACTTTCAATCTGCAAAATGAGACTGTTAAACCGTTGTTTCGATGCATGTGTAATACAAAAAGTATTTCGCGCGTTCTCGTTACACTCCTCTTTGACTGTTTGTATCTCCGGAACAAAAAACGCTAGAAATCTCGCCGATAGCTCGTTGGAATGGGCATGCATTCCTCTATTACGTTCTATTTGTAACTCAAAATTCGTTGGATCGACAAAGTTACCCCTTTTTATAGAAACTGCCATAAATAATAACGGATAATGGTTAGGGGCGTATTAACCCTTTCGGGTGTAGGAAGCAAGATCAAAATTGGCGCCCTCAGCGAACTCTGTGCCTTGCGTTCCTGTTGGAAAAAAAATTTCGCCTCTTGATGGCACCCTTCTCTTCTCTGCGCCCTAAGCAAATGCTTCCCATGCTTATGTGTGAATCCGCCCATGATAATAGTAAAATAACCATTAACTGTAACTGAAAAACATCCAGCTTATAATCTTAATCAACCCAAAACTGGTAACTAACAGTAGTCACCAACTGTATTTATCAATTAACAATAATAACCAACTGATAACCGTTAACTATATTTTTATATGGTGATGACATTCCTGCTTGTATTTGGCTTGCACCCGTTTAATGTAAATATTATTAGGAAAAAATATTGTTCGAAACAAGTTGGTTGAGTGAGACATTTTTCAACTCTTATCAGCGGCAGCGTTAATTATTAGCCTGTTACCGTTTAACAGGTACTTTAACCAAAGAACCAAACCCCTTCCTGTTATCTTCCTGGAGGACAAGAGAAGTGTTGTGCCTCCTACGCGTAATGCCTCATGCACACTAGCGTTTAATTCGCTGCGAATGAGCGTGCAGCGGGTGTGTGAACGGCAAAAAAAGTCTTGAGCGCAGCGTGGAGCGAATAAAGTTGAACAGTTTTAACTTTATTCGCTACTCGCTGCACGCTCATTCGCAGCGAATTAAACGCTAGTGTGAATGAGGCTTAAGGGCCGTTTTTCACAATATGCCGTGCCGCCATGAAGGCGGCCAGATGATATCACACGGGGGGCTCGTGACCGGAACCGGGGACGGTGCTGTGTGCGCGCCGGATTGAAAATGAACCGGCCCAGCTCCCATTCTCCGTGTGTGATCTGACCATCTTCACGGCTGCCGTTCCGGCAACGCGGCATAGTGTGAAACGGTTCAGAGCAGTTTTTTACGTTTCAGTGCAAAAACAATGTAAAAAAAGGTAACCGACGTAAAATACATGTGTACGTAAAAAACGTAGAAAACCTTGTCAAAAACAGGTAGCATGCTATCATCTGCTGGATTTTCGTGTATTTACTGTACAGTTTTTACATAATATACCTATTATTTTGGACAACGTAAAAAACTTCAGTTTTCTACACATGTATTTTATCTGGTATTTTATGCGTAGAAAATACGGACGCTGTTAAGCAAGACAGAACCAAGCGACAAAATCTGTTTTTTGAGAACACGCAATCGGAAGTTCAAGAGCCATATAGACACTATATGGACGCTATTTTCAGCAAAAGGGAACCAATCAACATTTATTAAAAAAAATAGTAGGTACATTACACACCAAGAGTTAAAAATGAGTGCTTACATGGCGAGGGAAAGGTTGCGAACGAGCGTATAGCGAGTGAGTAATTCCCAGTTCATGTAAACTCACTTTTGGCTCTTGTTTTGTAAAATATTTTTTATACTTAATGATCAGAAATAGCAATGTTTTTCGTCGAGTAATTCACGAGACAAACGTAACGATAGTTAACCGACAATAAACAAAAACATCGAACAATAACGGTTGTACTACGTTGCGAATATTTAAATGCGTTCCTAATAAGTCATTTTTTAGCAAACTGTTACGCGGTTTACATTAAGGCACGTTTACTTTACACGCAGGTTTTGTTAGCACTCGATGCATGAATGATAAGCGCTTCTTTTCGTCCGCAAAACACTAATGTAAACATTGTCTTTCATCATGTAGTATAAAAAATAAGTTATTAGTATCGTTGGAAAGAGCGTAAAAAGTAGAATTTTTCAAAATTGGGCCCCTGATTCAAAAATGTGTACTCACGTTGAAAAAAGCCTATCAGTAAATGCTATGTCATATAGTTTCTACATGGCTCTTGAACTTCGAATCATGTGTTCTCAAAAAGCGGATTTTGCTAGTTGGTTCTCTTTGGCTGAATAGCGTCCATATAACATAGCGTTTACTGATAAGCTCTTGTCAACGTTAGAACACATTTTTGTATCGGGGCGCAATTTTGAAAAATTCTATTCTTTACGCTCTTTTCAACTATACTAATAACAAATGGTCGCTTAGTTCTGTCTTGCTTAACAGTGTCCACGTGTAAAGTAAAAAACAAAATATTACAGCACAACACTGGACAAACAAAATATTACAGCACAACACTGGACAAGATTCGCAAGAATCACTGATAATGCTGCCAGTTTCCTTTATTTCCTAGCCAATCTTTTCTTGTTTTGATGTTAATTTTTAAAAATTGTGAATGACAACAGTATCCGAAATTCAAATTCGTCTGTTACCCAAAGTAATGTACAGCACAGTAAGACATGCTAACTTTAGACAGAACAACAAAGAACAAAGCGATCCTTTAGTTCCGCACACTCCATATTATTAATCCATCCTTCAGTAAAATATATTTGTTGGACTCTAAACATTTTCAGTTCTTCTTTGAAGTACGTCGATGTTCTCCTGATATGAGAAAGTCGTGAATATCGACATTATAGTTAGATATAGCCAAAATTTTCCCCAAATCTCTCGACAGCGTTATGGGATTTGAGATTTTATCTTTCTTATCTTGAACGAAAGTATATGGTTCATACTGATTACAAAATTAATTTTCAAATCTCAATATAAAAAATAAAAATTTAACTTCAAGAAGAAATAAAAAGAAATAAAAAGAAGAAAAAAAAAGAAACTGCGAAAATATACCTTGATTAGTTGAATGCGAATGAATTATCAGTGATCTGTCCTCCAACGAGATAACAGGAAGGGGTTTGGTTAGAGCTCCGCCATAGGCACCGACTTATGGAAAATATTGGGGGGCGGGGGGGGGGGAAGAATCAGTCGCAGCACGGGTTTTTCTTTGATTATTTTATTGAGAAGCGTCTGATATTTCGGTATTACCAATTCTATTCGTATTTGTTTTTTTCTTTTTTTCTTTAATTAAAAAATTTATGGTAAAATCTGTTGTACTTTTCCATTTTTAAGTTGAAAATATTGGGGGACCCCCCCCCCCCACTAAAAAAAGCCAAGTCGGCGCCTATGAGCCCCGCTAAATGGTAACAGGCTAATACAAGTTTTAAAATGACTCGCTTAATTTGTTTCAGAAATAACTATGTTCATCAAAGGGTGCTGAAAAACGCGTAAATCTGCTTAAAAGATGAAGATTAGCAGATTTCATTTAAAGTGGCTACAAATGTACTATATTACAAAATTCTTTTTTTAAAGGGTGCTAACCGCTAAGGTAAAGTGCTACTTGTCCAAGGTCTCTGGCGTGGTACCCTAAAGTGCAGAAGGGTCAGTTTAGCATGCGTGCATTGCCATATGTATCCAAAAAATATGTTAACAACTCAGAAAATTGCTGAATCGGTATTGCTGCTTACCTGCTAAATTAATACAATAATAGAATGTGTGCCTACAGTATTGCTGAACAAGAAAATATGACAGTGGGAAATAATAATACTCAACAGTCTAATAATCGATGTTGGTTATTCAAACATCGATAAATGTCAACATTTTTCGAATGTGCGAGTGTGTTTGAAATATTGATATCATATTGATATTGGTTTTGTTGAATTTCAATACTCTTGAAAGATCCAAACACCTATCATGTATGCGCGGAATACAGAATTAATTATGCCAATTATCAATATCAATACTAGATATCGATATTAGCTACTGAAACATCAATATAGATTACATTAACGTTTTCCTCACGGCTATTGAAACATCAAAATCAAGATACCTACCTAATTCGATGTTTTTCTCTGCCTAGTAACTTAAAATATATTTCACACCATCTGCTTCATTTGCTATTTATAATTCAAGGGAGATACCTACATTTAAAATATCGTTGAAATTGATAACAATTGTAAACTCAAGATTTCAAGACTGAGAACCAAAACAAAAATGTCATTCATGAAAAGAGCTTAACGCTTATAAGCACAATTTTGAAACTAAATTTCAAAAAAAGAAGTGAAATCGAACATAATGTGTATTAATATTATTTTTTAATTTGATGAGTAAGAAATTTAGAGGGACCTACTTACCATCGTGAGTCTACACGTCCAGACGTAAACATTTCTTTTTGAAGCTAACATTCTATCTACTGTTCAGAAAGACCAAATTTTCAACATTAAACGCCATAGTTAGTAGTTAAATAAATTTAAATAGATAAATAAAATAAACGAAGAGTAAGTCACATAAAAGAAGGTCGGGAGCAAATAAAAATTTCCACTTCCAATAAATAGATAGAATGACAAAATGTAACAAAAATTATGAAAAATTAACAAAGAATTTCTTAAGCTGACAAACGTTTTGTTATTTAATTACCTGAGTACCTACCTAATATGTTATTTCACTTTTGGATGGTGTTGAGGCAAAAAACAATAATCGGCAAAATTAAATTTCGAGTAAAAACAAGATGTTTACACACCTAACTTAGGTGGAAGGCTTAGTAGATAGAATTTTCAAATTAATTTTTAATCGCATTTCTTAAATTTTCTGGCAATGCTTCATACCTATTTATCGAATTGATATACTCAAAGCTGGTACGTTGTATATTGCGTTGCTCGTTACTTCCTGATTCAGTGCCATACAATTTATTGCACCATTCTTTTTATTAGTTTCTATTTTATTTTATTTTATTTTTAATTTATTATTATTATTATTATTTTTTTTTTTTTGAAAAATTCTCAAATTTCATCTTTTTTTTCTGATGTCATGCCCGTATCCGGATGTCGGTGTCCGTAGTAATCATGTCGCAATTTTGAGAAATGTTAGTGGCGATGAGCGTCTTCCCGTGAAATACTTTAATTTCGTAATATTTCTGTTATACATTTCTTATGCTACGGCTTAGAAATTATTTTTGATGACATCGCATTAGCCTGGAATTATTTCATTTCGAATTGATTACGAATAACGATGATGATTGTCGAATCGACAGGTCGACAGTTTTGTCGCTGTCGAAGTTTAAATCATATTCAGTAAGTAATTAATATCGAATTTTGCATAGAAAAACTGTTGGGCAGCTGATATCATATATCTTCTGGAAAAACTTGCAGATTGTAATGGAAAAACTTATGAGTGACAAGTCGAATGAGAAATAGAAAAATTAGATGATTCGACCATGAAATCAGTTTTTTCGGAGAAATTGATATCGACATTTACATCCTCATTTGAGTAGCCGAAATCGGCAACAAATTTATGGTTATCAAGAAGCTTTTCCATACATAATTCGATATCAATTTTCTCGCCAGCTCTTGAGTAATCGAAATCGACAAAAAATTCGAAGTGGCCGATTTGACTCACCATACATGATTTGATAATAACGGTTTTAACTCAACTTCTTAGTAGATTTTGTCTGTCGAATTTAACTAATTTTTCTTATCGGAAAAGTGACTGATTTTGAATATCGACAAAAGTTTTGATTTTCCTAGCGACTGTGTTTCACGGGTTATTGTTCTTGATGGGGGTGGTCTTCAGGAATAAATATTTGGTTTCCTGAAAATTGTTTAAGCAAAGCCGTAGGCTAGAATTAAATTTTTGTAAAGCACACGTTCGGTATCAAGACTAAGAATAGACTCTAATTTTCTTTTTTTTTTCTTTTTTAAAAATCAACTAACATACTTGAATGAACCAACATTTTTTCAAATTTCAATCTTCTTATAACCCATTCCCAAATTTCCTAATAATTCAAGTTTAAACTTATAATTTTTAAAAAATTTGAAGAAAAAAAAAATCAGGCAGTAAGTTTTAAACCATAAAGAAAGAATCTGGGGAAATCGTCGGTCTAATTTCAAAATTTCTGGAAAATAAGGACACCTCAGTACACACTCATTTCGTTTTTTCAGAAGTATTCCTTTTGTTGGAAACCGGGACGCATTCTCCGTGTTAAATACACTATTAATTTTGGTTGCGAATCTGGGTCCTTCCTTTGCTTCATTTTATTGTCATTTATTATTCTGCCTGTTTTAAGGATAATTTACGACCCGGAGTTCGAATATATAATTGAATTAAAGTTATAGTATAATACTTATCCTATAGCTATCTACTTGCCACATAGGTATTAGTCTACTAATGCGCGTTGATCGAGCGTTTTTCGAATATAAAATCAGATTACAGTTCACGAAGGCGAAGTTGTACGTACATGAAACGTACTGGCACACCCGCTGTTCGTCGATAACTTAGCGAAGTGGGAATAAGAAATTTTTCTACGAACCATCGCACCCGCTCAGCTACTCGTATATCCTCACATTTCGATATTCGCGGCGTGAAAAACAATTATGGAATAATTTACGATAAAATGAACAAGCGAGCACCGCCTTCCGACACGTTTTACCAAATCTAACGACTAGCGTAAAACCAATACGATGGCTGTTAAATTCGATCAAATTACCAGGCTCCTCTTTATTAACGGCTTTGCAACCTGTTATTACGTACGCCTCGAGGTAGGAATTTATTTCTCTTTAAAGAAGCGCCCAATTTCTATATACATTTTCTGTCTCAGTCTAAGTTCTTCTTCCTTCCTCTTCCTTGTGAGCTCGTTCCCGTAGTTTATGCCGAGCTTACGTTAATCGAACTTCCTACGAGTATATGTGTCACTTCGTGGGAGGACGCACGGCACTCAGTGATCAATGGCTAATGACGGCAAATAGCTTTCGTATTTCTACTTTTCCAGATATCGTTTTTAATGTCACGAAAAGTTGGATCAAATGGCGGTATTCTCCATCTAGATTACTTTTTAAACTTCGTTTCGGGTGATCTGTCATCGAATAACTCCAAGACCGATTTACTATACGTATTTATTCTTCTCGTAAAGCGCTGACCCAGTAATGAGTAACTTCGTTTCGGATACTCAGTGTAGTATTTTCGAACTGATTTCAAAGGAAATCGCTGTTGATGAAAATATATTACACCGTAACTAGGGTACGAAAATAAAATCCACCTGCGATGGCAGATGGTCAAAAAAAACTTCAACTCTTTCCCGATGTTATGGATGATCGGATATCGTTATGGGGACGGGGAAGGATAACAGAGATCAAACACAATGAAAGAAACAATAATTAGGTTAATTTCATGTTCGGCAAATGGATTATTCACGCTGACTATACATCAAATTCGCCATTTCGGAAAATTTTTCCCCCTTTTTTCGACGACCTCGCTTTATACTCGAACGCGAGGACTCATAAAATAGCTTGAGAGCTTTATCTGTTCACGTTCACCCTGTGGCTGCTCAGCGACCCGATTTCCTCCCTGACACTTACTTCGCCCGCATTGGCTTCTTCGTTAATTTTCCGCGCCTCGCTTGTATCTGTCTAACTGTCTGTCTGTTGATATCTGTTGATGTATGTATCTGTTCGGTTATTTGTTTGTGCATGTGTGGGTTTTTTTTTTGTGATTTGAAGCTAAAAATTATTATTTTCCGGCTTGGGAGGAGACCAAGTTTTGGGGTTTCTTACGGTCAGTAGTACATATGGGTCATTCTGTGAAAATTGGTCATTCCAAGTCGCCATGCAATTGTGAGAGAAGTAATGCACTTTCGGCATTTTTTATACGTATGCCAAACACATACTGTTAAAAAGGAGAAAATAAATCATTTTTTACTGGACGATAGGTACAACAACCCCCTCTTCAGCTTCAACAAGAATTCGAATTCTCATTCCCTCACTATGTCACCAATTTAAAATCTTGACTTTAAAAAATTAATTTTCGCATTCACTGAAAGATTTCCGGTAAAGAAATGAGTGATTCATATAGACGGCATGCTTGTGTATTCAGAAATACCACGAAATGTATTTTTTATGCTACGGAGTGATACAGAGAGCGTAATTTACGTGTGTCACCATATTTCTATCTCATTCCCTCATTCAACCAGAAAAACTGGGCCTGATAGAAAATAAGTTTTGTCAGCTTCATTGCGAGGAATTGGTAATGTTGTTTATGGTCATTGCATCATATCTCTGCTGTTCAACGTTTTTTAGAAAGATTTCAGTATCCATGAAGTTGCGCCAGAAAACAGATTCGCGATACTGTTCTTCATATTTATCTAATTTTTCTCATCCCCTCACCGGCTACAGCAGCTGCTCAACGTTAGAAATCAACCAATTCTAGGAATAGTATTACTTTAATAGGCTACTCTTAGTTTACCGAAGAGCGGCTGGCGCCATAGTGCCACTATAGCCCGAGTTATGATCATTGTAACGATACAATTCTCATTCCCTCATTTTATTGATATTTTTGCTTTGGTGAGGGAATGATACACAGGCGAGGGAATGAGATACATTCCGAGAGAATGATAAAGTCAATCTTTTACGCAATTTTTCTTACAGTCAGAAAACGAATTTCTCAGTTCAGGTAAAAAAAAAACCGGGAGAAAGGAAGAGTAGATTAATAAAATCGAACATTTTACAGGTGTTGTTTCTGATTTTTGTAGTACTTTTTTTTTCTTTTCTTTGGTTTATATTATTATTATCAAACCACTGAGCTACACGCTTGGTCCACGGGCTCGGGAAAGGTTGTTGTCCCTCATCTCGTGGGAAAAAAAGTGAAATTAGAGCCTATTGGGGAGTTTAAATTAAGCCCAAATTTGGTTAAATTATTGTTAGTAAGTGTCCATAAAATGTACTCAAAAAAATGACAAAAATTTGAAATACCCCCCCCCCCCCAAAAAAAAAGAGTCAGAATGCCCTATTTTTGTAGAATGACCCACATATACCTACGACCAATCATCTGTATATTAATTTTGTTCGCCAATTTTATCGGTAGAAGCTAGACTCTAATATGAACAAACCACTGGATATGCTACACAGTGTTAAACAGCTCAAAGCTTATTAGAATTAGTTATTTACATTCTATGTTTTTCGGGATATCACTTCCGTTACTGAAAACAGTCGCGAGAAAAAAATCAAGTGACATAGTCTGCATATCATTAGGAATTAGGTTCTATCAGAATAATTCGAGATGATGACTGCCAGCGCAGCGTTTATTAAGATGATACTATAATAGGAATCGAAATCGATGAACAACCAAATTAGTTAGATACGAACTACGTAGAAGAACAAAAAATATCGTTTTCGTTTAACAGCAACCAGTGGTTGACTGTGCTAATTCTGTTTACGTTGTCACTTGGATTCTGTTATCTTGAAAACACCTTTCAAAGGAAAAAAGGGTTGACGACAACAGCGTACGAGAATGAGTTGAAGAAAGAAAATGTGTTTCTCGATGAAGGAGGAGGAAAAATATAACAAGCGATATCTTTCACATCTGGATTTATATGGCGAAGCTCACACGTCTGAAAATTACCCAATATTGCCGGCGTTGGCAGGGGGTAAAAAGCTGTCAGTCTGAATCGACCACTTACGCACCTGCCACTTAAACATGGAATGTTAACACGAATCGAAAGCAGAGAAACTGCTCGAATTCGCGGTTCGTTGGGTCAGCGAATTTACGGCGACTAAGTATGCAATTTTTCGAACACTAGGCGAAAAATTATCATGCGGCGTGGCGTGCAAGTGTTGCTTCGAGCGGCTGGTTGATGGAAGGGTGTTGAAAGGGTGATGGTGGTGGAATAATTTGCATTCGTAGATGTACGACGTCAATGTCGATACTACATTCACGGACGGTTTTCACTTTCGCCATTCTTTCACGTCATGGCCACGGGAACATTTTTCTCGGGCGCGTTGCTAGATTAAGTGGAAATGAAAATGGAAATATTTCATTAGTTGTAAATTTTTATTATTTTCCGAGCCCGGGATGAAAATTTTCGAAAATAGCTGAAGCGGGACCTGCGAGGGTGTTGACTCGGACTTGGCTTTATTTGAATTGCTAATCAAGTTTTTCGAAAGCGGTTTCTGTCTTACTAATTTGGTAATTCTTATCGATTTCAGATGGCGTCGAAAAAACGACAGTAACCGGCGCGTGAAAACGCGTTAGCATGTCGGCTGTGTAGTGTGGAGCAAAATTATGAACGGGAGCCAGGTGGATCACGACATCGACGTGCAGACCGGTAGCTTGGAATCATTCGATTACGCGGCAGAAAACCAATCAAGCTCTTTCGGGCTCGAACTGAGCACGCTCGCGCAAAATGGTAGCAGCGGTCAAGACAACGGCATCAATTCATTCTATTTTTTTGAGGTAGGTTATTACTTGACGTGGGGAACATCCGGTCATGAGGTGATAATATAATATATGCGTAGCCAATGAAAAAGGGCTGCCTCAGATACATGGTTTTCCAGTATTTCAATTTACGACAGGATGTCCATATTAGAATACTTATCTGAGGGTAATATCGCATAAGAAATGAGTGGAAGCATAAAAAATTATTGAAATACTATGCCAGCAAATTTGCGAATCCGCGAGATATATCAATCACGTTTGCACTTCGCCTGATCTTCGTGTGCGAGCGCCCACATAAGAAAGTTTACAGGAAAAACAAGGTAACACTTGGCAATTTGTGGGAAAGAGTTTTAGGTAGTGCCTCAGTTTACTTGACAAAATCAGGCCTGTAAACCGAATCAGTTTTATTTTATTCCGCTCACAATTAGTTCAGTATTATTTGAAAATAATTTTCATTTATTCTGGTTATTGCTCTGGTACATAGCTTTCTACCTAGCCCTCTACCCAGCTGGCGTTCTGTTCGCTCTCGTTTCACTTTAACATTTTTTCTGAATTATTTGTTTTGGTCAGTAGCCCCGACTAGAGGCTCCGAAAGCCAGTTTTCTTTGCTAATTATTTTTAGGCAAATTGAGAGGGGGACGCGAGGAGAGGGGGGTAATGTTGATCGCATGGAAGCCCCTAGCTAACTCCCTGCACCTTGGCGGCGGGAGATTTAGGTCGTACACTCGGAATTGGTGGTTAAGCGGTTGTGCAGGCTACTTCTTTTCCCTATATAATGTGGCCTTGCTTCCCCTTGCAGAGGAAGCAGCTGTAAAAGCTACGGTAAAAAAGGCCGAACCACCATCCAACCCTGGCCGGTATGATGTGACCCGCGAGGATCCTCCTACAGTGTTACGAAAGGAAAGGAAAAGCAGGAAGACGGAAGTAAACCGGGAATGCTGGGGTGTATTAGAGAAGAGGTGGCAGAGACCAAAAATGGCGGCGAGCAGGATATGAGCTACCTCGACCAAGAAGCGGCGTAGATTGCGCTTGCTGCATATTCAGGAAAGCGTGGAGGTGTCAGTCGGTACACTACACTAGCAGAAAAACGGCATGTACTCAACCCAGGAACAGTGTCCGATCGCAGCGAATGCCCGACTGGCAAAGGCCATGAGAGTACGAATAGGGTAGATTGTGTGTCAAGTGAAAGGGGGGTCCAGAAGAACCGACTGATGCGGGGACGCTATGGTCAACTGGATCGCCGGGCTGCATCATTTGTTGCCAACCGAGAGATGACCCGGACCTGTGTTCGAGGAAATGGCGGGTCGACACAGAGACTGACTCGGTGTCTTACCACTGGTGCATCGAGTTCCAGATCGGGGCATTGAGAGGCGAGCCGACACAACGGGTGTGTGTACAGTCAGGAGGTGGAACACAAGGAAGTTTGTCTGTGGCCGGTTCGAAACCGCCATTATGGCTGCAGAAGATAGCGGTCTGGTCGAAGCCCCGAGTGCCTCACAGACCAGCGGCATCTATCGTCGAAAGGACAGTGAAAGCGTGCAATGCAGCAATGCTAAGAGTAAAGGCAGGTCAAGCCCACTGAAGTACATACTGGTGGAAGAAAGAGATGCAGCGACTCCACTGTGAGTATTTCACCAGGAGTCGGCAGGCTACCAGAAGACATCGAGCCTCTCGAGCTGACGATACTGAGAGGAAGTGAATACCAAGTGAATAGCTGCCACGAAAGCGCTACGCGCAATCGTCAAAAGAGCGGTAGACAAGTGGGCCGAGTTCGTCAAGATGGTGGAGGCTGATCTATAAAACTGCCCATATAAGGTGGTCCTACAGTGACGCCCGTCCCAGATGACGAGGCTACGGCCCGCGACGCTGAGGAAAATTGTTGCCACACTTCTCCCTTCGTACTGGCCGCTACCACCAAGGCGGGAGGGAGCTCACCAGGCAGGACTGGGATCCGCGGCTGGAAGTCATAGCCTATGAGCTGAGAGTAGTCGTGAATCGGATCAGAGGAAAGAGGAAAGCCTCGGGGCCGGATGGCATACCTAGCCTGGCCTGGGAACTGATCCACTCGCTGAGGCCGGAATGGCTACGCACCTGCTTCACTAGTTGTCTTGAAGAGAGCGAGGCTGGTCCTGCTTCGCAAAGGAAATACCAGAGGGCTTGCTTTCCTCGTGCGGCACCCTATGTCTACTGGATGATATAGGCAAGTTATTAGAGCAAGTTATGGCTTTGCGGGTAGAAGGGCACATCACTTCTAAAGATGGGTTGTCGGAATCCCGGTATGGATTTCAAGCGAGTCGGTCGACCAATGATGCGATGTTGTATGTGCAAAAGAACATCAACACCATATGCAGCAAAGCTGACTTATGCGTAGCCGTTAGTCTAGATGTGAGGAACGCTTTCAATACACTGCCTTGGAAGCGTATCCTGAAAGCGAGGGATGAGGGGATCTCCCAAGGTACACCTACGAGCAATCATCAGGAGCTACCTGGCAGACAGAAAGATAGCGTATATAGACGCAGAAGGTCGCCAGGTCCAGAAGATCATCTCGGCGGTTGTACCTTAGAGATCGGTTTCCGGACTCCTGTTGTGGAACATATCTTTGACAGGGTCCTACCGCTAACACTTTTGAGAAGAGCAGGCCATTTCCTTTGCCGACGATACCCTTTTCTTTGTAGAGGAAAAGTCGGAGCAGGAAGTTCGCAGCAGGTCCATACTTAGCGTTAAGATGGTGTCTCGCTGGATGCAGGCGAATGGCTTAAAGGTGGCAGCCCAGAAGACAGAAGCCGTCCGTTTTCGCGAGTGTAAAGAGGCAGGCTACAACCATTTGACCTAGCGATACTGGGCGAACCGGTATCTCAACAGCCCCGGATGGTGTACCTGGGAATGACGGTGGACAACGAGCTGTGTTGGAAACCGCATCTCCGTGCAACGGCAGAGAAAGATGCCAAACCTCCGGGGGTCGAGTGGGAATCGAAAAAGGCTGCATTCGACAGTAAGCTACATGGTTTTCTTCCATAGGACCCCCGATTGGGCACCAGTCGCGGCACTTCGCAAGAACAGAGAAGACAGAGGCAGGGTCCATCGGGCTACGGCACTACGCATAATCTGCGCGTATAGAACCGTCTCATACGAGGCGGCTCTTGTACTAGCTCGAATGCCTCCTATTAATCTGCTGGCTAGGGAGAGTGCTACTCTTTATCAGCACTTCCAGAAGCTCCCACCAGCTGATAGGAAAAATAATGCAGTAAAGGGGAATACTAAAAGAGAAGTCCGGCGGCAAACAGTTCAAGAGTGGATGGCTCGCCTCCAAGAGCCCCCTCATGGCCGCTGGACATTGAGGCTAGTACACGATTTCGATGCATGGCTTTCGCGGCGGCACGGTCAGCTGACGTACCATCTTACGCAAATGCTCACCGGGCATGGGTGCTTCAATGGTCATCTTAACAGCTGGGAAAAGGTACCCAACCAGTGCTCTCATTGTCCAGCAGAGCTTAGTGACGCGCAGCATACAATCTTTTGTTGCACTGCGTGGAACAACGCACGAGCAGCGCTCTAGGCATCTGTCGCAGTCTCATTACTCCCGAGACGATGGTTGAAGTGATACTGGCTAGCCCGCAGAACTGGTCAGCGATGATACAATTTGCCGGTACAGTGATGCGGGCCAAGGAGGACGCTGAACGCGTGAGATAGCGAACAGTATCGGCGCAGCTCACGCAATCCACGCAGCAGGTCTTGAACGACGACTTTCCTATTAGCAGGGGAGGCTCCCCCACCGAATGGTCGGCTCTGCAGCTGAAGCCCATCGTCGTGTCCAAGAAGAATACCGAAAGGTGATACCAGGACGCGGCGGCCGTAAGGTCGAGGATGGACACGCCAACGACAGTAGAACCGCGAATAGGGAAGTGTGTGCTGTCGTTAGGTGTAATTTAAAATTTAAAAAAATAATTTAAAAAGAAAGAAAGAGAGAGAGAGAGAGAGAGAGAGAGAGAGAGAGAGAGATGAAGTTCAAGTCTCGTTCAAAACATATTCAAAACAGAAAATCATATTGTTACTCTAATGAGTCAATGCAGGATCAAGCGATACCGTTCTTCAAACGCTAAGGAGACTCGTCGCCTCATGAATCTCGAATGTCTTTGGCATATCTTACGCAGCATGTAATAAAAAGAATAAAAGCTCGATCAAACTCGGAATATTCTCATTTAATATTCGAACCGAGGAGCATGGATAACCACTGCACTAACCTTTGCCTTCTATCGAGGAAATTAATTATATCGAATTTTTGTGATCGCTTATCGGAGACAATAATGCCGGACTCGTGCGTCTTTTGTTCGCCCAAGTGCCAGTAGCTAGCGCACGCATACCTATATACATATATTATAATGGTTCATCCATGCAGAAAAACGCTGTTAATGATGCCCAACCGAGTACATTTGTTTATGGAAATGGGTAAAGCAAAAGTTGATAACATAATTAACGGTATCTTGAAAGTACACGAGTTGACTCACGACAAGCATTTAATAAAAGTGGTACAAGAATGGGACGTATAACTCGTATTTCACGTTAAAGAAGAATTTCAATAAAATCAGAGTTATCATGTAACTCATTCGCTTTCATTTTTTATGCGTTTTGAATTATAGACGAATTTCGAGCCTTTCAAACTTTTTCAAAAGTAAAGGCGGCGGATACTTCGGGGCAGACTCGACTGTTTCACATTAGTAGACACGGAAGTATTGTTATGGAAAAGCATGCGCGAGAAACGTGCTTACTTTTTATCATCGAATGGTTCGATGCAGTCGTCGTTATATAAGAGGAAGATTCCGTTTCGTTCGATTTCGTGAAAAGTACTTGACTATAGGCAATAGACTCTTAAAGCAAGGGGGCAACTTGCTCCCACAGGGATCTTTGAGACAGATGTGAAAAGGCAAAAGTTTTTGATGTGTTATGGATTTGCTCGCGAGGAGAAATTGGTAGAATTTTTTTTTTTTTAAATTATTACACGTGAATTACATAGTACTGCCCTTAGGCATTCTCCAGTACAATTTAGTACATACAATATTAGGCTAAATAAGCTAGGTGTATGTATGAGGAAACTTGTGAGAAAAGTCGACCAGCGTCTCTTTTCCGTCCTTGAGGATTTTAAGCGAGGTCCAAAGGTTTGTTCTCTTCAGTCTCCTGACCTCCTGTGTTGTGTCAAGGAGAACAATTGCCTCGGGGTTTGGATGGCTGTGCAGTCGTTGCTCGTGGCGTTAGGCCGCTACCTTTATAACTTCATCTAGTGTTGGAATGTTGAGGTCACGGTGCTGAGTACGGTTACTGACGTACCATGGAGCGTTGACGATGAGACGGAGTATCTTATTCTGGTACCGTTGAATTATCTCTCGATTCGATTTTTTGGCGCAGCCCCAAAACTGGAGCCCATACTGCCATATTAGTTTGAGCATGACCATATATAGCCGGTGTTTGTTTTCTGTGCTCAGTTTGGACTTCCTGCCAATGAGCCATAACATACTTCTAAGCCGTAGCTCGAGCTTTTGGCGCTTTTTCTTGATATGGCTTTTCCAGTTTAACTTGGAATTAAGCGTCATTTCAAGGTATTTTGAATTTTCAGTCTTTGGGATTATTGAGCCCCCTATTGTTATTGGCTGGAATGCATAGTTCTTCAGGGTGAACGTTGTGTGGGTTGACTTGGTCTCATTCAGCTTGATGCGCCATTTTGCTGCCCATGTAGCTACGTTGTCTACCGCTGTTTGCAGTCGTTTGGTCACTGTTGGTTGGTGTTCGCTAATTGAGATGAGAGCTGTGTCGTCCGCAAATGTAGCGTTCATAACTCCATCTGTGGTTGGAAGGTCGGCTGTGAAGAGTACATAAAGGAGTGGTCCGAGGACGCTACCTTGCGGTACCCCTGCCGCTATTGGATAGTCGCATGAAATTGATTCTTCGTACTGGACTTCAAATCTGCGGTTGCGCAAGTAAGATTCCAGGATTTCGCAGAGGTTTCCCGGTAGTATGCGGCATAGTTTTTGGACTAGTCCGCCATGGTGAACTCGATCCGCCAGACTGACGTCTAGGAATACAGTTTCGCAGTATTTTTTCTCCTCCAGGGTCCTTTCAGTAACTTGAACGACTCTGTGAACTTGGTCGATTGTCGCATGTTTTCTTCGAAAACCGAACTGATGGTCTGGTACCGCTTGTTTATCGTTGAGATAACTTTCGATCCGGCTGAGAAGCATTTTTTCCATCATTTTCGCCACTATGGGTAGAAAAGAGAGGTAGTCGATAAGAGGAGGTGAGCTCCACCGGTTTCCCGGGCTTGGCTATGAGGATGATTTTAGCTCTTTTCCAATAAGAAGGAAAATATTTCAAGCGGATTACTGCGTTGTAGAGGTACGTACGAAATACTATGCCTTTCTTTGGCGGGTGTTTTGAGAGTAGCGCCGGGACTTTATCGGGTCCGGGAACTTTTTTGAGCTTGAGCTGATCAATGAGGGTAGCTGTTTCCTTGGGCGTTACAAATTTGAGCTGCAACATGTTTGAGTAGTCAGGTACCGGATCTGGAGCATTTCCTGGAGACGCGACGTGCGGAGTAAAGGTTTTAGCGAAGTGTTGAGCGAAGACGTTGACAATTTCATCACTACTTCGGGCCCAATCTCCCGAAGCATCTTTGATCAGAGGGAGAAGTTATTAAGGTCTTCTTATTCTTTTGGTTGCCTTCCAAAGAGAATAATCAGATGATTTACTGGGTGAAAAGCTTACTAGATAAGTGTTGAAATTTTCATTCTGGAATTTTTGTAGCACCTTTTTAGTTTGCTTATTGAGCTTATTGTATATTCGCTTGTTTTCCTCAGTCCGGTTCCGTTGCCATAATTTCCTGGCTCGTCTACGTTTCCTTACTATTTCTATCACTTCTTCAGGGTATAGGATTTCTCTGTTTTTAACAATCTTATGTTGCGGTGTTGCTTCTTTGGCCACATTGAGGATTTTCTCGGTGAAATTAATTACTGCCGTGTCGAGCTCATCAATAGTTTTGAGGCTGGTGCGTACATCGATTTGGTTTGAAAGAATCTCTCAGTAACTGTCCCATTTCATAGCCGTTGTGTAGAGCGGGGTGGGGATCATTTTTCTTATTATTGTGATGCCGATTGTTAGAACAACTGGTGAGTGGTCTGACGATAGATCACTTTTATTTGAGACATCTAGGTAGTTCGGTGATAGTCCCTTCACGACGTAGAAATCCAGGAGGTCGGGAACTTTGTTCAGGTCCGATGGCCAGTATGTTGGTTGGCTTCCGGAGATTGATGTGCTACCAGAGCTGTTAATGGCGCTTGATAGTTCTTGTCCTCTTTTTGAAGTTGTGCGCGATTCCCAACTTGGATGCTTCGCGTTGTAGTCTCCTCCACATATCCATTGGTTTCCTAGTTTCTGAAATAGGTTCTGAAAGACTGTTGAGTCGGCGCTAGTGGTAGAAAATATCGTAGGCACGTATTTCGAAGTTTTTATGTCCATAGACCCAAAATATATAATTTTGTCCCTATCCCATTCGTAGGAAAAAAACTTCGATCCTGGTATCACCTTTCGGTATTCTTGAATCCGAGATGCAAGGACTCCGAAGCGGGCATGTTAATCATTTTGCTACAGAGCGACGCATACTTTCACACTACTGGTGAGGGCCCAAGTCTGCCTCAGATCTCCTGTTCTTCGAGGTCCTGCGCCCAATTCCAAGGCACCGAGTGACCTGCTGTCACCCAGGCTCGACCAGGAACATAGCATCCAGCGTCTACTCACATGGACAGGCACAGGAGAGCCCCAGGCTGGTCTGCTCGTGAGAGAGTGACCCAACGCGCAGCCATACCAGCCGGATAACGGATGAGCCATCAGCCATCTTGACTAAGGAACAACCAGCAGGGCTGCAACCGGCTCCTACAGCCCTGTCTGGATTGCAGCGCCTATCCCAACACACCACCGGCTACACCCTATCCATACGGCCGCGCCATACTATAGCGTCGATCCGCCAAAAGTGACTTTTTTTCTTCCTCCCCCTCCTCTCACCCGAAACTGTTTTTAGCTTTAATTTTCTTCAGCCTCGGGCCATTGTTTATGTCATACTAATCCGCGATTCGATATTTTTGTCAACATTTGAATACTCTTTTTTTTCTCTTTTTTTCCCCATTACAGCTCCTCGCGACCTAAATTGTCCCAGTTCGTAGATGCAATGTTGTCGTCTATTCAGTCAGCCGAAACGACGACATAGTGGCAATAGCCCGAAACCTCGATCGTAATAGAGGAACCAGAAAGTTTATCTCGTGGAGAATTTACGACGAATACGCGACATAATAAATAAAAAATAAAAGAATTCCCCGTAACAACCTTAATATTTCTAAAAATACTTTTATAAAATAAATGTTGAGATAAATCAGGACGAAATCGATTCGAAAAAGAATATTTTTCATGCGTGAGAAATAAAACGGTAATAAAACGCTCCTATTAAATTCTACAAGTACTGACGAAACGATAAAAAAATTGCGATTGTAAATCGTTGGTGAAAGATTTTCCTGGATAATAGGCCGTATTTGCAAAAGACGCAGTCAAACAGGAAGTCCGAATACAGCAGAATACGAAATGTGCGTCGATATTGTTTTTCGTCTCCCTATTACGAGTATTATGTTTCTTTCATCTCCACTGAGATTTCTAGGGATGTCAGTGACCGGAGGGATAGATTCAAAAAGAATTCAGCCTGCGGTCCGAGTACAATCTTTTTTTCGAATTGAGCCATTGTGAACGAATTTAAACGAAATAATTTGAAATTAATGCAGAGATTATTCAATTCGGAGCGTTGGGGTTGCTGGTGTTCTCTCTAAAACTCATTAGTACGTAATTAGGCGAGGTTTTAGGGTTTTGAAAATATACTACTCTGCCATAATCCTTATTACCTGAGTTAAAGAAAACAATGTAATCGTGGCAAATTTAGTGTTGAATAATTACATAACTAGGGCTTCAATATTTTTTTCTCGTTGAGTAGTCGGTAAGTATCTCCAGGAATATTCGTCCATGTAGATGAACTTTCTGAGGTGAAGAGTCTAAAACCTCGAGAAAAAATTCATGATTGCGATTAGGCTGAAAATTAACAAAATCTCTGTTCAGTGTGTTAACATGCAATGCGGCCTCTACTATTCTAAAAATCAAAAATATTTCGAGGCTATTTTTATCGTTTTAATGTACACAAATTCAACTGCCAAAAACGGTGTATAAACGGTGACACACTTAAGGTTCCGACATTATTTGTTATAATAGATGTTCGAGAGAAACAAAAGTTTGTCGTATAATTGAAGAAATGTTATCTTTCAGTAGTCAGTTGGCAGCTTCAGAAAATTTTCAAATCTTTGTAAACAAAAAGAAAGGTATAAGTCTGCCAACGAGAAAAAATTCAGTTAACCTGTTCAACGATTTTTAATGAAAATATTTCTCCAATTTCTCGTTATTTAATCAACATTTATTCGAAGAAAAAAATAAAATTAGGTAAGTAAAATCCTCATCGACGCGAAAATACCTTGCTTTTTCCTCACGGTTGTTGTTGTAAAACTGAAATGCTACGATTTCACTATATAAATGGAAGCCCGCCACTGCCCCATCTTCCATTCCCTTCGAAAAATTACTGGGTGGGTGGTTATCGTGAACGCCGGAAAATTCCAGGAGTGTATCTTCTATTCCATAAAATTTAGCTCGATCATAAGACGAGAGATCCGTAGTAAGCTAGCTAGGCTAGCCTTCGAGACAAACACACGGATGGGCGGCCGGAGAAACGATTCTTTCATTTAATTCATTTTTGTCGCCACTAATTACTACGTCACTTTTTCGGCAAGTCAGTACGTAACAGTTCAACTTCTTTCCCTATTATTAGTGTTGCCGAACCTCCAGGCTTTCTGGACTACTGCTGGATTTTCAGAGAATATCGCCTGGATTACTGTACTTCGATTAAATCTTTCGATTTTATACGAATTTGCATGGCTCAAATAAAGACATTTTGGTTAGAATTCTCGAGTTCTTATTAAGTTTTCTCAATCTTTGTTAACTTTTCTGGATTGTGTTATAACGTATGCACTCTTTATTTCATCTCCCAGATTTCTTTTAAGATTACAAAATTCCTCGTGAATTTCCCAAATGTATTCGTAATTGGTAGATTAACCCACTTTTCTTATTTCAAATTTGATATTATTCTTCTCAAATTTTTTTTTTTAAGTTTCCAGAAATCATGTGATTATATTGTCTGAATTTTTATCCGTTCTCAGATCGCCTATATATATCCTCTTGAAATTCCAAGTTACTGTCCTGGAAATCTGTGTCTGTGTATGCTTGTTAAAATTCTGTCTCTCCCTTCCCTTAAATGTTGATTTTAGACTGCTCTACACATTAGAGTCTTTAATATTTAGGTATTTTACTTACGATGGAAAATTTTGCTTCAAAATTTCATGGCACGGCCACTCAAATTTGTCTCAATAGAATAGAAAAAATTTCGTAAAGCATAGCTTGGTCGGATGAGGTAAGTAAGTATATGCCGTATGTTTCCTGCTATAGGCGCTGATGAAGGAATGCTTGGGAGATTATTCCCCCCATCCACTGAAAAATTCCCCTCCAAAAAAAATTATATAAGTGAAAGAATTTTAAGAATTATTTTGATACTTATCACGCTCCCCCACCCAACTCAAAATCGACAATTTGTGCTTATGCATCTTTCTTTCATTTAATAGGAAAACACGTGCATTTTTGATTATAATATTGTTTTTAAAGCTATAATAACTCTAATGCATTCGCAAGTTTTGGATAGGTATTTTGATATTATTTGGATACAATTTTTTTTTTTTTTTTTTGAAGCGCTTTAAGTTGTAATTGAGGACCTGAAGAGGGGGTTCGAATATGTAACACTAATGGTTTCGATAAGGAATTTGATTATAGATTTCAAAGGTCTCCGAATCTGGTTTTAGAGCTAATTTTTATTTCTGAACCCTCAGACGCTACCGAACAGAGATGAAATCTCATTTTTATAACTTTTTCTACATGGTAGCTGATCTATAGGCAGCTCCTTCAAGCTTTTGAATCTGATTTAGTAACCCTGAAAACCAGCAATATAAAGCCGATGTTGAAAAATAAGTTGTATATTTCTCAGTCCCTTTTTGAGCCCCCTCCCATTAGGAATCATGTGTAGGTACTTGGAGCCCTTCAAAAAATATTGTTCAAATCATATCAAATAGTTATCCAGAGCTTGTAAAATAACATACTCGTACATATTTTTAAGATTATTGAAATCTGGGAAGAAATTTTTGTTATGAAATATCCAAACTCTACGCATCTTCCTGTAAAAAAAAGGGAGGGGTGTAAGGCACATGGTTCTTTTAATATGTTCGTCCGATCAAGCTGAAACCTAGATAATAGTTTTCTGTTCACTGGAACGAATTTAAGAAGCCGCATCGTGAAAATTCTGATGCTTGAAAATAAGTATACGAGTATTATATTAATTTGCTCTTTTTTTCCCGTTCTTCCATCAGACCGTTCAATTTACTGTACTTTGGATTATGTTCTTCAGTATCGTACTGGGTAACAGCGCTGTCTTAGCCGCGCTGTCTATCGGTGGTCGTCGTAATAATCCGAGAAAATGCAAAGTGGATTATTTTATAAAGCACCTTGCGTCTGCAGGTAAGATTTTGGAATCCATAGTAGTTGATTTGATCATGTGCAGACTACAAGCCTATATTAAAATTTATAAATTCGTACTCAATAATCAGTTCTCAACTAGAAAGCCGAACCATATTACACTGACTGAATGCTAAATTTATATAATGACCAGATAATTTGAGATGGATTAAGGACGGACTATAGACTGCAGGTAGGATGATGAAAACGAATGCAAATCGCCGCCCTTCACCAACAGCTATTAAAGCAGTTTATGCGATAGACTATCAAAAATATCTTAATGAATCGAATAAATATAATTTACCATACGCACGCGATTTAGATATGGTCGGCTTCTTCATTTTGTACTTAGATTGTAAGATGAGGAAACAAAGTAAATATTTTTCTACGTGGGTATTCTCCTTTTAGCCGTAATTTAAGCCTATCATTTGTTTGCAGTTTTTTTCTAGTTTTCTCTTCCCTTTGTTTACGTTTGGTTGGAAAACAACATTAAATAAAATTACAGTAAGGTTTTTTATCCCTCACTGTCTCCCTCCAGCGTATTATACTTAGTTTCTCTCTTCGACCGACTCTCCCATCATATTTCAACTTGTTATTTAAAATCGCCGTCGTCCTTCGTTTTTTAGCTATAGCAGTTCCTTTGTAAGACTTTTTATTGCTGCTAATGTTTTACGCGCGAACACGGCATTTGTGGAAGGCACATACGTACAGTACTGAGTGAGGGCGAGTATGGTGGCTGATGGTGGGAAAAAATTTTCGTTGAAATACGTCGGCGGAACGTTGCCAAAATTTTAGAAATTTCGCGCGTATAATAAATGGATAGGAGGGTAAAAGAGTGTCATTTACCTCGGAGGTGAAAAGGAAAGAAAACTTGATAAGAAGTTCGTGAGAAAGGAAATAATGTGGCGAACGTCAAATAGATCGTAAATAAAACGACTACATACGAAGGTGCTGAAGGTGCTGAAACGTGGAAATGTGGGATAAGTTTTATCTTCGCAGTGTTGAGTAGAGCGGGCTACCCCGGACCAAATAAAAAAATTCTCTGGGTAACGGAACTGGGATGAGAGTGTTTTTCAAGCTCGTAATTCGTTCACGCTATACGTGTACAAAGACGATTAATTCTCGAAAATGAGACGATTGATCTTGACTAATTGACTGTATTCAATTTTTGGACTTCATATTTCGTACGTTGATGGATGACACACTGACCAATAACACCAGCGGCGGATTCGGGGAAAGGATTTGAGAACGAAAATTTAGTCAGCCGGTACCACATGTTTAAATTTTTGAAATTGTTGAAAGGTTCTAATAGGTAGTAGATAAATATAAGTATTTCGAACCATAAATTACTGGTAGTAAAGGGATGTGTTTCAAATTAACTCGTTTTTCAAAAGTACCTACGAATGGTTTTCGTTTTTTCAGATCTTCTAGTCGGATTGATAAGTGTACTAACCGATATCATTTGGAGGATATCTATTTCGTGGAAAGCTGGGTTAATAGCCTGCAAAGCAGTAAGATTTTTACAAGTCAGTATTCCCTTCAGATAAGTACGATATTAGTGTTAAAGTTAGAAAACTCCAATATGGCTCCCTGCTACAGGGCAAATTGGTGTAGTATACAGAGATTACACGTTGATAAAATATTTTTACTTAAAATTATACTATATATACACGTAAGAAATAATTTCAAAAATTGTGAGCCCGTATTAAATAACACGATGCCTTTTGTCTTGGCTCACCCTCCTTCCATCTACAATACTAACGAGGTGCTATTCTAGACATAGGTCAACTTCACGAATGAACCGAAACCAAAGCGACTATTCAAGATGTAAAAAGCGGAGAACAAGTTTCGTTGTGCCGACTGAATACTAATAATACCATAAAAACGAACTAGGTGGCGAAAAATCTTCTTAGAGAGTACGAAATTTAATATTCGGGTTATTGTTTTATCAGTGCAAAAATTCTATCCTTTCGACGAAGACAAAAGTCCTGACAAAATTGAAAACGAATTCCTATTTGCAAATTTCCGAAAAAGTATCGAAGTTGAGTTTACAATATCTAAGATACATGAGGCTATTTTGACCCTGTTCCTGTATTTCTTCCACCCATTAATGTCACTGAACGGATAAAAAACTAATGTGCTGATCGGAACTTCTCTTCGAGCTGCAGGTAGTCTACGAGTAATTCGTCGCGGCGAACCAAAAGCACGCGATGCAAAAGTTCTAGTTGTTAGCTACTACTTTGCTTCACTGCACTGTAAAGACGAGCAAACTGGAGGGGAAAGTTTCTGTGAAAGCTGCGAGTTGCTCTACGGCTTTTCGTGGCCACAGAATGCAAAGCTTTTTACCCTTTAAATGTTAAAATAAAATTCGCGGGACATATAGCCAGAATGAGCAACGATAACAGATGGGTCAAAAGAGTTACTGAGTGAGTTCCATACGGGAAGGTTAAAAAAAGGGGAACACCGGGCCTGAGGTGGAGACTGGAGATCACGACGAAGGTGGGAACATTGTGACACAGTGTGGCGGCAAATAGGCTGACATGGAGGGCTTTTGGGGAGGCCTATGTCCAGGAAGGGTGTTCGGTGTAGCTGAAACATGGATGTAGTATAATATACCTACACTGGTAATAAAGACTGCTAATATTATTATTATTATTATTACTATATAATGTTCTATTTAACGTGTCTACTTACGTCAATAATCCTCAGTGGTAGTGTTGACTGTGCTATTATACCGGCCTCTTCTAGTTAATTCCTGCGGAAAAAGAAAGAAAGTTTCAATTCACATATAGGGGCTCAACTTCAATAGCACGTTTTTCCTTTTTCTTTTTCTTCTTTTTCATTCTCCATTTTTCTTTTCTTTCCCGTACTCTGTCTGACATTTACAATAAAACTCCGAGGAGATGCTGTTTGAGACTGCTGAACAGTGTAGCGCTGTCGGGATCATACGGGCTTGCCTTTGGTGCGACATTATTAGATAATATAATTATTGTGAATTTTCGCTTTCTCAATGTCTTAATTTCTGTATCTATATTGTAAATTTTTCCTCTCCATTGTAAGTAGCTTACGAGGCTGCTTTCACCTTTAGAACCATCCCAGGATTGTTATTTCCTGGTCATCATCTTTCGTGGATCGCATGTGCAGCAATTTTTGAAAAGTGAATGTAATTTTTGTAGGCGGTCGTCACGTATTCATCGACGTACGTATTGGTCGCCTTGAGTATCGATAGGTTCGATGCTATTGCAAGACCGATGCGTTTTCACGGAAGCTGTAAGTAATTTCTCAAGTTTAACGTAACACGTTTATTTTTATTCTATGGTTTTCCCTTCAACGTTTTAAAATCTTACCGAATCGTAAGGTAGGATTAATTTGTTGAAGACAAGAGAAGTGCCTTGAGAATAGTTTATATCTTCTGAAACTGAGAGGAATTCGATTAATCAATTCGAGAACCAGTCAAGTATTTTTTTAATTTTACATAATATAAGTTATTATCCGCAATTTCGGAAAAGTCGTAATCGACTAATATCACCAGTTCTTTCTCCTAATAATCTAAATTCAAAAATTTTAGTCTAAATGGTATCCGAGGAAAGTCGTTTCAAATTTGTGGGCCAATAAACGGTACGGTTAAAAATACTGCTACCGCAAACCAAGGTCACATATTACCGTTACAGTCGAACAAAGTAGATGTTTGAATTTTCCCAATGGTTTTCGACTGTTGTCTTACAGACGTAAACGACAGCCTTGGCAATGTCAAAAAGCGAATTAAAATGCGCCTATACGATAACCCAAAGGAAAGATAAAACCGCGTGAATCGATTCCTTCGAGGAACATAAATGAAAAATTCGAGCGTTTAAGGTTTATAGGCATTTTAAAGAGAAATGATACCGACTGCATGAATAAAACAGTCAACGGTCTCAATTCTTTGAGGAAATTGTCATGCAGTGACTCACCCTATCGTTGTCTATAAAAAGCAAACTATACGTCTAAAACTAGGACGCGTTTAATACATACATGCAATTTCACAAGACAATACATGAAGTATGTGAAAATTGTCGAAGTTGAGTATGCTAAAGCGGCGGGAGTAAAATGAAGATACACATATAGAAGGAATATTCTACGTCTAGCGAATTTGTCTGTATAATCAAGGCTACGTGCATGTGTAATGTAAATCGAGTTGAATTTTTCGTCGTCACAAGGGCTCCGCTTTTCCTCTCGAATACATTCTATGGCAGTACAAATTATATGGCCCATGTCTGCAACTTAAAATTAAATCGTAGAAAGGCTTCGTATCGACTTTTTTCTGATAGTATAGCGGATTGATGCAAAATTTCATAAAAAAATCGCGCATTGCATCGTAGTGGTATGAAATTTGTCTTTCGACTTTTAAAAGGCGCGTGAATTCTAAATATTTAAGAATGGCGGCACCACGTCCGACCACCTTAAGCCCACTATTACGAGGGAAATGATAATCTACATCCTTCATTTTCAGACGCTGTGATTTAATTCAGCTTCGGGGCGAAATAATGTCTGAAAACCTGAAAGTTGATACGAATAATGTATTTCGAGAAATTAATTTTGAATTTAGCGTCAATTTGATACCAGAGGTGAATTCCGTGACGTGGAATACTCGAGAGTTAGAATATTTATTTCATTAACTGTTTTCCTTAAAATGATCTACACGTATTACTACACCCTTCAGTGTTACAATGTCGAGCGCTTTACTTTATGGAGGTGGATCTAAGCAGTGGCGGTCAGAGAAAAAGAAAAAAGTCCCAGGGATTGGCAGGCATAAGAGTAATGAAACAGATCCGTAGAATCAGCATTCCTGTTGTTGGCAAAAAATCGGTGCCCCTGGATAAATATTAAAAATTTTCTGCTTCCGCTTGCAAGGCCTGTGTCAACCGCTATATAAAGCATTTTAACCTCCCTAGGCAGCTGTCGAATCAGCCTTTAATACCTATCGTACCTCTATTTGAGGTTAGCGAAGAAATACGGATGGCTTAGGTACAATCAAAATTTACCTATCGGCCCTGCGGAATGAAAACTGTCAGCTACTAGCACACTATATTTTCCTACTTTATAAATTGGTGCACAAGCATGCTTTTTCTGGTAACCATACTTTACGGTGTGCTTTTTCTAATCACAGTGGTCGGATGATTATCAGCCTCGAAGGTAATTCGAACTACATGCCTGACATTCACGGCTTCTCGCAAATTTCAGCCCAGAATCACGTCAAATTTCATATCATCCCGGTGCGCTAATAACAAAACGTGGAGAAACACATTATCAAATTACTCGAGTGGTGGAAAAACACGTTGAAATTTCTCGTCTCAAGGTTCGACCTTGTCGAAGCGTAAATGACGAAGCGAAATAGAAGGAAAGCGAAAGAAGGCTTTTTATGTTCAACGCGGTCGCCCCGTTCAATTGTCGAGTATAGTTTTTGTTGAAAAGGTTTCCATATCTCGTACAGTGTATAAGGAGCGCCGAAACCCGTCTAATTTAAATGGAGATGGAGATACTATACCTACCTTTTTTCTTTTTTTCATTTCATAGTAACGTTGTGATTTGAAAAGGACAACCCTGTCTCAAGGTTTTGTCATCGGCTTTTCGTCGCGCGTCAGAACGCCACCACCGCTCGCAAATTTACAACTCTTTCGTGCTCATGATGGAAATTTCTTCCCATCGAGTATGTAAAGAGTGGAGGGGCATTATAAGTTTTCCAGTCGAATCGTTGTCGTTACCGAGATAATCGTTTGAATGTTTCTTTTCGCGGGCGGTTTCCTAAATTCTGAAGCTAGAGGGTCTTCTGCAAGAAATACCTTCTGAGTAACTTAAAACGATAGCGTCGTAATTTGTTAATTACATCAAAACGAAAAAGTTGGTAAGAGCGAGATGAAACGATGAAATCGGATAAGCTTTTGAGACGCTTTGTTTAAGATTTATAGCGCCGTGGTTCGTTCTACCTAAATTAGTCAGTGCTGTAAAGTCGGTAATGCAACTTTCCATATCGCCCTCCTCACCCACATAAATAAAACTCGAAACTTCACGCATTTAAATAAATTGATCAGCTTACCTTTGTTAACGTAGTCCATACTCCATACCTTCTTTTTTTTATACGTAAGAAGTACTAGGTACTTGCTCCCTGTCTCCTGTCCTTAAGTGAATTTTCGAAGCAAAATTTGAAAGATGTATCAGTTTTCTTTTTTGTTTCGTCAACGAATACTTCAAATAATGATATTTGAAGTATAAATTCAGTGTTAATTAGGAAACCAATTTCAATAAAAATAAATAAATAAATAAGTAATAAGCTAAAATTGCACCGCCACCTCCTACCAGAAGAAATTGGACTTCTTTGAGAGTGATTCTAAGTGCATTCAAGCGCCTGATCAATGCTGTTTTTATTATCCGCAGTCCAGAATATCTACTTCCCATGATTTCACTTTTTTATCTCGCTACTATAAAAACTATGGAAGAAGAATTTGAATGCGAAGCGCTGGAGTAATCGCTACTTGTCCAAATCAAAAATTCGAAGCTTTCGTGATGCACCTTAAGTGAAATTTGAACTAACGTCTTCCCTCTCTCTCCAATCAGTAAAATAACGGTTGCCTTTTTTTGACAGCTGTCAAAAGCTTAAGAAGTTTTTTCTCGGGATCTTTTTCATTTTCTAACCTTTTCTGACTTTAGCTACCTCACCCAGGGAAATTCGATAGTCTCCAGAAAGAATCTCACGTGGAATTTCGGAAATTGATTTTATTGTAAAAGAATTTAATAATTCGAGGATTATTATTAACACTTGGGAAGTTCAATTCATCAGATTTTCCGATTAACGCTTCCAGAGTAAACGTCAGTTTGCAGAAAAGTGTGAAAAGTGATTAACTTCCGCGTTTTAACGACCGTTGGGTCTTGCCGAAGGTACTTTTAGAAATAAGTAGACGTAATATGATTAAAGGAGCGAATTTCGCGTTAACTTGCCGAAGATTGATTAACCGAATTCCGTCTAGCTGCACATTTCATTCGATTTCGGTACTCGTAATTCGAAAATAATTAGGCTGTATATTTTGATTTTGAAAACAGGGAGAAGAGCTCGAATGTTAGTTGTTTCGGCGTGGATAATCAGCATACTATTTTCGTCACCTATTATCGTGTTATACGGAGAAAAAGTTATACAAGGCACGTATATCTACGTATCTAAAATAATTACTGTAAGTTAAATTCAGTCAAATTTCAGGACTAACGTGCTCGCGGATGAATCCGAATTTCCTTTCTTCTGAATGTTGCATCCGTTAGTGTCCGATAATTTTTTTTCTACCTTTATACCATAGAAAAAGAAAAAGAAAGAAAGAAAAAAAAGAGTTGAAAAATGGTCCTGTAATTTGGTTGTAATACAGGGTATGCTAAGCAAAATATTATATATGTAGGTTAGATGTGCTGCTTCTACACCAAGTCAGGCACAGAGTCACGCATCGTTGATAAGCTAGATACAACGTTCACTCGTGTTATACATAAATATGTAGTAAAAGTTAGGTCGATGAAGTGGACGGTTTTTAATACATGATATATTATCTGTATTCGTGAGCAGGATTACACGAGATAAGCTATCAATAATTTTGAGAAACCCACCATTACATTAGTGGTATTGTTTTCCCCGATAGGAAAAACTCAGTGCTGGATTGAACTTGAGCCCTGGCAATGGAAGGTGTACATGACACTCGTTGCTATTACAATATTCCTAATTCCTGCCATCGTGATAACCGGTTGCTACACCATAATTGTGTACACTATATGGACGAAGAGCAAAGTTTTGTCCCCGGTTAAGCGTCTGGATAACAAACGTAAGTTATTTTAAGATCCATTCGATTCACAGATAGCCACAGTATTTTCTCAAGGGTAAGAATTAATTATCAGTGTGGTATTATTATAAAATAACTAAAATGTCTGACTTCACGTAACATTGACGAATCTCGTATTTCAATCAATATAATATTTCACCCCACCTATCTGGAAAAAGTCCCCCCCCCCTCGAAAAAAAAGACCGGCTTCAAAATTTTTTAGAAGTATCCCACACACTACAAATGTTTTTGAAATCAAACTGTTCCAGATCAGTAATTATTCGTACGTACAAACTTCGTACCTAATTCTTGAACGTCACCACTGGAAACGGGGATGTTCAAATGTTCCAAATACATTCTCTAGGCGTTTTTCTTCAACACTAGCTTTACACAGACAAACGAAGGCATATCGAGCAGGTTTACTCAGAAAATTCACTTCCTTTGCTGGATGTTTGAACGCAGACCACAAAATTGTGGCGAACTACGTCAAAATTACAGACAACTAGATCGTCGGATAACGTAATTTTCTTCGAATTACACATTTTGCCCCTTTCCCGGGAAATCCAGTTTGGCCCATCTAAAGATGTGGTCTTCATTTCTTTTTTATAATCAATATTTCAAAATTTCAGTCTCGGAACTCAATTACGCTCTCGCTATCGTTGGACATATAGCTCGGAACAACCAAGAAGTTCGTTTGCCTAAGCAATTATTTTTTTTAATTTTTTTCCCTTCATTCTACGAGGTTTTATGAACAAAAATGATATCCTAATCTTAAATAAAGTCGAATCACTACTCTCAGATAGCTTTCATTGGTGCAGCCAGATCATATTCCAGAGGAGCAAGACAATTCTGTATGAATGGGGTAAGATCCTTTTCACAGAGGAAAAGTCGTGACTTCATTGATAGAATAATGCGTTATTTTTCTAAATACCCTGGACATAAGTCTCCCTAGTGGCCGTCCAGTAGCATTCCATCCAGAGTATTATTTGCCCCCCTAGTGACCCCCACGCAGCTTTCCATCTGAAGTATGTTTTTCCCTCTCTTTATTGCCATCCTTCGGACGTCACCCATATGAAATTGTGTTTTTCTTAGTTTATAACGCTGCGGAAAGGAACTGTTATTTATTGTGCATGATTTGAAGCTGAATAAGGCAAAAACATTTACTATAATGGGGTTAGCTAATCCTGTTATTTGCTCCCTCGCATTAGAAATGTTTGAGGAGCAGATAGTTTACTACAATTTTCGTTTAGAAATATTTTTCATATTGTGCAATCATTTATAAAATTTTTGGGGAAAAAAAAACAATGATTGTAAGAGTAGATTTTTTTTTTAATTTAGAAGGGATTCTAGCGGGGTTTTTAGCATGTTAGTTAAGATAGTGGAATTTTTGCGACTGTTTTTGCTCAGAACCGTTTGGAAAACTAATTTCTGACTACGTTACTGCTAACTGGTGTATACTGAGACGAAAACTGAACCCTGTCGAAGGGAAATAAATGAGCTAGAAAGTCAAAATGAGGTGCAAGAGTGGAATGTCGAACTTACGAATTGCTGTTAAAATCTATTTTTGCGGAAATGTGTTTTCAGCGCACGAAGATCACGATATTAGAAGATCCAGTTCCAGAGGAATTATTCCCAGGGCGAAAATCAAATCGGTGAAAATGACTTTCGTAATAGTTTTCGGTGAGTGCAACTGGATGCTGTACAATGATAATGTCTTTCGATGACATCTCGTCGAATCGGTCGTGTCATCGTGTTTTCGCATTAACGAGTTAATTTTCGTAATGCGCTTCATTTCGTTATTCTTTTCAGTATTCATTCTATGCTGGAGCCCGTACATCGTGTTCGACTTACTGCAGGTGTACGGCTACATTCCCACGACGCAAACGAATATCGCCATCGCTACATTCATACAAAGTCTGGCTCCGCTGAACTCGGCCGCCAATCCAGTTATTTACTGTCTATTTTCGACTCATATTTGTGATTCTTTAAGGTAAGTATACCCGCAACCAGTATTATTTGACGTCCAAACAGGGTCATTATATTATTTGTCTCCCGGTTGCAAGACATTCTTTATCAATAATTAAAAGATAAAAAATATATCCCGCAAATACGAGTGTTAGCTACCAAATACGTACATTTTCTTTTATTGAAAATTTTCGAATTTTAGACTTATCGTGTCACTCTGTGCTGCTTTCAATGTCCACCCTCAGAAACAATGTAGACAAACGAGAATGGAGGTAACTGCAGAAATTTGTTTTCGGCCTTTTCAAAAGGGTTCAAACGGACGAAATTTCATCTTTGAATTCGACAAAAATGGAGTTGGGTTGGACAAAATTTTATCGCTGGTCAAAATTTTCACTCAAAAATATCCAGTCGGAATATGAATCCATTCTCTAACTCCCGCGGCCAGAATTTAAATAATTCTAAAAGCGGTAGAAATGCAATCGAATTTAATGTTACTACTAGCAATGCGACTCCGTTATGGAATACTGAAGTACTTACTGCAGGATCTTCCTTATATTGATTCTCGGTGAAGACAAAATTTGTGTTTTGGTCACGAATGACATCCCCTAGATAGGTTGCATAATTATGATGATGAAAAAAAAAAAAAAGTTGGCAGAATTCGAAAAAACCCGGTTGAGGGTAAATCGTGGATCAAAAGGGTTGAACTTCTAATAGTAATTAATATTGATTTTAAAAATTTGAGATTGTCGCGCAACTGAAATATCCCCACATGAGCCTAAATTTTTTTCAAGTAAGAGTTTTAAGGATCGTCAAATTCGTTTCTGAGATTCTTTCTTTCTCCCCTCCCCTCAACCCTTCAGGTGCCGCGGGGGGCTAATTTCCATTTATTTCAATTTTGAAGTTCTTTTCATTACAAATAGGGCTTTGTTGTTCGCTGAATTCATTCTTGAGATCCTTTTCTTCCTTTTTGTAACCATTCAGACTCCAAGGGGGGTTAGCATTGAATGACGTTGAATATAAAATAAAATGCCATTATTCAATTATATAGCCCCATGTGGAGCCTGGGAAGTTGGAGGTAGAAAGGAAGGGATTTCGAAAATAAATTCAGGAGACCGTTAAACCTTGTGGAGATTAGAATAATACTGGAGATTAACCTCTTGCGGCGCCTCATTGGTTAAGAGGAGGACCTCAGAAATGGATCTAGCGGCCTAGAAAAATCCTGTTATGAACTTGAAGAACTAGAAAATTTAAAATTAGCCCCTACGACACTTCAAATGTTGAGGGAAAAGGAAGAGGCTATGGTTCGGTGAGAAACTCAAATTCTCAAAATTAATGTTAATTTGCAAAAGAACTCATCATCTCAACCGATTTTGCTGAAAATTTAGAGAAAAATTTTCTAAAATATGGAACCGATCGTGAAGAGGGATGGGTCAACGGTTATACGCTGATCATCGTCTATAAAATAAAAATAATAATTAGCTTCGTCGACGTTTTTAGCTGTTTGCTTCCATCAGCGTGATAAAGTAACGTGGGCATCAGGCGACTGTAAGGCTGATCAAAGTGCCGTGAATGGGGCGCCGTCGTTTAGCTAACGCTTTTAGTGAAGACGAAAAGTACCTCCTCCAACGACAATAAGTTGTGGAGTAATTGCGTTCGCTGAATTTTATCACGAACGGAATAAAAGAGAAAAAATTCGACGATTTATAAAAGATGTGCGGACGATCTAATTGTGAGCATAAAGTTGCGGTGTGTTTCGGGCAGTGAACGACAAACAGCGTGATCGGTGATTATTCGGAAAAGCTGCCAGGATTAATGAATCGTATAACTCACGCCATTTGCAAAGGCTACTCTTTTTTCTGCCTTAACGACAAATTATTAAAATGATACGAATATTTTGTCGGCTTATCTGTTTTTTATACGCGCTTCTATCGTCAATTCAAATAAAAAAGCGAAAAGCCTTTGGTAATTTTTATCGAATGAAAGTAAAAAGTATCACCGGGAAAACTGAATACAGTTTCTCAAATGCAGGCCTAAGTCGCATTATTTCAAACTTTTTAGATCGTTAACACCTATGTAAGTGTTTGACTAATCGAACGAAATGAAATTTAGCCAATTTGCATAAGTGAAATTGTATTATGAAAGTATTTAATACATTAATTATGAAATTGGAAATTTTAAGAATAATTGTCGATTTTAGACAAACACCAAAATATTGAGGTGCATTAATCACGACGGTAAATAACCAACTGACGAATTGTACAGCACAAAGAATCAAATCGAGACTTCAACAAGCTCGGACAATACCACTAAAAGGTAGCATCGACATTCGATCAACAGATGACGAAAGATAAGACTGCAATTATACAACTAACGAGAGAGAGAAAAAAAAATAAACATGTTTCGACAAAGGTGAGAATCAAAGTTTAACAGGCGAAATGAATACAATCGAAGAAAGAATAAAATGTAGTCATCATGAAATAAGTGCTACGAGACTTATTTTACACCTATATTTTTATTGCTCCTCAGTTTCTTAATACATCCCCCCCATGAAGCGCAAGACTCAAAACTACAGATAAATTAGCTGACGGTGGATTAAGCCTACGTTGATGCGCGACCGGCTGTCGGCCATCCGAATTCTAGATTAACTTTGGGTGAGCGTTTCCTCGATCAGTAGGGTGTCCCATAATGACCCTGGCAGGACAGCGCGAATCCGAATCAAGGAGAGCTCAAAGCGTTCCCTCTGGTCGCCGCGCGGTACTTGAAAGGGTAGTTTTCACAGCCAGGAGTGCGGTATCTGGAGAGCTTTTAAATGCGATAAGTCGGATCTCGTACCTTACACTGTAAAATTCTAAAAAGTATAATTAATTCACTTAATTATGACCGAAAAATCAGCACTATATGAATGTCAGATGGTTCTTCTTCGATGTGTTCATCGAAAGATTGTCAGTAAAGATTCTTACTCTTTGGCAGACATCCTGAATCGATATAGGCTACAAAGGATTCTATTTCGACACACAATTATCTAAAGAGTTTCTTAGCCTGGCAACCCAGCATCCCAACATCCATATAACGTGAAAAGTAAAGGTGTTCACAGGCCAGATTGAATGGCTATAGTGGAAAATGAGGCACACGTCTGAGTTTCTGAGTTCATTTCCCAATCGAATAAGTTTTTGAAACAACAGGAAGTAAAGGAAGTTGATGGATGCGCATTACTAGTAGGTATGAGTTATGAGAAGTTCTTTACGCCCTGCAGGTTAGATTGTAGGGTAAATGATTCTCCTTCACATTTTCCTAATTTGGAAAGACTCGTTCGTTTCTATTTTTCTTAAATACTAAACCTCTACAAAATATTATGCGTACACGTACACCAGCATCCCCGGTTTTCTGTTTGGCTCCCTTTTCCACCGAGTCACGGTTATCCTCATTTGTTAGCGATATCGCACAGAGAGAAATTATGTAAGGTTGCCCGATGTCGGTATTAGGAAAACGGAGAACGTTCGTATAGATGTTGACTGAGGCATTGAGATTTCCAAAAACGAAATTTTTCGCACGAGGAATAAATAACTTTTAGCAGCCGTCACCGCGACTCGTTCACTTCCTTCTGCGTTTTCGGGTAACCCGTAATCGAAATTTTCCAAAGCGCAGGAAATTAGGTTAAGTATGTCGGCGAGTGTGCAGAAGGCGAGCGAATCGAAATTTTGAAAGCTGACATTGTACACGGCATTTAATAAGATTAGAAATTGCCTCGAGACAATACCGACGGATAAATTGCTGTCGCAAATCACCTAATGCCCCGCATTATATAAATCATGAAATTTCTTTCTTCAAATTTTAGTCGAATGTTCACTGCACTGGAAATGAGGCGACGAAGCTATACGTGTATTTCATAAAATTCCCTATAAATAGCATTCTGGTGTCACGTACGATATGAGAAAAAATTGGAAGAAAAACCCCGCGTTTAATGGGCACGGAATTTTGCCAATATCAAATTATAAAGGAAAAAGTAGCAAACAATTGAATAACAAAAAACTGAAAAAACTAGATTGTGAAATGGCTTATTTGGTGTAGACAGTTAGAACAAGAATGAGTGTCGGGGAAAACGAGGTAAGAAGCGGAACTTGGCGTAAAATTGTGGACGTCGATGTCCAAATTCTAGTAGCTTAAAAAGTCATAATATTCTCACTCTGTTGGCTAATTTCTTAGACGATTTGAAACGCCTTAAAATCAGATTCTTCCGAAAATATAAAAGGGTTGCTGCATATGTACAGGCAAATATTTTTAAACTAAAATTATTTCAAATCAAATTCTTGATTAGAATAATTCCTCGTAGGTACTTTTTCCATGTCTGCCTCAATAACACCAAGAACAACAAGCTAGAAAACCAGTTTCATTGTTTGTTTGTTTGTTTTGCGGAAAGGATTTCAATGTTACATGCAACGAATTTCCTTTTGCCAATCTCCATAACTTTTTATCCCTGGGAATTTTTGCCTCACAAGCGTTTTTCAACTTCAGTAACCATATTCAGCTAACTTGATGGCATAGCGCCGTTAAAACGTACCGCTCGTTTATGTTTTCAGTGGAGTGGTACCATTTTCTTGGTTCAGTTGTTGCAAGAAGCAGAGTCAGGAACCCTCAAGCTGTGCCGAAACGTTAACCTCGTCTACTAACAAACAACGGAATATGTCTATAATGAGGATTAACAACGTACGTAGTAGGCCGAATCACTGCGAAACCAACCATCATCAAGACTCGCTTTTGTAATAAGTATTATGTATTTTCTTATTTATTGTTTTTGTTTTTATGTGTTTAAACCTAGTTCCTGTCTGTTTTTATACGTATTCGCCTTCGGAAATATTTATGTAAATTCGAATCCCCTTTCATTGTACAACTTTTTTGTGTGTTATTATTTATACGTGTACGAATGAATGTACGTATATCAATACATGTTTCTATTTTGTAAAAATAATTTTTGGGGGGAACATATAGCCCACTCGTTCAGAATAATAATGCATGGTATACCTATAAATGGTGAAGGTGACAGGGTAAAAATGCTATACCAATACCTGTGTCGCGATAGTTTGCAAGTTTGCTAATATTTATATATGTAGTTGAGAAGTCTGGAATCTTCAACCCGAAATTCAAGAACTGTTACGACAGAAATTTTAATTAAAAATTTTCCCAATTTTTTGAGGGATCGTAATTCACGCTAATGAAGTTAACAAAGTGTAAAAGTAAATTCACGCTTTGTTGAACGCAGGGAAGCGCAGGGTGTAGTCCGAGCGAATAGTTCTTTTTTATCTTCCGTAGAGTTGAGGAAAGTTTTTCCCTCGGTTGTCGAAGAAAATTTCAAACCATATGGGAAACAATTTAAATTTACATCCACATTGTACACTTTTCAATATCATCGAATATTTCTTCATTTCGCAATTACAGTAATGGAGACTTCATGGACGGTGGTCAGAGTATCGTCAATACACGAAGTTATTATACGGTTCACTCAGCAAAAGTAGTTCGCGATGTGAGTACGGTCAGTTATGAGTACCTAATTACTCGTATATTCGCTTATTTTACTTCAAAGAGCAGATATCCCTCAAAATTTCCCGAAACGCTTCCGAAGGTGAACTGCACGAGTATAGCATTACAGGGGAGGGGTCTATCTGAAAATAGTTGTAGTGGGCAAAATTGACTTGCAGTTAGAACCAGGAATCAATCGTTCCTCCCCCTTCGATAAAAAATTGCTCCGATACATATTTAGGTAGATGTTGGTTTAATGGTTAAAACTGGTTTGTAAGTAGGTAATAAATTAGAATTTTGTTACAAAATGATTTATTGGATGCGGAACTGTAACTTAACTTTTTACTTGTAGTAGAAAAATACTTTAAATCAAAACGTGCTTATAAAATCATTAAAAATCGAAAAACGGCAAAAAAATTAGGAACACGAATTTTTTCAATGCTACTTGGTCAGTTATTCCTGCAGATATTATTTTCAAGCCCGATTCGAAAGATTATAATCCTTTTATTTTTCAACGATGGGGGGGGGGAGGACTGAAATTGGATGGAAAACAGTTTTTCGCATATTTTTATCGTACCGTGCGAGAAAATTGATCTCGTATGTTTGATTTGCGCGCGAAGAATCGCGTTTCTTGTGCACCAATTAAAAATATGTATAATACATAAATTATACACATATTTTTGACTAAAATGAAATCTTGGTAATGTATCAGAAATTTCACCCTTAATCGTTTCAGAAGTACAACGCCATTCTCTATTGCAACTGATCCTGGCTTATCAAATTTTTTCTGTACAAATTGGGACCGTATTAATAAGTGGCCAGTCGCCATCATTCGCCAGTATGCGAGCTGAGCCGTCATTGCTAATTCCGGTTTTATCCTCAGCGTCACGACTCAACTTACGCGCTGGGCATCGCTGACGCGTTTTGGGTGAATGAACGCACTAACGAATAAATTTCATTTTCGTTCAAGAAGTCAACCGAAATTCAACTAACTGTATTGACGAAGGGTCATTGGATGCTAAATTAAGCGAAGTTTTAATGTGTGAGAGAAAAATTTTTGAACCATATGCTTGATAAAATTATCAAAACCGAACAAAAAATAGAAATATATGAATGTTTTCCCAGCGTCATGCAGCCAATTTTAGCATTCTAGAAAATGTTTACGAACGCTATTCAAAAGGACAACGAGATATACCATACATATCTAGTACAACGATAATAGGTCCAAAGGAAGAAACAACGAATCTTTTTATTATACTGGACGAATATTGTACAAATAAATGAAAAAAAAAACACCTATAAATAATAATTATCGTGTTAATGCACACGCACGTACACGTATTACACGTCTGTAGCAGAGCGGACGTTTTTGACATGAAAATGAGAAATAATCTGCTAAATATTCGAAACGTAATCAAATTTGGTGGTACATATACGAGCTCCCAAAACTCAGAAATATTATCACCGGATTAAACGACCGGCTCGAGCATCAGTTATAACTCCCCACAACTCGATGATGAAGTCGTCAGTAAAACCGAGTTCTTCCAAATCCGAATTGTCTATCGCTTCGGCAAATTCCATGCTATTCAGTTTTCCTTCGGCTGTTTCCCATATTTGAATGGCTGAAATTGATCAATCGCACCATAAAATAATATAGAGCAAGCTAAATGCTTTTTCCTCATTTGTGGTTTTGAAAAGTTTCAAATTTTTAAACTAACCCTTAATCATTTTTCTAGTGAAGACAATGCACAAACATTTGGGAAAGGGGGCAGGCTCCTTCCTTCGGTACGCTCCTGATTGCACCTCATACCCGGTGTTGTACGAATTGAACTTCTTAGTTTTTCATTTTTGGAAAATAGGGTTAGATCAATCCCAGACCAAACAGGATCATCGAGTGTTAAGGTCTACTTACTCTTTTAAGAACTCAGAAATTATTCTCTTCTAAAAGGAAGTCTCAAATTTCGGACCAATCTCATAGTGAGTCTACAACCTCATATTTTTTAATGAATGTGCACTCCACTTCAAGCTTATGGGCAGGGGTGCTTTGTCCCTGGCGCCTCAGTTTGCCCCTTTCCCCTCGAAAAAATTCATTGTTACCCGCTCCTTCTACTGGAATGTATTTTTCCAAAAATTTGCCTCTCCCCCTTATACCAGAGGTTGCCTACGGTCCTATTTCCTTTATTAACAATATTCCAACAAAATATGCGTATAAATGACTTTAATAGTACGTTTATTATGTAACGAGCGCTAATCGTGGGCAAACAGCCTTTGTATCAAAGGATATTATTTCAGTCGATGAATGCTTTGTTCAGCGATGAACCTATATGGGAAATAGAAGTAACTGTAACGGGAGTTAAATGAAAGAAACTAGAGAAACAATTATTTGTGTTGGGAAAATATTTAGAATTTAGAGGCATGAATTGGAGTTGAATGAACTTTAATGCAATAACAGATATCGGTGACCAAAATAAAAATATTTCTTTACAGTTGTTGATTTTATTTTATATTAAGTCGATTTTGTCTATTTTCAATACCGTAAGGACCTACCGGGTACGACGAAAGAGGGAAAAATTCCGAAATTTTGATTTTGAATGATCTTTGACATAAACTTTCAGAGGATGCGAATAAACATAAAGACGATTCCAATTAAAATTTAAAATTTGACGAAACACCTCCCTTTAACTTATTTTGGGTGGGGGAGAAACTTCTGATCTCTTAAGAAACTAAACTTTAGCGCATGAATATCATGTTTGGTCCCGTGGTGGTCCGACCACGTTTTCAAAGAATAAATGGAGAGAAAGAGGGACTTGTGAAACATTCTATGTAAGAAAATCACAAATGTATACATATACATATTATGTTGACCGATTTAGTTTACACCAGAAGCGCAAAACAATGCTCATAGGACAGAGTAACCTATTCGGCTTACATAATAAATATTATTGTTCGTGCAGATCTTTCTTATCGGCAGCCCCGTAAAGAGGAAAAGAGAGCCTGGGGGAATTTCCGCGGGGCCCCCTCTCCTTCCAGTTCATTTTGTTCTTTGGGAAAAAATTATAAGCTACGGGATAAGAGGTTTCTTTCATGGTGTAAGGAGTGACTGCTGATTTGATGTTCAGTATGATTGAAATTCAGGCTTTTTAAAAATATCGGGCCCCCTTAAAAGTCCGGGCCCGGGTATTTCCCACCTTCTCCCCCCTCCTCTCGACAGGGTTGCTTATCGGTGATTACATGACGGAGTCAGAATAGGTACCAGCCGCTTTATGAAGGTTTACCAAGTCTGTGTTTACAAATTGTTCACGAGAAAAGTTCATAATTTTGAACGGCTAAGGAGTTAAAAGGTTCGTCTTGTTTCAGGTCTAAATTTTGGGAAATATGATTCAGTAATATTCAGGCGTACACCCACGAGAGGCTACCCCCCGGACGAAATTCTATCCCTCTTTTCTAATGCATATTGCTTCAAAAATGCAAATACGTATCTTTCGCTTGATCCATTTACTTTACAACTTTTTAGCCCTTCCCAAAGAAAATTTTTGGGTGCACGCCTGGTATTATCTGGTAACTGACTGATAGAAGCTTCTTCAGATTGACGGCTGTTCAAAAATGGTTCCTTTGTTCAAGACTTAGGCTCATATAATAAAATATTTCTCCTTCCTGTGAAAATAAGCAGCTGTGATTGATGGAAGTAAAGTCAAGTGATGTCTTTTAATCCTTAAAGAATCTTTCAAAATACCGCCTACCGTAAATTTCACCGCTAGGCGGACGGTATTTTTTCCAACTTACCCAACTCGTCATCACTGATACCAAGAAAATTCTCTAGCAGTTGGTTAATATTGTCTAATCCTAATTGTACGATATCGTTTGGCTGTAAAATAAGGTAAAATTGAAAACACTTTATAATTCAGTTCATCCGCATTTGATATATAATAAATGCACGTTACTTACCACTTTTTCGATTTGGACGCTACCGTTCGCCTTAAATCTGAGAGTTTCTTTCCCGCTACCATAATTTGATTTTTTTCCTCGTCTGGCATTATTTCTCGGCTCTATGTTACCTGCACAAGTGTTTTTGGTTATAGCAATGCATGAAATATTTCACGAGCTACAGACAAGAAAAAATAGTTTTTACGTTGACACGAAGTCAATTATTATTTGATGCAATTTCCGAGAAGCGATTTTAGTCATACTTACAAAATCCAGCCTTCAGCGGTTCTATTAATCTTAGCGTGAATACGGAATTTTTAGGAATTTCTTTCAGCAGCTTTGCTACTTCAAAATGTCGTCTGCCGACCATACTTTCATTATTTATTTTCTCTATGTGGTCGCCAACCTGATAAACAAATAGTAAAGAGTTTTTATCAGCTTCAAATGAAGCCAAAATACTTGAGTAGTGGGCTCAGTAAGTATCTACTAATAGGTATCTACTGGTTTACCATAAGTTCTAGAACCAGTAATTCGTACATAAACTGGTTTATTTCTTCTTTTTTTTCCTTTCTTTTTTTCGCATAAGGGGATCCGAGCAAAATCGTGTGATATTTTCTGGATCATTTCTGATCTTTTTTTAAGAGCTTTTGCCAGAATCGTGTGATTATTTTTACGCGTAAGGGGCCTAGGGACCCCAGCAAAATCGTGTCTTTTTTGTGTGCGGAAGGAGGAGAGGCGCTATTAAAATCAGTGAAACTTTTTTCGACCTTGAAAATGGTAAATCTTTCAGAATGTTTGCTATCTGGTTCGTTTGCCTCAAGCCCGTTACTGATGTAGAGAAATGTAGTAAACATACGAGAGCCGATTGGTTGGAAACCAGCAAACGTAATCGTAAGAGTAATGCATTTGATGAAAAGTGGACCGAAACCCTTCCTTATGCAATTTCAAAACATTCTAAAAAAAAATTAAAATTTCTGCGTAGCAAAAACGCGCGTAATTTTTTTGTTTAAACAATACACAGACGTAGGTATTAAAACATAACGCATTTGGAATACAATAACCTGCACATATTGTATTCTGTCAATTATACTTCCTTCTTTGACTCGCTTTATGAATGAATATCCGGTGCCATTATCGGTAATGGTAAGACCAAGAGCATCCTCGCTTTTCTCGATTTCAATTTCTTTCGGTCGGCCTGTGCGAACGCAGAAATGCAAAAAATACAAACGATAAGAGAAACGGTGGCGTCATCATACTCGTAATTAAAGATCGTTCTCGACAAGATAAATGAAGAGTATATAGTACCTTTCCGATGTACGAAGATAAAATCATCTAAACCGATTTGTCCACCGAGCAATTTAGACATGTCTAATTTATGAGTGTTCAGAGTGCAGAATAAGATCTGAAATAAAGCAAAATCACAAGCGATGAGATTACCCGTGAAACACAATTGATATAAAAGTTAACATTTCTGGCGACATTCAAAACTAGTTACTTTTTCGACATGCAAAACTAACTGAAAAGTCGAGTTGAAACCGATAGTGTCGTCGATGTCGACTTTTTCTCGTCTTTCGCTAGTTAAAAATCGATGAAAAAGTCAATATCGAATTATATACGGTAAATGACAACTTCGCCGCTTCGACTTTCTTTGTCGACTTCGCAATGAAAAAGTCGATATCGAATTATGAACAATGCCGATTATAAAGCCGCTTTGATCTCGTTATCGAGTCTTCTTATTTTCTTATTTCTGATTCGACCTAAAAGCCCGTAGCTAACGTCAGGGCTAGCACATTCTCAAAAAAAAGAAATAAATAAAAACTCAATAAAGTTTTTTGTGTTGTACCCTTATATGGCTCATACCCTGGTTGAATGTCAAATGCCCTAGCACATACAAGTGGCTGGCTACGGGCCTGATTCGACGTGACACTAATGAGTTTTTCCGTCACATATTCAATATCCGCAGTCTGTAAGTTTCCAAAAGAAATATGATTTCGGTTGTTCAATAGTTTTTCTATACAAAATTTGATATCAATGACCTACTGAATTGTCCACCCAAGCTTCGACAGCGACAAATGTGCCGACATGTCGATTTGATGGTTATTACCGTTACCAACTACTATTTGTAATTCTAAGATCTTTTATAGTCTTTATCCCGATGTCAGTCTTCCAGAGCCAGTATGAACAGTTTCTTGGCGGGGAGGGGAGAGTTTTCGAGTAAAATATGAGCTACCTAACCTGCCAATTGTAAACTACTGTGTTAATTCGGACTTTCGCTATGCTACACTCTGATGAGAATCGCAGCTTATTTGTATAAGGTTGTATCGTATGTAACGAACTTAAATATTTAATTCCGTGTAGCAATAGCTAACGGTCTCTGGCATCGAACAGCGGCAATCGGAAACGTGCTTTCCTCCGCGTTTGCGTCTTTCGCCCGATTTTTAGTGAACACGTTTCTTCGTCAGAATCGTCGAATTTTGACCGTATGTACGTCCAATGCGTAAAAAATGCGGCGACCAAGTTCGACAGATGCGAAGCTGATATTATCGTATTAAAACTTGGTACAGAATACAATCGCCGCGCGCGAACCGGAAACACGGTAGAAGGATTTTCAAAACCGCATGCCTCCGTTTACTTTTATACAGTATTTTTGCATTTTACTGCTTCAAGAGTGAATGTACGCATGGTTTCTGGTGCCGGGAGTGCCAGAGGTTCGCGAGTATTCTTATTTGTCGTATCAAGTTCTCCATTCGAGCTCGACTAATATGTACATACAAAGCATTCGTGAATGACGTCACAATTCATCGACAGCGGCTGGAAATGTCTCTTTTCTCGCGGTCAAAAGGATGGGATCCCGGCATTATCATGTACGACTAATAATATTACGTACACTGCATTGGGTATAACTAAAACTGATCTTAAATCCTTAAATATGTTTCGATTTTCTAGACAACTAAATGTAATATAGCGCGAGATTCACGGAATGAATCTTTCAAAACAAAGGTATTTGCAAACGGCTCCTTTCTACTCCCGAACCTCAGTTTAGGGACGAACTCTTTTGGAACAAGGACGTAGGATTCTCATTTTATTAATTTTACGACTGCAAAATGTCAGTTTTGCCAACAAGAAGAATGTTATTACAGTCGACCAGCAAAAAAATTCACTTTTTCAAGTGTCCAAACTGAGGATCTGATTCTTTTACTTGCTGGAATCATTCAAAATCAATTGGGAAAAACAAAATCTTCACTTTTTAATTTTGAAAATAACTGACTACGATTTCAGCTTTCTAACGTGTCATCACAGCTAAGCACGGTCGGCACTTTTTCATTTTCCAATTAGGTGTCAACTCAAGACCACTGACGGGGGTAATTTCTAGGAAATGGGTATATTTTTTGTCTCGAGTTCTGTGGGTTTTTTTTTCGTCATTTAGAGAAAAAAGTAATTGGATAGCTAATCAGGTGAAATCCAGTTAGGTACGCTTGCTACTGGGGATTCGCCGGCCATGCAGCTAAGTGTACTGTCAATCCCTGCATGGTACGACCGAAATGAAATTCATCATTTTCAGTACAGGACGCAGAAAACTCATTTTGTCTTGCGCGAACACCATAGGCCGAGCAGAGTGCTTCGATTATTCTAACGTTTCCTCATTATGGCTGATGTTGTCAACTGACAAAAATGTTGAACTCTCTCAGCCCTCTACCTCTGATATGTCTACTTCGGGCTATAAGTTATCAAATAAATTTCGAAAATTAGATAAATATTTCCGGAATGTATATATTTCTCGAATTTATTCTAAATTTCATCAGGCATGCATTGTCTGATCTTTTAGAGCTCAATTTTTTACTGAACTAGCGACGAACGCTAAAAGGGTAGAGACTCGACATTTTGAGAAAGAAATCAAAGCTAGCGGTCTCGATCTGTCCATTCTCTGAGTTTTCATAAACAATAGTAACATTTTCAACGATCGAATCAATCTTTTAAATATTAACACTATAATTCAACAGCCATGCAAGTTTAGGAACTTCAATAGGTGTGTTCAAATTTCCTTTGTTAAAAAAATATAAACAAACATACTTACACCTCCAAGCTACGTTTATTACAAAAACACAGTTTTTTGTTCGCGAATTCTTCACTAATATGTTTTGCTACCTATGATTGATGGCATTTGCTGAAGACAATCATGTCCTACTTCGTTGATGACTATCAGTCGCTAAAGCTTACTGAATAGTGGTATTGTTTCACTTCTGAATTTTTCATAACGTCATCATTTTCGTATCTACTAACTCGATGCCCTATTGTAGTAACATTTAATTAGCCATACTCATATGTGTATGTATCCTATATAGGTATACTCTAATTCGTAACGCTCCATAGGTTTCTACAACAGTGGGTAAAGATTATTTGTCTCCCATCTCGGTAGTAGCTGAAAGAATCGAATCGAGCAGTAGCAGTAGAAATATAAATCTCGTCCCGAACTAACACGCGGAAAATGAGTCTATTAAGGCGAATTGATTGCCTCACGCGACGGACGCTGCAGAGACACAGCATATGGCTGTGCCGTAGGCTACACGGTATTGGCTTTGTGAAATTTTCATACGACTCGTTACTTTGCCGTCGTAATAACAGCAGAGTACATCTAGAACTTCGTAAAGGCTCCTTCTGGCTATGACCGTTACTACTCGTACGCTTATAACAGTCATAGGTTTATCTAGTTGTCCAGTGTAGCTTTTCATTTTTTTTTTATTTCTTTTCTTTCTATTTGGAAAAAGAAAAGAAGGGACGTTCAGCAACTGCTCTCATACGAATCCACTACTACACCAATCGTAGCTCGATCGCACATTTTTTTATCTCCTTGTTCCAATTCCACGATTCATAATCGATATTGGTCGTGACCATTTTGCGGTTCACATACAAAAGAGTAAACTTTTCAACTTCGTGAGCCATCTTTCATGCGAGATGCTTATATATGTATATTCTAGATACCTAAGCAGCTATGTACTTAGCCGTGTCCAAGTAGAAGGGAAAAACTTTGATGCGAATTATACCGTTAAGACGACACTTTTTAGCGTGGGAAATACGACTAAAGAAATAAATTTCTTGCTACACTGAAAACATTTCATTCATCGTTGAACCTATTATTGTCAGCAAAAGGAAATATCTAAGTACATATATTATTTTCACTTACGTTTGCTTTAGTGGAATTTTTGAATGTAAAAGCTACTGAACAACGAGTAAAGTGTGTGTGTAGGTATACCAGTCAGGCTAACGAATTTCCGTTGTATCGACTAGTCATTCGTCAGTGATAAGATAAGGGGAAAACAGTAATTATTACCTCGAGTTACGAATATAAAATGATAGCGTGTTACCAGTTTGGTTCAGTTAGGTTTCTCTAAACAGACCCGAAGTAACCACCTTACCAAGAAGGCAACTTAGGGCCTACGGAGGTAGACGAGATGACAAAAATAAAATCCTCCGGGAGGCGGGAGAGCGAAATCGTCATCTCATGAGAGGCTATGCCTCCTATTTGCTCTGTCCTCCCCGACACCACGGACCTGTCCCTAATAATGACAGTTTTCATTCGATATGACCAGAAGAAATGTAGCACGCAAAAGAAGACGCTTATGATGATGCTTATTCACATGAAACCCAGAAGTGGAAACCTGAAGAAAAATATCCGCGTACTAAAAGTCAAAAATATTACAGAAGAATACTCGTATTGTAATACGCGCGGAATTAATTATCATTGGTATACGCGTATGCAAACGTGCTGAAATATCTAGATCGGCGAATATAAACGGGTATTTCGTTTAAATTTTGTGATTTATTTGAGTCTATTCTGTTCCAGTCACTGCAGTTAATGCGGAACGCTATTCGTCTCAAATAATTAATAGGCACAAGCTGCGTAATCGCATTCCATAGAATTGTATTTCAGGTTATAATATAAGTAGGTACAACAGGCTAAATTATAGCTGTACAGGGATTAAAGAGGTTTGGCACAGCCTTGCAGGTGAATCTAGTTGTGTATAAGACGATCCAGGAGAGGAGAGACAATACTCCAATACAACGAAACCAAATAATTCGGCCGTATTACGAATTACCTTTTTGATTTGTGTTGGATAAGAAAATGCACTGAAGCGTATACGGCGATCCGAGACGTAAAAAATGTTGGCTTTACGGGGAAAATTCGGAACGAAATTGGTAACTAGGATATATGTGGTGGTGCTGGTGCGTATCGATCATTTCCTAGTTCAAACCTCAAGTTTTCCGGCAATGCCCGCGTTTTCAAAATTCTGTGCCTCTGTGCGACAGTCCATATCATAACGGAAACCGTAATTTTTTTCGGCAAGCTAAGGCCAGTTTTCAGTATGAAATTAGAAGGTTCCATAAATTCCGATTATCCTCCAATAACCTCTATTTCGACGTATAGTTTGGTCGATGGTCATGTTGGTAGCCAAATGCAATAAGTTATAAAGTCAAATTACAAAATACCGGAAGTTGGGGCGGCAGTATTGCTTCTGTTAGGTTACTGTATTAAGGAGAGAAATTTTACTTCTCGAATCACGGTTTTAGCTTTCGGTTTCGATTCCATTTCTCCAGGGTCTGTACCATATATAATAAATAGAGGAATAAAGAAAAATATTCAGAGGAGAGTTGAAAATTTCGACTGCCAAATCTACTTTATTCTGGATGCGGTTGAGAAGAGGTTCAGTTTTAAGTAATCATACCGAGTGAGAGTCTGGATTCTGAAGGAATCGAGGTCGAGTCTGGATTGAAAGTTGTTTTTCAGTAAGAAGTCTAAGTTAGCGTTGGTACTACCATCCGACTTGAATCACGAGCCAAAAGCCAGAGTCAAGCAGAATTTGCATAGTAATCGCCTCAGTATTCGAAAAGATTCGCAAATGAGTTGAATTTTTCAATGAAGCGACTCTCAAAAGAAGACAGAATCAAAATGAGTTTTCAATCTATTAGAAATGAATCTATAAAAACGGAAATGTTGCAAAAGGGTCGAGAGCCAAAATCGAAGTCGAAACTCGATAAAACATACTTCAGATTTTTGAAACTCGACTGGAACTCATTTGTAAGCTTGTCAAAAGTCTGCTGAGACTCGCGAATAAAATATTTGTGTAAAAAAGATCGCCGTATCGTATTATTATAGTCTCAGAAAATACCTAGTAATAACTGAATCTTGAAAGTTGTTTTTAAACAGACTCTTTCAAACAGTTTTAGCGTGTTTTTATAGTCTTACCGGGGTCCGGCCACTGATGCGATACTCGAAAGGATAGTTTCCGGGGACGGGGGTGCGGTGTCATAGGGGCCACTTTGGCATGCGTGCATCGCCATACGTCCCGCCACACCATAGTCTTACCGGGGCTATTTTAGTTTAAACGTCTCTTAATACAGAGTTTAGATCAGTCTTTCAGAAATTTTTAACAGACTTAAGCACTTAAAATTTGATCGATTTGGATGAGTTTCCGAAAGCATCCACTTGATATTAGCGTAAACCAATCAGATCGCTCCTAGCTACTACAACAGCAAAAATTCTGCTTGATTAAAAAATTCAGAAATAAATTCGGTAAATACGAGTCCATTTTTTCTCGATTTAAGCATTCTTCAAGAGAACAGTCGCGATTTTCTGACTTAGTCAAGAGCTGATAGATTCTGGTGAAACCTAATTAATCTTATAAAAACTTATCAAGACTAACTACGTTAATACTCGTATTTGTTTTTCTCTACCTTGGAGTAAATGTAATCCCATCGAATTCCGTCATTCGCCAAGGACATCAAAATCGCGAGGACTTTTGTTATACCGCATCTATCGGATTTGGGATTTGAAGAGGAAATTTCAAAACTCTCCCGCTGTAAAATTAAGCTAGTACGAACGATAAGAAGACACAATATTATGCAGTATAGGAAGAGTGTCATTTCGCAGCAACCTATCCAACAGAAATAATTATAATTTTTATCGCTGGTTCATCATCTCATCATATTCCGAAATTATGTACATTCGCCGTCGAAGTTGGTAAATAGGTACTCGTAGTATTCTAATTAATTCGTCCGAACGAATATCGTGTATTACATGTACGCTGAATCTTCAAATATTCATAGTCATTAGACAGCATACAGTACGATGTCCCCCCCTCCCTGGTCCACGTTAACCCGAAATATGGAGCGATTATTAATGCACGAGGCTCTGAAAAGCAAACAGTAGGCGCGATAATTAAAATCCTAAAGTTGATTACGTAAAGATAATTTCACTTTATATCTCAATGTTGTGGAAACGCGTCGATGCTTTGGCTAACCCACGAATTACTAAACTGGACGCCGTTATTACCGTATTTTGTTAAGAAATTTACTGCTTTAACAAACCGGAACTGAAGCGCATATTGCACCATTTGGTGTGTTTAGTGTCTCATAACGTTTACCTAGACCAGGTATGCTAGCTAATTGTAGTCTTTCGTTTTTTTTTTTTTTTTTTTTTTTTTTGTAATCAACCATCCTCTTTGGTGGCCTTGTCAATGGGGAGTAATGATAAAGAAATACTTGCATTACTTTGTCGTCTTTAATAGGTATAGTACGCAAAGCCGTTGGGTTGTACTCATGCTTCAACTGACCAGCGATAGTGGTCGGCCTCATTAACAAAAAAAGTTTGAAGAAGCAGGGACATCTGTTTTGGTCCTAAACTAATGCAAGCCGGCTGTGTCTGAAGGGAGGCAAATAGGAATATTGCTTCCCTGAGCACACAGAATTCCTCTTTCCCATCTAGAGAATTTTCCCCTAAATGTCGACGCAAAAATCACAGCAAAATGACTTTTCCTTGCTCGTTAACTGAAATTTAGAGACAAAATTTCGTCTTACCCTGCGTTTTTCTCCTCCTGAAAAAGTGGTCACCCTGTCAGACTGGACTGAAAGAATATATGTAAGTACTTATCGAATTACCGAAAATTTAAAGTCATCAGCGATGATTTTGCACCATGTTTCCACGTGACTGCCACTGCAACAATGAACGGTTTCGCTTTGAAGTTGCGCAAAGAGGTAAGCAAGTGTGAATCAGTGTGATGTGACTCGCCTACATGTCCATATCATTCGACAGATTTACACGATTGGTGATCATTTCTTAATTATTAACGAGGCACACAGTGTTTTACATGGGTAAATAAATTTAGACACTTCAGGTAAGTTGTCTGTGTGCTTGAAAAAGATCAAATACGCAAGCGCTGCTTAAAAATTTATTTGGAGTGGTATGACTTGTACTCGTGAGGTTTTTCCGATTCATTATCGCATCCGGCGGTATGATATCCTACAAGTCCAGTTTAAAACTGCTGGAGATTAGCTCGTTGCCGAGCACCATTACACTTATATAATACCAAAATGGCTTACAAATTGGGTTGCCATATAGTTCCTAGATCATCAATCGATGAATAACTCAGTGTGATACATAAAACAATTTCTAAATGTTCCCCTATACAATTGTTTACATAAAATCTGAATCTGGCATCAGAAATAATCAAGCACGGTTTTTATATAAAAGACCTTTGAAATGGCCAAAATGCCATTTCCCGTGTTTTCACATTTATTTCTAGACTACTTATAAATTATTAGTAAAAAGGTAAAAAATACGAAAATATAGATTTCTGGGCAAATTAGTCGCACAGATTCTGAAGCTGATTTTCGAATTTGGACACAGAACTTTTTCCTTAGATTATGTTGAATGGTCAAAAAAGGTTTCAAATATTGAAAGAGATAGGAGTTAAGTATAAAGAAAGAAGAGTAATATGGAACTTATATGGGGATCAAAAGACTTAAGTACAAATAGAGGACACGAAGTTGGAAAAGCAAATTCATAAAGGAAGATAGAGTTGCTGTATTTACCAGTACTCTATGACCTATTTCTAGAAAAAGTAGGTAGGTGAAGAAATGAATGAAAGGAAATAATAAGGTGTGATAGTACAAAGGGAGACGGTTAGAATGATAAGATTTGCAGACGACATTGCAATAGTGGAAAGAAGTAAAAGAAAAACTAGAAAAACATTGAAAAGGTTGGATGCAAAATTGAAAATAAAAATATAAAATGAAGATGAATAAAATTAAAACAAAAGTGGTGGTAGTCAATAGATGGAAACCAAATCCAATAAATATGAAAATAGGAGATGAAAATACAAAGAAGGTCTAGGAATTTAAATACTTAAGTAGTCTGATAACGCAAGATTAAAGAAGTAATACAGGAATAAAAAGTGGAATAGAACAAGCTAAGAGTTTTTGTGTTTTTTTTTTCTTGAAAAGGTGACATATTTAGGGCAAATATAGATTTCAAAGTAAAACTTTAAACGTATATTTGAGGTATAGCATTGTATGGATGTGAGACTTGGACAATAGGAACACAAGAAAGAAAAAGGATAGAACTTTTGAAATTTGGTGTTATCGGAAAAGGTTGAAAATCAAAGGGACAGAAAAGATTAGGATTGAGGAAGTACTGAGGCGAATAGGAAATAAAAGAAAAATTTGGAATATAATCGTAAAATGAAGAGTTGAAACGATAAGTCGTAATATAAGACATCTAGGGATACTATTATTACTGTTAGAGGAAATGGTTGAGGAAGAAACCTGGAAAGAAAGACGAAGAATGAGCTATGAAGAACAGATAATGACAGGCACAATGTGTAAATCCTTCTTAGAAATGAAAAGATTAACACAGGAAAGAAAAAAGTTGAGAGACGCAACCTATAGGTACTATAGTCGATAGGCTGAAAACCTGCAGCAGCAGCAACAACAACAACAACAACAACAACAACAATAGCCTTTGAGTATAAAGTAAGGCAAGTGTTTGTAAACCTATTTTTCGTGCTGATTTTGAATCTGATCTCAAAATTTGGGTGAAAGACTTTCTTCATTCACAAAATGACCTTTTTCTTTTAAGGTTAAAAAATCCTTCGCCAAAGTTCCACTGGTGAAACTCGAAGTCAGAGTGAAAATTTGATTCCAGAGTTCTCGTTTTTTTCCAGTCGAATTGAAGGTTTACATTTTGACCTTTTGGTATATAAAAAGCATTTAATATACGCTTGGTTACAAAACTAAACCAAGATTCGAACTGAATGGCGTGAAAAAAAATTCTCATATGAAAAATTAGAGAGTAATTTTTTTGCCCCATCAGACATTTTACTTACCTTACGCTGCGAAATACAAGCTGAAATCTCAAATCTGACCACAAAGGACGACCCTCCTCTTTCCTACACATTACGTGGCCGATTTAAGATAACAGGGACGTTCAGCAAACGTTTTAGCGGGAAAGTCTAACCATTTAGAGGGAATCTCCCAACAAGAGGTCAGACGATTTTGCTGGGATTCCTCTCCTCTCAGGAGTAAAATAGGTTACACTTGAAAGACGAAAGACAGTCGTGGAAGTTAACACTGCTTTACGTTGGTAATATGCGTTACGGCAATTATTAGGTTTCTAAATTACTTTACTTCTGACTCACAAACGTCATTCCTTGTTAGTTGAGGAATAATATGTCATAAGATTAAGACGAACCTGAAGATAAAGGAAGGTTATAAAATACTGAGTTCCTAAGACTATCTGGAGTCTCTTTAGAAAATTTCGCGCTCCCACAAATTCTTCCCTTCCTGGAAAAGTGAGAGCCTGCTATGGGCATCTCTCTATTTATATTTTAAAACCACACGCTATTATTCTCAGTCTCAAGCCTTCTTAGAAATTTCCCTCATTTCCGCCACAAGGATACTAGATTATTATTAGAGAGGCTTTATGCCTGGCGTCTCCTCACTTTATTTGTCTGAACTCCCAGTTTGGACTCGGGAGTCATATATATTTTTTCCCAAAAAAGAAGATGGAGAAATAACGAAGATGGCGATTATGATTTTTTTTTTTGGTACGAAGGTACATTTTCCACGAAGACTCGTTGAAATTTGATAAAAATACGTTAAGACTGTATCTGAAACTCTACGATCCGTTAGGGTTCTGTCATCGTGTTCCTCCACATTTTATCAGAACGTGTTCAGATTTCCTTAAAACTCTGTAGGACTATCTAGGCTGCCTGTTTGAATTTGTATCCCCTGACGTGGCTGGCCCACTGGCTCTCTCTGATCTAGTTGGAATAATAGACCTGTTTCCCAAAATTACATACTGATTCTAATCATAGCAGACAACTTTCAATAAAACATAAAATGTATCGATACATACACTCGGTATGTTACCATGAAATTATTAAAGTTGTAGTATCGCGAAAAACACACTAGCTTTACTCCCCTGTTCTGTTCATAAATCGTTTGCTCGATCAGCTCATCGGTGATAGGCGCTGAAATAATTCGTATTTTTCAGTTTGTGCAATTTAATGCGGTATTTCAGTCTCGAGAAGGGTTGGTGGGTAGAAATTTTTCTTCTCACCACTAGGTCCGTTTTCCTGGATGTATTAACTGTGAGAGCCTAATAGCTTTTTGTATACGTTAGTATAATATGATTACAAAAAGGAAACGTTCGAAAGTTTTCTCTCCCTGTTTATTTCAAAGAGGACTTTTTGCATAATTTCAAATTCTGTAAAACTGAGTGGTTATAAAGAAAGCACCTCGGAGAGTGTAGGTAACGACAAACGAATCGAATTCGAAGTGCAATTGGATGCCTTTCACCGTAGACGCAGATAACAACCATGATTAAGTTAAGAAAGCTATGACGGGCAATACAAATGGCCAAGGGGAAAAAAATACGAACGATAAAACTTATGTTGGCCTTAGGATCGGTTCCAATCGGTTAAATTTGAACCCCGGTTAGAATTTGAATCAGGTTGTGAACTCACTTCGTCCGGAGTGAAATCGTAGCATTCGGCGATTTTCTCGTACAACTCCTTAACGTTCGAGAATCCAGATATGAGGCCAGTCGGACTGCCCTGCGCCTGCTGGCAGTGGAACACCAATTTGGGTTTTTCCGTTTCGGTCATTCTGATCTCGCGTACTGGTACTGACACATCGTCGTGACGACGAGACGGCGTCGATACGAACACGTTACCGTAACTGGCTGCGGACACACGACTGTCGTTTCCTCTTAGAGGGGCAGCGGTAGCGTTGGCGATGGTAGCAGTAGTAGCAGTTGCAGTAGCGGTAGCCGCATCGATGTATCCGTTTTTCACCAATTCCCCTTCCCTTTTCGAATTAATTTTCCGACCAAACAATGGCATGGTAAGGTACATATATACGAAACCAGGTGTAACGACCGTGCACCATACACCGAGCACCGCTTACCGTGTACCGTACCAACCGGCGCGTTTTGACAATCGACGACCGCCGCCACCGCCACCTCGCTGGTCCGGCTTCGGTATTTTGCTGCCTGAATTCACTGGACCACGGAGCGGACCTCCTGTTTCAGTCACAATTATATTGAACCGGCTATTATATGTACGTTTACATTACGCACTATATTATAGCGTCCGTGTCCTGATCTCTCGCTCTACTGTTTCCATAAGTCACTATCCACCCATCTGCGTCCAATTCTGCGCCGGTATCCCGAATGAGCGTCCCAGTCCCTCAGTCTCCTTCCACTATAACACATTACTAAAAAGTATTACAGCCGAATCTAGCAATCAAATTGATATACATACATATACGTGTAACATAACAATGTAATGCGGCTCGCCATCTAACCGTCTTTTCAAAACGGTGTAACACTAAGTGTTTACAAACACGCACTCATTTTATATTGATGGCTATTATTTCAAAAACATCGTCAGGTTATGAAAACCGAAGATTTTCAATGTGGTACAATGGAGTCCTACAATATGCTACATATTATAAGATTCTAAGCATATTCGTGTTGATCAGAATTCAAAGTGAAGGTTTGTTTATTCACCAAAGTTAGGGTCGGATTTAGGATCCTCAAGTCTCAGGATCAAAGACTGATGGAGCCACCCACCCTACCTCGAAAAAAAAGAAGAAAAAAGAATTAGGTATGAAATCTTATTTTTAATGATTTTTTTGGTCGGTATTGGTATCTCTAATGGTAATTTTTTTCCGGGGGAGCGGCATGTATTTTCATAGTCGGCATTTTTCGTGCATATAGGTGACTGATTGGCAATCAGCCAATTATTTGTGTTTTTATTTCAAGATGGGGAACAGAATTTTAATCTAAATTTGTAAAATGTGAGTGCCTTCGTAAAGTAAAAACTAAATTTAGGACAAAAGAAACTAAAAAGTGACAATTTTTGTAATGAAAAAGTTTTGAAAGAGGTATATGTCTTCAAGCGCGTTCAGCTGTGGTGCACCCGGATTTCGAGAATGCTGGGTTAGCGTTTCCTCGGCAGTAGGGTGTTCCATAGTGACCCTAGCAGGACAGCGAGTGAATCCGAAGCAAAGAGACGGAATGGGGGCCCGGACCAGCCTCAAGACGTCCCTCTGGTCATTGATGCGATTCTCGAAAAGGTAGTTTTCGGGGCCAAAAGTACGGTGTCTGGAGAGTTAATCTGGCATTCGTGCATCATCATAGGCTCCACCAATGGAAGTATAGGTACCTACTCTAAAATAAATAAAAAAATAAAGAAAAGAAAACTTACTAAAATCAACTAAATTTTGATATCGACCGGAAAATGTCGGCCTATTAGGGCGAGGCGAAAGAAAAAGTAAGAAGTTTAGCGGGTTTGTTGTCTTTTGACCTTATAACAACCTGTGCAAAATTTCAGCCAAAAATGATAAAATTTTCCGAACCAATTTTCATCAGCCCCCCCCCCCAAAGATCGGTTCCAACAAGAATCAATAAAATTCCAACCAAGATTCAGGTCGATTGGAGAAAGAGCTAGTCAGCTTTAATTAAATTAATTAAATTTAATCATTGCTTTTTTCGCCTCTTACCAAACGTTACAAATTCAAACTCTTCAATTTCAAAAGGCCCCGTGTCTAATAATGACACGAGTCAACATTGGCCAGTCGATGCCCCCTCATGGCGGCTGAAAAATAGTAAAGCGGTCTTGGAAAAATAAACTTTGAGGGAGAGGTAGGTGTTAATTTATATATTTTTAGAATCGCTGAATTCAGTTTTGAAAGTAATTAGTTGATCCGAATCCTTAGAGTGCTCAAAGGGAGTTCAGACCCAATTATAGTCTTTTACTTATAAATATACCATCTTGAATAGGAATTTGAAGCTTTAGCGCTTATAGGGACCGAGAAAAGCAATAATTTCAAATTTGTCAAATTCGAAAGGGAGAAGCTGTCACTAATGCTTCTTATCCTATCAATATGAAACGTGGTAAGAATTTTATTCCATCTTACTCGAGCCAATCTGAGAAGTTCTCCGACAAAACAAAGCAACCGCTGCATAATAAGAAGGAGGGGTATACTTACTTTCTATAGGCAACATCTTTGATCTCAAGTTTAAAATTAAAATTCATTTGGAAAAATTTCAATATTTTTCGCTGAAATTTTGCGCTTGTTGTTTTTAGGTCCAAAGGCAAATATTGCCCCACTCGTCGAAACAATTCAATTTATTTTCTTTTTGCCATTTTCACTCCGCCCTACCGGCAATCCTTGCCAGTGTACTGAAATGCTTTACTTTTATTACTCTTGTACAGTCCGATCAAGTTTCGACAACTACAATAGCAACTAGAGCTTGTTTTGCCTACACGTTAGATTATATTTATCTCAAACATATGTGGAAAAAATGTCGATTTCTTAAAGATTTCAGAAGTTTTACTGATTTCGCCTCCGGAATCGGTGCTTTGTCGGATAAAAAGAATACGTTTTGAAGGATTTTGAGAAAAAAGAAGTTTGAAATGAGGCCCAAAGGGCTTCAAAGCTTCTTACAGAAAAATTAAATGCATTATTTCTTTCCTTTTTTTTTTGTGGGAGGGGTGAGGTATATCCAAGAGATAAGATAATATTTTCGTTGTATACGTGGTTCTTTTAAATTCATATGGAAGGCGGTGTGCATAAAAGAGGTGAGGGAGGTGAATGAGGAAGGGGTAGAATGGAGAGGGGAGAAGAAGTATAGTACATCCAGGAGGTAGCAAGATCCATTTCAAAAGGAAGCAATCACGTCGTTATAATGTTTTATGTAAATGTACGTTACTGGAGAGCTCCTGGGGGAGAGAAAAGTGATTCATTTACACCACCTTCGTACCGCCTCTTATTCACGCGACTAATTTCTTTTAATGAAATCAAACATAACTTGAACTGAGAAGTGCTTTAAGTGACTTATATTTCACGGAACATTTTGGGACAAAAATAATGCATTTTACGCGCACTTTCTCATAAGAGATTTTCAGGCCCATGGACCACCTTTCGATTTTATTTTTTGAAATTCTTCAAAATGTATTATTTTCATCCGACAGAACGCTAATTCCAGGAGTGAGACCTTGAGAAAGTCGATTTTTTCCGGAGATACCTACATCCTATTACGTGTGTGCACGTGACCTGGCGTTAATCCGTGACGAAGAAAATCGGTTCCTAAGATATAAATTTATCAGAAAAGAAAGGAATGCATATCTACTCGTATTCAGTGATAAATCGACAACCGGTTTTGCACATACATTTAAATTATCTTGATATTGACAAAAACTAACTTTACAAAAAATAAAATTGACTAAAGTGACTAGTTCCCCGCCCTGTTATTTTTATTTTGACACGGATAGATGCATACATATGTCTATTGGCTGGGCTTCTCTCTAGAGCAGGGAGAATTCGTCTCTTCCGTAAAATTCACTTTTCGTGTTAACTGGACGCTGAAGATTGGGTACAAACCCTTTACAGAAATAGGATTGAAATTTACCAAAATACGACTCACAAATTTGCTCATTTTTTCCAGTTAATTTTTCCTCAGTCGTGGATCTTGATTGTACGGGCGCAAGTGAATTGCCAACCAGATCGGCAGATTGCGAACCGAGGGAGAAAATGCGATGTACGAACTGCCAACCGAACCAAGAGTGTATCGAAAATGAGATGTACATATTGCCAACTGAAACGTACGCCCCCGGTAGGTACAGAGATGGACGAATTGCGAACTATTCTACTTGACGTTACAGAGTATCTTATACAACAGTTTGCCAATTTCTCACATCGCAGCGCTCTATTCACCCTAGGCGCGTAGTTTTTGATTTTGAAAAGGCGATTCACGCAGTGCACTCACAACCGCTTGGCCAGAGATCGACATCACAGGCTGTAAATTCCACTTTCTGCAAGCGTAGTACCGGAAGGTACAAGAGCTTGGTCTGTCCACGGAGTCAAATGTCTAATTGTTTACTAATCGACACGAGTCTCTTTTGACCATGTAGTCGGATGCCGGCGCTCGGGCACTACCTTAATTTGAACTACTGTGAAATGTGAACTTTTATCTTCATTTAATTTGAAAATATAGGCTGACTGGAATTATTTCTTGAAGTTATTGAACCGAGCCCTACCCAATTGATAGAAAAAAGGGTCACAGAACTTCAATGCACAAAAAGGTAAAAACTGGGATTTAAGGGAAAATAATATTTTATTTTCAACAAATCGGAACGCAGGACATAGAACAGATGTGAGAAAACTACACGCTAGGTGAGGTATCCTTATGATTTGAAAGTGAGCAGAACCGAACAGTTTTGCCTCAAATTCCAAGTATGGCACATTTGAGTCTCGGAAACACTACCTCAAGTGAGACTTTTAGCCATTTGAGTACCTGATCATATACTAGATACACAAACATGTACGGTCAAAAATGCGTATTAACATTGGAAAAACATGGGCTTCGGCCCAGCTTTACCGCTAAGAAGAGGTATAATGAAAATACTAGCAAAATTTCAAAAATATGGGATCTTGAATTTATCTATGCGAAAGGAAATCATTCGTGAAAAGTTAATACACCTAAGTCATATGGTTTAGGGAAATTGAGTATCAGTACCCACAGCTGATAAGAATTAACGAATGCCCGACAGGAAAAAATATCCTACAATACATTTTTGCCAAATTGAGTGAAACTGAGGTTTGGGGACAAATGACCTGTAGGCAGCACAGCATGAGAAACGTGATGTTAGCGCATCTCTTGTAACGATGAAAGGATTTTTTGTTTTTTCGCTTTCTTGAAATATTTTGTAAAAATGATAGATAGTCTTTTCCCTGCTACGCATTCGTTAACCAAAAGATTTTTTAGTAAATAGTAGATTTGTAAACTCGCATATACTCACCGAGGAACAGTTACCTACATGTTTTATGATTGTCGAGGTCAGTACAACGTTTAAATTGTAACATTAATAATAGAGGTGCCGGTTGACTCGCTGGATTCGCGTCGCAAGACAAGATGCGATCACTTACACGTACACTGCGATTTGTGGCGCCGGAAACACGCCTTCGAACGCGCAATTTATATACTCGAATTTTGAACGCGAAAACGAGGCGGCCGATTCGACTTCGTTAGTCGTATCGAGTAGGTAAATCTAATTAATCACGATAAGTTAGTTATTAACACAGTGACAAAAATGCTTAACATAAGAGATGAAGTCCGTTTGCACCCATTAATAAAGCGTTCCACACTGGAGACTTGTGCTCCCAGATTAATAATGTAGAAATCGACGTTGCGGTTCTACCTAAAATAATGTTGACACGTTATAAGTTCGTTAAGTACACAGCTGTCATGCGTTATTACAATACTGTAACGCACTCGTGAAGTACAGAGAATAATTGTGCTGTAACAATTGGAAGTAAACGTATGCGACAGTCGAGCGCATGTAACCCCATTGTCTAATCAAATGAGGGGAAAAATAATCGCCGAGCGGATATGATGTTCATTCGATTCGATAGAACTCGACCTCGGGGTCAGTCTAACATTCGTCTTTAAATGATAATTTTGTTATGAGAAGTCATTTGCTCATTCGGTTGCCTCTAAAGAGTCGGAGCCCACTTAAGTGAGATCAAAGAGTTCTTACTGATTCCACTCATTTATACTCACGCCAATTTCTCTAGCGGTGTGGCTACCTCATCTCGCTCGCGACTCCACGCCTTGCACTCCAGTAAGGTGTTCTATGGATCATCATTTCGCCCACGCGCGCAGTGCAAACACTCGCTTTCTTGCAACTTTCTTGTTGAATATAAGTACTTGTTGAAGCACCTTGCCGCGTGAAAATTCAGATGGTATTTATATCAGTTTATCATCCACCCGTCGAGGTCGCTTGTGAACGTTCTGGTCCACTGTCCGGCAATTGCTATGGACAGAGGCGTTCTTTTCATTTAACGAACGACGGCCCATTTGGCTTCTCATTTCGTTTTGGTTTCCTTTCTAGCTGCGCACATAACACTTGCTGTTCTGTCGCTAGGTCGATCGGCATCGTACGCGCTAATACGCAAACGGTCTCCGTCAATACAGCGCGGAAGGCGCTGACACATCTTATCGCAGCTATACGTTTTGGACCTTCGCCAACTCTGCCCACCTGCAGGGGACCTTGGCGGGGTCTGACCAGACTGAAGCTTCGTGTAGGAGAACCGATGAGGAGATGTTCATCAACAGTCTTCTAACCGCCTCTCTCAATCCTCCCAGGTTTTTCATAAGCCTGTTGAGAGTGCCCACCTTTCGATCTGTTTTCTCGGCCACGATCTGTATGTGCTTTCGAAAGCTCAGCTCCGCATTGAACCACAACCCCCTCCCCCGGTTTTTGAGGGTTGTACAGAACCCAAGCTTCACACCTTTCAGAAGTAATGTGCGGAGATTGTACCGTCAATGGTTGTGGAATAACACATATCTTTCGACTTCTGGGCTGCTATAGACACAATGCCGCCGACTCGATATAACGCGGCAAACCCTCCAGTGCCTGGTTCATCTTCGTCTCCACCCCGACAACAGTCTACCCACAGCAAACCACCAGTGTGTCATTCGCATAACAGATGAGCTTCACCCTTGGCGGCCGCGAGATCTTCAAGATGTCGTTGAACGCGAGGCCAAGTTGAATCGCAAAACTCCCCAACTCGTATCCTCTCCGGTTGGAAAGCCACTCTTCAGATTTGGAATTGAAATTTAATACACTCTTTTCTGTACCAACCGATAAGACTCGAATTCTTTGAAACTCTTCCTCGGGGAGAGATAGCAGCTATACACAGTGATATCTCGCAACTTCCCGCGACATGTCCTTCTCCTTACTCTATCCCACTGGGAACTACCTAACAGTCGATCGCCCACTCTCCAGTACGGCGCCCATATCGAGAAGTACTTAAAGTTATTCACCTACTGCCTGATGATTCGTGTTCTGACATCAAGGTTGACGAACAGAATCATTCGGCGCAGGCATGAGGTAGCAAGGACGCAAGGACACTCCCTGCGACTGCCGATCTGTCCAGAAGTTACCTTTCATCGGCCAAAATGAACCGCGTTCATTCTGTTTGTCAACAGCATCTCACACAGCCTCCTACACATAATCATAAGACTGAGAGACTAAACCTGGCATCGGCTGAAATTCATATTACAATATTTCATGGACTAAATAAGGTTTTTTGTTTTTTTTTTGTTTTTTTTTTTTAATAATAGGTACACAATTACAAGTGGGAAATCCATCTTTATTATACGGTTGTTAAAGTAGCACAACTTTCTGGCCTAATGCAGCAAGTCGTGTTGATTTACAAGAAGCGAACAGGCCCTCAGTTCCAGTTCCTCATCGCGGTCACTATGTATCATCCTACCGGATTGTAATGTATTGGGTCGGTTGACGCACAGACGTTCAAAATTGAAGAATCTTTAAGACAGGATTCGACCAAAATTCAGTTCGTTTATTAATACTATTTGGGTGAAGATTAAGATTTCACTCCCCTCCCCTTCCCCTCACACAAACAATAGAAACCGATGAACTGATATATATATTCCGAAGAAGCTTTTTACTTACCAAATTTTTTTGCCGAGTTCCAGGTTTTCTCGATCATTTGGTAAATACTCGTAGGTAAATACCGCCTGATATGTCAGAAATTCTCTTCGACAAGAAAAAAAATCTCCATTTCTCCAATTTTCTTGACTGGGTGTCGTAATTTTTCGACTTTCGTGTTACAACCTAACGAACTTAAGAAAAGAGAACGCGGGGTGTCTCTTCACCCTGTTAACTGATTTCAGTTTCATATTAGTTTCTTATACTTTACAAAATAATAATGTAGTTAGCGACGTCAAAGCCGAATTAAGCAGCTATGAAATCGAAGTCAGAATTAATTTGACTTCATTTGACCTGGAATTACGGTAGTGAGCTCTGAGCCGACGCTATGATGTGTGCGCGTACATGGAAAGGGGGAGGGAGTAATTATTTTCCTGAGTCCATATTCTCGGGAAATTTTCAAAAAAATCCAATAGCCAAGACCTAGATGTCGGGCGTCGTTAAATAACAAATAAATGATGAATGGTGATATCAGGATTTTTGCTTTCTGTAGGTAATACTCCTATATTTTGTTTTGTTCACGCCGGCCCTCGAGGCAGAGTGAGGGTAATGGGACAAGTGAAAGCGAGACTGTTCGAAGATTTGCCCATTTTTTGCTGCAGCCAAATAATTATCTTCAGGCCGAAGCTGAAACCGCAATCCATTGACTTCGCAACCTTTTACAGTATACATTAAACCTGATGATGAGCTGCGTTCCTAGACGGTCTTTTTTTTTTCTGTTTTGAATTTTTGTATTTATACTGCGGGCTAATTGCGACATTTACTTAGCTAAAAATGGTCCTTAATATTGAGAGTTCCGTTTTATATGCTGGCTCAGGATTTTAATACTTTATTACCTCGAATGATATCCTGTTGATTCCTGATTGTGCAGGAAATTAATAGTTGCGCTCTATTTAAAAATACGGCTATGTTCTAAGAACTGCACGTGAACTTCCTATGCGCTAATAACAATAAGAAAAGATAAGATTATTATTCGAGGTCCACTTAGGGCACATTTGAAATAGAATTCCTCACGTGTACTAGATGTATTCTGCTTCCAGTGAAGTAAGCTCACTGAACGGAGTAACCCATAAGGTAATGAAATGCACACGAATAGCCTATGATCGAAGTAAATGAGTATCAACGTTAATTAGGCTACGAAAAATTACTTGAAGTTTCAGATTTTAGGGAAGTCTTTCCATAACTGATAATGCAACCTGTAAGTTACTGATAGGTTTAGTACATCCAAAGGCAGCCATTGGATACCAAACTATACTTGGAGTAAGCAATTCAAAAAGGTAACTTCATGTTCTACAATAGACCACTGTACCTAGGAGAATCATTCAAGAAGTCCAAAAAGAAATACCTTAAGCATCTTAATTTCTCTATTTTTTAATATAAGCATTCGGCTTTCTCAATTTCATCGTTTCATCACATTCTTCGACGAAACCGATTTTAGTATCAAACTTTGAATCTAATTCAACCATAATGTCGAGCTGATAATACTGGATTTTAAACGTCGACATGATTCGATTATCAAAGCTTTGTTGAAAACTAAAACGCAGAGTAACAAAGCTGAGTGCTCATTAATTTTCCTTACTAGCTTCAATTCACGAAGCCCTTAAATAACAACGAATGAGTATCAATTATTAGCCGCACATTAGATGATTCATAGCCATAGCGGAGTCGTAAACGCATCAAAAATAATAAAATCAAATGCGAACGCCAAGCCACAAAATCGATATATTTTGCTATAAAGTTAGACAATACTTAACATAGGAAACGGTCATTATGATTGCGCCTTTCTCGGTTTAGCCTGTCCTCCTTCCCGGAATCCATTTCTACAATCAAATGTTGACAGTCAGTTTTCCGATAATCGAATTGTAATAAATACTCCAACTAGTAACAATTAGCATTTCATATAAATAAGAAACGTACCTGAATCTCCGGCGAACGACTTTCAAATGCCGGAGTCGGCCAGTACCGGTGGTTTTCCTTCTTTGAGCCTTGATACTCCAGTTATCTAGATCAACAAATGCCGAATTGTAAATAATATTCACAAAAACTATCAACATTCGAATAAGTATTCGCAGTACTCACAACTTCTCATCTTTTTGCTAGGATAACCGCACTGAGCACATCTGGATTTCTGAATGTGGTAAGATGAACGACCACATCTACGACAAAGTGTGTGCGTTTTATTACGCCGCTTTCCAAAGCTAGACGTTCCCTTCGTCTGAAACCAGAAGAACACGCGATTAACGCCACAAATTCATCGAATCGTACAGAATTATTGCGTTTACTGCGAATGATCCTCAAAACACTACCGCGGACAACCGATTACGAGGTCCGCAGCAGGGACTGGACGAACACTTATAATGATATTAAACTGTACATCATAAATTATAATTAAATAAAACAGCTAATATACTTACCATTTTTTGCTTTTGTTCCTAACTTCAATGTCCGAAAGATACTGAAACTTTGATAATTTTTAACTTTACATCCACATGGTCAATTTCAGATTGAGGAATGAAGAACAAGAAACGAATTTCGCGTCGGAGCGTGTCGTCAGCTTTTTGGCTTTATGCTGGTACGTGAAAATAATGTGAAACGTGACAGTGTGACCCAAAGTGTGACCACAAAACTTTCTCGCAGATCGACTATCCCTAGTCCCTACTACGCTGTAGGGCAGAACCGCAGAGCAGAGAGCACTAGTAAAGTGGCGTCGATTGAGAAGTGATTCAGGAAAACCGACTTAAACTTCAATTATGTTATAATCCTCTTTCATATTTCAAGAACTCAAAATATTAAAAACCATTCGTAAAGCCTGAATGCTTGAATGGTAGCACTGATTTTTGAAAATTTCCTTCAATTTCATAATTTCCCACAAGAAAATCGTTTTCTGAGAAATAGGAAATTTTAGGAAACTTCAAACGTAGAAAGAAAATTGCTCGTCAAAATAAAATATGAGCAGGTCGAGTTTTGCGTGATCTTTCATCCTGTTGAGAATAATTTAGTTCTCCGAGCCTTTGAAATATTATAGCAAATTGTTTAAAATATCTCAACGTTTCTACCACTACCATGACCACTACTTTTATATTTCTATCTCATACCTCCCTGTCGTGTTCCAGTCCAAAATAATCTTTATCTTATGGCTGGATTGGGTGATCGATGTTCTTCTGCATGTAAATGCAATAATCTTTCCAGAAGCTCGAAATTTTCTAATGTTTGTGAGTTCTGAGTTGTACATGATTGACATTTGATTCGTAATTTGTGGGTTATATAACGAAAACCATGGTTCGATCGAAGTCGGACGTGTGGAATTACTTTGAAACTGAAGGAAATAAGACAATTTGTAAATTCTGTAGAAAAGAGGCATTCAAAAATCCATCTAGAATGCCTGTACATCTTATAAAGTGTTCAAAATGTCCAGAATCAGTGAAAATGAGAATGTCTAGCACAATATCAAAGTCCTGTGTTTCGTTATGTAAAAGGACGCCCATATTCAAGTCGCTAGAATCAAAACTCGAAACATCAAGTGAACATTTTTTGGCCAACTCGTCAGATACGGTAAGAAAATCGGTCATCATAAGCTTATTCATTTGTACATTAAGATGAGATACTCAGTCTGTAAATGTAACTGGTGTTTGGATCGCTGAGATACACTTACTCTATATGAATTACGGACATGCATTCTAAAACATTGGCTTCTGGTCTGATATACTGTGATTTCAATTGGCAGATACTTTAGTCGAATGACGAATTATTTAGTTTTTAAACGTACAGAACTATTGCCTTGTGAGTACAAATGTTAGAAGATACTACACGATGCATATATTTTTACAATTCAATTCTTATTTGAATACGAGATCTGTATTCACTAATTAGGAATTCACCTCTTCCTCTGTCACTGAGTTTAGGTTTTGAAAATTAAATTTACGCAGCTTCAGTTCTATAAATGTTGCTTGAAGAGTCAGAATTTATGATAGAATATTGAATTGTCTATTGCCATTGAAGGATACCCGTGTAGAGTGAAAAGAAATTGTGGAATGGGTGTTGGAGAGGGGAAGGATGCACGAAAAAAACTTCATGAGACTTTACATTTCAATTTACAGTAAGAGGAATTTGCCATACTGGGTGTAGAAATTTCCCGATTTTTGGATATAATTTCACGAATAGGAGAAGGAAGCTGCACACCCACCCCTCGCGTTGGTCCTGTCGGTCCTCTAAATAATTAAAGTTTTTTTTTCGTAGGAGGAACCAGATTTCGATCAAATAGATGATATCGAGGTTCTAAGTGAAGAGGATGTGGAAACGAATAGAATGCATATTATAACAGATGGAAAATATAGACACGGCAACGCCGACAGAATAAGTGACTCATGGTGTTTAAAAAAAAACAATGATATGAATCGGTTGCATACAAAAAAAAGTGATGAAGTTGTATTAGATGAATTCTCTATGTTCGGTGATTGTGTAGCACATAAATTAAGAAATATCAATAACCCACGTGCTCGAGCCATTGCTCAGTATTATATTAACACTGTTCTATTTCGAGCTGAAATGACTAATTTCAAAGAAGAAGTTCCTCATACTTCTTCTCAAGAATTCAAACTGTTCGATGCAGTACAAGCTACGACAGACAGTAGTGAATTGGATGGTCGTAAGTAATTTGTAAGGATGTACGATATAAACACCAATTTTTTTTGCCGCTATTCATTCCGAATTTTCAAACCGCATGGCGTATTCTACGATTATCGAAGATATGTACACTTCAAAATGATTGCATTGATTTAAGCCATTTCCGTAGACGAGAGAAATAATTTATCCTGTATTACCTTTTTTTTTTTGTTTGTTTATTAGATATGATTTTCATACTGTAAATACATTTTTGTAAATAAAATATTCACCGAATTAAGTGAATTGAAGAAGGTATAATTTGAAAATATGAGACTAATGCTGGCTTGCATTTCTACATATAATAAGAGAAACCGTTTAACCCAAATTTTTCTATAATGATGGCAATGAAAGATTAGAAATACCTACATTAGAAAAGTATCACGTACTATAACTAATACGGTATTCCAATTTTACTACTGACATTCGAAGCATTCGTGTTCATGTTTTCTATTAATGTACGAAAGTGAAGAATTCCTCTTCGCATATCGTAGTAATCCGGGAATATCATTTACGTGATTTATCACGACGTATAATACGCTAGGGTGGAACGGTATCAAAATTCAAATCCGAAGGTTAAGCCGGGCTAAAAATTTGCATTTTCGGCAAAAAATAAAGGACGCGAAATTTCGTTGCAAAATAGGAACATATTAAAATTTTACCGATACCCGAGAGGGTTAAAGTTCTGAATAGTCTCAGGATGTATTGCTTTCTTTTTCTAGCAACGAAATTTCGCTCTCGTTCTTTATATATCAAAACGCAAGTTTTTAGCCCGGTTTGATCTTGTAGATAATAATAATAATAATAATAAAAGAATGTTTAGTCGTTGTAGTGAACACGTACAACTGTTTAATTTATATTGGTCATGTCTGTGTGGATAGTATCCCCGTAGTAGAGATACAGGCTGCCAACACTCAATAGAAAACTCAGACTTAATTAAAAATAAAAAATAAATTAAAGGCTTCATAACTCATTACTTATGTTTTTCTCCAGTACATATTACATATAAAATATTCCACGTTCAAAGAAAAATACAACCTCATAAATGCATTTTGTAATTCAACGTATTTATATATTTTGAAAGCTGAAAGTATACAAAAACCTTAACTTTAAGAATTATTGGGATATATCATAAATAACACACTCCTCTGGGAGTCAACAATTAGCTAAAATTAATATAACATATTTGTAAAATCTACTATGACACATTGAAATGGTAATTTCGCAATTCGGTGAAATTATAAAAAATAAAGAACACGCGTTCTATCTACCTATTAGTAAAGCTCTATAGGGGGAGTGCGGATATACGCCATTTTGGATCATACCGCGCGCGTCGATGCCGAATTGACTACGCGGTGCGCTTCGTGTAGTTGGGCTTGGCATCTACCGGCGCGGTATAATCCAAAATGGTGTCCACACTTCCCCTATAGAGCTCTACTATTAGTAGTATATATTATGCCTGGGGAAGGAGAGGGGAAGACGAGAGTGTGTGCCGTTCAGCGATGCTTTGCGCCATGAGGGTAGTTTGTTGAGACTTTCATGTTTCCTGCGCTCGAAATACATTCGAATTTATCAACATTTCTATATGAAATGACCTACGAATTGTTCAACTAAAAAAGAGTAAGTACGTACATTATGGTACGGACTTCATTGGTTGTTGAGACTCAATGGGAAAGAAAACTTACGTATTTCTATAACCGTTGTTCCGATATAATTGATATAATGAATGTTAACTATTCAGAAAAAAAGTGACTTAAAATCATGCATAATATATACTACTCCTATTGAAGTACTGAAGAACAAGAAGAGATCCGTACACAATTGAATAACGACAAATAAATAAACGATTGTATGAAAATTGCGTACCCTTACAGTAACTAATTACGTATTGCAATGTTAATTAAAACATATTCTAAGAGCAGTTGACATACAAGATACAATGCTCGCCCTTCAGAATAAAGTTATTCGTTTTGAAAATTTACTAAAACTGCTGAACACGTTCGGATGAACAAAATAACTTACGTCTAACGAGGAAAATTGAACACAAAAATGAACAATGATATCTCGAATCCATCGAATTATTTGAACACATCATTTATAAATACAAAAGAAATTTTATAACTTATTATTTTGAGTTTTCTCCACCCTTCGTGGGAGTTGAAGCGATAATAACGTTTTCCTTGTTACTATTTTTCCAGAGATCGAACGATACTAGTTTTATATTCCCGTCACTTCGATAGTACTTTTCAGTGTTGGTGGTCTCTGAACCGTAGCCCGTATCCTGAGACTCTGCGAAATTTTGACTTATCGTATCTGTACTACCGATTTTTGTTGATTCGGTCGAATGACGTTTGGCAGCGAACGATGAATACGATATCGACATGTTCATATCTTGTGAAAATGGACGTCTTCTTTTTCGATTCCGCCGAATAACACCAACTAATTTAGGCGATTCTACTACTCGGTAACATTCTGCGAAACGCTGACGCGACTGATCGACCTGAACGTTATCTTGCGGGTTCACTATATCTGAACAAGTTGACGTTTTTTTTAGAACGTTTCACACTTTTTACTTTTCTAGAAATAATAACTACAAAGCATTGCCCTGACGCAGTGACGTCTTCTTTCGCTTCTGTCAAACCCCTGTTCAACGCTACGCGCCTTGTTCAGATCGACCGATCTATCAGCATATATTGTGAACGACTAAGCATAGGGCGATGACAGCTGACGTCATAATTTGTGCGGCAGCTAATAGCTCGAGACTGATAATTATTTGAAGACTTCTCGTTAAACATTGTTACACTTTCTGTGAGGGTCAAAATTAATGCTAGTTCTGAAAGATCCGTAGTTTATTTTGTATTGCCCAAAAAAGTTTGAAATTTGGCCCATACCTTTACAATGATTAAAATAAACCAGGAACATTTTTCACTACATCGACATGTGAATAACATTTTATGACGTTTTTCCTTCCTTCTTTCTGGAGTCCATCTTTTCTTCAAAAACTTACAACTGAAGGTGGAACGGCTATTTTTATTAAAGTTATTTTATGACGCATTGAAAATGAGAAATGTTACAGGAATACAGCTTGTTGATAAACTGACTTCAGAAAAGTGATTCAGTTGTACTATCAAACTAGTCTAAAAACTAGCATTTTGGCATAAAAAGAGCATGCACAAAATTTCATTGGGATATATTAAAATTTTCCCGTGGTCCAGTGAGATGAAGTTTTGAATGGCTTTTCCTAATAGAAACATTCCTGTGTTAATCATTAAAAAAAAAACAAAAAACAATACAACACTTAAAAATGATTCAAGTTGATTCACAAAACCCATTCCATACCCCCATTTATTTATGTTTCTCCTAGGAAAATTAAGGCTGATACAAATATAAAACCCATTATGAACGTGTGAATTACAATACCTGCTAAGTGCCAAAATCAAAATTTTATAGGAGCGCAAACATTAAGTTTGCAACGCATGTCAGAAAATAAAGTGAAATGATGGTTTACAGAATTTGTGGGCTTGGACTTACACATAGCACGATCTTTCGAGACTAAAATAATGTACCTATTACAGTGTTAACCAATTAAGGATACTTAATTCGTGTGTGGGCCCTCATGTAGAACATTTTACACAATAGAAAAAAATGACACTTAGCAGGTATTGTCATTCACACGTTCATTCAACAAGTTGATCTCTCGGGCTATAGGAAAATTTTAATAATCAAGTAAGGCCTCTTTATACAGGTTAACGTGGAGAAAGTGAAATGAAAGCGAACGCAAAATCGTGTAGGGAAGTGACGTAGTAACAGTCCACCCACATTTAGTGAGATAGGAAGCAAAGGAGGGAGAGAGAGAGAGAGAGAGAGAGCTTATGTTTAACTAGACTGCTTCCGCTTTACACTTGCGTCAACAGTTTTCTGTCAGATAATATTCAGTACCTGCACCTACCGAGTGATGCAGCAACTCGCACATTGTGAAAGAAGCTTCGCTTCTGTCAGATGTACCCCAATACGTACCTCACGTTTTTGTTTTGTTTTTTTCAACAATGAAATTTTGTACATTTTATTATTATGTCAAAATGCATGTTTTCAGCCAAATTTCACTCAGAAATTCGAAAAGATTTTCGTTCTACTTTACTATGCAAATTTATGCTAGTTATTATCGCCCTATTATTAAGACAAATAAACTAACATAGCGGAGGGAGAAATCATTCGGATTAATTTTTCCATGTTTATGTCAGTTATAAGGATTGCGTTTAACATTTCAAACTTCAAAAATTCTGTCATAGTTTTCTCATTTTGGCCCTTCGGCTATTGAAGGGGCATAAACTTCGAGAAAAAAAAGTAAATTAATACTGTAAAAGAATCAAATGAATAATTGTGATGCGATCTGACAAACCCAGGCTTGTTGCGGAAAACAAAATTTTACAGTACGATGAATTAACTTGTTCTTCTCACCATTTAGGTCTGTATGTTTTTCCGTGTTTGAAGTGCTGTAACTCAACGAATTTTTATCGAATCTCAGTAATTTTGTTGTTAAATGCTCAGGGAAATGTGGTGCATCCAATGAGCACATTATCTCAAAATCGATTTTTCCGCAACAAGCCTGGGTTTGTCAGATCGCATCACAATTGGAAAAATAGAAACTACTGATATTACCTAGAACAGAAGAATCGATCTGCATCGCAGAAGAATTATTGCACGTCAGTTTCTTATCGGTACGACAAATCGGCGAGACGTCCAGAGGTGAAAAAATTTCTAAAGGAGAACCATCAGTACGTAATTCGATCACAGGAGTTGAGGGATAGCAACTCAGCTGAAAGTATTGATTTTCAAAATAGGTACCACATTATAAAGACATTTTATCTTCTAGCATTCAACACACTTGCAAAATTCCTAGAAAGTTATTCCAGGATAGGAGACACTTTTTAATGATATGCGGTAAGGACCAATTTCACTGAAATCTACCACAGGTACGAACTTCTAAGCACGTCTAGAATTTTAACAGTTCGGAAACGTTTTAACAATTTTTGACTTTTATAACACTGAAATCTCAAAATCATCCTCACAGAGTTTTTCAGGTCGGTTCTATTGGAAGTTATTACACACATGAAAAGCTCATATTCATTATTTGCAGCTACTGTGGCAGAACTAGAATAATTTTATAGATTCAGATAATTGGAGGCACTCTCTCAAACATCTGGAAACTTTGTACGACAGGGAATCATCGTATTCTGAAATTATAACAACCTGAATATGCCTCGGTGCTTTCAAGCGAACAATTTCACATTAAAGTTCATCATTATACAAGCTATACATCGGTGACCTAATACATTTCAAAAAGTATATACTTACACTGATTGAGGGACTTAGTTCCTTTACATTGCAAAGCCTGAAATTAAATTTAAAATAGTAGATTAATTTACCATAAAGTATGTTACGGAAGTCTCATTCAAACATATTGGTATTCGAATGAAGTCAAGTTTTCATATCAACATTTTGGCCTCAAAATTAAATTTTAATCTGAATCTCATATTGTAGGATATGTCTTAAGTATGTAATCCGAGTCAAAATATTACCATGAATAAATTAATTTTAAAACACCTTGGACTCGATACAAAAAGTGACCATTTTGTGCAACAATATCAACAGTTGGAGTTATTCTATAATATTATATGGTGGAAACATTCATGTTCTTACCTAACAGGGGACAATGGTTCATCATCATTTTGGAAAAACAATTTTCTTCTAAGTGAGTTCATACTTAGATTAATATCATCAAAGCTATTCTAGAACGAGAAAGGAACGAACATATTAGAAAACTCGCACTAAAATATCAAAGAGACTTACGAATTATAACTTACGTCAGTGAAGTATGGTTTTAAAGCTGAATTTATGTTTTCTGGTAAATCCGGAGGCAGGCTCAGTGTAGTTTGAGTAGAAGCTACAGACGGAAATAATATTTCAATACTAATGAACTTATTTGGCGAACTCCGAAGATATCACAACTAGTTTATATATAAAGCAGGGGCAGATTAACACGTAAGCATGGGAAGCATTTACTTAGGACGCGGAAAAGAAAAGGGCGCTATCAGGAGGCGAAAAAAAAATGTCTGCAAATTATTACAATTCCTTAAAGTCCTCATCTTTAAAGAATTCCCTTTAAGAGGCGCAAAGCGCGTGTGCGCCGATAGAGCTCGCTGAGTTCACCAATTTTGATCTAGTTCCTACGCTACAAAGAGTTAATCTGTCCTTGATGTAAAGCCCAAATAATTATAAAAATAAGTAATTAATAGAAACTCAGTACCATTTTGACTCGAAGTATTCGAAACTAGATCCAAACGAGATAGTGAAAATGACTGCGGAGATGATTGCGCTTCATTCTTGTTAATAAGCTCATTCAGTCCGAACTGTTTTTCTTTCTTGAATATTTCTCTGAAACTACTCCAGCTGGTTGGTAACTTGCAATCCCATGGACTAGGGATCATATGAGTTTTTGTGAAATATCTAGAAATTACAAAAATTACGCAGTCGAACAGGAGGGATTACTACTTAAATTTACTTAATACATGCCAATACTAACTTCTCGATAGTCTTTTGCATTTCCGATTCAGTTTTCTCATCAACTTGCTCTTCGAAGTGGAATTCCTCTTCTATTTGGGCCGGATTTATTTTCGAGAGATCGTCGATTGTCCATTTAAACTCTTCGGAGTCCTAAGAAACCAAACAATTCAATAGCAACGTAAGTACGAAGGTAAAAATTGTAACCTTCCTCAGCTAACTTAGATTTCGCATCTTGGTTTATGTCTACGATCTCCAATTCAATTGGTACATAAAAATAAATATGTTTGTACTTGGCTTGGACTCATGGCAGTGGAAAAGACATCCGGGCTGAAAATCGGATTTTCAAGACGTTCCCGTAAATTCCTATTGAACGGGTTAAACAGTACTTTCGGTTTTACAAACGGAGACTGGTGAATGTTTTCGGGTGTAACTGTAGATGGCATTCTTTCTGAACGCTGATACGAAGATATTATTTTCGAGTACAACATTTTCATGCATGATGGCGATGGGGTAGTTTCAGGACACTGTGTACTAGTGCAGGGAGAAGCCGATATATCCATACCAATTATACTACTTGATTCCGCAGACATCTGAAAAAAGAAGATTTACTCATAATAATATAGGTGCACCAAGTCGAACAAAAATATCTTGAGACGCAAAAATCATGTTAGCAAATTGTCTAATTAACAGCCAGTGCATACCTTTGCTTGCAATCTATCTTTTCAATTCTGTGACACAAGAAAGTTAAAACAGCAAAAAATATATACGTGATTACTGGAGAGGTAACAAATGCCTTATTAAAGAAATAGAAACATAATAATATGAAGGATTATGTACGACTAAAACAGTGTTATAAATTAATACTGCTCGAGAAATTTTCAAAACGATTTCAGAACTCGGATAACACGTTATAACTTACATGAAATCAATTAATCCATCTTTCCAACGACGTTCACAGGTTGCAAAGTTGTAAAGTTGTAACCGCTGTTGTAACGGTTACTCACCTGTAAAATTTATAATCCATTGATCACAATAAAAATTAGATTTCACACTTGGCATTTGTTTACATGTCATCCATTCTTATCTGGACGCTGTTCAACAAAAGGGATACTTTCGACGGACCGAAGTTGCAACAATATGGCGGTCTGTCCTAACTTTACTATCAGTAGCATCCTAGTATTCTAGTATCATGGCAGCTGATGGCAACTTGACATCTATGTCAAATTACTTCCCTGACTTCAATTTTCAATTTCGGAGCGTTTTGCTTCTACAATTTTGATAACATGTTCTGAACTCGCAGTTCCAACCGTTTCAACTGTAGTTTTCGGTTCTGGTCGTCTGGCAGACCTCTGAACCGAAGTACTAAAATATTATTAAATTTGTGAAATTTAGAATATCACTTGCGAACGTAAATATTCAATTGCTCTCTCCTGTTCGTCATAATTTGGAGAAAAAAATCCAGTTGATGGTGCTGTGTGACATTATGCAATCGTAACAATGGACCACGAAAGTTCGAAGAGCCAGACCGGTCGTGGCAAAGGACGTGGCCGTGGCCGCGGAAGAAAAAAGGTAATACGAATTCACGAAGGTAACGCCTATTACTTAATCTCCAATTCCCTCATCCTCTTGTATCGTATTTCAGAACACCAAAGTTTTGTAATGATTCTGCAATGTAGAGGCAGCTTACCAAAATGTATCATACTTCGCCATACTTTCAGTTAAGTTGTATTTGTCCTTAACTGTGAATTATGCTTTCTATTGTTAAAATTCTGTTCCATAAACAGGCCGCTGAAAATGAAACTAAAGTGCAGGAACTGGCTGCACTCAATGACGATAGACCAGCAGAATCGGAAACTATCACATGTACGTGAAAATATTATATTGCAGCTGATCGAGTTGTAGTTCGATATTGATATTTCTGTTCATTGAACTTATTCATTTCAGTGGATTTGGATGCAGATATAACGCAATTAGAAGCACCAACGTTTTCGACGATAAATAAAGGCCCCCCAGAACCTATGCTGCGTTTGAGCTGGGACCATAAAACTCATTTAATCGGTGAGAAAGTAATAAATCCTATGATTCACTGCTGTGATAAGTGCGAAGCTCCGATTCTCATCTACGGACGTATGGTAAAGTTGATTTTTCTTGTGGAGTAATTTTCGTAACCCGAATTTGAAGGATGAGCTTTGATTTTAATTTTTATGATTTGCAGATACCCTGTAAACATGTGTTTTGTTTAGCGTGTGCTGAGGGTGAGAATAAAGTCTGTCCTCGCTGTCAGGAAAAGGTGGTTCGAATCGAAAAAACTGGCTTAGGGACTGTGTTCATGTGTACTTTTGGTGGCACGAGATATGGCAATACTGGATGTAGGCGTACATATTTGTCGCAACGAGACTTACAAGTACGTACAGTTTCATCGAATATTTCTTGTTGAAATCTCAAAACCTAAATATTGATGCTAGTATTCTTTTTTAGGCTCACATAAACCATCGTCATGTTTCCGGAATGGTTATTAATAAAGACTCATTGTGTAACACTCAAGCATCGTCATCGCTAAATCCTGTGTCAACCGTATCTTCACGCACTAAACCTACACTAACGTATCATGTAGCGGCAGCTGGCGATCCTCGAGTGCACACGAGCAACAGTAGCGAATATTTTCACAAAATTCACCAGTCGCCGTCCTCTCATCCGTCGTTGAGACAATCACACCACCACGGACATCTGTCTCATCATGCCGAACAACAATCGCAGCTCGGTAGCGCTCAGCACCAGCATTCGGTTCCTTTACAGACTTCCTCTACGCAGCGACACCTGCCAGTATCGACCACGCAGCAGTTACTCCAACCGGCTGATTTCGTGAATCAAATGATGAGCAACTACTCGCAACCGACGTCAGCCAATGCAACGTCATCAACCAATGTTCGAAGCAATTTGATCACCATCCAGATTCACGATTCAAACATCGATCCCAGTGGCGCGGCTATGGGTCTTTCGTCCAGAACAACGAATTTTCATCAAACCTACTCGCCCCAGTTTTCACAGACCTCTTCCCCTGGTATTCCCTTTCCTGTTCCACCACCCGGACAACCCGCTATCAGTCCGGTAGCGCCATCTCAATATTTTCCCCCTTCACCGCTGACAACATATCCGACAACGTCGCCTCAGCGAGCAACCGTCGCTCAGTTCAGTCCGAATTCGTCCGCTCAGTCTATTATGAATCAGCCTCAAGTGATGTCGACTTCTACGTCGAATCAAAGGAGGCCGCCATTTCCTTCAGACCCTGTGATGCCACCATTCCCGGTGCCACCTCCGCCTTCTCATCGGTGGCACCAACCGTCTTCAAATCAGACCCACTTCTATTGAACGTCGAAGAAAATGTTTTTACTGTTACACTGAAGCAAACAGATTACTCACGACACTTGGAGTGTGCCCAGATGAATTATTTAATTTTTATCTTCATTCAATGAGTAGTAATGAATTCGTGTAAGCGTAAATGAAGAACTTCGGACTTGATTGTTTCAACTTTCAAATAGGTGGAGTAATCTTGACCCGGGGATGGCATGACGGATTCGAAGCTCAATGCGATGGCAAAGAACAAGAAGACGGATAACATTAGGGATGAGAAATTTCATAATAGCCGGCCTTGGTGAACGTAGATTCCAGACTTTTTATCATAGTTTCTTAGTTGAGTTGAAATGATGATATAATTCTCATTGTTGGCAAATCTAGACGATATTATGTTACTTTTAAATGAGAATGATCGGATTACTGGGATTTGACGGCCTAACTGACCGAGTGAGGTTTCAAAATTTGTATTGCCCAAGTTACCTTGACGGTTTGGTTTATTTTCTGTCCAATGCTTGGAATAATAATGAATATTTGTGGAACTGAACGCTCAGAAATTTTGAACCGGGTGTCAGTTTATTTACAATCCTTGCTGAGTTTGTCCAGAGAAAATGGATCCAGGACTGAGCGGAAAACCTTTTAGGTCTAATTATTCTTGAAATATTTATGTTCAACTATCGGAACGTTCGTATCATTACAGACCTGTATTCCTTGTGAACACTTAAACGAAAAATCTATCACTGAGATACCCTACTGTAGTAAGTTCTTTATTTACATTTTTACTTGCCATAATACAAACTTGTATTTGTATTATTTCAGTCATTACATAATATTCTCGTTTCCTTAATCGAAATGTTGAAATATTAAGTATCCACAAGTTACTTACGAGCCAAGTTTTGCTTTTTTTGAAATGTCATCTTCATACTATTCGAATCAGTGTGATTCGTTGACAATAGTTCAGTTCGATTCTCTTTTTCAATTATGTTTCCTTTTAACTCACTTTTCGTATTAATTCATTATCGTACTGAATACGCGAACCAATCGTGATGAATATATATACTTGACTCATATCATACCTATGAACTTGAATCCTCATATTTTCTGTTACTGCATGCTGACCAGAAGTTGGTCGTTGATGAAATTTGTCGCTGTTGTGTTAGTTTCTTTGTAGTTGGAGACCATGTAAATTATCAAATAAATTAGACATACTTCTTCATAATTTTAACACGTTCAAATTATTTCTTCAGGAATGTATTCAAAGAGAATTTGCACGAGGTTCCGCTATTTACTTGTTTATTAACGAAATCACCTTCAGTGGAAATGAGTTGGAAAAATTGGGGTATAAATTTTAATAGAATCGGAGACTTTTTTTTTTTTTTTTTTTAGTTTTCGGTACATTTTCAGAAAATTTTAAAGTATGTAACCAACATAGACACACTATTCGTACTCTGACTTATCTGCTAATTTTCAGTAACGATAGATTTTAAGAAGGCGGACAATCAAATTCCGTTTAAATAACTATCTAAATTTATACCTTCGTACAAAATCTTAATTTGCTCAGTGTTATCTATGCTAATTCTTATTTCCCAAAAATTATTTCAATTCAAACTTGTCGAAAAAAGACGTTCGGTTTTATATGCGACTTTTTTCAATGGTGGAGGAGGGAGGGTGAAATTTTAAATTTTTCAGCGGGAAAAGTCAAGTTTGCCGAAAGAAATCCCTTTCTTTGGTAATTATATTTCGTCTAAATAATCATCTCCCGCATTGACTATACTGAGGATAGAAGAGAAAATACATTCCGTTGGAGGATATCTCGTTATGTAACAGAACGATACTGATTTTCATTATCTAAAAAATGATCCTATCAGCCACTTTTATCAAATTTGAAAATTATCAAGTGATCATAAACGGTACGTAAGTCTAAATTCTTCTAGATCGTGTTCCTGGTTAGCTTTTAGCAGATACCTCCGTCTGAAAAGAAAAAATTCAAAAATTATAATGAACATTTTATGGAAAAAAAAAAAAAGTTCGAAAATGAGGTATAACTATAAAATAATAAATAACAGCGCTGAATTGTATTTCACATGAAAACATATACGATGGAATCACAGTCAATAAAATCTGAAAATCAGACATGACTTACAAAGACAAGAAACTTACTCAACGTTAATTAATGACAACAGAACAAGTACACACAGGTTTTCTACGTAATAACACTTACATAGAATGAGTGCGTGTAGTTACAAATCTTACTGTTGTTGAAAACGAACGCACGGCGAACTGAATGCAATCGAAATGATGATGAAACTCTAATTTCGCTTAGCATTGGAGCTGCATTTCGGACTGATTACTGCACATGTAAAGTCACAGTGTCGCAAATACCTCGCATCCAATGGTTTGAGATGCTACTCCAATTTGTACAAGATGTGAAAATGTACGAATACGTTTCACTCAGACAATTACGAGTATATCACATTTGAACAACGGCACTACTATTATTGAGATGTTCGCTTTGTTCATTTGATATCAAAGGTTCCTTTTCGGCATCGATAAATGCAGAAGCAGACGACGAAGAGGCATCGATTTTTTTCTTTGGTGACTGAATTTTGATATTTTGCGGTACTACTGTTCCCACAACTCGAGGACGGTCGCTCTTGTTTAGGTGTTCACTTAGCGCTTTCAAAGCTTTTTGCCTAAGTAGAATTCATAAAAATTAGTTATATCAGAGAAAAAATCCGGCATCTATAAACATGATCAGTTAATTCTCAATATCAAGCTGGTTACAGATTAATCCATACGCTAATTCTATTACGAAGCTACTAAAATCCTTAGACTCCATTATGAAGTCTTTCGATTGTGAAAGAAAAAAATCTTACTTTCTACGTTCCTTATCTTGCGAATCCAAATTAGTTCCACTCACTGTAACGGAGGACAGTTCAGAACCAAAGTCATTCTGCAAGTAACGTCGTTTACATAATTTCATCCTAACTAGCATATCGTACACAGTATTAGCCAGTACAGCAATCGGTGGTTGTAGAAAAATTGGAAAGAAACTGAAAACACAATGAATAGGTAACTATAGCCCATATACATCCGTCATAACTAAGAGCTGAATACCAACCTGGCGAAGTTGAACGATTCGGACATGTCACCTATACTTCCACCCGAGTGTCTCTGGTAGAATCTTAAGTAAATCCAGCTTACGTACACACCGCATGTTACCATAACGAGAGTTGAACTTGGTGATAGGCCTACGAGCCATAAGATAAAAGCGATGCAAATCGTAAGCAACGGCATATTTCGATTCGTAATACGACCCGTCGGCATTTTTACAATCAAAATATCTGGCATGATTTGTTTAACCGCAACGGTAACCCCGGCAATATAGCCGGACAGTCCGTGGATGTGTACACGGAACAGTAAGTCCGGATTCGATGTGCACATGTATACAAATAAGAAGAATGCGGAGCTGAGTAACGCAACACCAAGGTTAACTATGCCGAAGAAACTTATGATCTCAATGGGACCCCATAAAGGCTCGATCACTTTGCCACATAAGCCGATCATCATCACGTCGATGCATACGTTCCAGAAATGTGTTTCCAGAAAGCAAAATGTGAACGCTGACCATATTCGAAACGATGGTGGAATGAAATAGCCGGGTGTTACGCTGATTACATCGACGGCTTCTTCAAAAAACGAGAACGAGTAGCTAATAAAGACGATCAACCAGATACATTTGACTGTATTACTGGTACTTTGCAATAGCGCGATCACTTGCTGTCGTATGTAGAGGAAATTTTTTATTACTTTACTTCCAGCCATTGGTGATTAATAATTATGGCTACAGAACCTGCAAGACCGTAATTATTCACTAGAATGAAGTCATCCTTTCACATTTTCGAAACGAATGAAATGAAAAAATTTCCGAATCCTTCGTTTTTTGAGAAACTGGTATTATCAATTCATACTCCAGTACTAGTCGTACCACTGAACACTGACTCAACATAGATTGATAGATACTGATAATCAACGGTACGACATCAACATCAACCAAGCAACAATCCAACACCGTTTTGGCTTTAGCTTGATGCTCCACATTCCCTCTCGTTCCCTTTGACTATATATAACTGTTATAGGTATGTAGTCAAAGCTCGTTCCGCATTCCGCATCGCCCGTTTTTGACGTCAGTGTGTCGGAATTGCCTGCTTCAACCCCGTGATGATGCTTCAAAAACTCGGCAGCTATCAGTCCATACATAATAGTCAATGAAGAAATCTCGCACCATACATTCATCGTTGCAACTTGTCGTTACCATCAGATTTTAGAACGCCCACAACTCCGAAGTAACGTTTTTACTTTATTTTTCTCTGTACCTCGTTCTATGAATGATATCAACTTATCATTCTCAGCAAAATTCAGTTTTTAAGCTACTGATATGAAATTCGTGTTGAGACTAATAGTACAGTAGTAAAAAAATGTACTTAGGTCGTATCAGCTCTTAGTCTAGTCTTGAAGCTCGAGATTGTTATTTGTTCTGCGGAGATTTCTGGATGTTGTGGATACCGTGACATTGTTGGCTGTCCGCAATTTAGTCGTAATGTCGAGAGAAAATTACGCTGCCGTTCTAGAAATTAATACAGCTGAAGGGATATCTCCAGGTGACAATGACGACGTCGAAGATTTAATTGTTCCAGCTTCACCGACGGATGACGTAATTAATCAAGTAATTTTGATGTGTCCGAGTATGTCCTTTTGTCAGATCGAAATAGTCAGAAGAACGTAACTTGTATGTGAAAAATTTCGATTACAGTGTATCGTGCCTATGGAAAATTTCTGTTTGTACGCCGAAGATGAGAAACTAAACGAATCTGACATAAAAGTAACTGTCGATAGTCCTCAAAGGCACGTTGAAACCTTTGAAACCTATGTCTCGTACAAAGTTACAGTTCAGGTAAACGATAGTCTAGTTCGTCCTAATTGTGAACGTTCTCAGTCTCAAATTTATAAAGGAACAATTGTTTTTTCTTTTTAGTCATCGAGACCGGAGTATGCAGAGGCGGAGTACATTGTTCGTCGAAGATATAATGATTTCCTTTGGCTGCGAAATAAATTGGTCGAAATGTACCCTACACGAATTATACCGGTGAGTACATTATTCGAATCTGGTGAAGAGGAAACGAACTCCGCGAATCAAATGAAAGTCACGAACTTTCTTCATAGTATGCGCCTCCCTTTGCGTAACTCAATGTAGCATATTTTCTCTAAAGCAGTCAGATGCCACTACGGAACATATTTCATATTATGCATTGCAGCGAATTCGGGAGAAGATCGAAGGCGCATGTAGAGAAGTTTATTGTACGAAATCGAATGGAGAACTAGATTAGTGAGAGTACTGACGGAATTCGAATATGGAGTCATTGCGTAGCCTGACAATACGATAATAAAGCTGAGAAAGAAAGAGAGAACGTGAGGCGGTCTACGACTCAGCGATGAACATGCGATATGAGAAGTTTCGCCAGGCGGAACATTTTTACGTAACATATATACTAAAAAACAACTGGCTACAAAAAAAAATCGGTACTGTGGAAGTCGATCGTGGTGGAGACCCTCCCCACCCTGAACTCACTGCGGCACTATAATACAGCTATGATATCATGATTAAAAAGCATTTCATATCTTAGTAGAACCGATTACCTACATAATATCATGTTTTTTTACGTTGTTACAGCCTTTGCCAAATAAACACTCATTATGGGGTCATTTGGATCGGTATGCGAAGGATTTTATAATGTTTCGTATGACAATGTTACACCGTTTCTTAAACCGAGTCGTAAAACATCCGATAATTAGTTACAGCGAACACTTGAAAGTGTTCTTGACCGCCAGCTTAACTGTGAGTTGTATTGAATATTTTGTTCAGAAATAATCTAGTTCTATGTATTTTGGTGATTACGTAGAAAAATACCGCGGAAGTAATTTTGCAGGAATTATCGTCTTATCAGAAAAGCAATGTTCCTGGATTATTTACGAAAGTCTCGGGAGGTATTTACAACATGACAATGATGTGCACGACTAAAGAAAAATGCGTGGAATTTGAAGACATTAAAAAGTACATAACAGCTCTGAATGAAAGACTGACTACGTTCGAGAAAATTATGTGTCGGATGTACAAAGAGAAACGAGGTAACCGTAGTGCATTTTTCAAATCCGAAAAAGTATCATACGACGTATCTGTTTAAACGGAATACGTGTTATTTTCCCATCTGTTTGAATAATTGCGCGAGAAAACAACACGTGTCATCATCTCATATGTTCGATAATTCAGTGGGAGGTAAAATATTCGCTTGTATCTTACGACAGATATTTTAAAATTATTTGATTCGTCTGCACCTTTATTTGTTCGCTTAATCAACCGAAAAATTCCCGAGAAATTTCTTCCGAATTATAGCAGGTCATTTAAATTTCAGAACTAACCAAAGACATGAATCAGCTTAGTTTAGAATTTGAAAAGTGGGCCAGTTCAGAGATAGTATTGTCGCCTATGTTATTATCTGTTGCCCAAGCCGTCAGCGATATCAGCTCGATCCACGATACCGTCTTGGTTAATCCGCTTGAGTACATCGTTTTGCAGGTAATAGTTGAGAGCCAGGCTCGTATTACTACTCAAATTATTCCTTCGAGTTCCATTTCTCATTATTTAAGAATTGTGGAATTCCGGACGAATGTGCATTTCATTTCAAAGGATATAGTTTGGGTTTATGGGCCCCATCGTTCATCGTATGGGGCGACATGTATCAAATACATTTTCCATTGTAGTTACCAGTATGAATCAGAATTCCGGAATTCATCCCTTCTTCAGAGAAAATACGGTCGTAAGAATGACTGAAGGTTGAAAGGCTGCACTTTATACATTATATTGCGGTTTGAGGAATGTAATTAATTATGCAGAATAATCCCGTATGAAACGTGTAGTTATTGTGAAGGTTTATTTAGATTAAAATGTGCATTCAAGAAATAATGAAAAGCGAACTTTTTCCCCCCGCAGCCCATCAGGGAATATTTACTTTATACGGAAAGTATTAAAGAAGCCTTAGTGAGACGAGATTCAGTTCAGGCTCAATACGAATCTGCTGTGGAGGAGCTTCAGCGAAAGAAATTAAACCAGGTACGAATGTAGACTACCTTCACGCGGATTGTAGTTTTGACCATGTTGAACAGATAACCCGTTGTGGTTGCCATCGAATGCCGGAAGTATGAACATTAATTTTATGTTTTGCAGTCGAGTGGAATCCTTGATCCTGAAAGAAAACTCACATCGTGGAGGAACCCCGTCAATAAAGAAGATAATTCCGTATCCGATGGTCACCCAAAGCTGGTTTCAGTAGCCGAGGTAATTTAATTGAGTAGTTACAACCGTCTCTTGTCTGTACAACCAGAGATAGATAAAACTCATTTTGAAATGAGGTGATTAACTATAATCAACAACTCGATGATGTCCTAAATTGATCACAGTTTGTTTCATTATCATGCTCCATCATTGTCAGCACAGTCAATTCTACATGGTCAATATGTGGAGAGTCTGCCTTGTTCGAATATGAAACACCCCTAAATGCAATGGAAACGTTGGTATAATTTTTGATAATGTATTCGGGACATTACTTCTGAAGAAAAACTTAACTTGTACTTCAAATTTATTTGGCATTTTTCTTGTAGTATTTACTTCAGGATAAGCCTGTATTTCGCTAATGACTTTTGGGTTACAAATCTACAAATCTATAGTGCAAGTTTATAAAATTGACTATTCGCGCTTGTCAATTAATATTAAAAGTTGGCGTTGCTTGAAGAAACGAATGTGTGTGTATGTTACCGTTAATGTATATTATCAGTTAAAGTATGTATAATTTCATGAAATACTCACACAAATTTTCTGCATTTCATTCCTTCTCTTATTGACGGATCGGGGTGAAATTTAGCAAACCTGAAATCTATTTTTCTGTAGCTCATTTGGAATTTTCAGTTCTGTTGAGTTCAAAGAGCATCATACAGAGGCCTAAAACAAAAGTTCTAGTTTCTCACAATTCATAACCTTTGGAAGGTGTTCTTCCAAAGCATCCAGGCTGAAATTTTGAATTGTAGTGTAAACAAGTAAAAGTTGAAGACCTCCAACATTTTTAGCCAATTGTTTCATAAGGGGAGGAACAGGGGTTAGAAACTAGTGAGCATTTTAATGAAATTATACACTTTAACTGATTATACACATTAACAGTAACATGCAAATAACATTGGAGATGTTACACTACTTCATCCGCCTGTATAATTAAGGTGTGTTAGTTTTAAAGAACAGTGCCTAAAAGTCGGACCCGTGTCCATTTCTGATTTTCTGGTTATTACTTGTAACGTGGACGTAACCAAATTATACAATGATTTGCGATACGCTAATGACTGGAATGTAAAGTGTCTTTTATTTGCATAAGAGAAACCACATCCGTGAAACGTGATAATTGTACTAATTTCTCGTTGTTGGTTAAGTCACTTGATTACTATGTGTTATATGCTTCCTCGATCGCTTCTTATGTTGGGGAACGATTCGTTCGCATTTAAGTGACTATGTGATTTAAAATAACCTATATATTCAGATTCAAAATTCAAGCATCAGTGCATCTAGGTCGATTAATGGAAAAAATTTTCAAACATTTAAGGTATGCGGAGAAAAGCTTATACGTAATGATAACTGTATCACGTACGGGCTATTTTTCCGTACGTTAGTTGGGCTTTGAAATTGTCTTTTAGCACTCGTAGTTGCAACGATTAAATTTGATGAGATTGATTTAGCCACATTACTGGAGATTTCCACAGAGAAGAAACAGATTCCAGATAAATAAGAAATCGTTCAGGCGGTGACTTTTGTTTGTTCCTTCATGTTTGTTTATTCGTTTGTTTGACTAAGATTAATTAGAAGGCCTCGTGTGACAGCATCCTTTGTCAACACTCACTTTTTCACTTCGCTTTTATCGACTTCCTGCATGCCACTGCCCATCTCACGTCCTATTTGTCTTGTCTATCAGTCTGCCATCCAGTTACATATAAGAAGTCTCAATTAGTCCGACTTTAGTTGCCTCTCCATGTAAAAGGTTAAAGATTGGGACGTTTTTTTTTTCGTTTTTAAAAGAAAGGAAAAAATAAAATAAACAATTAAGAGTACATTTTGCTGGTAGAAATTCTATTAAACACTTTAAAATTTCAACAAAATTTTAAAATTAAATTTTGTTCATTGCAATTTCTGTGTAACATCTGTAATTGTAGTCGGAAAATATGTAACATAAATGCTAACACTATGTTTTTATCACTACAGGAAATATTGAATCGGCTATAACATTTTAAATTTATGTGGCTAACATTGTTCCTTCAATTTTGCGATTCGAATTTCATATTCACGTAGCTCATTTAATAATAATGATTGACAATAAATATTTGTGAGTTATTGTCACTTTTGAGAGTATTTTCTAATTGAAATTTATTATTAAATTCATTCTGAAAGTTTCTTACATTTTGAACTTTGAAGTCTTGGCGTCTCTTCAATTTTGACTAAGTATATACCATTTGTGTACGTACATGTAATTTTTTTATTTTATTTTATTTTCTGTGAATACTATAACGTATTCCTGGCTTTCCCGCCAACCTTCTGGGGTACTGGAAGATGGGCACAGCTGAAGAAATCTTGGCCTCCGAATTTTGGATTTTAACTCGTTTTCTTCGCTGGGGACGATTGACAAAGGATTGCATGCTTTTCTGTCGGTTTCGTAGGCTGGTTCATTCGGTTGCTGACTTTTTAGTCGGCTATATCTGTGTAACAGATCGGCGTTTACAATTTTTCGGATTTTATAGAAGCAATACGCAATACCCTTGGTGTTCTTTTCTTTTTTCTTCTTTTCTTTTCTTTTTTCTTCTTTTCTTTTCTTTTCTTATTCATTGAGTTAGGGAAACTAAATTCTCAGTATACATGAATATATTGTTGAAAGCATTGTTGGAATTTCAATATTTTGATCGAGACGTTACCGCATTTTTATTGTGGTTACTGGAGCAGCGGCTACTGTTGTGTAAAAAAAAAAAATGATTGTACGGTTACTACCATTTAAAAAATTTGGAAAGAGCTCTATAACTTCGTGTGAGTATGATTGTCCGCCATTTTGACTTCAGCCTTACCCTTGGCTGCCGAATTGACTACCCACGGGCACGGTTGGAGTCAGAATGGCGGACGATCGACTCACACGAAGTTATAGAGCTCTACTTCGGATAACCCTGCAGATTATTTTGGACGTTGAATCTGAATACTATTTCGATCGGTCCCAAAGAGTCTCTGTCTGGCTACCCTACTGATGAAATCGAATTGTTATCTCTTTCTTTAGGTAAATAAATACGTTTCTTAATGATCTTGAAGACAAAATTTTCGAAAGTACCGAAATCCCAGAATTAGTTGTGAAGAACGGTTTTACGTTTCGCTCACTTTTAAAATTAATTCGCTTTATGTTAACTTATAACACTTATTTAGGTGCGTGTTCCTTTTATGTATGTTCTTAATTATTCGTTAACTGTAACTTTTTGCTTACTAACCTAAGACAGATGCAAAGCTCAGCATGTAGTCAAGATTGTACTACCGTGCGATCGAAGTTTTGTAATGATTATTGTTGCAGATTAATCACGACAAATTACAAATAGCTAATGAAGATCTAAAGTCGGATCTCGAGAGGTGGTCCGTGGAGAAAAAGCATGATATAAAACGTATTTTGTTAGCGTTGAGCAACTATTACATTCAGTATTATCAAAAGGTGAATGACCTATAACACATATTCTTTGTCGAGGCTGAGTGCAAAGAATGGCTACGTTATATTTGGAATAATCTGTTAGTTTGGTTTATTTAAAACCTCGATGCAAAATGTGCTTGCAGACTAGTGTTGTTGAAGTGTGACTTAGCCGCTCCTTGCATACAGTCCTACATGTTAGTCAATACCTTCGTTTCAATGTTCGTGTTTCCGACACAGTAGAGCCTATAATCGTTTTCTTTCATTTTTAGAGCCTTAATATTTGGGAAGACAGTCTGAAAAAAATCAACGTGCCATTGAAAAACGAATAATAATAAATCAAAATAAGAAATTGTAATATTTTGTTACCAGCAGTAATTTATACTGTGTTACCTTTATATATACATTTATTTTACCATTATTTTTCATTTCTCTTGTATTATTATTTTACTACTAGTTGTTCACTTTTACTATCAAAGATTCCTCGTCGTATTGCATGATTTCGAGTTCTATCTTTGTGTAACTACTGGACAGCTTTCGTAAGATTAATTAACGAGTATTTTCATTTCAAGTGTTGTGTTTTACAATATTGATATTATGCGTCTTTTTGTAAATGTTATGATCGTTAATTTGGCCGAAGTAATATCCGCGAATTGATGAAAAATATTCTACGAGACTAATTAACGAGTTTTCCGTTTCAGTGGACAGTCATGGCTTTACCCCTGAAGGCAAGCCTTTCAATTCCAGTAGTTAAATCAATGCGATTGCAGCTGCGACGATTCAAAAAATGATAGAAGTTTGGCGAGTACTTTCTTTTCAAACTTCGAAAAGTTTTTCATTCTTGATGACATGGAAGTGCGCGTACCAGTGATTTCTTTTACTTAGTTTGAACGAGATTCATATTTTCCTGTTTGCATTCGATGATAATTGACCGATTCATTTTATGGAATTATTTACATAAAAATATGGTGGCTGAACAAAATCCTTAGGTGTTAATATTGAACTTTGGTGGAAACCGTGAAACACTCGCTCTTTGATGGAAGAATGAGAGTGATATTTTACCAGCCAAGTGAGAGTTCAGTATGTCATTATTCGTAAGAACTCTTATCGGAAAGGGCGAACCAGAGTGAACTAATTTTTTATTACATTGACCAAGCTGCGTAATCCCTATCTCTTGACGTGTGATATGTTCTATTTTCTATTTTGGAAGTTCATCTTCTCTCGATGTTTCGTTATCAATTGAATATTCATGGGTAACTTGATTGTCCCTTCTTTATACAATGTTTAGGTTGACGATAATGATTATTTGATAATGTCAGACAAGATTTTCTGCGAAAATGACTGAATGAGCGTCTAGTCTGAAAGTTCCTAATTGCTGTCCATCTTGTATACGAGCTTATCGGAATCTTACCAGTACGTCATTGCCATTTCCAAAATTATTATTTTTGTAAGTTTCGATAGCGTCTAGCAGAGTGAATTATTCTCATGAAATCTTGTAGTGAGGAAAACATATCAGAATTTGAACGGAGTCATTTGTATAGCTTACGTTAAGTCGAATTAATATACGCTCGAGTACAAATTATACGATAATCACGAATGTGTTGTACTGTTAATCCGTAAAAATAAATTTTGACTATTTTACGACAGCGCGTTGCATAATTTTGTAGTTCGATTTGTATATTATTCGCTTATGATGAAATTTTAATCCGATGTGGCGATGATAGTGTGATATTGTTTTTGTATCCAGAAATGTCGAATAATACAAGCGGTTGTCATGTGGCATGGCATGAGTAAGTGACCGAGTGACCTAACACCTGCGTGGTTTGCTTGCTCACATCGTCGTACCGCCCGATAGATAATGGTGTGATGGGACGTATGGCGATGCACGCATGCCAAAGTGACCCCTATGACACCGCACCCCTGGCCCCGGGAACTACCTTTTCGAGTATTGCACCAGTGGCCGGAGGGACGCTTTGGGGCCGGGCCCGAGCTCCCATTTCGCCGTGCCGCTTCCGGTGCGGCGTCCTGCAATGGCTACCATGGGGTTCCCTACTGACCGAGGTCCGCGCTCCCTGAGCACTTGCCTCTGGAATTCAGGTCCCCCACAGGCGGACGCGCAGCCTCTTCGCTCACCCCTCACCTCTTCGTCTTGGTTCGTGTGGCGACGCAGGCAGTTTGTAACGACCGGGGAGGGGGGTCCGCAGCGCAGCTGCAGCAGCTCTCAGGATAGTACAGAGTTGTTCTGTTCGATGGTGTGGGCCGAGCTTGGTAAGTTGCCGGCCCTCTGCTTGGACCACTCTGTCTGCATCTTTTTCTTCATGATGACCGAGACAAAGGCCGACACCCGGTTCCAACTGCTTCCGTTTTTCATAATCTCCGGAACCAGAGTGTCCGGCGCGAGACGGCTGATCACGCCGTCGTCTTCGTCGCTTCTTCCGCCGGGATCGATCGCTGTTATAGCCGTCCCGCGCCCCTCACACTCGAACAGGGTGTGCCAAGGTGTGTCCTTCGTCCCTCGATCACAGAGTGCGCACAGACGGGGCTCGGCGCTATCGATATCCGATGTAGGTACGTGCCGAAGCATCCGTGGCCGCTCAGGACTTGGGTCTGGTGGAAGTTCAGCTCTCCGTGAGTTCTTCCTGCCCATCCATCGAGGTCGCGTATCAGCGCTCGGGTCCACTCGCCCTTGGACGAATGGGCAAGCGCGTCCTGCTGGATGACTCGCTTAACCCGAAGGGCTTCCCGTTTCGGCTTCGCTTTCTTTTTCGCACCGTATACCTCCGCTAGTTCGCCGACCTTGAGTTCGATCGGCGGTATACGTGCTAAGACGCCTACTGCCTTCGAAGAAACAGTGCGATACGCACTGACACATTTCATCGCGGCTTTTCGCTGGATCTTCTCCATCTCTGTTCTTCTATATGGAATCTTGACGGCGTCGGCAAATACTGGTGCCCCGTATAGGAGGTTCATGTACATCTTTCTTCGCTTCTCCCTCGGTCCCCCTAGGTTCGACATCAGACAGGACAGCTGATCAGCTACTCGATCCGCCTTCTCAGCTACCCATCGAAAGTACTCTCGGAACTGCAACTTCCCGTCGAACCACAGCTCCAGGTACTTCAGGGCTGAACAGAGCCCAAACACCACACCTTTTAGGACAAAGGTGGGTGGGCTGTACTTGCGTCGCGTCGTGAACAAAACCGCTTCCGTCTTCTGTACCGCTAAGCACAGCCCTGCCGACTAGATCCAGTGGGTCAGCATCTCCAATGCCTGGTTAACTCGTCGCGTGACCTCTGCTGTCGATTCGACTTGGTCATCGGCGTAGCAGATGAGCTTTACGCCTGGTGGTAGTGCCAGCCTCGGCATCTCGTTGAAGGCGATGTTCCACAAGATAGGTCCGAGTACTGATCCGTGAGGAACGTCGCAGGTCATCTCCCTGGTATTGGTCCGGCCGCCGACTTCATCTCTATCCGGCGGCCGTCTAAGTAACTCCTGATGATGCGCACGAGGTAACCAGGTACCCGCGCCGACTCCAACGCCTCCATGATGCGCGTGTACAGAATGAAGTTGAACGCGTTCTTGATGTCGAGGCTGACCGCCGCGCAGAACTCTTCTTCGCGGATCGCCTTGTGCGCCAGACTCTTCAACTGCAGCGCGGCGTCCACAGACGAGCGGCCAGTTCTGAATCCGTACTGACTGCTCGAAATCATCTTCCGCCTTCGAAAGTGCTCCTCCAGCCCATCCACGATGGTTCACTCAATCACTTTGGCGACGGTGTCGAGCAATACGAGAACGGCTGGCCATCTGGCTTCCCTGGCTTCTTGATAGGAACATTTTAATACTTTCAAAATAAATAAAGAAATAAAATTATGTAATAGGTTATGATTCTCAGTTTATATTTTGATATTGTGTTGAAAATACTCTCTCAAACCTTATACAATTTATAATGGGATAAAACTTATGCTTTGGAAATACCTTCTATAAGATTAAAAATTATTGATAGTTGTAATTTTGTTCAAGGACCTCTGACTTATTTTCCAAAACCATTTGGATTAACTGAATTAAAGAGGGTATATTTTCCAGATTTATTTGATAGTATAAAGATAATGAGAATTATGTTGGATCAATCCCAGACAGTAAAATACTATTGTTATAATCAAATGAAACCTGAGGAGAATGGTACCTATAACAATCGTTTGAAGGCAAAACAAATAGAGAGATAACTAAAAGAATAAATAGAGTATGGGCAAGCTTCTGGACTTTGAAAACATGTATAATTGTAAACTAAAGATTGAAACAAAGACAAAAATATATTGAAAAAATGCATTCTACCAGTCCTCACCTGTGGAGTCCAAATGTGGGCCCTAACGAAGAAGCAAATAAAAAGGTTAACTACCATATAGTAAGAACAGGAACGAAACTAAGGGGCACGGGAAGGCAGCTCCCCTCAAGCCTCCCCCGGAGTTGAGAAATTTTAGTAGATGGTTCAAAAGTTGGGAAAATTCAACCAGTCAAAAGAGATTTCGAGTTTTTCCCCTTTCTTAAGTAATGCATAAAAATTTGATACTGGGGAATTCTGAGTTGAGTCAGTTGGGAATGTACCAATTTTTGCCCCTTAGGAGAAACTCTTCGCTACGTTCCTGAGTAAGAAGGATGGAACAAAGTATATAGGGTGAAGAATAAAAGACAGAGTGAAAAACAAAAAATTATAAGAGAGGAAACGGGTATGAAAGAGGTAAGTTGGAGATCAAGAAATTAAAATAGGATTACGTGGGACATATCGCACATTAAGAAGGGACACGATACAATAAAATTGTCAGTGAGTGGGAATCTTACAATAAGAAAAGAAGGAAAGAAAGCCCAGGTACAAAATAGCGTGATGATATAACAAAAATCACGGGATTTGTGGGGAAGAATAGTCCAAGACTGAAAAAGATGGAAAAATCTGGGAAGGCCTATACCCAAAAGGTCTGAGTAGTTCAGTGTACAAAGTATATATGTCTTCTGTCGTGTATGTATTTATTAAACTGTAGAACTTCACAAATAAAAGGCTGACGTTAATTACTATCCCAAAGATTTCAGTTTTTGGAAACCATATTCAGCATTTATATTCTAAATTATCCAATTGGATTTTTAAGAATCTTTTTACATCTTTGTCTGAACAACACGAACTCGATCGAAGCGATAAACTGCATATGAATCAGGACACTCCGAATGAACGCAATGTGATATGAAGAGCAGGTGTCCAGGAGGTCTAGATCACCTTGCAAGTTGCAACTTCGTCAAATAGTTTTTTTCCCTTTCTAATTTTAGCACTCCCCCTTCCCCCATCTAACTCACTTAAGCCAACTCATTTTAGCCCACAGTCTAGATGAGCCGCAAAGGGGGTCAGCTAGTTTATTATAATTATTCTAATTCAAACAGTATAATATGTAGATAATGATCCACAGAATAAATCCTGCTCATACAGGATACATTCTGGATATGATACAGAGTATTATGATCTTATAACTGATTCAGAACCCGAACCTGATGAGGAGATTCAAGAAAATCTAGAAGATGACTAATATTTTAATTAGGTATATAATTTATTTCGACGTCAGATTCTAAATCATTTTATAGTATGCTTAAATCTAGTATTTATTCTTTTTCTATCATTCTATATAAAATACTCGAGTGAGCAATAATATTTATTATCAGTTCGCTATAATTATGTTTTTCTTTTTATTTGCAGGTAAATATTGAGTTTTATCTTAAAGTTGATCCATTAAAGTTTCATATTTTGACCAATCAACCGAATTTCTAAGATAAGTTAGGTATAATATTTTCAAAATCAAATTCATCCATACCAACAAGTGAATCTTTATAGACCTCCATTTACTTACAGAAAAGAAAAATTATTAAAAAAATGGAATTCTCAACACCTCAAAAAAAAGTATAAAATAGTTATGCAGATAAAAATTCATTTGAAATTTTTGAACTGTTTTTTGGTCATATTCGTATCAATTTTCGAGGCATGACAAAGATTAGTAGCAAGTGAAGTGTGTTCTACATACTGGGATATTAGAGAAGCCCCCCCCCCCAAAAAAAAAACTGAAAACATATATATAAATATTTACTTTAAAAAATTATTTAGGTAGTATAAAAGATGTTTTTCGCTTAAGGATTTTCTTGAAATTTTTGAATTAGTTTTCTTTTTAGTAGTATTGATTTAATTTAGGCTTATAAATAAGAATTGTCTGAGTATCTTCATGACCAGTAGATAACTCGGGTTTCACCATTTCTTTAGAAAAAGTCCTAAAATACGGGTAAAATCGTCATTTTGAAAAAAAATTTAGGACGTTTGTGTGCCTCTGAAATTTCTGAATTGTATTTTTTAGTTGTGTTAGTATTAATTTTTGCTCGAAATTTTCTTGAAAATTTTGCATTAGTTATTTTTAGTTATGATATTAATTTCTGGATAAATAAGCAATTGGTGTGAGTGTCCTTAAGACCAGTAGATACTATAATATACTGATGACTAACTGCAGAAGAACATTTTGCGCGTTACCTCTATTCATCGAAAAGTTGCACTTCGTAACGACAAGTCTCACCCTCTACGAATGAATGAAACCGAGCTGAATTGAAATTTATGGGTCAAACTGAAGTCTGGAGAAAATGCAATCATCGTGCGTTATAGATATAGCCGCCGTGTAATTTGATCGAGTTAATTTGGTACGATCGCGTAGAGAACTCATCAATGATACGAAAGGCATGCGGCCTATTACTCCTAATTAAGTTAAGAAACCGAAACTACAACACCATAGTGCGGTTATTTTCCACCAAACTGGTTGTTGCGGTCTCGTATACGTATAACTTCTATAGTACCTTCTTTTTTTCGCGATTAAATAAAATTATTACCAAAATAATGCGCGATATTTCGATGAACGCAGGCGAGAAAATTTTGAAAGAACGTGCCACCGTTTTGCCACTGGTCTGGTTGTTTGGTTGTTTGGTACCGAGAGTGGTCACAACCCAGCACCATTAGCAGGGCAGGGCAGGTTCAGTCCATCGAGGCAGTGTAGCAGCAATAACGGTGCGATAAAAAGACGATGATGGCTAAACACGTTAAAATGATGATAACCGTGTACCTTGTGTTATTGGCCTGTATTCGGCGGGACAGGTTGGTAGTAGGTACCTATAGTGCAGTGCACTGTAGTGTACATAATAATAGACTGATGTTTTTAAATTAGCTTTTGACTACTAACACAGTTTTGTGATATTTAAAAACTCGCGCCCAAATGTAAACATCACCATCGTGTCGCGTTCAATGCGAAGAATATCGTATTTAGTGAAAGTATATTTGAGGTATCTCTGTCTTTCGCAGTTATATATTATGCGCTGGAGGTAATCAGTTCATTCATTCGGTTATGTAACTGGCTGCATGCATATAGGTATACGAGTAAGTACAAGTACGAGTACGTATATGCGTTTGTTGTTGTTTTAATTCTCTCACCGTATACTTCCTGTAACGCGACAACGTCCTGCCCACTCTCTCGATATGCGACGTAAGAATTTACTCACTCATTTCCACGAAAACTTCCGATAGAAATTATCATGAAAATCCGGTCGAAATTTTTTCGTACTTGTTCGGCCGTTATGACCGTCGAATTTGAGTGATTGTGTGCGCGCTCTTGGACAGTGGATTTTCTTTTCCAGACAGATTGAATTCCTGTTAGAGATGATGTGTGCATCGCTGTTACTTTTTTCTATCCTTGTGGCTACTTTCGATTTGCTGTTATATGTGTCCGCTGCTTCGGCCAACGGTAAGTTAATTTTTTGGCACATATAGGTCTTAACTTTTACCTCGCGTTGTTCGTATAAATGTTTCCTATTATATTTATTTATTTATTTATTTATATGAGAGGGAGGTCCTTCACGGCCGACAATGGCCAATAACGAAGGACCCCAATAAAAAATAAGAGAAAAAAAAAATTAAAAAATAAAACCGGACAAATCAAAAAATAAACTTAAAATAAAGAAAAATAAAAAAAAAAGAACGCTAAGTGAGAGAGAGAAAGAAGGAAAGAGAGGAATGATCACTTTTTGCCCAAGTATCCCATTCCCCGCGTGCACTGCGATCGCTACCCCGTCAGTGTCTAGTTTCTCATGGGGTGAAGTTTTTCAGGATCAGAGATTCGCAAATGCAGTTACTCAAAAAGTTTGAAGACCCGTTGCCTGAACCTAGCTTTATTTACTGCGTCAAGGACGTCAAGCTCCTTGTCTTTTTTACTGGCTTCGTTGTAAAGTTTCAAGACTCGGTTTATTGGAGCGTTCGAGAAAAGAAGTGTACGAGAGTGACTCAGGGCGAAGAGATCTGTGGAACGACTATTAAAACTGGGTATACGAACTGTAATTTTTTCAAGCAGTATTGAGTCTCGCTTTATTTCTCGGAATACATTAAGCGATGAATTCGTAGGTACCTGTTTATATTCATTCCTAAAAGGACCTTTCTATAAAGCTACAATCTTCAAATCTCTAGATTATGAGATTGAAACAATATCATTCACAACTAAATAGATTTTAGTTTGGTAATAGAATCGAAATTCAGCTTAAGAATTCATAATAGACAGTTTTGGACCCTTGGAGGGAAATGTGTACTTTTTTGTTAGGTAACTTATATTTACAAATATCCAGGTGCGTGAATATAGCCTTTTTTTTTTTTTTTTTTTTGCTTTATTCTGAAAATTGGGGGAGAGGGGGATGTTATGGACACTAAATCACTCTTTACTATTTTTTTCACCAATTTCATTGTGTAGTAACCTAGAAAAAAATCATGCGTACAGAGAGTAAATATGTTGCTTGATTTTTTGGTGTGTCACAGTCATCATGAAAGCTATTAGGAACCGAGTTATTGCACTTTTTGAAAACTTTGTTTTTCTGTCCAAGGACAGTGGTGTGGTGGATGTTATGGACAGTTGCATTTTTGTAGAAATTAAAATGGTTTTGAGCTACCTACAAAACGTATAGTTTTATATCAGAAAACAGATGTAATGAAGACACTCTACAAGTGATTGGCATGCACCTTAAATAATAGCAAATCTCATTGACCATAATTACTCGGCTCTTTTAATCCCTTAGTTATCTGATCAAAATTAAATCCAGCAATATCCTTCACATTCGGATACTTGAATACATATCCTGTATATTTTGTTTACTGAAAGTAAGTCGCAGAAATGTTCCCACAAATTTCCCCTTCCGAACACTCCGAATCTGGCCAATAAAACGCCTAGATCCTCCTCCTTGTTGAGTCAGCGGAAATGTGACGATTACCCAATCATGAATTGAGACTGCGCAGACATCCCCATTCAAATCTTCTGAATCTGAAGACTCGTGCGCTTCAATTTCAGCCTCACTTGCTATTTGCGCTTCAGGCTTCTGTAGGCTTCGGCCCATCTGGATTTATGTATTTTTCGATTGCTTTCGCCATTTTATTTTCATCAGTGATGTCTCTGCATTTGAATCCATCCTTTTGCTTATAAAAACGAGGCATTCTGCATTCTAAAGCACAGAAAGAAATGTTCTCACTAAAATCGCCATGTCCATAACCTCCACCTTCAGATGTGTCCAAAACATCCTCTACCCTTCATTTCTTTAACGAATGTTTTTAATGAACGATACTTACCGCAGAAAGTCGATTTCAGGTTATAAAATTGAAGCTATAGTAGAATAAGGAATTTGAAAGAATTTTTCTGCGTGCACATCTGGAATTTATGTCCGAGTTACAACCGATTCTCACAAATAAGAAATTCGCAGTATTTTCGGAGAAAACCACAAAATATTTTTTTGTGGCCTTGTAAATCGCATACTCGACCGGATTTTTTTGGCCACAGTTGGCACTAACTGTAGACGCATCATAAGTACATTTTTTTCAGACTCGCACCTTACAGGATTTGAGGTACTATTGCCTCTCCATAGCATCCTCCCTCTCTCCTATCTTTTCTATACATATAGCGATGTGTATAAAGATACTCACAGAAGCTTTCATCCAACCTTTCATTTCATGCGTACCTCGCGATAAATCCGGGAAATTAAACGTATACTTCTCTTAAAAATTTTTATACAAGTAGTAATTCTCTTCATACGAGTTCCATTACACTGTCATCATTAAATCCGTATAATATTACCCTGGAATTTGCCTATTAAAAGTCTCGGTGAAATCATTTCATGAATTTTTGTCCGTGATGAGGAAGGAGGGGCTTATGATAAATGGTGTTACTGAACTGTGAAACGTAGGAATAATTAAAGTTCTTTCATTTTCCATTCACTCAAATCCGTATCCGGTCGGTGTAATTCATACCCGAATTGAAACTCTTTTCCAATCGTCAGAAGAAACCGGCACGTTGACAAGAAACCTGTCGAACCAAACTTTAGAGGGTGAAAAATGTTTGCATTCTGTTCTCAGAGAAGACCGAAAACCCGATGCGTAAAATCCGGCCAGTTGCCAGTTACATATTACGAGTAACTAAAAAGGAATCAAGGGTAACTGACGGGTTTCTGTGTAATCTGAGGGTAAAATGGAGACTTACAAATGGGTAACTTTTCCGCGGGTAACCAGAGGGTAACTGATTGTGTATTGGGATGCGCAGAATCCCACCAATGCGATGATAGAGGGGTGTATAACGATGCACGTATGACAAATTGGCCCGGGCCACCGCACTCCCTATTCCGGAAATGCCCCGAATGAGCCTGCGTCAGAATGGGGGGGGGATTAAAATCCCGCCAGTTACCCGGGTAACTACAGGGAAACCAAGGGTAACTGACGGTAGGGCTCTATAGTTTCACCTGGGTATACTAAGCCGCCATTTTGGTTCATACTGCGCCCGTGGATGCCGAATCCGACTATGCGGAGCGTAACGCGTAGTCAATTCGGCATCGACGGGCGCAGTATGAACCAAAATGGTGGCTTAGTATACCCAGGTGAAACTATAGAGCCCTACTGACGGGTTTCTGGGTAATCTGAGGGTATTCGAGGATTGCAAATGGGTAACTTTTCCACGGATAACTAGAGGGTAACTGATTGCGCATCGAGGAGCAACTCGCAACCCTCGTCCAAACATACGCTTTCATAATTCTGGTATTTTCTGCGCACTGAAGTAAGGGTTATATTAACTTGGCGTACGCCGAGAAGCTATCCTTCAAATATAGTAGCTAATAACCATAGGTAGTTCTTTTGTACCGCGTTCTCTATTGTTTGTTCCGACAGAAAGGGAAAGTGAGTTTTAATTCGGATTACCGACTATGTTCTAATTTGGCTTTCAACCCGAGCCTTGGAATCCGCCCTCAGAGACGTCGGGGAGGCTGTTAGGGCTGTCTTACTCCTCTTCACTTCTTGCCGAAAACTGGCCTAGGTCGATATGTAGCGAGTTGCTACGTGGGCTCGAACCCGGGACCTCCGGATTCTGATATCAGCGGGCTATCTACTCGGCCAACCAGACTACATAGTGAATTAGTGAAAGAGTGGTTAAGTGGCAATACATACGTGACATTTTTAAGTATTTACGGGAAAAAAGTAGTAGTAGTAGTTGGGGGGGGGGGAGTAAAATAACTGCCGTTTTCTGGATTATACACGAATTAGATGAGCCAGAGGTATCCCTGAAGACAATGGTTCATAAAATTCAAGTACCTTCCTTTTCACATGTTTTCAGTTTCAGCAACATTGTATGTCAAGTTTTTACACATTTATGAATAGGTGGGGGCGGGGTTGAATAATCGTTGCTTTCGATTAGCAAATTAATAATCAATAGACTAATCCTGAGTATTAAGTATAAATCTAGAAATTCAAGTACCGTGTCCGTTTTTTTTTTTCTGAAGTTTAGGCTTTTAACTGCCCTCTGAAACGTGGCAATTATCGGAAAATTGCCGCTGTGTTTTGTTCTTTAGGAATCACTTTGGGGCTACTATTGCAACCCTATTAATTGAAGTTATTATTGAATGATCGTATCTCTCAATTATAGGCAACTACTATAAAAATGTTGTTCGCCTCTTCTCTCCTGCTGCCGTGGTTGGCAGTTCCCTCGGATTTAACTGCTGAAATTCGAAAGCCAGTGCGAATAAAGACAATGACCCTACTTAAGAAAGAAAAAAAAGCACATCAAATTTAAAATGCTTCCGAAGTTTCGTAACATCTCCACAAATGCGTTTCAAAAATTAGCCGAGACTTTAGATGAAGAAGAAGACGAGAGATGAAATGGCGAATTACCTCGTTAAACTGATTACCCGGAAATGTTTTGTACTATTTGACCACAATTATTGAACCCATGACGTAAAATATGACCCTCTCTTTCTTCATCTCGATACTTCGAACTCCGATGTATGCATTTCCTGGGTAAATGCATGACTCGCAATTAGCCACTCCCGTATATGATCGGTGATCACTAGACTATTCGTCATATCACTGAGTTGGTATTTCAAATACTTTCTGTGGCGATTCGGCTTGCCGATCGTTTTCGCCGAAGTGAGGGATGTATAGACCTTTCGAAATTCCACAAAATCTTTCTTTTCGCGCTGAACCTGTTTATGCTACCTTTCTCGGCTTCTTTCTCGCGATGCGTCTCCTGAACCCCTCGCTTAGAGGATTAAGAGCGTGACCTGCCTTTTGTTCACTCTCGCTTTCTCTCCCTAAAATGATCATTCGTATCGGCGAAATGTAAATTCTGTGTATAGTCAGTTGTTGTACATATAGTAGTCAATAAACAATCTTTAGGCTCGATGGTCGCATCTTTTCATTAGCCCTCGTGCTAAACTTTCCTAGTCTCAGTATCCCCATGTAAAATCTCAAGTTAGCGAACGAACTGACTGGTGCAAGTTTCGTCTTCAAATATGAGTAACGAGATTGGTCAGGAAAACGTAGTTAGTAATTCCATGTGTGAGTTGTTAAATACGAAGAGTTTTAGTGTCTTATCCAAATAATCTTTTCGAGAAGGTGGAGCAAAATGTAGAAGTAAGGAGAGTGGAAAAAGTATATGTGATGGTTTGTCTTGATTAACATATGCCAATAACGTAAAAAGAACTTCTATATGGATTCATTACTTCACAAATATCATTCCGATATATCGTCCAAAAATGAATAGCCGTGATAGCTTTATAATTACGAAAAAATTTATTGAGGACTCCCCCCTCCCCTCTTATTTACTTACAGGTTTGGAAACGGTTTGTCTTAAATTTCGTACTATAAGTATACTCGAATATTTAAATAGTTAAATAAAATAACGTATGAACATTCTTTCAGAGGGAAATACCTAAGTTTTCTCAATTCATTTTAACTGTACCCACTCGTTATCTTTGTATTAAGTATTTGATTGCGTAGGCGCAATCAAGAATTACCCCTGGGAGGAGCTGAACCAGTGAAAAGTGGGGGTGGGGTAAATTTTATACGAAAAAATGAACACTTCAAGTTACTTCGCTTAGTTACTAAAGATTATCAAAAAAAAAACAAAAAAACTCGGGGCTTTAGTAGAGGGCTATAGCCGCATAGCCTCCCCCCGGTTGCGCCTTTGTTTGATTGCACTTTTCTCTATTTACTTCTTGGTAGATGAGCTGGTCTGGATCATTTTTCAATGTAACCTGGTTTCTTGTATGATATCCACCTTCGACTACAAATTCATCGCTGTGTATAGCAAAGTCGTTGGCATTGACACTGTTTGAATCGTTGCATTTAGCTAATAAATTGCCGTTTTTTCTCGTTCTAAGAATCCTAGAAAAAACGATAAAATGCCAGAGGCCATTAGCGTGACAATGTTAAAATGGCATCAAATTTTCGAGACATTTTTTCGCTTTCTTTGTAATATTTTTCGTTGCTAACTTTTTTTTTTTTGTTTTCAGATTCTGAAACGCTTCCGGTAAGCTTACTTGGTCAAAGAGCAGCATTGCTGATCAAGAACCGTCTGCTGCGCAGGCAGGAAAGAGTACAATCTCGCCGTGAAATATGTTACGGTAAGACTGCTGAATAACGAAAGTAGAAATCCCAAAAATTTCTATGTAACACGTTTAATCATTTTTTAGTTCCGAAAACAAATTAGATACAAAGAATTTTTTACTCGCACATTAGAATTCGAGATTGAGATTGTCTGACTTGAAAATGTAGCGTAGTGTAATAGATTACTCGGGATGTAGAACTAAAATAGCTTCCTCCCCTTCAGAGGTTACTGTAGTCCCCTTAAATTATATTTTTGGTTGGAAACGAGCGTGCTACCAGTTCAGCCCTGTCGCGTGAGCCTAATTACCTACACTAAACATAGAAAGAAAATAAGCATTCCCAATGTATTTATGTCTTTATTACATAATACGACGACTCATTTACGTACGCTTTTTGATAAGGCAAAGATTCCAGATCAGTTGTAGGCCTATACAACTTTTACGCACTGCAGGAAAATGTATTCATTCATCATCGTTCATTCCTTTAACTGCACGTGCGAATATGCGAAGCGAGCCAGTTCAAATGTGGGTCAGGTACCCGAGTATTTTCCTTTAATTATTATATTTTATAAAGAGCTGTTCACTGGTCTAGTGACATTGAGATTTCAGACTGAAAACGGCATCGGCTCTGACAGGGTAAACAGAAATACGCTGTGGGCTGGCGTGACATTCCTGCTCTCAAATATTACCGCGAAAATTATTACAGCGTTTACTCGCGCAGAAAATTCCAACCGAAAGGATTTCCGCTGTTTTACCTAGTGTGCTACTATCATGCGTCGCCGCGGATCCGTGAGAAGTGGGGCTTCTAGCAGCTGTATCTACACAAGAATCCTATCGTCCTACCCACCAATTCTACTCTCCTTTGAAGACTTCATCGATGAAATGAAGTATCATACAATCGTCTGTGACCTCGAAACCGCGATCATTTCTATAAAAAATCGTAGCCAGGAGGGACAAGGGGGCAACTGCCCCCTCCCCTGGATTTTGGAAAAAAAAGTTCCAGTGCTCTCAAGATTATTTTCGAATATTTAAAGCCAACTGAATAAAATTCGCAGAAAATCGGGTGTGCCTCTAGAGGCCTAGACGCTAGACAACGAAAATGTGTGACTAGCGCCACATTGATAGCAAAGTAGCGACTTGCACCTGCACAAATTCTACCTTTTTGCCCACTCCTGGAAAAAGTTCTAGTTACACCCATGCAGCTAGACCGTGGGCTCAAGTGAGTTGCTGTAAGTGAGTTCGATACCATCACCCTCCAATTTCGAGGGATAAAGAGTGTAGAGGAGCCTAATCGTGATGCTACTGATAACGAAAAAGGCCAAGATAGATGTGGGCGAGTGCCTAAAGTAAGTAAAGTATAAAGTTCAAAGCTGTTTGAGAACCTTTTTTTCTAAAGCATTAGTCAAAGGAAAACGCCTACGAAAATCCACATCTTGCTCCTTACATTCCACGTAATAATGACTATCGATCTTTCTATAAATTCAAAAGAAAACCAGAACATGTTTAGTATGATATGATGATGATGATGATGATGATAAGGTTATTAGTCTTACGACCGGTTTGATGCAGCTCCCCATTTTTCCCTATCTTGTACAAGTTTTTTCATTTCCAAATATAACTCTCATGTTTGACATTCTCGATTATATCTGTTGAACATACTGGAATCTTTGCCGACCTACTCAATTCTTTCCTTCCACCCTTCCTTCTAGCAGGAATGATATTATTCCTGGGTGCCTCTAGTTATGCCCTATTGGTTTATCTTTTCCTCATCTTCAAACAATTCCAAATATCTATTTTACCTGCTACTCTGTTAAGTATTTCCTCATTTCTTATCTTATCCGTCCATTTGATATTAAGTATCCGCCTATAGCATCACATTTCAAAAGCTGCGATCCATCTCTTGGTTTTCCAAAGGTCCAAGTTTCACATCCATACAACACGCTACCCTCCAAACATAAATGTTCAAAAATAATTTTTTGATTTCCAGATTTGTTTTTAATTTAAATAAATTACTTTTTCGATAAAATTCTAATGTGGCCTGTGCTGTTCTACTACTAATATATCCCTTTTACACCTTCCACCTTTTGTAACTTTACTCCTGATACAGCAAAATTCGCTTACGTCCACAATTTTTCCCTAACCAATTTTTGTTTTAATCTACCATGTTCACATCGATTACATATACCATCACTTTAGTTCAATTTTTTTTTTTCCAGTATTTGCATCAACATTCTAACTCAAAATCTCCTCCAGTCTATTTGAAATATTATCCAAATCAGTACTTTTTTCAGTTAAAGGCAATAACATCCGCAGCAAACCTATGAGCATCTTCACATATTTACTCGCTCTCCACGTATAGTTTTGCCTGCTTCAAATTTTTCTTTTATTTCTTTAATAGCCCACTCTATGTACAAATTAAATAATACCGGAGATAAGTAGCACCTCTGCCTTACACCTTTTTTTCATATTTGCCTCCCCTTTCTCTCCTTCTATTTGTAATGTACTTTTGTGTCTACTATATAAGTTTAAAATAACTTGATTTTCTTCTTTATTCCTATCGTTTTTAGAATATCAAACATTTTATCCCATTTAACATTGTCAAAAGATTTTTCAGTCTCAACGAATGCCATACATGTATCCTATCACTTTTTAAGTCGCCCATCTACAAGTGAACCACATAGTTTAGAGGGAAGGTGAGTCCAAAAATTTTGAAAATTGGTTAGATTGATTCGCAATATTGCAAAGTCTAACTGCATGATAGCTTCGTTGTGAAAGATTATAGATCTGATGGCTCGAGGCATTGTAAATAACACAGTTCCATTGGTGAGGTTGAAATGCAATAACATTTGGAAACTGAAAAACTGAAAAAAAAAACAATCCATGTACATACGTTAGGAGCTTTTACAACAGCGACAGTCACATGAGGTGCACCCTCTCTCCATTTCCATGGGTAGACGAAAATAAACACAACAGCGACAGTCGTGACGTCCCCCCGACACGAATTCAGTGGTTGACATTTCCATGAAAATTTATTTTTCTTCCAGCTATGGGTATAATTATTGAGCGAGAACCGTAACTCCAGCCATGTGCTCATTGATCTTGATCTTTGCTGCGCCCTGCGCGACTATACAGTTCTTATTCTTTTCTCTTCTCATTTCTAGCTCAGTTCAGCTCACAGTTCTTTACCTCTTCATAGTGACAATTCAATTCAGTGGTTGATATTTCCATTTTCTTACAGCCATGGGTGTACTTGAGCAAAAATCGTAACGCTCCCCCAACACGCTCGAAAACCGAAACGCTCCCTACGATAAGAATTCAGTGGTTGACATTTTGCGCGACTGCAATCTGCAGCCATAGAAATTTCCATGCCCCCTGTTGATTCGAGGCCAGTCCATATGATTTAGATTTTCAATGGTGACACGTGACAGTTCAGTTCAGTGGTTGACATTTCCTTGGAAATAAATTCTTCTTCCAGCCATGTGCTCACTGATCTTGATCTTTGCTGCGCCCTGCGCGATTACAGTCTGCAGCCGTGTTGCTAATAGAAATTTCCATGGAAATTTTTCTTATTAGGGTACAAAAGCGTACAAAATGTTACAATACGTGTCTCTGTAGGAGACACCTGCAGTCTGCAACCATTTTGTTAATAGAAATTTCCATGGAAATATGAAGGATAGACATACACGCAGGCAGACAGACATACATTAATAGAAATTTCCATGGAAATACATATTAAGGACAGACAGACAGATACACATATTACATTCATTTTTATATAATATATGGGCGCTGTTCAACAAAAGGGAACCAATCCACATTTGTAAACAAAATGAATTATTAGTATCGTTGGAAAGAGCGTAAGACGTAGAATTTTTCAAAATTGGGCCCCAGATTCAAAAATGTGTACTCACGTTGAAAAAAGCTTATCAGTAAATGCAATGCCATATAGTTTCTACATGGCTCTTGAACTTCGAATCACGTGTTCTTAACAAGTGGATTTTGTGGGTTGGTTCCCGTTTTGTTGAACAGCGTCCATATACAAAAGATAGATAGATAGAAGATAGATTAAGAACAAAATGAAAAAATACCTAAGTAGGTTCAGTTATCATACAGAGTTTTTTTGTTTTTTTTTGTATTTCGCCTTTGATTCTTTCGGCAACACTCGCTTTCTTGAAGTTTCGGACCACTGTGCGGCACCTCGTTCCGTCAACACACCTATTTCACAAGCTAATATGAACGAAAAGCTAAACTGGCGAGTAAATTAATGCTGTCCACTGGAGTGTATGTCCTTGGGTGAGACAAGTAGGAAGGAGAGATCGAGAGATGCACCATAAAAATCGCTGGATCGTAGAATGCGAATGTATACCGCAAGAAAGTCAATGAACTGTCGAGGACTAACGAAATAACATTTTGGAAATATTTCAGATTAGCACTTGTACAAAACAGCTTATATTAAGTAACCGCGGTGAAACAATGAAGATAGTGAATGACGCTACCTGAAACCTATTAAAGTTTCTTGAGAAGAGTCAGGCTTTCAAATTCGCTCTTGTCATATTATAATTATTCATCTCCATGTAAGAAAGTCATTGGTGCCTATTCGGTACTTGGTACTGGGCAAGTGTTCATTCTGCGTAGTCTTTACCTATCTGGAGAATATAACTGGCCTGTTCTTGTCCGCTATACACCTTAGGGGAGAACCGAGCATAAAGGACGAGCTATAAAGCGTGGATAGATATTTCTCGAAATCTGACCAGCCAAAATGATGAAACCTTGTAATCATATACTTATACATGTTGTCTACGAATTCGAAAGGTTTTGGGATTTTCTGATGAAAGGTTTCCGAAATTTTAACAAATAAGTACAAGTAGGTGGAATCTGATGTGAAAAAAATTGCAGAGCATGCAGGATCAAAGGAAAAAAAATATATAGAAACATGTTTTCGAAGAGAAAAATATGCCTTTTTAATATGAACACGGTTTTTGATTTGTTGTAACTGATTCAGTCTATTTGCGTTTATATCAAAGATTCATGATGATCGTAAATATGACTCGCCAGGAGGGGCTAATTGTTTTGTTGCCATATTCACTGATAATCCTTCAGCTCTCATTGCAGTCGTAGATTTCTGAACATCTTTCCCAGTCCATTTCGGGGCTAGGTACTGTTTTCCTCTTGTACCGATACACCACCTTTTTCTCAATAATATACAACAGAATTTCGACTGATAAATAAATACATGTGGTCCTATTTGCTCGAGCTGGAAATTCAGGCGATTGTTCACAGAACATAATTTGTACATTATTACGATATAACTTCTACACACGTAAATAATGTTGGCGATACTTACTACAGGTATACACGATCCACTCGTACCATTTCCATTTAATTCTCTCACCATTAAGTGGCAAAAATCACTTAAACTTTCATTCGCCGAATCTTATAAGAAACTGGCCAAAAACATATTTTCACTGATAATTCCGCAAAGCCACTAATTCCGAATCCTTCCTATAGATACCTTACATAACTACATACATAGATAGTGTAGATGTTGCTCACGACATTCTAACAATTTATTATAGTGCGGCTGATCAGTACTTTATAAAATAGAGTAAAATTCAGAATGAGAGTTCTGAAAGGCGTAAGGATGATCAAGTTTAAGATAGATAGGCGTCACCCTGTCAAATCCCATAAGTTCGCAGTTGAAGAAAAAAGTGGATTCAAAATCTTCTAATAATGGTCTAAAATGGAAAAGTTTCTACTCCGTCAATTTCCCATACAAGGATCTCGTACAGGTTTTTTTTTTTTTATAACAACCCTAGAAATTTCACACTTGAATGTAGGGTGCAAACTAAGTCATAAGTTTTCTCATTACTTTACCATTAACCCCTCGGCACTGATGCGATGCCCAAAAGGGTAGTTTCCGGTGTTAGGGGTGCGATGTCTCAGAGGTCACTTTGGCATGCGTGCATCGCCATACGTCCCACCACACCACATTACCATTAAATCAACATTGACTTTATGAAAGCAAATGTTGATATTTGAGATTTACAGGAGAAAAAAAGCGGGGAAAATGCTTGTGTTCGTTTTTCCAAGTCCGTAATTTATGATTGCCTCCCCGCCCCCTCTGATACTGCTTAGTAAAAATTTTTCTTTTGTCTATTTTTGGGTTGTTACGACAAAGTTTTAGCGGCCTTTCTCATGAAAGATCCAAAAAGTTTTATAACTGTTATCTTCAAAATTCCCATTTTATGCCATCGTCAGTTGAGCCATAACCTAAAATTCAATTTTTATCCGCTTAGGTGATGTCAATCTTAAAATGGACCGTTGTATGCTTTTCAGGAGTAGGTAACGCATCGAATTATTAAAATGCACAGTTTCCACCTAAATATAAAGCGTGGTACTAAAATTAAATAAGCAAATGAAAATTTCGGTTAGGTACCTGCAGATGGAATGGCATAACATAGGCGCAAAAAGGGAGGAGGGCTTGAGAGGGGCTTAGCCTTTCAAACTTCTAAACAGCCCCCCACACTGAAAAATTACCGAAGAAAATGATGTGGGGGTGGTGTTGCTTCATAATAAGGGGGCTTAAGCCCCCCAGGTCTGAGCCTTATTTGCGCTTCTGTGGCATAATATTTTCCTTATCAACGTATTTCTGTTACAGATATGGTTGGTTGTTTTCCGATGCCCAGAACTCAGATATCGCCGCTGAAGAAACCTCCACAACCACCGGAAACGGTTGATACTAAATTCTTATTACTGACCAGAGCTTCTTTGTCGACCAATAGCTCTCACCTGTTGAAGTACGGCGATAATCAAAAATCACTGATTGACGCGGATTTCAATTACTCTTTACCAACTAAGCTTATCGTGCACGGTTTCAAAGGCAGTGGACAAGACAGAGGTGCTTTGGATATATCGATGGCACTCCTTGAACTAGTAGGTTTTCATTTCGCTATCGGTCCGAGACTGATGGCTTTTATTTTGAAGCTTGATTTAGACGATGATCTGGAATATTCTGATCTTTCATGTCTTGTATATTATTTGCAGGAAGATGCTAATATCGTACTGGTAGATTGGCAGAAAGGAGCTGCAGGACCCTCATATATTTCAGCCGCCGCTAACACACAGTTAGTGGGTAGACAATTGGCTCTACTCCTTATGGATATGATATCGATGGGTCTTGATCCTACTTATGTGCATATTATAGGATTCAGTCTAGGAGCTCACATTGCTGGCTATGCCGGAAGATCTATTCAGAAGAAAAAACAGAAAGTGGGTCGAATAACTGGTGAGAAAATTTGCCTTATTTGCTACCTCATAGACGAAAATAAGTTGAATTTTATATTGGGGTTTGCATATAGACACAATTTTTCATTTTGACAGATGTGGCGCATATTTGAGCTATAGAATGTGCCATGTTCAGAGATGGGCATTACCGAAAAATTTTGAAATGAGGCCGGGAGAAGATCTTATTTGAATGTAAAATACAGTACCGTACCTAATAAACTTACGCATTTTTCAAAAATCCAGGTGGTGATACATAAATGTTATATAGTCTTCCAAAATGAGTTGCGGTTGTAGTCACTTTGCTGGTTCAGGCCTTGTAGCCAGCCATCTGCGGTAGGAGGTGCTGACTGTTTACGAGGAGGGGCTTAAAGGTACATATAGTATATAACGTGAAGATTTCTACGAGGCAGTAGTGTAGCAGGGGGGAGGCAGCGAAGGGGGCAAATACCTCCCAAGGCACCTGAAATTGAATGTAAAATATGCAAAAATGAGCAATTTTCGCCTTTACGCGTTCTCGGAAAATTTTCGCTGGAGCAGTAATTTTACCTTCATTTTTATAAAATAGTCTTCTAATATCGGTGATTTTAAAAAAATACCTCAATTATCGATGTTTTCTCACCTTGAAAATCTTACTTTGCCCCCCCCCCCCCCGAAAAAAAGAGTGCCAAATTAGTTAACCAAGTTTTTGTTCTACATTTTAAAATGTTTCTGTGATATTAATTCTCTTCATCCTTTCTTTATTTCTCGTTCAGCGTAATGATGATTTTTTAATGATGGTATCTTTGCCTAAGGGGCTCAAGATACCTTTAGAGAGGGCTCAGCACCAGTTTGACACCCATGGCTACAGGACTGCTTTGGTTTATTTTTGAGTATATACGTGAGAAAATGGTCGTATCGCAACAAACTGGCGTAATTCATCAAGCGATGTAGGTGAATGATTAACTATGCCTATTGCCTGCCAATTTTTTTTTTCTCTTACCGGCGATACGTTCATTTGCTCTTTACCGCTCGAATTCATATATTTTTCAAAGTTTAGCCAGTTGTGGTAAATATCCTATAAGCCACTTACGCGCGCATACGTCATTCTAGAGCACATCGTGCCCGTCGATGCCGAATTGACTACGCGGTATGCTCCACATAGTCGGATTCGGCATCCATGGGCACAATGTGCTCCAATATGGCGTATGCGTGTCCTTGGGCTTATGGGTTCTTTATAGTTGTGGCCCATTTAGCCTTGTATGGCAAAATTCCTTCGAGATATGGTTCAACGTCCATGTCACGCTTGTATACCCTTTATGGACGGAGTTTGTAATATGAGAATCGTGATGATATACCTACTTATAGGTACCTATAACGAGAGACATAAGATTCCTCAAAATATCGAACAGAAGCTCCGCAATTTTCTGGTGACAGCCTGCCACCTTGCGATAATGATTTCGAAAAAAACTTGGCATATTTAACTATTGTTCCATTTTTATATTATAGGACTGGATCCAGCGAGTCCTTTGTTCAGAGAACTGCTGGCGACTTCGCTATCTCCGCTGCACAAAAATGACGCAAAGTTCGTCGACATCATTCATACTGACGGAGCTCGATTTCTGACCGAAGGCTTAGGAATATTCCGTCCCATCGGACACGTCGATTATTTTCCGAACGGTGGATTCGACCAGCCCGGCTGCAATCATGTGAGAGGGGCTGTTATAGCTAGCCATCTTGGTATGTGTCTCGTTACGGTAAGATATATTTGTTTTTAAGAGTTTACCTCTAAATCATACAGCCAACCACTCTACTCCCCTGTAATGTAGACTTCGTGTTAACATTTCATTACATACCTCTATTACCATTTATAATAAGAGTATATACTATAGTAAGTAACAGAGGTTTCTGATGAATAAGTGATACCGTAGAAGTAATGCGAAGTAAAAATTTAAGGAGTTGTTGATTATAAATTCAAGACGCACGACTATAAAATTAAAAGGCTTAGCGCCGTTTGAGGGACTTATACAAGTAAATGAGTGTCGGTGGGGGAATTTAGCAGTAAAGCGGCCGGGGGCGAAGTCGTGTAGATACACTCAAGACCTCAATCTAACTCTTCTATTCCGTGTGTAGAGTGTGCTAATTCACTTTTTCTTCTGTATTCCAGAGCGCTTTCGGCTGTTATGCTATCATATCAGTGATGGCATAACAGCCGAAAGCGCTCAGGAATACAGAATAAGAAAAAGTGAATTGGCACACCCTATACATGGAATATTTACCAAGTTCACTCACACTCCGAAATGGACACTCAGTCTAACCCTCTTCCAACAAAAACTACTAGAGCCAAAACTGACAACTCACGATAGCTAGACGGATAGACAATCTGCAATTCATCATAAACACTCGAAATTCAATCGATACTACTGTTATATTCTGTATACTCATCGTAATATTCCAGTCGAATTCTGATTCTAAATGTGTTATTGTAGGTGGATCTCTGAACACCAGCTTAGTTTGCAATCATTTACGAGCCTGGCAACTATTTCTAGAAAGTTTAAAAACTGTGAAAACTGGTTGCGAATTCCTCTCGTATCCTTGTCCCGGAGGTTGGAGTAGTTTTGAAAAAGGAAACTGTTTCCCAGGCCAATGTACAGGTATGTACGAATTACTATGACTCTATACTGTCTCAATTTGAGTGAATGTGAACAGCTCAGAGGTCTGAGTTCATTGCCGACGTCAGTGTCTACTGGCATGAATTGAGAAAAAATTATCGCGACCAACCATATGAAGATACCTACTTTTACAGTCAATAATCTTTAATTCAAATCATATTTCTAGTGATCGATCAAAAAGTATAGGGGAAAGGTATTTTAAATCTTTTCTGCTATAGGTATGCAAAAATTTGATCTTAAAACCAAACTTCGGCTGGTGAGGATTCGTACTTATGGGTAAAAATACGATTTTCGATAATAATAAAACACAGATAAATATTTCATATTTTGAATCAAATCAAATTCTGACTAGGATGTAAATATTCGAATCGCTTTTTTGGTACCTACCTATTTGTAATTTGAGCTAAATTTTCGGAGATTTTGCCCTTTCTTGTCTACATATATCAAAACCAATAATATGGATTCGTTTTATAGACCAATCATGCGGTAAGATGGGATACCTTGCTAATAAATCGAAGTACCAAGGTCCTCTGTTCCTTGTCACCAGAGATTCTAGTCCATTTTGCGGTAAGATTCAGCTGTTCTATAGTGATAAATGTCTGATGTTTTGTCTAATTCTAAATGTCTGTATAAATACGAATTTTTCGTGAACTTGAAGGTTATCAATTACACGTGACGATCGTTTTGTCCAAGAACATAGCAAATTTACGTGGTGATATGCGATTGTCAATTCTCACCGAATCGGAAGCAACTCATTTCCAGTTACATTCCGAGTATGTTGAACGTGTTCCCTTATTCGGAACAGTGATTCAATTCAATTTGTGTTATTATTAATTAAACATGGAATTCAAATGTACATCTTGAATTTAAAATTGCTACAGCTAATATGTGACGATCTGTCATAAGTTATAGAGATGAATTACAAGGAGGATATGTGCTACACAGCATCGGAGCTAGCCCTTATGGAATGATAGGTCCTGAAAAAACACCTTCTATCGCCGCTCATGTTAGCTGTCACATAGTAGCTCAAAAACCAACTACGAAACGGAATGTACTTTACACAATCGCCATTGATGATGTGATCATTAGGGATCTTCATGGCCATTCGTAAGTATCGCACAACGTATAGGTACTCATGCATAAATTGCTGCAGATTTGGCTATAACTGTAAGTTGTATACTATCATCTGGCAAGGGCTTACACGGAAATCTAAATTTAAATTGTCAAATGATTTTCTAGAACTAAAGTATTTTTTCATAAAAAAAAAAAAATTAATTGAATTAATATTTTTGCTACCACAATGCATAAGTATTTAAAAATACTAGACCATATTCCTAGTCAGCAGCAAAATTGTGGATTTTTTTTTTGAGAAAAGGCTTGAACCATTTTGAAGAATCTCTCATCATTTTTTAATGCGTTGGTGAGTTTAATACACCTTTTAGCGATTGCGCTCTCATGCGTTCTTTTATTGAGAAAACCCGACTAACACCGTAGACACGCAGTCCCTATAGGTACTTTATTTTATTTACGTCAATGGTGCTCTGTTGTAGAGTTGTAACAGATTTAGAGATTTAGAAGTCAATTTGACCCTACGGGGGGGGCAATTACCCCTGAGGTACTACGCATCTCCGCAAACTCCGAGATACGTGATAAACATCGTTGATCCTTCCACGTGTCTGCTAAGGAAATTGAATTTTCCTGCTTGAAAGTGATGTTACGCAATTTCAGTAAAATTTCTTTGATTTCAGATGGCGATACTTCAAACCTAACACTCCGCTTAGTAACGTTAATGGAACGACCGTAGAAGCGGTTACAGTTGAATTAACGCTCACGTAGATTTTCTTCACTTCACCAATGTTACCTATGATTTTCACGTTCAGCGAATCATTCCAAAACGATTATGTGAAACTGCCAAAGAGAAGCGAGTTTCTCAATGTGAGGCTTGTTTTTATTTCTCTCGGGGTATCCGTAATGCATGTACTTTTAGTTATTCACCTGCAAGTGCATTGTAGTATATTATTTCTCTAAACACATAGACTGACTGAACTTTTTTTTCTTTTGTTTTCACGTAGTGGACGATGAATGCGTCTGTCTCTTCATGATACTACAACTGCTATTAGAAACTTACGTTGAAGTTTTTGAATGTAAAATGTTCCTATGTGACCATGTATGTTAATATTTTTTTGTTTTGTTTTCTTCAGCTTCTAAGTCAGAACTCAGTAACAACTCCACTAACTTTGAAATAACTAATTTTTACTTTTATTTCAGTGGCGGAACTACGATTTTTTTTCGGGTGGGCACGGAAGGGCCGGATTGTTAAGGACGGGGATTTTTTTAATAAAACGCCGGCTTGAATGAAACTATGTACTTGTGATAAAAATTTGTATATGTATGTACCTACATAATATTAACAATTAATATAAAAGAATACGACTATTTTTATGATGAAGAGCAAAATTCTCTACAACATTATCTAAATTTAAACTTTTGGCAAATCGATTATAAGTATTTTATTTTTGAATTCTTTTCGTCTATTGTAAGTGAGTTATTTTTCGTTAAAAAATTTCAGATCGTTCAAAAAAAAATTGGGCGGGCCAAAAAAATTTTTGGAAGGGCCTGGCCTACCCAGGCCCGCCCTTGGTTCCGCCACTGTTATATTTGATTCTGATGAAAGCAGAAGTGGTGGTTTCAATGAGTGTGGCGTTTTCACTATCGATCTCTTATTACTATTGTAGAACGTGAGATTAAAACTTACACTGACGTGGGCAAAGATAAATAATACAATGTATTTTTTGGAGCCAGTGAAATCTGTTTTAAGTTTGCGCGGTGCAGATTTTTACTTCTCGTTTTCATGACCAAAAATAAATTCTGTGTCATCGGGTTCATTAATACTAGTATGTGCACATTGTACGGACCACTGAAAAATACCACAACTTTCTCCATATATTGTATAGTCTACTCAACTTAAGATTGCTCAATTTTAGGCGGTTATTCTTTTTTTATCTTGAAAAAGGTCTGGTGAGTCAACCTGCACCTTCTGATAATAGGTACGACTACGTTAGAATTTTAGAATGTTATGTAAATTTACTGCAAAAATAAATTAGTTTTTTTACAACGTTTCGTTATTTTACCATGTTTATACAGTTGCCCTGCATTTACCCAACTATATCAAGGGGAAAAAAAATTGTTAAATTAGGATGCAACTGAAAATTTCAATGGAGACATTATGAAGTATTCCAGCAATAAAATAAAAAAACATTTGTAGCTTAGCGAATTTTCAATTTTGCTGACATTTTGGAAGATGGTGAGTGAACATTTTTTGAAGTCAGCACTTCTTGGACATTGACTGATCGGAGTGACAGCTAATCGACCTTCGACGATGAAAGTTGATACCGGTAAGCGAAGTTCTGTAACCTACTCGTATATCAGCAATAATAAAACCACCGCTACAATTGTGATTTTATCGAAAATATATTGTTGAAAGATGTATGAAAGATCCGAAATACTTGGTAAACTGACACAAAGGAAGCAGAGTAGTCACTAGTCCAGTTAGAGACAATGGTACAGCGTATCGTATCAACGGCTCAATGATTCCAGACTAGACCTAGTTTGGCAATATTGCTTGTCGGTAGTTCGAAATTTATTAGAAACATCTAGTTCCAGCAGAGAAAATAATACGAACTTGTAGTACCTTCACGGGCTAATAATCGACAGCAAAACTCAACATTTTGAGAACATGTCAACGTAATAACGAACGTTTCGAACAAATAAACTAAAATATATTTCACTCATATTCTTTTATCGTTATGCTCAAATAACAAAATGTAGAGCGATGATAAAATTAATACTTTCCACAGGTTACGTTGAAGTTTTATAAAATGGAATGCAAGTATTTAGAGATACAGTGAAAAAAAAAAAAATCACAAAGTATAGGACGATAGCCATAGTCGATTCTATTTTTATTCCTCCCTTTCTTCAGTTCTCATAATGTGACATTTCGCACATCAGCCTAGTTAACTAACCGAGTCCGTGGTCTTCAAAAAATCCTTGTTGTGTTTCTTCCTATAAACAGAAATTTCGTCGAATCTGTTATTCCGATAAAAGTAATGCGATGGACACTAAGTACAAATCGAATACTTCAGAGGTATAATTCGATGAAGGTTTCATACAACACATCCGACGAACTTGACACCGGAGAGAGGCCACATATTACACAGCTTTGCGCTTAGCTAAAAAAAAGTAATTTAAAATCGTGAGCGGGCAAGTCTGCTTACGTGTTACACCTTCGAGCTATTTCAAGTACACGTTTGTTTCTAACGTATTATTTACCCAACGACAAAAGCATATTCAGTTTACCCCCTCCCTCAAAACAGAACCGATAAACAACCCTGACGAGAGGGGAATGGGAGAAAGGGGGGATACCCCGGGCCCGGACTTTCTGGGGGCCCGATATTTTTAGAAGGCCTGAATTTCAATCATACTGTACATGTATCAAATCAGCAATGACTCCTTACACCATGAAAGAAATCTCTTATCACGAGCTTATAATTTTTTCCATCTGACAAAAGAACAAAATGAACTGGAAGAAGAAAGGGGCTGGTGGAAAATCCTCCAGGCCCTCTTTTTCTCCCTACATGGCTGCCGATAAATTAGCTCCTGGCACTTCCAATTTTCCAGTATAGGGTGCTTGATTATAAGGCACACAACTGTAAGTAAAACTGAGCTTATACCCTGTTTCTTTATCGATAATAAACAATAATGTTTCCATTCTGGTCATAGAAAACATCCACGCTAATTTCAAACCAGTAACTCGGGTGAAGCGTTTTTGATGCACTATCTATAGTTAGTAAATTGTGAACGTTCAAGTTTTACATTAGGTCAATAAGCACAGTAAGTGTTTTCAAGTTACCGAGAATTTGTCAGAAATGTTCGAATATTTTAAGTATCAATGCTTGAAATGCTCAACATTTTTTGTCAATTCTTTGTTAAATCTCAGCTAGCTCCTGAAAATAGAATTAATTGTGAACTGAGTAGTCGCGAAGTAACTCATTTTAGAATGAGTTTTTGAGTATTTGAAGCAGTTGCTAGTCAATAATGAGTGAGTACTGAGTACTTAAACGCTTATTCAATCAACATTGCTCGGCAAATACTGAACATTTCAAGCATACAGGGTGATGAACGAGAAGTCGCACCATAGGGCCAACATGCAATATGGCGCAACGGCGCCGACACGATAACACAATCTCCGCTACATGCATTACGTACACGTTGCACGTTATTACATGTTTGCCCATGGTGCGACTTCTCGTTCATCACCCGGTATATGTATTCATCAATAATAACTACCGAGCGTTTTGCTATCACTAAACATCTGCAGTATACTCGTATGTATTAATTAAACTTGTAACATCTGAAATTTATTCGACCAATGGATTCGTCCACACATGAGACCGTTCAGCATGACAGAGTTTTTAAAAGGCTTTAGGCAGTTCACTGAGATCACGTACAATTTTAGTACATTCTTATACCAATTCACTCACAGAAGCGCATGACTGACCGAATTGAACGCTATTCAGCAAGAGGGAACCAACAAACATTTGTACACAAAATGAGTTATTAATATCGTTGGAAAGAGCGTAAAAGTAAATTTTTCAAAATTGGGTCCCCGATTCAAAAATGTGTACTCACGTTGAAAAAAGCTCATCAGTCAACGCTGACAGAAAATGCCCTTCAGCAGACTTGGTCATATGATTTTCATGTCGCTTACGATAGTCTGCTAAGTAAGTAACGCTATGAACACGGTTCTAACAGTGTATGTAGTACCTATATGATCGAAGGAACAACGTTACGCAAATTGCTTATATGTCAATGTTTGAACGAAAAAAATTTACGTTTAGCACGTCAGCATTAGTTTCGTAGCTACAAATATACCATCGGCAACCCAGCAGCAGTGAACAAGTACAGAAGCAAAGTGAAAACCCATATCACCAGGTGCGAACATACCAGTATTAACCCAGAAAGCATTATTCGCAATAATGTTAGAACTCGTACAACCAGCACCAAATATTCCTCGTAACATACGATGTAACTATGTATTTCAATTAAATGAAAAAAAAAGTCAACAATTTTTATTGTTTTTACTTTACACGACAACGGATTCTGGCTCCATCACAAGATGCAATAAACAGAGACTGTACGTTCGTGCGTACGTGTCATTGAGCCAATAATATAAATATAAAAATATAAATAATTAGGAAGCGATTCGTGAATTCTTAGCGTTTGCTAGAATGGGTACTAGCGAAAAATGCTATTCAATCGTTTCCTATTACTGTTTTCTTAATAAATATAATGTTACTTCGGCTTCGGCCACGAGCCAGTTCATGCGATAAAGTAAATGTTGGAAAATGAATTCGACCGTTTAAGCTTAAATAATACAAACAACAAAACAATTGAAAACGTAAAAATAACAAGTAAACGAACGTTCGATCGGCCTAAACTGCTGCTACTAGTGTATCAATTTCTAAGTACTAGTAAACGCGTCTAAGCACTCTTTGTAATTTATCTAACACAATCCCTCTCGCACGTCATTGTTCCTAAACGACATTCCCTTTTCACAGGTATTGAAAATACCGTATTCGTTATACGCAACTAATAAGTTAACGGGTAACTCACGATATAACAATCGTAACAACATAAAATTAACAGACACAAATAGCACGAGTATGTAAAAGGTCGACTAAATGAATGTAATTTGTTCGATTGACTCGAGTCGGGTTTAAATTACGACGTGACAAAGATGCAAACAAATGAAATAACATTAAAATCGACCAAGTAGCGAGACTTCGTCAGCCCTAGCAAGACTAGTGGTATCTGGATGCGCCAGAAGTAATCATGATTTCCTACGCCGAGTAACGTAATCAAATTAATAATCGTGTAGATGCTCTTCTTTATTACTAACCTCTTGTAACAGGTCTTGAGCAGCTATCGCCTTTAAAACGTTTTTCTTACTTGTCTCCTGCACTTCACCACCGAGCAGCAATTCATCCAGTATGAAGTATGCTTTTTCAAAGTTGAAAATTATATCGAGTTCGCAAACCTACGGTTTGAAACACGATTACAGAACATTTGTGAATGAGTCAGCCAACCGTAAAATTATTACGAATCACTGAGACAGAAGCACTTACACTGCCAAAAAATTTGTCCAACAGTTCCACGTACCGATGAATAATTTCGAGGGTAAGCAATTCGTTATCACTTTGCTCAACCGCGCAGCAAAAATACAAACTAGCGTACCTTAAAAATACAAAAAAACGAAGAGTTTAATCGTGAAACCACTCGATACTCATGCGAATTTGATCATTCATTATATTTTACCTTTTATATACAATTTTCAAATCTTTCCATTCTAAGAAGCTGCACATCTTTGGTTTCCTAGCCAGTATAGTGGTGATCAGATCTCTCGTAATTTTCTTCTTCGTCTTGTCTGGATGAGCAACATACCATTTCTGAAGACGTAGCTTTCCTTGGCGACTAAATAACAGCATGAATTGCATCTGTACACACAGAATCAATGAAATTCGTGAGAATAATTCGGACCAAGTTTCTAGTTCGGTGGCACTGAGATCGCACAACCTATAGCCTGCGAACTACGGAACTGACGAAATAATGAAAGAGGAGCTCACCATTTTCAAATATGAACGTTGAACTTCGAAGTTTCAGTCTTGTGTTCCGAGGATTTTTTTACAGATGAAAATTACTGGAATTCATTCCGAATAGTGTACGCGGCACCGAAGTTATTTGAAAATAAATTATTATCAAACATCATATCAATTATCAATCTAAGCATGCATGCTGTGCCAAAACAATAGTGGATACAGTAGTCTAGGAAATGGGCATAATCTGTAATTTAGCTTAAAGTCCTTTTTCTTGATAATATTGAGTCCTGTGACGCTGTGAGCCGTGAATTTTGAATAAAGGTGATTACTCAGCTTGTATTACAGCCCACTAGGAGCAGCACTTTAAGGAACTTTTTTGGGGTGATAGAACGATAGGGTGAAAAATTATTGATTAGTTTAGAGTAGTCAGTTTCTGAGTGATTATAAAATAATAGTAGGCCGTTACTGCACTACTGCATTTAATTTTTCAAGCTATCACAAATCTTTGGAAAATTTGATATTCAGATTTGTAATTTAATAAACTTAATTAACGTTAAAACCGATGTAAATGTGTATAATGTTAAGTTCAGCAATCGGCATCTCTTTCTGTGCAACTCGAATATTTGACATGTTGTGTTCCGTCAGGAATACTATCAGCTGAAGCCAAGAAGTTATTATGTAGTCGTGTTTACAATCGTGTGGTGAAAAATTTCGGTTAATTATTGTGTGATTTTTATTGAAATCCGTGACGTGCTACGACTGCAATAAGTGAGGCATTCTCCTGGGTCGTTTCACAAGGTGAGTTGGTACTATATGTATGTTATTTTTTATTTCACTTAGTGAATAGCTATGTGATGCTGTAGTTCAAACTTGTAAACTGTAGAGATACATAGATTGGACAAGTTGATGACTAGAGCTGAGCAACTGACAGATTACCCGATACAAGGATGTTTGATATATCAGTTTGCTTTGATTCTATAGTGAGGTAATGGACATTTGGTTTGGTTTTCCCAAACTTATTAGATGGTGAGCAATAGTGTTCGTTCTTACTATGCCTTTGGTGTATGGTGTAGTTTCAAGTACCCCCCCCCCCAAAGTTGAAACACTGTATCAGAATAACTTGTTGAAATATATGGTCGGCGTTTAATATTCATTGCAGATTTTTACATATCCGCTTTGGTCAATAACCCTTAAAATTGCCTATTGTCTTTAGTGGAAAAATTACCTGTCACACAAACAAAGAGTACAGGTACCTACCTACTAGTTCTTAGTGTCAGGCTGCTTAAGGGTGATGTCTCTTGAAAATGTTATTTTCCGAATCCGGGCGCCAAAATAGGTTTTATTACTAGTTTTTTGAAGTTCGTAAGTTTTCATAGTCTTTTATCTTGTTCCAAGTTGCCATTCCCTGGAAAACGATTTTTGGTTGGATACAAACCTCTGTTCATAAGTATGTGGAAAAAAAGTGCATACCTATAATGTAGGGGCTCAAAGTCAGAGTATTTCTGGCGTTCGAGTAGGATTCATGAATTATGTGACTTCGAATTGCTTCTTTTCTTAATATTTTTCGATACTATCGATTTTCTTCCTATATTTGTGGTACAGAATTGGAATTGAAACTTGGGTTTCTATAAAGCTCTAACGCTCGAATTTCCTCTTAACTATAAAAGACTCTGAATGCTTTTTTAATCGACTTGCCGGATACGGCTACCTTAAGAGTTTTACAAAGTTATCGGATAGCCTTCCGTGATCCGTGATGAACTACCGGCTTAGCTTCCGGCTATCAGCTGTCGGCTACGAGTTCTCTAATTTTGGCTACTGGCTACCAGATTTTGGCTGACTTTTGGTTCCCAGTTCTGATTCTACAATTGAAATCAAGAAAACTAAGCTAGAGGTTGTGTTATCATCTAGTATCATTATAGAGAACACAAATTATACTGTAAATGGAATTTGAAATAACTGACCCGTGGTCCTCGTGAAATACTTTCTAAACGACTGGAAGCAACACATGAGTCGCTTTTTCTACAGTTTTATGTATTCGTAATTTTGTACAATTCCATTATCGAAGCCTCAGCAATAAAATTGGAATTTGAGGTTTAATTTATAACCCCTTCCTCATCGAATGAGAATGGCGAGTAGGTTGTCTACCTTAAAGGTCCAAAACATTGCTGAGGCACATTCATTATTTCAGGATCGAATCAGACACACAGTTTTCTAATTCAACAGACCAACATGTAGCTACCATGCCAGTTATAAAGCCAATTGGATGCACGGATATACAAATACACTAGGAAAAAATCGAAAGACGGATGGCCAAATTAACAGACTGATTAACTAACGAGCCAGCACATCCTTCACCCTCAGGGAAAATTTGAGTCAAAGTCTAAGGTGAGGGATCCAAAATTTTTTGGATTGTCTGTATCTTGCACTGAGTATGCCTTTATCTCTATGCTAGACCGTAAATATACATATTACTAACTGGCCCACCAGCGCCCCCCTCCCGGCTGCCAGGAAATAAACTCTTTAATTTGAGAGAAATGGACAGACTGAAAGTGTGGTGCCCAGCGGCAAACGGACAGCTGACACGAGCAAGACCAGTGGCAGTCACCTTAAATTCAACTTTCTATTCCTGATGTTAAATTACCGGGATTCGGACTTCCAGATCCTGAATATTGGTTCTAGCTATGGACCTAAGTAGAGATAAACAAACGGACTTACCTCAGAGTACGAGGGGGTAAATACAGCTAACCGATAGGTTTGTAACCTGCTTGCTTTGATAGCTCGAATCGAGAAATTTCAAACCGAGATTTATCTCTATTAGTTGACTCTCGGCAGTCGCCTCGATACTATATGTGTGTTGGAGATGTACAGGGTGTCCAATGAAACGCGACCGATCTTTGTTTTTCATCGAGAAGTGGGATCGAGGTGCGACTAAATAAGATCTTCATTTGGCAATGTTTAATTTCTTTGGGAATGAACAAATTTTTTCATTCTTGATAGGGGAGCTGAAACGTGCTACTAACTTCGGATTTCCGTATGAGAACATATATCGAATGAAGTATCGAAATGAGGATTTTTGGGTTACTGATTTCGAATATTTAATCAGATTCTTGATTCGGTTGCGATTTTTTAGCTCAAAATCCAGATTTTACACGTCAAATGGGCATGGATTGCTTTTTTTTCTTCTATTTCTTTTTAATGGAATAGAGTATCGAAAATGGGGGTTTCTGGGTCGATAATTTCGAAAATTGTATCAGATTCTTGTCTAATTCTTCGACTGAGATCCTAAAATTTGAATTTTAAAGTTGAAAACCTGATGAAATTTTCAAAGTTAGCGACGCGAAAAACCTCTTATTAACGCTTTGTTCGAGTTAAAAAAAAAAAAAAAAAGTTGAATTTCCTCATTTCTCTAGTTAACTTTAAATTTTGGAGCTCTGATCGGAGTCGGATTAAAAATTTGGTTGATATTTAAAGTCAGTAACCTTAGAAACTCCTGCTTCGATACTTTGATACATTCTGACTTGAAACCTTTAAATTACTGGATGCAGGAAATGAAGCGCAGCAGAGAAGTACCATACCTCGGGAGTGATATTATGATGCGCTCGGAACTAAACACCTCGCTATTTTCCAATTTTACTCTTATTTCTTCTGCATTACTCACTTTTTCGCCATCTTGGACCACTGTGTGGCGTTTTGTTGCGTCTCACCAAAACTGCGATGAAAACACTGTTTTGTTGAGCAGTGAAGGAGAGGCTATTTGACAAGCTTTATGTACCACTGCTCGTAATGCACGTGGTGATTTGAAAAAGAAAATAAAGCAATTTAAGCAGGCGATTGGATTTGATGTATAGCGTAAACGCCATTCGCCGATGACTCGTTCGAGTTGTTTTAAAAATGATGTAGGTACTAGGTAGCTAGGAACCCTGCTTTCGAAAGTGAAATTAAACTTTATTTCCTCTGGTGTAGTACATTATCGTATTAAATGAAAGTCGACGAAAATACATAGTACACATCGATTATCTGTCAGCGTGTTTCAACTGTCATTAATTTCATTCGAATTATTAATGTATCGCTTCCCGCAAATTATTTTCAACTTCTTCGGAACCATATTTTGCTCGATTTGCGAATAATGGAACATTGTTACGTGCGAATCTTAATGTTGAGATTTTTCCTTGTAATTTGGCATACCTATTGCTAATTCGGTATAAAAAATATAAAAAAAAAACAACACGCTGGCTTAAATGGCCGAGTAAAATGAAGACATAATACAGGCCAAAGACTTGTATATTGTACTTGATGCATGTTATTCAAATAGACCGAATCTTAGACCTTTCAGACGCGTATACGGAGAAATGTTGAAGTGTTTTAGGTTTTTCATAAAATCGACTTACGGCGATATTGGTTTGTAATTATTGCCCTTTTTTGTCTTCCAACAAGCTCAATTAAACTTCAAACAGTTTCCTCAAGTCGATACACTTTCGGTGGCATTTCTCTCTAGAATTGAACCCTGCTGTCGACGACGTTGAATTCCGCTTGAAAACGTTCTCGATATCGATTTACGGGCTGCGAATGGAACAGTCGAGAGCGCAAAAAAAAGTTTCGTATCAGACTTTCTTTCGTATTTATAAAGAATATATATAAATACAGTTTTCGTACTAATACGTGCGCGATATTACACCAGTTAGGTATATACCTAACGTGAAGGAAAATGAGGAAAGACCTAAACGAAAATTAAATTTACACGGATACCGATGCTACATTAAACATCGTTACATGACGTTTGTTACATGTAACTGAATGGATAAATAAATATGAATAAATAAATCAGAAAATGTGACCGCGAAAGAGATTAATCATGAAATACGGCAACGGTTTTTTGTTATTATTGGAGTCTGGGATAATCGTGTTACTGAAATTAGAATATCGATGGAATTTTTGAGATACTTCTCATCGAAATCATAAAAGCCGGATTAATTCTGCAATGCCACACATACTTTGTTACGTAAATGCCACGCTTAGTGAAATTCATTAATAAGTATACTAGACGGTATGTTAACAGATTCGCTTCAAATCTTCACTAGGTATTGCTTAGTATCGCTTTACTCCCTTTAGAATATATCATGTTCGTTGTTATTTCTCCAACAGTTGTCAGGGATGCGCAACTGGCCGATAAAAAATTTAAAAAAGTTAAATCACGATTCTTTTTTCTTTAATTTTAATTAATATTAAAATAATAAATTGGAAACTCCTGAATTCCAATATTTAGCTAATTTTGATAGAAACTATAATATTGTGGGAGACTACTGGTCAAAATGAATCTCTTTACAACATAAAAAGGCATGCGAAACTCAATTACCAATTTTGACTACTATGCCTAAAATGCCCAGAAACCCAGTATTTCAGAAGCACGTAAAAATATTTTTTTTTTAGTATTTTGGGTATATCTGCTCGACGTATGGCGGTTCGAAAGCGTATCATTAGCAAGTGTTTTGCGCCCCAACGTTTAGGTAGATACTGCTGTACATACCGTGCCGATAAGGTTGCCTATCACAATTTTAGTGGATTTCACTGAGAGTAGCATGAAAATTTCTTCGAATTACTCGGCAAAATTTATCAATTTTTATTATGAATTATGATTTTGGGCTCAAATGAAGCCAGATATCGAAGTAAAATGAGATACTTGAATTCTGGAATTTGAAAACTTTCAATACTACTAGAAATCAATATGGCCCATTAATTAAGGGTATTTGTTGAGTTTGGGGTTTTGAATCGCGGTTAAATGGAAAAATTAACGCGGTATTGGGCATCAACGACCCCTCTTTGTTAAAGAAAAAATTTCCTTCAATATTTCGTTCACTTTTTGAAACCCGAGTATTTCGCCATTTTTAAAAATAAAATGCATATTAAATTTGATGTTCCAATCGATATCCGATAAAACATTTGATAAAGTCCAAAAACTGCATATGTATTTCGATACGTTGCCAAATTTTTAAAGCTAAGTTAATTTCAACCATTTGAAAAATGTGATTTATTTTGACAATTGAGCGCATATCAGGTCTAAATGGGAAAGTCTAGTGCAATTATCCAAATAAACGTGCAGAAAGTCCCCTATTTCGATACACGGTTCGATTCTTGGAACCCAGATCGAAGTTGAATCAGAAATTGGATGCTAAATTCAAAATCAGTGACCCCTCCCTTGGTAAAAAAATTGATGCAAAATTCGAAATCAGTGATTCACCATCCTCCTCCTCTTCCTCCAAAAACATTAGATACGCTATTCAATTTTTTAATCTCGCTCACTTTTTCGGCTTTAATTTGAAATATATTGATTTGTGGCTTAGATCGGGGACTGATCAAAAATCTGATATAATATGCAAAATCGGTGACCAAGGAAAGAGAGGGAGAAAACAAATAATGTAGATAATTTGTTCAAGTTTTGAAACCAGTTCTGTTTTGGTTCATTTTGGGTCCAAATTTTGAATATGTAGGCTCAAATCGGAAGTAGATCAAAAATCTGACGTGTATTTGAAAACAGCGACCCAAGAAACAATACGTCGAAACTTTGTTTAATTCTTGAAATCAATTTAGTTTCAACCCTTTTGGGTCCGATATTTGATTTTTGTCGGCTCAAGTCGGGACCATATCAAAAATCTGATGCAACATTCGGAATCAGTGACCCAGAAAACTTCTGTTTTCATACTTCGGTCAATTTTTTAAGTCGCGTAGACTTTTCCCCATTGTGAATCCAAAATTAGAATTATTGGGTTTATATTGAAACCGGATTTGAAATCTGTTGTTACATTCGAAAGAGATGGAATTAACCGCACGCTACAAGAAATAGGAAAAAACGCTGAAAAAAATACCAATCACCGTAAAGTGATATTTTGCTCATTTAACAAAAATACTAACGTTAAAAAATCGGAATCACGCTAAACTGAGCGAATAACAGGATATTAAAAATAAGGAAGTATTAAATAGCACGAAATAAAAAGTATGATTGAACGAAATGTGAAGCCACGAAAAAAAGTTTAGATGACGAATTTTAGAATCGATATCACGAAAATGACTTGCATACGGTATATTATACGTATGTTGTTTAAACACAAAAATTATACGTCATCACGGATAACGTACATACTCGTGGAGATAGGAGATACATGAGCTTAAGAGGGATCCAATTTTCTATATAAACAGTCATTAAGAATTTTTTCTCAAGTACTCTAGAAACGCCATTGGATTACAGGACTCGGTTTGAGAGCAAAAAAAAGAGAGGGGATGTAAAAATTACCCTTAATTATAGTGCATTAGGAATTTTTAGACCTATTCGTATTATTTATGCGAATGACCCCATCAAGACCATCGAGGAGTTTCGAACTCAACGAATTCGTTTTCGGTATTGGTTTGGCTCTAAACCTATAATTGGGGCTTCTGAGTAGGGGGAAGCGGACAACAATGCAGTGATATACAGTATAGAATCGATTTATCGATATTTATCGCTCCAAAATTTGATTTTGACATTAATTTGTGCGAAACTGTAAATTTGTGGCAACTATGATGGAAACCGAGAGTTCAAATTTTTTATTTCGGGCGCAGTAATATCGTATCATTTTTTCATTGTGTGTAGAAGGTATTACAATTCCGAGCATATTTTATTTTATCGTATAAGTTAGTATGAACTTGCGTTCTGAAGTTTAATTTTTTCATTCCAACTCTTTTTTTTCTGTTGCGTACGAATTGCGCTTGTCGTTTATATGTTTCGTGCAAACAGCATATTTTTTCGTGAATAATTCAACATTACCATTGTGGGCCGATAAATGGGTCCCTTAAAAATATTATCACGTTCTACTTATTACTTAACGATGAAGAAGTCTGTATCACACTATAAGAAAATCTGGTATCACCTAAGATAATTCCGCCTAAATAATGGTAATTTCATTGAGGTATTACATGCAAATAATAGGTTTTCGAAGTCCCTGAATTCAATTTTGGAAGCATTTCTTGGAGCAGACGCATTGGTATCCTAACAAAGAGGATTCCTGATCATTATTTTTTAAAACGGTATTTTCTTTATAGGTGTTTGAGGTAGCTATAAATTTATCTACGGGAGTTATAATTGTACCTTCTTTTGGTGAGATTAGAATTCCACTTAGTGGCGTCCAAATGGGTGTCATTCAAAGATTACTTTCAAAGTTGAATTAAGTGACCTCTAAAACTTATGAATTAAATGTAATCTGAACACGATGGTCATTGGAACCTTCTTTGGTGGAATCAGAATTTCCTTTGATGAAACTCTCATGGGGTCAGTTCCAAAAATACATATGTAATTTGAATTACCGAATTGACGCATGTTGTGACTGAAGAAATATAGTTTGATATTTTTTCATAGCTGTAATACACGATGTATTAATGTTCACGAGTTAGCGTGCATTTCTATCATAACACTACACAACAATTTGCGATTTAAAAAATCAATGATGTGAAAACATATAATATGATTCTATAAGTATTTTCAACGAGGAATTTAATGCTGATGTTAATTTTTGGATTATAGTTCATTTTTTCCTTATCTCCCATCTTAAATGCCGGTGCGAATTTTGGTATCATCAAGATGATATCACTGATCAAACAACTATGCGTGTTTAGTATTATTTTCAGTGTCAGTGTGCAGCTATTCGTGGACGACAAAAAGGAATAAAACGAGAAAAATTTGATAAAATCTTAATTTTGAATATGGAAAACGAGAGGTTCTCGGGAGAAATGGTTAACTCCATCGTATTCTGAATTCAAAATATAGCTAAAATCATATGATCTCATCCCATTGTTTTTTATGCTGTAGTGTAGTGTAATTGACGTTCTACTCTATTAATCAGCTGTTCAAACTTTAGCGTGCAAGTCTATCTATCGAAATTGCAAAACGCCTTTTTTTAGCGTGCGATTATATTTCCCCCTATTCGAAATCAGCGACGCTAGGAACCTCTATTTCGATAATTTGATCGGTACGTTTATATTTAGAATTCCAAAGTTCTTGGTATGTTCGAAACCCATTTTTGAAGGCGAGAAAATGTTTGTGTCAGGAAAAAAAACTGAACCTTGTCAATGGGGGAAGAATGTTTGTCCCGAAAAGATCTCTGACTTCGCCATCAAACTCCAAAAAAAGAATAAAAATTGTAAAACATCCTGACATGTTCATGTAGTACAAGACATCGTGCTGGCATATAAAAGGAGTATATACGTACATATATTCACGGTTTACTCCTTATTCCTTGCTTCGTACTCCTTAATCCTTCCTCGTGTGCGTACTCGTACTCTCACTCGTATATTATACGATATGCTTAACGGCGGGTTGTTGTGAAAGGCGCGAGGGAAGCGTGCTGCGCATGCCTTTGACGAACTCGGTTCGCAGTTCAATGAACGACGCCGAGTATACGCAAGTACGCTCTTGTTCGTGTGTCCTTCTTTCAAAGCCACACGATCGGTACGCAGAGAATTTCGCCGAACAGTCCAACAGTCTACGAATAATATTATCCGAACGCGTGTAGTATTATGCTCGTGATTTGCTCTTCCTTTATGTACGGATACGCGCTGTCGATCCGACGCGACGTCGTGGTCTACTTCGTCATACAGCATCGGTATCGGGGTGAGTGAGTGAGTGAGTGAGAGAAAGAGCCTCTTAAACTGAAGATGCTGAGGAGTCGAATGCCGACTACTAAGAAAGCACTGCGCTTAGCCGTTAAGAGAGCAAAGGTAGACAAGTGGGCCGAGCTTGTCAAGACGGTGGACAATGATCTACAGGTGCCGCTCGCATAAGGTGGTGTTGCGGCGACTCTTGCCCCCCTTCCCAATGACCAGGCTACCGCCCACGACTCTGTGGGAAATCGTGGTCACCCTTATTCTCCAGTATTCGCCTCTGCCAAGGCGGGAGCTCACCGGACAGGACTGAGATTCGCGGCTGGAAGTCTCTGCTCGCGGAGCTGAGAGTAGCGATCGGATTGAAGGAAAGAGAAAAAGCCTCTAGGGCCGTATGGTGTGCCTAGCCTGGCCTGGGAACTGATTCCCTCACTAAGACCGAATTGGCTACGTACCTGTCTCTCCAGGTATCTTGGAAAAGGCCATTTCCTGGCGATATGGAAGACAGCGAGATTGATCCTGTTCTGCAAAGGCAATAACAAACCAGAAGGCGTACTCTCCTCGTACCACTCTCTACCTATATCTGCTAGACGACACAAGCAAGTTACTGGAGCTGGTTATTGCTTAGCGGATAGAGACGCCCATCGCCTCTAAAAGTGGACGTTGAGATCCCAATATGGATTTCGAGCGGTTTGGTCGACCAATGACGCGGGGTTGTCTGTGCAAAAAATCATTAATATCTTATGTAGCAAAGGTAATTTATGTGTAGCCGTTAATCTCGATATGAGGAACGCTTTCAATAAATTACCTTGCAAGCGTATCCTGACAGCGATGGATGAGTAGGATTTCCCGAGGTACTTACAATCGATCATCGGGAGTTATCTGGCAAAGAGAAGGATAGCGTATGTGGACGCGGAAGGCCATCAGGTCCAGAAGATCATCTCGACGGTGTACCTCAAAGATCGGTTTTAGGAGCCCTTTTGTGGAACTTGTCTTTTGACTGGGTTCTGCGGCTCACACTTTCGAGAGGAATTCAGGTCATCTGCTTTGTCTACGACATCCTTCTTCCCGTTGGGAAATCTAAGTAGAGAGTTTGCAGCAGGTCAAATTATAATAAGACCCACAGCTTCATCGATCAATGACCTCGCTCCGCTTCTCGTCGTCAAATGCTCAGAGCTGAGGGATACGAGGTCATGGAGACAAGTAGGTAACAATAACCAAACATAAAAAACAAGTTCCGTTTATCTGACCCGAGATCCTCGTAATCGTCAGGAAACATCGCGATTTTACTGGATAGCTCGCTCGAATCCCTTGAGTTGGCCTCTGTAATTTTCAATGCCCGGTACGTGCGGGAAAGATTTTCATTATTTCGCCCGAAGCGGGTATCACGTGACAGTAAGTTTAATCAAGGAGTTGCGAATGCGGGCATTTATTCAGGTGGTGATTAAATAAAGCGATAAGACATATTTCAAATTACTGCGACTCGTCAAAAGACTATGTAGTAAGATTAGTTAGTTCTCTCTTCAGACTCGATTGAAATCGTAAGGACCCAATGATTCTGTACAGGCTCGTTGAAATTGCTTAAACACTGTGTTGAGTCTTCCTAAGATTTGTTCATACCGATTATTATGACACATTAAGACCTCTTAAGATTCTATTGAGAATACTTGTGTTTCGTTATACTCGCTAATATCGGCGTGTAAACTCGTTCGAGTTTCGTAGAAAATACGAGCTAGTTAAAACGAGACAAGACTTTGTGGAAGTCCGATACGACTAAATTTCATTAAAATTGATCAAAATTGTGTTGAGACTAGTTACAATTCCTTTATGACTGTTTGAGACTAGTTAAGATTCTGTCAAAATTAATCAAAGTCGCTGAAACCTTATTACGAGTAATCAAGTCTATTTGAGAGGCATAGAGATTTGTTAAAATTTCGTCATCGAAACTGATTAGAACCCTGTTATGACTCATCAAAACTCCATAAAACACCGCTGAGAGTTATTAAATCTTCTCAAACCTATTAAGAACATTAGGACTTGTTTGAGACTAAATTAATATGTCCGCACTCTGTTTAAGCTCACCACGATGAATTGCAGACTAGTTACGACAAATTTCTATTCAGAAGTGCTACGAATCTGTACCCAGATTTCGAGCCAACCTCGTCGACATTCCGCGAAACTTATTGAAATTAGCTAAGACTCAACTAAGAGTGTACAGATTCCTGCTAAGACTCATTGAGATTCGTTAAGATTTTGTCAACTCTCATCGATTCTGTGTGTTTCAACGAATCAATTCTGTTTTATGACGGTCGAAAATGTCGTTTTTGCCTTTCCCTTACACGTTACACACAACGTACATATTATATGTCAAGGTGTCTACAGGTTTGGAAAATTTGGAAAGTTTGGAAAAAGTCAGGAATTTGAAAAGTAGGTCAGGAAGTTTGGAAATAGTCAGGAAATTGAACAATATTTTTAAGAAGTTTGGAATTTTTCATCTCCTTGGTAAAGTTTTACAGAATGAAATACTTGAAGAAATATAATTCATAACTTAGTTCATCGCTTTGTTTGTTTTTATGTATATCTGTGAACACCTTCCTAATGCTTTCACCCAAAAATCAACTTAAAATTTCAGTTCATTTTAACCATAGCGTCTAGTAGTATAAACATAAATATATACTGTCTATACTGTAAAGGTAGGAAGAGAAAGAAAAAGTTTGGAAAAAGTCAGGAATTTATATTTTTCCATTTTTGTAGACACCTTGTATGTTCGATGTTAGAAGAATATTGGCTAAAAGATCGGGAGGGGGAAGGATGGGAACGAATTAAATAAATTGTTTATTAATCATCGAGTTATTTTAAAATAACCTAGGTATTTTCTTCAATAGAATACCGAAAACTAAAGAATTCTCGTATCTAGGCTCCTGAATTTTAACTTTATGGCTGAGTTTTTGTCAAGAAGAAAAGACAACTTTTTTAGTTTTTATAATAAATAAAATAAAAAAAATTACCAAGATGAAGAGATATTTCTCCCATTCGAGGGGGGGGGGGGTTATAAACGATACAAAAGTTCGCCCGGGCATGTAATTTTGATCTAGCTACATTCCTAGGTCTCCTTGAACGGTGATCATACCGGGAATAACAAGAAGAGACGTACCTAAGTGATCGCGAACTAAAATAAAAAATCGACTTTATTCGTAAAAGCGATTCTAATTTATCTGTCGAAAAGTATCAGTCGCGACCATTTATGAACTTAGAATGATTTTTCGAGAGTCGATGGAGTATTTGGTTAGACAGTCAGTCCCAACAGGAATCACATCATTGTACGTTAATGCAGGCCTAATATTGTTTTGTTGATAGAGTAGCCCAGCTGCAGTTCGAGTTATTTTCTAAAGCAAATCTGCTCGTCATCAGGAGCTTATTTACGTTATTTAAACTTGCGAGAAAGCAAGTTTCACTTCGAGTCATTTCGGATATAATTTCACCAAAAATCCAGCGAACGGCCTGTCAAAACAATGTATCAAAATTGGGTATACGATAACGAAACGGGAATTTCCGTTTGCGATCAAATGGCTTGGAAAACTAAAATCGTTCGTTATATGATCCCATTTAAAACGATCCTATATTGTTTAGAATGTGTCTATCAGCTGAGGAGGCTGAAGAGAAATAGAAACGCAGCTCGTCTCTCACAAAATATGTTATAAAAGAAATGTTGTGACCGAATGAGAATCATTTTGTAGAAAACGAAATTAAGACGTCGTGCGACAGAGAAGGAAGAAGAGAAGAAAGTCGCATCTGTGGAGCCGAAGAGCATCGAAAAAATCTGCGAATCGGCGAACAATTTGTCATTTTGGTCGACGCGTTCGCTCGAGATACTCGTCGTGCAGTGTACACACATAAGGACATAAATACGTTCAGGACCACGTTCTCGAACCTGCCATATACGTTGCTCATAACTGTCCATATCTCGTCGTATAAAACCGAATTTTTACTACCCGAAAAAACGTTTAAATCTGAAACTGTATACCTCTTACGCTTTATTAAATCATAAAAACCAGTGCATCGTAAAATGAAGACAATCCAGATGAGAGACAGACGTTTAAAACAACAGAATATTTTATACGGTACAGGTTCGAACGATATTTTACGATTTTCATATTTTATTCGTCTTACTTTCTTTCTTTCTCCCACTTCTTTTTCTTAACACAACAGCCAGTCTATGCCTGCGGCATCGCCGTCGTCGTGTCCGTCCTCTTTGCTTTTTCTGCCGCCGTACTCTGGTATCACCATTCCGCATTCTTCTCAGGCACAGCGTCGGGCCTCAGCTGCAGAGCCGATTGTCCGGTGGAGGAGCCTTCCTTACTTTTGGATCTCGGGGGTGATGCGGCTGCCTACGGACGCCCCGAGGGCTGCTCTAACGTCGTTCTATACAGTGCAGCACTTCTGCTGGATAGTATGAGCGCTAATTGGGTACCTATTTCTTACGGTTAAGGTAACCATTGAAGCACCCATGTCCAAAGAGCATTTGCGCGGTAGGTCAGCTCACTACATCGCCACGGAAATCATGCTTCGAGGGCTTGGTTCACCCAGCACTGCTAGGTCGAACAGCTGTCGTGTGCCCCGTTTCCGCCCATGGAAAGGGACGGCTTCTGTCTTCTGAGCTTGCATCCAGCGAGACGCCATCTCGAGGCTGAGCATTGAAAATACCGTCTTACCTTTTGAAGAGTGAAATCAAGAAAAGAAGATGGAGAAGAAAAGAACGAACGAAGATCAATTTTTTCAGTTAATCGAATTCGCATTTGTAGTCGAAGAATCATAAACCCCTCCCTCCCCACACACATGCGGACGCGCGCGCCATTCTAAAATTCTCAACAAAAACTGGTCTCAGGTGTAGCTGGGTTACATCGAGAATCTAGAATTAAAAGCCTACTACCGCATCACCATAAAAGCTTTAACATCTGGCAAGTAAGGACGATGGAGTCAAACAACTTATTTGCGCATCAGATTCATTATTGTCTTGAATTCAACGTACTAGTTTGAGCTCGAAGCATGGTGTAGAATATTATAAAAGCATCACTTTGGTATGTCCGTGTATCTAAAGCAAAACCCCTAATACGTGCTAATGCGATGGGGGTTTCAGATGATTGAAAATGAGGAGGGTAGGGGTGAAAGGTATTGACATCTTGTTCATTCGCGAAGGTTTCGCAGATCGCTAATTACACCACACAACAGCATAAAAAACAATGGGATGAGATTATGTGATTTTAGCTGTATTTTGAATGCTGAATACGATGGCGTTATCCATTTTTCTGGAGAACGTCTCGTTTTCCACATTCAAAATTAAAATTTTATTAAGATTTTCAGTTTTTATTCCTTTTACTGATACTAATAACGATACTGAACGCGTATAGTTGTTCGATCAGTAGTATCATCTTGATGATACTAAAATTTGCATGATAGGGAAAAAATGAACTACATAGTGTAATCAAAAAATTAACATCGGCATTAAATTCCTCGCTGAAAATACATATAGAATCGTGTATTCTCACGCCATTGTCTTTTGAAAAATTTCAAATTGTTGCGTTGTGTTATAGGAATGACATTAAGCTTATTCGAGACTGTCAATCTGTAGAAATTGTAAAACTACTCTGTAATATTGAAGAAACTCTTAACGCTTAGAAATTTAGTTTCGTCTGCACTGCAGTAAACTTACTTGAAATCGTCTCGAGCGTTATAGATTCAAGATGACAGATACACTATTTCCTTCTCGTGAAATTAACGAATGTTTTTTTTTTTTTTTTGCAACACATTATAAGCCGGAACATCGTCTAAGTAAACTAGGAAAACAAACGATCTTTCCCGAAGTACTTCGGGTGTGTATGAAGAGATCGAACTAGCTTTGGGAATAAACTCGGCCAATTTCTACACTTTTTTTTTTCTCGAATTTGGGAAATCATTCGTCTTTATTTTCGGTAGTGGAAAACACCCGCAAAAATATCTGCGGTCGACTGTATTTGAAGTTACACACCGTTCGTTTCCTGCATTATTGGTATCAGTTTCAAACTTTTTTCGCTGCATAGTTTTTATTAGCCGAAAAGTTATTTCCATTCATATCCACCTACTGACGTGTACTGTTGTATCTCCACGCCATTTTGTAACCAGCGATGAATTATACTTTTAGATTTAGTTAGTGCTCAGTACCAGGAACAAACCCGAGCAACATTCCTCATTACGGGGGGAGGGGGAGGGGGTCTTAATTTTTCAGTATCAAAATGTTGAATTTCAAAATAGAAAAAACTTGGGAGATCTACCAGGGAAAAAAAGTAAAAAGAGTCATTGCTAAATTTCGCCAATTGATGATTCGAATGTTTTCATTCAAGAAAGATTTCGTTGATGAACGAAAATCTAACTTTCCCTCGATACGTTTCTGCGTCAGAACTTTTGCTTACACCATGCCTCGAAGAATTTCGGTATAATACCACCAAGTTGTTATTTTGTTTCTCCTAATCGTGTTCGCAATTCATTCATTGTATTCATTTGCGAAACCATCGATGATATCCGCATTTACGCGTTATTCAGAACATCGCCCCGTGTATCGTCTTGATATCGAGTTCCAAATGGTTTCTATGTCTAGGCTATTAATGACTCGCGGCGGCTCGATTAATCCCGCTACTCTTTTTAGCTGACTTAATGATCTGAACTGGCAGACTTCAACCTCTTAGAATTGCGATTCGAGTAAAGTATACGCAATACCGCCGGGGCATGTACAGATTTTCCCGAGACACTTTGTGTCGTTATTATTCCTGGCTCGTTACAACTGCCGGTCCGGAAATCAACCAGAAATTTTTGATCCCGATGTTGCGGCCGTAACCATAAGAGCGAGAAATTAATCAAACGAAACGTATAAACGCGAGAAAACAAACAAATGTGGTAAAGTGCGCTCGAGGCGAATCGCGCTTTTCACCTGAAAAGACAGCGAGATGAATAATGAACACGAGTTCTGTTTTTACGGCAAACACAATAGGCAATTTTTTCAACACGAAGAGTCGAGCGGGCTTGCAGTATCGCGTTTGTGCTGGCGAACTTGGTCTCCGCTTTCTTGTCACATTTTAAATTCTACGTAATATAGTATTAATTTGACAGTCATTCAAAGATTAGGGTACATAAGAGTATGTGTGCAACTTCTCGGATCCCCCGAGAATATAATTATTTGGCTCGACGTTACCGCTTGTAGATTTCTTGATTTCTCCTGATCCGGTTGTACTAAGTGTAATTGTAATATTTCATTAGATGAATTTTTTTAGTCGGTCTTCCTTAGCCCATCGACGAAACCATTAACTATGGTACGACAATATTTCACGAGAATCCTTTACTTTATCACACGCCGCCTATTGGGAGTTTTCTGTGGGCCCACAACAAGAAAAAAAAAAGCAAAGTGGTAGCTAAATATTACTCGAAAAATAAAATTTTCGTCGCCGTCTCCTTTCTTCGAGTGGGCCTATTGGCCCGTCTGCGGGGAGTAATTCTCATTATATGTGAGTCTGCAGCTCTTCTTCACTCGGTGACCAGCCGTGCGAAGTGAGAGGTCGAACGACTGCGCTATCTTCCTGTCGAATGCCCGTATCACTAGCCCCGTGGTTTATGACGGTAAGTTCAACGAGCACCGGCAGGTAGCGCCTTATCCATTTACAGCTTTCAGATACTGGCGACTGATTACACCCTTCTCCGAAGTTTCTGCTGTAAGTGGTTGTGGCTCTGTGTACGTTATCAGAATGCGGTGTTAGAATGTGACGATTTCTTTCTTGCATTACTGATAACGATGCCGGCGTTGGGAATCGAACCCGGTGCCTTCAGGTATGAAGCCGAGTTCTTACTGCTACGCCACGGAGCTACTAAAATAAAATTTTACCAATTAAAATTGAAGTCATGTGAGCTTACTATTGATTTGTATTGTAACGATATTCGCATCAGAAACGCATGAATTATGGAATAAAGACGTTTCTTCCTCACAAACACCACAACTAAGCACAGTAGTTAAAATCGCTTTGAAAACACGTACAATTATCGCATTCAAAAATTAGATAGTACGGGACGGCCAGCGGCCTTTATACTCGTACACTCTTCGTTATCAGCGAACCTGCTTATCGTTCTCAGTTTTGCACTTTTATTCAGTTACTCGAGTATTGTTGATCGTTCTTCATTTATCTCGAATATGCGGGAGCATTCGCCGCAATATGTTACAATTTTCTTACAAATACCCCACAAAAATTCTGAAATGGAAGCTTACAACAATCTTTTACAGCTCTGTCATGCTTTAAAATGTGTCTTATGAATGGAAACGTGAAATGTTGGATATTATTTACAGTGGAAGAGGGATCCACAGCAGAAATACCGTCAAATAGCCTCCCCTCACCATACATTTCAAAATTTTTAAATCAAGAATAATAATATATAGTAATAATGAAAAAGGTATTAAAATGAAATGAAGAAAAACAGAGAACAGAAAATAAGACATAATGAAGAAGCAACGTGGAACCGCGGGATCGAGAGGGGAGGAGAGGACGGACACCTCTGAAAGAAATGAGATAGTGGTATCGAGTTCAACGAACAGAAGAATAAGGTGTCTCTTTACTTTCATAGGTGTATATCTCTGGGAATTTTCGCCCCGGCCTCCCCTCCTTTAAATATTGAGATACCACCCATGTAAAGCTATATTCCTTGTGTTTTATTGGTATTAATTATGGAAATTTTTCAATCACGCGTGAATGAAATATGGTACATAAGGATGTTACAAATTATCGAATGGTTTCCGGTATCGGTGTAGAGTTAAGCTGAAAATTCTTATACTGATGGGGCGGGAGAGGCAGATTGGATTTAAATACATTATGCGTCAGGATGAAATGAAGAACGAAAATTCTAGAATTCAAACTCTCAGAGCCTGAGGTATGAGAGAGGAATGTTAATCCTCTCGCCTTCAAATTTTCCGCTATTTGTATTAAAAGCGCTTCTTGAGCAAAAGCCTTGCTACGGCTCTGTTGCCCCCCCCCCTTTGTGTTTTTCCGTACGAAATATCGATGACAAATTTCAGTATTTTTTCAGTTCGCACATCAGGCTTAAAGTTTGATGTGGTGTGGGATGTGCACATAGGATTTTCAGGAATAACATTTTTTTTTAACAGAACTACTCTTGAAAACTGATTATGTTGTGGAATACCGTATTCTTCAGTCGTCATTTGTATTATATCATTCTCAGCGTATTAAAGAAAAGGAACTATTCTTAACTTCTAAATATCTAATTTTCTGACTTCGGAAAAAATTCTAAAAACTCAAAAATATGATAAAAACTAAATAAAAAAAAAAGAAAAAAGAAAACTCAATTTGGAAACTAGAAACATGTTTTTATCTGTTCAGAACATAATATATAACAAGACGTTGATTACACAAACTTCAAACTTCGTTAAATATTTTATTGATCAGATGAGCAAAATAGTACATGCGAATCGTTAAATCGAAAAGACGTTTCGTACGTCTGCGAGATTTATAGCCACTGACCAACGTTCTGATTGAATGTTTGACAGTGTACAGCATCGAACGCCGAGGTGTTGGTTTAGATAAGGGATTATGCAAGTAGGTACAAGCATGAGATGCGATAAAGGTAAACGTAATGTTAAACTGGGGTTTTTGAGTATTTACCAGTTTAGGATAAGACGACCCAACAACGTCTTATTACATATAATCGAAAAATAACGTATTTTGTAATAATAATAATTTTTGGGTACGATTTTATTAAACGGATGAAAAAAGGGAAATAAACGGAGAATTTTTTAGCGATCACGGAAAGAAAAAAAGAACTGTTTTAAAAACTGTTGCACAAAAAAAAGGTAATAGAGAACACTACAGGAAAAGAATGAACGGTAAAAAAATCATTCGGCTACTTAAAAAAAATACATCACGATATTTTAAAATATTCCACTTAAAAAAAATACTACGCACTGTCGTTTGTGCACGTCAAGAGAATAGTAGATAACGGAAATATTTGTATAATGAATTTTACAGAAAAGGGATTAATCAACCAGTAAGGCACGCGTTGCTTTTTTTGGTCGGCCTCGCTCTTGCTTCTGCCCCAGTGGTATTTCTTTCGCTTTGGGAGGGACAGTGCTCAGGTTCAGTAAAATTTTCATTCCAAGACAATGTTTGCATTGTGAACGCTTGAGGAATGCTGGGCACGTGCAGGTGGATGCATTCAAATTGTCATAATTATTGATGATAATGACCCAGATTTCCCGACTCATTTCCCGATACTCGTTTTAGTCTACTCGTTATATTTTCAATTTCCCACTCCAGAAAGTATGGTTCTGTCTAGTTCTCCGTTATTCTTGACTCTAATTCTTTTTCTTGCCTTTTGTATAGTTTTGCGTAAAATTCCGTAGCTATTCTGTTTATCTCTCCTTTTTCGTAGTATTTGTGTTTGTTATCGTCTTCCAAATAATTCATCCAGTAGTTAACCAATGATGAGATCTTTTTGATGGATTTAGTGTTTTTTGTCAAGTATAAAATTCGTTGTATTTGAATATTACTTTGTTCGTTTCTGAAATCTCTTAGTTTCTTCTTTGTTAATTTACATAGTTCTCGAAGTTCTATTTTTTCTTTGGCGTTTCTGTGTTTTTTATTTCGTAATTTTTCCCTTTTTTCAATTTTCTTTGGGAATTTCCTCTTTTTTATTTTGAGGGTTGTAAATTTTAGATTTCTGTGTTGCTGAGTTTATCGCTTCCGCAAGTTGCTCCCATATCTTGTCCACCTCCATTTCGATCTCCGAAGTCTCTTTAGCTGTCATTTTTTTAAATTTACTGTCTCGTTACCTATAAATATCCAACCGTTTTGTTTCTTTTTTCCTTTCAGATTTCTGTGTTAGGATTAAAAGATGATTTTCAGTCCAAATAAATAGATTCGTTAATGTTTGTAAGGAAAAAAAAAAAAGATCGTAGGGTAGTTTCGATTCGACAAAATAATTTAATTAACCCGCGGATGGCGTTTGTCGGCGAAATAAAAGTGCTGCTGAAATGTTCGTTCATACCGTAGACTTCGTGTCGACGAGAATTTATTAAATTTACAAGCCATTACGAATCATATCCCGAAGAAAAGTTTTCGAACATTAATGAATTAAAGGACGATAAATAAATATTATTCTGAGGGGAAAACGTGGCTCGTTCTCCGGTTGATATTAACTCAAAAATGGGAAACGCGGGAACGAATGAAGAGAAATAATATAAAGTTATACGAATCGAGTCGAGAGAGCGGATTAAAGGGTCGTATTCGACATTTTTATTCGTGAGAGAGGAGACAGAGTGAGCACTTCACCATCTCCAGAAGCTCGCTGTACGGTTTCAATTTCGGATTTTAGGTTTACCATCGCTCGCTACCTATACGGATTACGGATAATTAAATTTGCCCTCCCCTTTTGTAAACAAATGGAGCTGCAGTTCAGTACGAGCCGCTTGCGAATCGTACTTGTAATAATTAAGCTGGTTTCGGCTGGTACCAAATTACCAACGTTGGCATAACGGGGTCTGTTTTGGCTGAGCCACGGAAAATGAGAATTATCCGGAATTTAGTTGAGAATATGTAGTTTCAGGAGATATGTCACATTCTGTACTAATAAGCTGCGATTTTTTTTCCTTTCGGGAGGGGGGGGGGGCATTTTATGATTTTGAATCATTTTTGTTTTGAGAATAATTCAGTCTTTCTGTCGACCATAAATCGGTGTAAAATACAAAACAGACTCACATATTTTCGATATTTTTCATTACAATTTAATGTTGAATGTACGTATAACTACCAAACCTGAACTCTCTCTCTCTCTCTCTCTCTCTCTCTCTCTTTCTTTCTTTCTCTCTCTTTCTTTTTCTCTCTTTCTTTCTATGGTTTATGTGTACAGGAAATTACTTCTACAATTTACGTATCCTTGGTACCGTCTGACTTTTCTTACTATACTGATCGTGAGTGACTAAGTCGAATTATCGAAGTCAAGATGCGCGCATTCGCATACATGTGTATATTATTCTCAGTTAGTGTTTCATTAAGAAGGCTTTTCGATGTCTTGAAGTTGTATATACGTCAGTACTGACCTCTGAATACCAAAAGAAATTACGTTTTTGATATTTTATCACTTCCAACAATCTGTTTGTGTACATTAGAGCCTTCTTTATTCTGAAAATTTTCGAAATCGGATGATATTAACTCGTGCCGCGTCAGCCTTGAATTTTAACATGGGAAACAGTGAAACTGTTGCCACTCACATATCGTAAAAATATATTTCCAGAAATTTTAACAAAAAACAAATTGTTCCTAACTTTAACATTGAATTCTTAACGAACATTTGAAAAAGTTTCAAATGTTAAATCTAAAAAAATTAAAAATTAAAAAAATTTTCGACTAGTTTTTTACGCTGAATCCAAATATGTGCTTTAATTTCCTCCTTATCTACCATTATTCTCCCATACATCGCCCATGAAGTCCGAAAACCTACAAATTTTCACTTTAGTCGGGTCTAACACGTCTGAAAATAATGATAAATGCAGATGTCTCGTGAAACTATCCTAGCGAGGGAGTGCAGAGTGCAAATTTGACAGCTCGTAACCCAAAATCTTCGCAGCTTACGCTAATTGATGTGTAAACAAGCCGAAAGTAAGAAGAAAAAGGAAAATGGTTCCCACTTCCTTCATTTTGCTGAGTTATCACCTAAAGGCTATAGCAGGGTAAGATATGTGAATCGGCCTAAGTCGATTTTTTCAAATATTGTACGAAATTTGGCGTGTAGGTGAAGACTCCCAGTATAAATACAGCCACATTTTTGAATTTTTTTTTACATGTTTCTACCTTTTTTAAACTCCAAGGACGATTTTGGAGGTCAAAATAGTAGAAAAAAAGTCAAAAAATTTATTATATTTATACTGGGAACCTTTATCTTCATTCCGAATTTCGTACAATTCGAGCGAAAAATATCCAAGATAGAGCTGAAAGACTTCAAGGCCGATGCGAACGGCTATTATCATTTTGAAAATCTGAAAAAAAAATAAGTTGGTTGTTTTAGATACTAATGTAGAGATCGGAGGAGGAGGGGAGATCGTCACCCCGATTTTAAAAATTTGCACGACTGTAACCGGATGGATTGCCGCTGGATGGATTGCTGGCCTGCAAAATTCAAAAACTTGCTGGAACAGATCTGTTACACTACGATCTGGCCAAACCTGGGGATAGTCTACCCGAAGAACTAGTCGACAAGCGAATGGACAAAAAAACTGACGGTCAGACTTTATGGACTGACTGACCTGTGGGCCTTAACAGGTTTGTTCTACCTGAATGAGTCGTGACAAGTTTTGATGAGTCCTTGTACAGTGTGTACAATCCGTACTGAGTCCGAGTCAGTCTTTTTTACTTCGACTACAATACTAAACGTAAGAAGTCTTAATGTAGTACCGGTGAACCGCCAAGATCTGGAAAAAACAGAAAAATAGTTGGGCAAAAAACGAGGTACGAATGACTGATGAAGAAGTCTATACTAACGAAAGTCTAACGGTGGCGTGGAAAGCAGATGTCCCAGTATTCAGCAGTCTTGAACAGGTTTATTTGTGTACCTATTCTTCATGTGCTCTAAACTTGGACCCTGACCCTCCCTCTTCCAACGATAAGAAACTTCGAGACCACAACGAGCCAACCTCTGATATAAAGGTAGACCAACAAGAAGATATACACGCACTGCCGAGTTGGAAGTCGGCACGAGCGAAGAAAATGGCAGCTAAGCGATGGAGTTGCGAAGGTGCCGAAGGGTGAAGCTACCTATTTTATGGTAACTAGGAACTTGGCCTCTCTTGCCACTGCAGCGGCTAGGAAAGAAATTCCGAGATTTGACAGACAAATGGAAGTGTAACATGGAGCTCCGAGTAGGAGATCGCGAAACAACCAGTTTTGAGTCAAATATCCGCCATAAGATATTTGACTACTTCAATTCTCAATTGCTTTATCGAATAGGAGCACGAATTCCTTCGTGAAAATGTCCGCGAACCAGTGTGAAATGTAGAAAACTAAGATGACTTTTTCATATTTTATACCTACAGATCTATTATTCGTACTCGTACTATTTAGATGGATATTGGTTCGTCTATCCCATTTTTACCGAAATTCTGTTTTATTTGTTTCTTCAGGAGTCATGCGACACGGAAGACGTTGTCGCCAGATATCTTGAAAATGATCAAAATACATGGAAAAACCTTGATCAATGTTGAAAGATAGGAAATACTGGCATCGAGTTTGTAGAAAATTTAAGCACGCCATGCTCTGCTGCGGCCGCAAAAAGGTAAGTTCGAGTTACATCGCTACTTCTTGATCATATGTATAAATTAACAATCGGTCACCTTATTCGGAGACTGAACGATGAATTTCTATACTTGTAGCAAAAAAACTGCGCCGAGAAGGAACCTCCTCTCTCTCTGTCATCTGCCTGCATCAGGCTAGTTTCTGTTTTGACTTGGCTCCATTTCCATTTTATTTTTGACCTTCCCGGTAATTTTCAAATCCGTTTCAGTAATACACCAGGGGTTTTCGCTGTCATTCTGTTAGTTGCTAATTTTAATTTTTAATTTTATTATTCTCGTTCTCCGTGGGCCCGAGATGGTGCTCCAAGCCGCGAGCTACACTCAATATAAGATCCCCCGCTTTTTAATAGTTGGATTGCTTTTTACAAAGTTGCCTATACATTTATCGATAAAATACAATCGTGACGATTTCCTTCGCTATTAAAAGTAGAAGGGTGTCAGATTTTCATCGAACCGATTGAAGAATGAGTAAATATCTACGTATAATAAAATCGTATCTACGAGTAGGTATATTGTACAACGGGGTGGTGCTAAGGTGTGCGAAAATAAGCCAGAAAGTTAGAAAAATCCGTTTCGGTCTCCGTAATTTTGTTTTTTAAATGGGCCCTTTTTCGATTACCACATATTGAAAAATACACGAATTCGGGTTACATTTCTTTTGTTGTATAATTTTTTCGGTGGAAGTATGCGATTGAATATTCTCGCAAATATTTTACGCAGTTTGCCATAATAGTTGGAATGAAAACTTGGCCGTGAGCAATGAAATTTGCCCCGGAGGCCGAGAAAGGGGAAAATAAAATTGTAAGTTTCAAAACATCGCGAACAAGAGCTGAAAGTTTAATTTCATTTACGTGTACGAATATCGTACCCGTGTTTTTACCGAAAACATCACCAAACTTCTACGTGGACTCGCTTACCTGTTCGCAGTGGTTCGGTTTGTTTTTCTGCATTTTCACGTTTTTCGTATAATTAGTCCATTACGTAGTGTAAAGTGCAATGCCTTTAAAGAGTTATCAAACTCGAACGTAAAATGAGTTTCGACGTAGCTGTTTTTTATTGTAGCAAGATTTCCTGAAAAGCCAGATGTCTCGCCCAAATTTTGGAATAAGAGCCCTCGAGAAATAAACTCCTTCCAAGGATCTCACCTGTGAGAAATCACCGGCTAATAACTCGTAATAACGAACGTTCAGCCTACTATCACCATACTTATAGGTGTTCTGTTTAACCACAGACTACCACCAAGCCTCACGGGAGTCTGGGTGAGTCCACGATGACCCCTGTCCCTAGTGTACTTCATTAGCGAAGTAGGGCCGAAAGACCTGAGCCATCCGAATGGACGTAAGTACTTGGGAACTTACTCTTCATGTCCCTGAATGAAAAGAGGTCCACCAAAGGAAAAATTAATTTAGAAAAAAGTCCAGGGATGTCACGTACCATAAATCAAACACTTTGCATGGTGGTGCGTCCATGCATTTTCGATAAAATAAATAGAAAAGATAGAGTTGTTCCAAATTCACGTCACTGAAATTATGAGAATCATGTTAAACAGCACTAGAATACATGTATTGTAAATTGATAAAATAATAATAAGAAATAAAATTGAAAATTCATGAGTGAGAATGAGAAAATAAAATTCAGCACAATGGAGGCGTTCGACGGTTTGTAAATAAAAAAGGAGCCAGGGGCTCTTACTTCGCGATACATCTCCTATTCGTACGCGGTCAAAACTAAATGATACCCTCAATTATGGGCTCAGAATCAACAATAAATGTGACCGGGTCCGAAGAAAGGGACCTTATGGCTAAATTATCGATTTTGAGATGCGAATGGTTTCTAGACTTTCAAACCCTCTTCTTTCACATGCCGTGTGCGGAATAGCAAAATATGCATTCTAGGCGATGGTAGAGAGGCATTCATTAGACCATATCATTGCAAAAATACGAGTAATGAGCGTATAGTTCGATGTGTCGTTGTTGAGTGATTGAGGAGGTGAGAATCAAAAGTGACATTATCCAATTTCCATTTGAACTGGGTTAGTGAGCGTCCCCAATAGTAACGGAACATGAGAATGTTCGTCACACACGTTTTGTGGGTTGCCTGCCTACCATATTAGTAGGAGAAACCGCCCCGGGCCGCGCGCAGTACACTCCCGTCCGTTTTTCTTAGTTTCTGAAAAAATTTTCAGGCGGATAATGTCACTTTTGATTCTCACTTTTACTGGTTTATTGCCTTCTGCCGTTCTCGAGTATCTGCAACAGAATATCGCAATTTGATCTAGCCAAATATGCGATCTGGCGCAAATTTCGTGTGATCCACGAGTAAAAAATCCAGCGAAATTTTTCGATTCAGTCCGTTATGAATGCGCCCTAGGAATGCATACTACACCAAACCCAGCGGCGTAACTAAATTTTTTAAGAGGATTAAACCTTTTTCTTTTAAATATTAAATTTTCCCCCAAAAAAGTACCGTAAATCAGGGTGACTTTGCCAACAGGAGGTGACTTCGCCGATTTTCATTTTCGACCATATTACTGGCTTTAATGTATTCTTAACATTTTAAAGGACATAGATCGATGAAGGGATATTGATACAACACTTCAAAAACTAGTGAGACGTATCACAGGCCGAAATAGATGGCAAAAGGTTTTTCAAGCACAGAAAAAGTTCCGAACTAGTAACCTAATAAATAAAGTCTGTAGAATAAAACCAGGCACTCACAGAAAAACTATTGCGGTGTCATTTTAAAACCAGAACTCTCAGCTTTTCAAGGATACACAGGTCTAGGCATTTTCCAGTCTGCAATCATAAGGTATCAGCGAAAAGCTGCCTTGGGGTGACTTTGCGGCATGGCAATTTCTGTTGTTGTCAGTTTGAAAAGTTACAATTCGCGACGGATTTGCGAGCTTTTGCTATGTAGGGTTGGTATGGGTCGACGTACGAACCTACAAACTCCCGAAAGCTAAGCGCGTACGAACCTCCGAAAGAAAAAGGCGCGTGGTGTCGTTCGAACGTATATTTCAAAACTCCTCGTATTACTTTGAAACATGTTGTCGCGAGGGTGAAAAAACCGACCGCGCGTTAACGTCGCTCTCTCTCGGAGGGTGCGTTTTTTAGGTCACTCAACGAGAGAGACTGGCGGCCGCTACAGCTACATTGTACATTCGCGAAGTTGTTTTGAGTATTGAATTTACCCAGATGTCATTTGACGTTGTTTTTTGAGATACCATGAAAATAAATATAAGACAAGTTGGGTGTCGCATCTATTCTGCCGATTCATCTTTCAGACTTTCTGGGAGGGGGATGGGGAGGGAGACGGAAACTTTGATTCGGCTAGCTAATCTTATTCCTAAGGCTTCAATCAATCCGGAACAGTTTTTTGATTTCCTGTATCACTAGCAGACACTCGCTACAGCTATTCAAGTTTGAAAACCCCAAAATTTTCGGCAAAGTCACCCCGATTTATGGTAGATATTATATCGTATTTCCATAACGCAAGTCACGTCACGAACGCCTGCATAATTATATTTTATTCAATAGCAGTATTTATTCAAGTATACGACCGACGTCATTTTTCAACACCTCCCTGCTCCCTCTCCCTCCCCCAAGCCACATTCATAAAATTGATTTGGTCTTTAACAGCTTAACCCGACTCTGTGTTGGCCCTTCCATGCCCATGCAAAAAAAAAGCTAGTTACGCTACTGATCAAGCCACGCGGTAAGATCAGTTCGCATTATCCCGCGTCCACATCTCTCTGTCGCCATTCACTTCTGTCTCTCGCGAAAACTAGTAGGTCGCTACAATACTTCGAACGATCGAAAATGCCGTCGAATTTCGAATTTTGAGAACCAAATAAATGAACATAACATGAAGACTGAGTGACTCGTTCTCAAACTGAGTAATTATTACACGATGTACGAGATTTCCACGTGAGCGAAAATGTGTAACGAGATCCATAGCGGTCGATTGATACTCGTCGCTCAAGAACCGAAATGAACCGCGCTGCAATTTTCAGCTCAGCGCATTACTTCGCTTATCTGTATCACTCCGCCGACAAATCTTTTGACGTATCATTCCATCCCTCCACCCAGTACCATCCGTGTAATAGTAACGGTTTGAGAGATAGAAAGAGACGTCGACTTTTCATAGGTATTACACCTAAAAACATAGTTCCAGCACAGCCAGTTCTTTCGCGAGAAAGCCTGTGGACGGTGGTTTTGAGCAAGACCGTGCTCGCCCCGGAGGTTAATGCCTCCTCATCGAAGCGAGCGTCGTACTTATCATCTGAGAAATTTTGGACTGCCTACCAACATAGTGAAATGAATAGACATTTACTTGTCCAAGCTGAATTTTGATTATGGTTATTTTGATATCTTCGTAGCACTGTACGACGTTCAACCATCTCGGCTATGGGCCGGTTGGTACAGGCTGATAGTCTTTCCACCATACACCTATGTATGTTCTAATGTGTATCGAGAATTCGTTTTCATTTCAAAAACGTCACCATGCAATTCGCATTCTGAATAAAAGTCGAAAACGTCCGACTGCATGTACTGTGATATTCAAAAACTATCGTCCCTTCTAGGTCCCACACTCCTAGCTGGAGACTCTTAATTTGAAAAAATTGGCTATTCAATTTATCATGCTACACGGTTCATCGATTTGGAAGCAGCTGATTCGTAATTCGAAATTTTATTTCGGTTCTTTTCTTTCCACACAATGTCCGAAAAATAATGCGAATTTCAATCATTATCGTCCGTGTAGTATAATAAACATCGATACTAATTATTACGAATGATTATCCTTGTAACAGTGCGAGCAGAAACGTTGAAAGTTTGAGCTTTCCAGCTCTTCTCATTTTTGTGAAAGCATTAGAAAATGATACTTTCGCCTTTGGGGTACTTTTAAGAATTTCAAGAAAAACAAAGAAGTGAATGAACCACTCACTGCGTCTGCACATACGGAAGTTTGCCTACCGATCCCTTAAAATACCCGAAATGTTCTACTTTGAGAAACTTTAATTACAGGCATCAAGCTGGAAGCTTTTGAAATTCGACCTATTTTAAACAGTAGTTGGAAAGTTAAACTTCGAATTCATTAGCTAAAAACTCAGTTTTGAGCATTTTTCTAAACGGAAAGTTCAAGCATAAGTCTTATAAACGAATAACTTTTCTTTTTCTTGACAGTACCTGCCGATTTCAAGATCTGACGAGGTAAGATCACGAATTCACGACTCACGTACTGTACAAAATCACAATTCGTTTCGTCCGAATTAAAACAATATATCTGAAAAAATTTAGTAAGCCTAAGGTCCGAGGCTCTAAGTTGAGATCTTTTGAATTTTGAACAACTTCAAGCGTTAGATGGAAGCTGAAGTTAAAGTTTACAAGCTGAACGCTTTAGACAACAGCTTTATTAAAATTTTCGTAAATAGAAAGCTTGAAATTTTAGCTTTATTGTAAGTGTTAGCTAGAAGTTCTAGCAAATTTATGCTTTCATTTCTCTTTCTCTCTTTTTGGAGGAGATGAACTCCAAAAAGAAAGACGATGTCTATTGTTTGAAAACTCAATTTCTGCATCCGCTTGTTCTTAAACGTTATAACCTTATTCAGGCTAGTCAAAGCGGTGGCGCGCTGTTGTCGTTTACCTAGTAACCCTGATCGCAGGGAATATTCTTCATTTACAGGCGTATGAAGAAATCTCAATATATTATTATGAAAACGAAAGTGTTTATCGGAAAAATTAATAGGATGAAATTTATAGTACATAAAATTTCCCTTCCATCGAGTCCATTTTTATTTCAATCTGATAAATTTTTCTAAAACGTATAGGATTTCAGTAGTTATTTTATTTCACGTACGGAAAGTGATAGAGGGCGCTTCTTCTGTGCTGCCAGTCCGAATACCTGCGTTGTTCGTGCTGATGTTCTTAAAATTGCCTATCTAATTCGCCGTAAATGCGCCGGAATGTTAATATGTTAATATTATTGCATACCTTGTTTGCCGTAAAAATGCAAGAGTTCGCGATTACTAATATTTATCTTGAAAAACACTGTATAATGCGCTACTCGCGTGCGCCTTATAATTTCTTTATTTTTCTCGTACTCGTCGTAATTCCGAGATGAAGTCGAATGAATTCAATATCAGAGAATGAACAATGTGCGTTGAAAAATAGTGATAGTAACAACCAACAACTAGCTAATGGACCTCTAAACGTTTTGCATCGCTGACTATTGTCAATTTTTAGCTCACATTTCATCACGTTTATGAATACAAAAAATTCCTCTAGAAGTTTCTGTCAAGGAAACTCATCTGTTTTCAGCAGACAAACAGGTCTTCTCTCAATTATTTTTGTAAAGTCGTGAAATTTTCAATTTTTGTATCAAATTTTTATAAATTGTCTCTATTTTTCCAACTTTTTCAATCTTTCTATATGGATGATGATTTCCTTCTGGCGTAGTTATGGAGAGACTTTTTCGAATACCCTGTTCCCAAAATAAAATCGTAGAATTGAACGAACTTTGTTATCATAACGCTCCCAACAAATAATTTCGAGACAAATACACGTTTATTTTCATAGAAAAATCGCTAAACGTTGAATCTTCATTATGATTCTGATCAAATGATCCAGTCTCAAGAAGCTCGGCGAGAATCATCACGAAACGGGCAGGTTTATCCATTTATTGATAACCTAGCAAATTCTTCGATACCTACCTTCGCCTGAAAATTCATTTCGCACGTCAGTATTATTATCACGAAACGGACCAATTTGTCCATTTACTGATAACAAAATAAATTAAAAACTCGTTGAGCTTTTATTTTATTTCTCCTTGGAATTCAGTGTAAAGCGCTCTCGTATATTATCACAACTGGTAACAGAACGGACAATATGTCCATTTACTAATAACCTTTCCCTCTTTGTTTCTCACGTACGACTTGGGACGTGCCAATGCTCAAATTAAACGGTTCAACACGAAAGTAGTGAAACTTTAAAAACAATGAAATAAAATAAAAATAAAATGTTAATAATTGTGTTCAAAAAAATTCAATATGACCAACAGAATGCTCGTTGAGTATTATTTTCCAACATTTTTACTAGTTCCTCTCGCCGTCTATAAAATTTGTTAAGGGAGATAGAAAGATGTTCTAACCCTTTGAATTTGACCCATATTTTACCTACAGTTCTCAACCGTAAAGCATGACGAGAAGAAATATTCAAATTATTCCGAATAAGAACATCGAATGGTTCTTTAATTTCCCTTTTATACCATTTTTTCGATGAAGATTAAAAACCATTTCTAGACCGTAACCAAATCAACAATAATTTGAGAATAATTTTTTCTTACTGAAATCGAGAATATGATTTCCATCGTTCTTAAGCAATGACGTTAATTTATCGGAATTTCCATTTGAAAAATTAGGAATAGGTCGAATATTTTGTCTAGGAATTACTCGTATTTCTTGTAAGCTTCGTAGATATTTATAGCGTTTACTGATAAGCTCTTTTCAACGTGAGTTGGTGCACATTTTTGAATAAGGGGCCCAATTCAAAATGTGTACTCGCATTGAAAAAAGCTTATCAGTAAACGCTATGTTGTATAGTTTCTACATGGCTCTTGAACATCGAATCACGTGTCCTCAAAAAACAGATTTTGTTGGTTGGTTCTGTTACGCTTAACAGCGTCCATATCGCCTCGCTCCTAGCTGTGGAACCCTGTTCAAATAATCTAATTGTCAAGCCACTGTGAAAGAGCGACGACATGATGTGCCTCCGCGAGGCGCAGTGCCTTGCTATTTTTACTTTCGTTTCATGATCTTGATGAGGTTCGACGGCTACTATCTTGTCTTGAACCTCGTTCTGTTCATTGATCAACGTTTTTTCAGTTCTTCAGATTCTAACGGATTCTAAAAAGGTGACTGTGTCATACTGGAATTGAAATTTCTTTAACATGTGACTTGAATGACCTAAAACGAGATTGTTTATGATATTACATATTCATTTTGTTTCTGCAAGGTGTTCTCAAGTAAATTCATATTTACTTACAGAGTTCTTCCTAGACAACATTTTTTATTAGGCCCTAAGAAAAGTAAGTAACATAGCACATTGAACTATATTATTCATTCTTGTAAATTCATGACAGTCTCATACGAATGTTCGCTTAAACAAACATCTGAATATTGTGTGTATCTTATGCCCAAACGATATCGATATCGTATCGTCCGAGCTCTAAGGTGAAGTGATGAGAGATTTTCCTAATATACATAAACGGTGCTGTGTTGTCAGATCGCTCCCCCGAATCCCTTGGAATTTGCTTCCACAGTTTTTCAACGCCTAAAACATGCGAGAAATTTTTTTGTTATTTAGCCCAAAGCGGGTATCGCATGCGAGGTACAGCTGATCAAGGTGCCGCGAATACGGTTTCGTGGCTCTGATAGTTTGAATTGGTAACGAAATTTCTTAGCAGTTCTTTAGTTAATTCTATCGTTCCTTTTAGAGGGACGGCTATATTTCACCTGTCAGATTGAAGCGTCAGCTCGAATATGAAAGTTTTGGGTGTTTTCAGTCAATTTGATTTGAATTTTAAGTAGTGTATGAAATTTGCCTAATTTATATACGCGGGTATTTTTGCTCGACGTATAAACGATGCTGTCGCTGTTGGTAGAGATGTATCCGGGAATTTAAATCGATCCGCGTGACTGGCAGCGACTCGGCAATAAATTATACTCGATAATAATTCAGTCGATGGCATAATCTTTATACTCTTCTCGTCTTTTCGAGCGTATGAGTTTCACACTAGCGACGTTTGGTATAGAGACTGAAAGTTGAAAGCTACATACACATATGTACACACTGTGTATAGAGTGTGTATAAAGTGTGTATGTATGTACGAGTATATAGTAAAGTGGTAATAAGGGACGAATTAATATTGGGTATACGGCGTTACCCTTTATCCTGCGAGAGCGTCGCGTCGCTGTATATGGAGAGAGAGAAAAAAAAAAGCTTCGAGAAACTTTTTTTCTCTGCGTACGTTCTTTCCAGCCTTAGCGAAAGTTTTCCTTACTGGTTTTTCGATGCCACCTTTCCTTTTGTTCGTCGCAGGAATTATTATTAAAGTTTTCGTATACTTTAGACGCTGTCCGACACGTTCGATTTTACCCTTATCTGCGGATTGCGTCCTCGCACTTCGCTTTTTTTTCACGCGTTACTTTTCCAATATTTTCGATGCAAATTACGTGTATAAAGTTTGCGGTACCGTCGTCGTCGCAGCTTCGAACTCGATGCGAAATTGCAAATTTGCTCGTGTATTTTTAAACAGCTCTCAGCAGTTGAGGAGCAGTTGAGGATCGCAGTTAATACGCGTGCAAATGGATGCTAGAAGCGGAACGTCTCGAAACTGCGGCGAGTTATATTAAAATAGAGTCGACTTCGTCTATCGTTGCACATATTTGAATTGTATTGCAAACGAGGTCCAGACGTAGGTTTTCATTTCAAATTACCATTATCCTTCGGTAGGCCGGATTGTTATTCGACGAACTCGGTATCCGGTATCCGGCATCTGGTCCCTCCTCCACTTCTAGCTTCGACGCTGTCGTGCTCACATTCGTGTGTCGTCTGCAGCTCGCTGATTAGGTCGACGGCGACGTCGGAAGACAAACGTGTTCACAGGAACTCTTCTTTCGGGCGACTCGAGTTTATTTTCCGACATTGGTTCTGCATTATCAGTGTGGTAGGTTAGTTTCAGTTACTAAAATATCATCGCCTTCTCTTTCTACATCGTAGTATATTGATTGAAGAAAATGGTTCGTCGTGTTGGTAATCGTAAAAACACGCTAATGACTTGGAAATCATCGGTGGGAGAGCTGATCGAAAGACATTTTATAGCGAAAAAACCAAGAAAGTTTGAACTGTAGTATTCTTACTGCCTGTTTTTCAGTTAAAACTCGATTTCGATTCTTGTCTCTCCAGTGGCGAGTCTCAGACATTATGCCTGCCTAGTTTTTCTAGGAAAAAATCCATTCCCTCTCCCGTAGTACTGATTATCTCTATTAGCCTATTAGCCCGTTAGCGTTTTTAGTGGGTGCTCTTACTAAAAGCCCCTTCCTGTTATCTTGCTGGAGGAGAAGATTCACAAGAATCACTGATAATTCTGTCGGGTTCCTTTATTTCCTAACCAATCTTTTCTTCTTTTGATGTTAATTTGTAGAAATGGGGAGTAAATGCTGTATTTGTTGGACACCAAACTTTTGAACACTTTCAGTTCTTCTTTGGAATAGATCGATGTTCTCGTGATGAGAAAATCATGGATATCGACCCTAGTAATGGCCAGAATCTCCTTAAATTCATTCGTCAGCGTTAGAGATTTTATCTTTCTTATCTTGAACGAAGGTATATGGATCAATGTAATTAATCACATAAATTTTCTGTAAATATCTGGAGTAGACATCAGAACACGTCTTTTGCAGAGAGACACTGAAACTGAACTATCAAGTTATGTGAAATACTCAGTAAAAAATTAACTTTCAAATCTCTCTATAAAAAAAAAAAAATGAAAATTTAGTTCCAAGAAAAAAACGAAACTGCGAAGAGATACCTTCACTACATAGCTAACCCATTTCAGAGGTCATCGTTCGATGCAAAAACATTGACGGTATCTCGATCTGTATCGCAGTACGCGTAATTTATTGCTAATCAAACAAATTATATGGTGCACAATTTCCTTCATTTGGTTTCCAGACTTGGGATCAGCTATGCGTATTTATTTTAAGCAGGTATGTTCAAAAATGGGTAGGTTTGCGAAACTGTATTATGTGTGATCGTATGTATGCAGTACACGTTATACAAGTCTTTCGCCACTAATCTACATTACTTGGACAAGAAAAAAGGTTTAATGGGAGTGGGGGGGGGGAGAATTCCCTGGTAACGCATCGTTTTCTCTCTTTCTCTCTTCTTGCTCTTCTCTTGCCCTCGTTTGATTGCTTTATTGTCCAGCTGGGTAGTGACTTCATATTCCAATTCCGTTGATATTCTCGCTAAATCTAGTTCTCAATTCGATCTCGCTAAACGTACATCTCGACACATACTCTCGATCTTTTTTCTGAATGGTAGCAACAGGATCCTGAAGCTACCCCAAACTCTTGGGTACCCAAATGTTCTTCGTGTAGATTTCTACTTAACGCCGGGTAGATACATGTATTTTTGCGATGGGTTGGTAAACTTATGCACCAGATTGAAAGTTCGATTCGTAATAATACGAATGCCTACTTATGACAGTGAATAATATTTACAGCTGTAACTATTTCATATTCCGATACATGAATCACGCGACACATTTTTAGTGTAGTAAAACAATAACAATTGATTTCTGCTCTGTGTATGCCTGTTTTGGTGGATGAGTGACGGTGTAGCGTGTATTTTCATATTTGTGTAATTCGGACAAAGATATTGGTGTTTTCTAAAATTCAGTTGGATCATTAGAAGAAATGCTGATCATAATTTCCAAAAGTAAAATTTTAGAGGTATGAGGCTGAAAATGGGCAATGGGGTACATAAATGAGTGCGAAACAATATCAAAATATATTATGGTCGCGTTAAATTAGATGTAAATATAATAATAAGGTATTTTCAGCTCGTTTTGAATATTTCAGATTGTCAACCCACCAATAATTTCTGAAGGGAGACAGTTGCAAGCACCAAATTTTAACATTATACGAAGAAGTTCAATTTAAATACTTCCAAAAGGTCCAAGTTGAAGAAATTTCGGGGTCCAGAGAGGGTGAAATTTTGTGCTCCCTCCTAATGAGGGTACCGAAATTTTTTATAACCTAAAACCTATTCCGGGTTCGTACGAACATATCCAGAAAGTAAGAACCCTCCAGCTCTTACGGTTCACTCGCCAACCTCGAACAAACAGACAAACACTTTTTATCTATATTAGAGATTAGAGATTCGTTGAATGCGACTGAATTATCAGTGATCCTGTCCTCCAGCGAGATAACAGGAAGAGGTTTTGTTTGAGCACCCGCTAAATGGGTAACAGGCTAATTCATTCACAGGGCTTCTAGCAATCAGTAGTGTTGGAAGCCTTTTTTGGGGGGGAGGGGGACAAAAATATGAATTTAGGTCGATAGACGAAAGAAAACAAAATGTCTTACATTTCAAAATTGAAGAGAACCAAAAAAATCAACGGTCTAGGCTTAACTTAGCCTGCAGATTTTTCGATATTGTGAGACAGTTAGATGTCTTGAGCCGCGATACATAAACTGAAAATAGAACTAATATCCTACCTGGCTGATTGTAGAATAAGGGAGAATAAGTCAGAAGAATAAGAAGAGGAAGAATGTGGTAATGAAAAGGTGACGCACTGGACGTGTTGAGAAACGGAGGAGACAAAATACGTTTGTGAGACGTTGCATCGTGCTACACAGTAAATAGCCATACAAGACTTTTTTTTTTTTTTTTTTTTATGATATAATAAAACTACGAAAGGGCAAAGTTTTGCCGAGGAAATGTCGAGCAAAATGAACTTGAAGATCGAGTGGTTTTTACGTTTTTTCTCCTCTTTAATATACTCCGTTCAGAAGGAAAATGGGGGAGGGGAAATACATACACGTCAGTTGTGTAACTTTTCATGCGAATGAAACAATTGGAAGTAAATTTCATCAGTAATCAGTCTCGATAAATGGGAAGCGATTGGTGAATCGGATAGAGCCCACTAATTAATCGAACGTAAGTGATAAATGAAATAATATGATCGACTAATTTAAGTGACCAATTAATCACAAATAATCCATTAATCAAAATTAATTGTTTAAACTAAAACAGTTGATTAATCGACAAAGTATAGATTCCTTTTTAAAAATCAGTTTTATTGACGCGCGTCCACGGTGATAGAATTTTTTAAAACTCCGTTAAGCTCTTTTATGTCTTTGAGAAATTTAAAAAGCAGTTGAAAAAAAAAAGAGAAGCTTACCGAAAGTGGTTAGACATAAAAAGACAGGAGGAAAAAGCATGTTACCACCAGAAAACAGCAATTGTAAGAAAACTCAGAAAAGTCACTAAGAATTTAGAGAAATAAGTCATCAAAGTAAAACCGAAGCTCTACAAAATCATGAAGCACTTCAGTGATAAGATAGAAGAAAAAGCTCTCGCAACCGAAGCAGAAATACAGAAAGTAACAGATTAGTATATGAGGCTGTCGACAGAGTGATCTGGAAGCAGGAGCTAAACTAGCTGTTTTTTCTAGGGGGGTGACAACTGAAAATTTGCCGAATAAAATGAATTGAAAATGAATATTTTGCCGAAATTTTCCAACTGCACTGACGACCCTGGGGGGGGGTGTATAATACCCCACATCCCCTTTGTTTCACCCCTGTCTGGAAAACACCCTAGCTGGAAAAAAGAATGGCAAGGAATCGGGGGGGGGGGAGGAGAAAGGTCTGAACGCCGAACTAGTAAAATAGGCCGGCTCAACTTTCAAGACGCACCTAGTAAATATTTTCAATAGAGTTATACAAGCCGCCAAGATCCCTGATATAATTCTAATTATTCGGATATTCAAAAATAAGAGAAAGAGGAGATTCCAACACTCGATACGACGTATAAAATTGTGTTCAAAATTTTGATAAGGAAGCTTAACAAGGTCGGATAGCCATATCTATCGGAACACTAAAATGGTTTCAGGAAAGGAAAAAGCTGCACCGATTTAGTATTCACAACCTGGTTACTGACTGAAAAGAGACGATGTACTGGGGGAGGGAGGTTACAGTGTTACCAGCTCCTCAAAAGTGGTTAGAACCCAACGTTCAGACGATCTGTTTTATCAAAGGGGGACTCAACTGATGACACGCGATTAAAAATAACAACTGCAGGTAAAAAAGAGAGACAACGAAATTTCACCACACGAACACGATGTTGTAATTGAATTCACCTCAAATAACGCTGATGAACTAACACGATAAAATGCACAGAAGAAAATAAATATACTTGAACTACGAGTAGTGTATACCTATGAACACCCATACGGAATACACACAAATAAAATATGGGAGTAAACATGTGAGCTGACAGGAAGAAAGGGACCTCAGCGCAAAAGAAAAACGTTTTTGTAATAACAACTATTTTTGACTGATTTTTGGCCGCTCTTTCGCGTGGTACTGTCGAAAAAATTCTAAAAAATTTTCCCAAACGGCTATAATTTTCAAATTTGAGTGTCTCCGTAACATGAAAATGTTATCAATTTTGTTTATCCGCTCTTCTGTAAAATTTACATTTTTGCGCTGAGGTTCCTTTCTTCCTGTCAGCTCACACATAAGTTTTTATTTTTATTTTCTTCGTTATTCTTTCTCTTTATTTATTATTTTTTATTTATTTCTCTTGTTTATTTTACTTTATTTGTTTTTCTCTCTGGCATTGGTTTTCTGTTGAAGGTCCCTCCTATAAAAGGCTTCGGCTGTTAGAGGGACCAATATAAATAAAGTAAACATAAAAAAGTAAGTTCGTCCACGTACCTGAAGCTCACAATGCCGCGAAGAGGACGCCTCATTTTCTATACGTCTTTAACATTTTTTGTAAAAAAAAAACTGAACAAGCCAATAACAAAATTGAACTCCAGGGACAAATGTAGATAAAGCACTACCTCCTTTTCAAGAATATTAGTTTAGAACCCCAAGTATCCAATAATGAAAAAAGAAAGAACTATAACAAAGAGAGAAAAAAAAACAGACACAAAAACAAAATATGCGGTGTTGGTCGGTACGGCAGTATCGGCACCCTGGAGTCATGCAGCCTTTTTACTTAGGGTGTCAGCGGTGATTCCTCAGCGCGACTCATCCCCGACTCGGGATGACTGGAGAGCTGGCTGTTACTGGCTTGATGGACGTTAATTATGGGGTGGCATTTATCGGCCCACAATGGTAATGTTGAATTCACGAAAGAAATATGCTGTTTGCACGAAATATATAAATGACAAGCGCAGTAACAAGTACGAAACAGAAAAAGAAAGAGTTTGAAGAAAAAATTAAACTTTAGAACGCAGTATAATTCACTTACACGATAAAATAAAATACGCCCGGAATTTTAATACCTTCTACACACAATGAAAAAAAGAGACACGATATATTACTGCACCCGAAATAAAAAGTTCAAATTCTCGGCCTCCATCATACTTGCCACAAATTTACAATTGCGCACAAATTAATGTCAAAATCAAATTTTGGAGCAATAAAAATTTATGAATCGATTCTCCCCCTTCTCAGGAGCCACAAATTTAGATTAAGAGCCAAACCGATATTGAAAACGAATTCGTTGAGTTCGAAACCCCTCGATGATCTCGATGGGGTCATTCGCATAAATAATAGGTCTAAAAATTCCTGATGTACTGTAATAAAGGGTAATTTTTACACGCCCACTCTTTTTTGTTCTCTCAACCGAAGCTCTGAAATCCGCCCTTTCGAGCATTACCTCAGAGCTCCCCTCTATGGCGTTTCTAGAGTACTTAAGAAAAAATTCTTAATGATCGTTTTTATAGAAAATTGGATCCCTCTTAAACTCATGGATCTCCTATCTCCACGAGTATGTACGTTATCCGCGATGACGTATAATTTTTGTGTTTAAACAACATAATATACCGTATGCAAGTCATTTCGTGATATCGATTTTAAAACTCGTAATTTAAACTTTTTTTTTCGTGGCTTCACATTTTGTTCAATCACACTTTGTATTTCGTGCTATTTAATACTTCCCTTAATTATGCATCGCCTGGCGAAGGAAATAAAAGGCTGCCATGGCCGTAACGGCCTTCACAAAACACATCAGCGACCACTCCAGCCGCTCCGTGGCAGAGACTCTAGCCTTTCATGTTACCCATCGGAACAGGCACTTTGTGAAACACCCTGTATACATAAACGACAGAATAACAACAACCACATATTTGCTTGTTGGCCGTAGCGATGGATGTGTGCGTGTGTGAGGAGGGGAGAGGGGGCTGGCGAACTACACGCGTGGTCATTAAGTATAAGTCCAGAGGCGTAATCAAAATGATCGAATTAATCGCGAGCGCGCGAGTATTCGGAGCTCGTTCGCCGGCGCTGTACTTGTCTGTTATCGTACAGTCGTAAAATACGCGCGTAATCACACGCGTTCGACGGACCAATAATTTTCGCGACGATTGGATCTAGCAGAGCGGGCTTGGTGGCGGGGACCCGGCGGTGGCGGTGGCGGTTGGAATGGTGACTCGGCGAGCAGTAGAGGTGCCGGCTTCGTTTACCGAAATCGTGGTGGATTCGAAGTATGTACCTGGCGCAGGCGGCGCGGCGCGCGGAGCTACGAAAGAGAGCGAGAAAGCCGCCGAACTTCGGCCCGAGGCGGGCAGTGCGAGGCGAAACGAATTGTTGGAACAGCACGGCACGTGAGTCGCGCATGCCCCATTTTGGCGGTTGAACTCTTTTCGACTATAAAGTGAACTTTTTTCGGACAGCGAACAGTGCCTCCACCCTGTTCGTACGGACACGTCGCCTCGCACGGTATGTTACGCGTTGACGGCGCGCCGCCGCTTCTTTCGCCTCCCTTCGTCGATGACGCTCGTGCTCGTAGTCGCGCCTCGAGTCTAGCAGCCTTTTTTCGGAATTCGGCTGCGGTGGTGGTGGCGGTGGTGGTGGTGGTAGTGATAGTGCCTGACGAAGAAGTCATCATCATTATCATCGTCGTCGTCGTCGTACCGTCGTCGTCATCGCTGGCAAAATGTGAAGAGCACGCTGGCAAGATCTTCCGATGAAATGTGCGATCGTGGAACCAGTTCGGGTTGTTTTTTTACCAGTAAAAAGGTAGCTACCGGGCCTTGTACATAGTTGATTAAAATTATCTTTCGCCGTTGGCCACCACGTCGGTCATCAGTGGAGCGGTGCCATTGCTACTGCCTTAATCAGGTCGCCGGTCACCAAAGTTGATCCGCGGCGGAGAACGCGGTGTCGAGCCGCAGCAGGCGGATCGACTAACCGGCCGGCTGAAGCTCTGTGCTCTTAGTCCGCCTGACTCGACTTCTTCGATTTTCAGTGTCAACGTTTTACGCCAACTCCGCTCCGTTTTTACGCGGGTTAATTCATCTTCCTGGTAGGTGGCTAGGCGCGTGCCGGCGAACGAGAACTCGTCAGTGAAGTAAAGGCAGTAGCGGTGACAGCAGCAGCAGTAGCAGCCATGCACACGATTGATCGAACTTTCGTGCCGTAATTGCGAATGCGTTTACGAAATCGCGAGCACTAGGCAATGGGCACACGTTGCAGTCTCACGCATGTATATAGCCGCCGTACACCGCATTTGGTCGCGTGCTGCCGGTGAGCCCGGCTTATTTAGTGTTCGATTATTTCGAAGCAGCTTCGCTCTTTTCGTTATAATGTACTTTATCCGTGTAAAACGCTTACTTATGATCAAGCAGGTAGTACAGCTGATGTAGACAGATAAAATTTCATTACCATCGGGCAATATGGGTATCATTATAGCATGGCAATCACATTGCAAGTTCTGTGAGGCATAAGAATCAATTTGTCCAGGGCCGGCACTACTTCACTTTCTCGTGTGTTGCAAGAAACAGTTTACTAAAACTAGTCGCAAAATAACAAACTCATTCTTTATTACGGTTAGTGTTACAAAGACTGAATGTGAAGGTGCGACCGCTAAAATTCATGCTACACGTGAATTTTCTCTCGTGTGTAGCAAGTACTACACAACTTCTATAATTGGTGTCGACCTTGACAGTCACCCCACCAAACTTCCGACCAGGATGATTGACGGAAAAAGAAGGATTGAAGGATCAAAATCAGAGTTGAACTGTAGGCTCTTTTAAATATGACTTAGATGGGAAGAGTTTTTAATAAGAATTAACGCTCTATGAATTATTCCGTATGAGATAGATTTGCTATAATTTCTTTCGTAACCTTGAAATAATTCTTTGGAATGCCGACGAGCCTTATGAATGGAAACGTAGAATTCGGCACCGAGTCTCCGGATTTGTATCCCTACATCCGTACCTGTCTATCGACGGGATTTTTGCTTTTCATTTCCAGGCAATTTATATTCGTGTTTTCTTCTTATGTTTTTCCTCTTGCTGTCTTTCTTTCTCTGAGGAAAGAATCTTTGTATTGGAATTTTTTACGAACGCATTATTAGTGAAAAACTACGCTGAGAGTTTTCTGGTAACAAGTTTCAGTCATAAATTTAATACTACGTTCAAAACTGAAGTACATGACGAGTGAACGAGCAAAGTTGTTATAAAATATACCTGCGTCGTGTATTGTATACAATATTAGTCGTTTTGGGTAATTCACGTAGTTTTTCTTGTGTTAGTTCTACTCATAGATCAAAAATGGGACTACCGAAGTACGAGGGTGAGAGATAAAAGTTTCGTAATGGGTGTTATACGTATCACATATTACGTTACTCGGTTCGTTTTCAATATTCTTTCGATTCTACGCTCACAACTGAGATACTTGGAAGAAGGGGGTAAGAGAATGACAAAAAAAAAAAGTCATCTAATATCTTAGGTATTTAATGTATTAGGTTTTTAAGATTGCTTAATGGGTTACTGATTTTTTTCTACGGTATTTTGTTAGTGAATTGGTTGCGTTAATACTCGTAGGAAGATTTACACTTGGAACAGGTCTGACAATAACTGCTTGGAAAAGAGATTGCGTAGGTATTTCATTATGAAGACGTGAAATTTACTGCAGAAATTTATAAGTTCGTGAAGATCGATTTTAATATTAGCATTAACATCCAGCCCCATTTGCGCTCGCGATATTGTTGGAAGGTTGCGCTGTCAATTCCCAAATGTCGTAGATATAAAATTCCCATAAATACGTGTGTTTTACGCATTTACAGTGGGACAGATATCACATGTTTTTTGGTCACGGGTTACTGAAACGTGTCTGATACTCAAGCTGGGATTTCGTCGTTCATCACTCCATATCTACCTATTTTTGTTTGTTTAATGCTGATATTTAGCTATTATCGATCGATTCCGGACGAGTATTGACCAATAATGGCTGAACGTCTGCAATAAAAAATATCGAATAGCCAAATCCAAGTCCTACCTGAGACTCTCCCGTTCTTATTTTATAACCTTGAAATTTGAAGTACCTACACAATAGGTATCGATTTCAAATACTAGGTTGGGGGTACGCGGAGATGTGAAAATGAATGAATGAACGAACGATCGAACGAACCAGCTAGCTGCCTTCCTGAAGTCCATCTGTTAGTTTGTCCCTCCATCTCCGTGTATCTCTTTTTGTTTTTCTGATAGTCAGTCAATCAGTGGTTGTCTACCTAACTGACTGACTGACTTGCTGGCTAACTGGCTAAGTTGAGCGGACCCATATCATCTTTGGATCCAAAATTTGTGATTTAGTCCGTCACCGAATCCATTTTTAATGATCCTCTTTTAAAATTTCATTAATTTTTGAAATACAATGTTGCAATTTTTTGAAATTTACTAAAAATATTGGAAATAATCCAAAAAATTGACCCAAATCATTTTTTCTAGGCTGATATAGGTAAACTTTTGTATGATCCGAATCAACTTCTTTCGATAAAATATGATTCGTAAACCGAATCCTATTTTAATTAAAGGTCCGCGATTCGTGATTTGAATAATTTCTTGCCGTGATCCGTCATCCAAATTATTATTATTGTTTATTTATTTTTTTTATTTTTTGGTGATTTCCCCAGTCGCACTAGGTGGCTATCTGGCTGGTGTGCCTTTTCTCAGAGAGGAGAAGGTGGTGACATAGAAGGCTAATTTTAAATCGACTAACTCCTTTTTTTTTCGGGACAAGTTTTGTTTGAAATTTAGCGAAGTGGCTCTTTGGATCTCGTATCCCTGACAACAATTCTACTCTTTCTGTTTTAAAAAGAGGAGAGACTGTAAATAGACTACAAATGACAGAGAGAAAGATCAAAATGTGAAATGACATAAAGAAGAACCAAGAAAAAGAGGAAAATAAGAAAACAGATGAAGAGACAGAATATGAAGATCTAACAGATCGGCAGCCTACAAAAAAACAGTAAGACAAAGACATTCGCCAGCAGATAGACTGAGACGTAATATTGCATTAAATACGAAAGTGAGTTAGGAAAATTTTGACTCCTAGATGCTGAATCCTAGCTCTCGGCTCTGTGTTTCTGCGGTACAGATGAGACAATGATGCGAGTATTCTAAATGGGATGTAGAGCACTAACGCGATCTTAGCTACCGGGCCCGTTTTTAGAGCTACTTGGTTGCCTGTCTTTTTGTTTATCTGCTGATCTGTTAGTCTGCATGCTTGTCTCGTTCTAGGTTCACTATTCGTCTTTTTTCATTAGACGTATTTTAGAGTAGCAGGTCTATCACAATTTTTCCTCTTTTTTTCAAGCGAGAAGAGTAGCCGAGACGAGGTTGTTTTAGTACAAGAACCTTGTAAGTAAGCTTCGCTCTTTAACAGTTTTAGCGAAAAAGGGTGAAGCTGGCTAGCAAAGAAATAAGGGAATCCACAAGGCACTAGCCTTCCATTACTTCTTCTGTAATGTGGAAGAAAAAACATTTTTAACATTTTAAATCTCATTTCGAAGAGTAATGTCATTTTTTGGCCAAAAATCTCGCTGCCGAACGCTGACCTCATTTGACGTGTTCGGATACAGAAAGCCGAAGAGATCTCAGCTTGGCATCCTTGCTTTATAATGGACTTCTATCTTACTACGTACTGGTAGACAATTCTACTAGATATAGGATGTGAGAGAAATCGTATTCACTCGTACATACAGACATAAATATGTTGTCGAAGAGCCAAATTAGTTATTTTCTTTTTTCGGGGGAGACGGTTACTGCAGATATCAAATTTTGAAATATACATCGTACTGTATTTTTACCGAGAAATAAAACGGTTTCCTCATCTTTTCCCCAAAGTGATAACTGCGGTCATATTGCTCACTTTCGTTAGATTCATCATGTGCAATTTGTTGCCTCGTACCCTCTGTTATTCTATGTATGTATGTATGTATGTATGTATACATAAGTTTATGATTCTTAAAAGGCTAGAGGGTTCCGTCAGTTTTTCGTATTTACTGAAAGTAGGTATTTTCTATTATTGGCCATCGTATGGGCTGTTAGTCGATGGAACTTTTGTCAATAATATGGACACTCGAGCAGTCGTGTTTTTAAAATCGGTATTTCGGTTTATGTGAACAGGAATGCAACCAGTACTCCTATTTTCGCAGGATAATGCGCATATTTACTTCGTAAAGCGAGAGAGCGAAATGAAATTTTAACGAATGCACGGCAGAGTTGAGTGGCAAAACTTTTACTCTAGCTTGGTGTGCTACACTATGCATTTGGTACGAAATTTGCGGAGAACGACTTCAATGAGAAAACACCGCATCTCTGCGCCAAAATAGAGAGAAAAAAGTCGATCGGCGTCTTCTGAAACGTGTATATACCTGATAACTGGTTAACATGGTGTATGTATGTGTGTGTGTGGGGGGGGGGGTGAATATTAATACCGAATTGTATCGTTTGCATGCTCGTGCACGTATCGGAAGAAAGTGCGACAATCGTGCACGCTGACAAATTTTCTTCTACAGTCGCGTTATTCGTCGTCCGTTCATTTTGAATCGCACGTTCGGGAAAGCTCCGACAAGAAGGAGCGGCATCAGAGGCGAAGGCAAAAGAGAAGGAGGATGATGATAAGGTGAAGTAGGAGGAGGTGGAGGAGGAGGATGATGACGGCTGTGTTTCGAGGAACAGGGAGACAGCATGACCTCATTTTCTCGTTTCGAACGCCGCGCAACCAAGCCGGCAAACGGCGCGCGAGAACGCGTTCCCCAAATCCACCCCTCGTTATCATTTTTCGTAATCATTGTGAACCCTTCTCCGCCTTACCTCATTCATTGTACCGACTCTCTTTCACACGCGCATATTACACACCAACGATCGACCAACCACCGTTACGCACGAATTCGTTCATTATCTTTTGAAATTACTACATAACGAAACTATAATATTTTTTAAAATTATTAGTAGGAAAAAAAAGAGAGAGAGGGAGGGTGAAAGTAAGAACTGACGAGCGTGAATAAACAGAGACAGACAGAAGTGTAGTTTGATATAAAAGGAATTAACGGAGTGCTAGACGAAAAGGGCGGAGATGGAGATAACGTGAAAATCGAAACCCGCAGAGGAGCCGAAAGAGTAGCACTTCGGCGTATTAGAGAAAAACCATGCAGTTTGTCATGAACACCAGAAATTTGGGTGCTGAAAGACGTATGGATTAACTTTAAGATTATAGCTGACCTGTCAGACTCCCCTAGTTCCACAACTGTGGGAGAAGAGAGAGTCAAAATCGGAGTTTGTTTAGCCTATTGCTTGCCTAGTACGATCTAAAACGTAAAATGTTAAGCTCAAAAATTTAAACCCTTTTAACTATCAACGAAAATATCTCTCGCAATATTTTCGTATCTACCTCAATACAGGTGGGGATGGGGGTAAAATAACCTTGAATACTGCCATCCATTCATATTTACATGGGCGGAAACGCAGCGTTTTCGATATTTTTCAGTGCCATCGAATTTTTCGAACAGAAGGGAACATATTTTTACCCCCTGACCCGTTTCTCTGCATCCCTACGTATTCATCCTATGAAGTTTTTTGTTCCCGCTACCCCCACCACTTAGATATTATTATAGTGTAAGTTTAAATTTTTCTTCCCCTTTCAGAAAACATTCTAATAGCTAAACTTCGTCAGCATTTATGAAAATAACTTAAATTCAAATACCTGCTCTGCGACCCAATTTGTTATTAGTATTGAGTTGATAATAAGTTCGAAATTAGACACCTGGGGGACAGGTTGGAGAAAATTTCTGGGAAATACAATACGCGTATCAAGTAGTAAATTTTCAAGCTCAATTAATTCATTCTTGATATTAATTCTACGGACTCCAAGTTGGAAATAGTGGCACCGGAGAAGGGAGAGAGGACAACATTCTTTAGACATAAATTATTCATAAAATATTGGATATCCAAAGGTCACTGGAATTGTTCATAGTATCAATTTGACGCTCAGCTGATAACAGTGGCAACGTGGGGGGGGGGGAAGACTGGATGATACTTTCGACTAATGCAATAAGCCGCTGCATAAAACCAAATAAGTAATAAGTTTTCAAGGTTACTAGCGATAATTCGTTTCTTATAAGTCGTATTTTGAGAATTCAGATGCTTATAAGATAAAACAGGTTAATAGGGTCATCTGAAAACTTTCAGAAGCACTTCGCTCAACAAGAAAGTCATGTTTTTATACTTGCTCGAAAGTTGATAAGAAGTATATATATAATATCAATTGCCTTCGAGAATAAATTTCAACAGTTTTATCAATTTATTTGTGGGCGTCAACACGTAGCTTGGCCAATCTGTTATACTACAGGGTGTCTATTTTGCAATGACCCCTTCCACTTGGTAAGTAGGCAACCTATCCCGACGATACGTAAATATGCTTGCATATTCTTACTTTTGAAGGGGCTGAGTTATGGTTAAATTTTGAGAAGCTTTCTATCTTTGAAATGTTTTGTCTTCTCACGACTGGAGATGGACAGAAGAATGGTACTTACCAGTAGGTAATAGTAAAGGACAGCTGTGGTAACCACAGAAAAAAAAAGATCGGAACCGGTTCAACAGGGTGTTCATAAAATCCATTTTAGTACAAATTTTATCAGGAAAATTTTTTTCACATTTTTTCAATTTCTCGTAAAACTTGCCCTCTTAAGCTACTGTTTTTTTATTTGTCATAATTTGTACATTAAATTTCCCATAAGCAAAGTCATTAACAATTTTCTTGTATCTGGATCAGAACTGCTCAAAACGGAGTTCAAGACATCCCCGTTAAGAATTATTTACTTTTTAACACGGATGCACAGACCTTATTATGAAGATAATAATCATCTTTTTCAACTACATTACCACTGCAGAGAGCTATACCGTTTATGGGGCTTATTCACCTCCCTCTGTTCATCTGTTCACCCCATATTTGAAATTGAGGCCCATGCAATGAGGGGAGGGGTTCTAGTATTTTGTAAAGTTTAATACGGGTGGGTATCCAATGATTGGTTCCAAAGGTCTCTAAATTCGGTTTTGGTAACATTTTGGCCATATTCCCGAACTGTGGCGCATACCGATGGGGAGGAGGTATACGATAAGGTAACTACCCAGAAAAAAATTAAAGAACACTGAATTTGGTTGAACAAACTTTACAAAATACTAGAACCCCCTCCCCTCATTTGCATGGGCCTCAATTTAAAAAAAAAAAAAAAAAAAAAAAAAAGCGAATAGATGAAAAGAGGGAGGTGAATAAGCCCCGTAAATGATATAACTCTGTGAATTGGTGAAGTAGCTGAAGAAGATAATGATTATCTTCATAAGCTGAACGCTAATTTTGACCCTCTTTTCTTCCCCGCAGTTGTGGACTCGGGAAGGTCTGATGGGTGAGCTCCTATCTGAAAATTGATATATGTCTTTCAGCACCAATATACCACCATACCAATATACCAACTTTCATAAGTCTTATGATAAAATGCGCGATACATATGGAATTTGGCATCAATAGCCCGTACTATATTTTTCGAATCTATAGAAAAGTAGTCGGCATCGAGATAATCTGTGTGCGTGTGTCGTATCGCCGCTGAACAGGGCAATTTTGAAACAACAGTTACGTACGAAAAAAAATTATGAGAACTAAGTACAACCTCTAATCGTGGCATTTTGTACTCACAGCAGACATTCTCATTAACTATTGCGAACAATCCCAGTTATAGACTAGGTGGTGTTTTTTCTTTATATTATATAATACTAATAACTTGAATCCGTCTCCTCTCCTAAGGGAGTAAACACCAGGCGGGCTGCCCAGGAAAATTCAAAATTCGTATGAGTGGATCGGTTACTCCACAATCAAGTACGACAGAAAGACAGTCTGCCATAAAGAAAAATGGAGAAAAGTCTAATCAGGTCAGGCAGACTGATAAACAAAAAGACAAGCAGATGAAAAGCGATACGCGGTGGTTCCCAGGAATTTTGAAAAAAAAATTGATTTTTGAAACGTGTAAGTCTCTAAAGAAGATTAGCAGAAGGCTTTCAGTCGTAACGGAGATCTTTCACAAATTTATAAAACAAGTAATTCTTCTCGACGTTTCATCTTGCACTAATCTAGAAGATAATCATTCTTCCTATTTTTATAATTTATATTTTTTTAACAGATTGCGATTGTAAAGTATAGATAATACGTTTCTCTTTAATTGTGTATTATGTGCTTGGATACCACTCTGGGCCTGTTTTCTGCGGAATCCCATCAATAATCACCTTGTTTTACCGCTGCATTTTCTCGGTCGCCTGGATTGATAAGCGTGTCTCCCAAATAACATAAATCCTTGTAACTAACAACTAGACAATTCGAGTTTTGCATTTGTAGAAGAAAGGCACGTAGTCGTCAACCTTTGTATAAATATGTACGCTATTTCTGTTTCAGGGTCGCGAAGCAACTCCGGATATAGCTACAAGTCCGCGGCGTCAAAATCCGCCCCATGGAGCTAATAATCCTGTACTGCGCCCGAAAGAACCTCCGTCTATGGTTATTCAAGGGGATTTTCGAAAAGTAAGTTACCCCTGTGCTTTCGAAGCTTCAAAAACGAAATTCCGTGTAAACCCAAACATTTCATGTCTTTTCTTTCTTCAGTGTCTCTCTGCAAGATACTCGTTTATTTAGGTACTGATCAAATGCGGATTATAATAATGCAATTTTTACAGGTCAGCGGAATTTCTAATGAAATTTTCCGCCAGATTCAAACGATTGAAAAAGAATATGACGCATCGACGGCGGCCGCTCTCCAGGCCGTCGAAAAACGAGGGGAAATGATCGTCAGGATACTGGATATGAAAAATTTAGGAAAAGCTGGCGCCGAGGCGGCTAAAAAAATTTTTAGTTTACAAGTAAGCAAGATTTGGACCTCACCGTCGTTGATGTTCAATGCATTATTTGATAAAATCAACTGAATCAAAATTTTGACGGCTTTTTGATACAACCTGCCGTATGGAATCAGCGAATCTGAGAGTGCCTCACAGATTCGATTCGTTTATTTATTCGCTGAGGCAGGCCCGTAGCTAAAAAAAAAATAAAAATAAAAATAAAATAATAATAATAATAATAATAATAATAATAGTAATAATTATAAATAGAACAGCTAAAAGTAAAGAAAAATTGTTGTGTTGTACCTTTATGTCTCATGCCCTAGTTGAATAATCAAATGCCCTGGCACACACAAGCAGTTAGCTACGGGCCTGCACTAGAGAGAGAGAGAGAGAGAGAGAGAGAAAAAAAAAAAAACAATCCATAAGAGTCTCTACGAGGCATGACAAGTCTGAACGAATCTTAAAAGTGTTTTAGAGGGTATAAAAGAGGGACTGGTAGATTTCTTGAAAAGTCGTCGTGAGCTCAAGCCTGAAAATGTGTTAACAAATTTTACGAGCTAGCGAGTACCTACTGAATATTATAAAGTGGGTCTTAAAACACTTTTATAATAGTTTGTTCCCGGACGAATGATTTTGTTTTTACTCGGCAGCAGAAATAATATGTGTGTGGCTTTTCTGTTACAATTTTAGGACACCAAACACACAGTTTCGTTAGTCGAGATTATCAAAAGACCTGGGCAGACTTTAGGCTTGTACATCCGAGAAGGCAACGGTTTGGATAGGCCAGATGGCGTGTTTATATCGAGAATATCTCCGGACTCGGCTGTGTACAATAGCGGATGTATTCAAGTACGTATACATCGTATTCAAAATGTTGAAACTCCGATGTAAGCATATGCGAATCCAAATTGAAAATTTTTATCTTATGCGCAGGTAGGGGATGAAATTTTAGCTGTGAACTTGGTGGATGTAACTCGTATGAGTATCGACGATGTGGTGATAATAATGTCAATTCCGCGACGTTTGGTGTTAGCTACCAGACAAGTGAAAGGGTATCCGTCGACCGGTAGCTTGGGTATGGGTACGTATGCGACTCTGTCGCACACTCGTCCTCCAGAACCTAAGCCACCTCCTGTTGTTGTGCTTAAAAAAGACTTATCCAGAGAAGATGAATTGGACTACGACGACGAAGAGAAGCACCTACTACACTCGAGGTAAAAATTGAGAACTAGTTTTGAGCCTTTCAATTTCGCGAACATATTGTCGATATAGCTAACTCGTTTGAATTCCTAGGAATGAGATGAGCCGAGAACCACATCGAGAAAAATCCAGATCGCAATTGGCGCTCGATTCGAATGGTGACGTGGGCACCGATCTGTATTACAATTCGAGACCGGAGTCTCGTCATCATCAAACGAGCACTGTAAGTATACTGCGCAGATTGGCAGATTGAGTAAGATTTTGTTCAGCGTGAAGAGCTCTGTGACAGGAATATGTTTGAGTTCGTGAATAAAAAAAAAACCATACGTAACTATTACGATCCATTATCTTCGTGACGTTAAAAATAGAAGGAATTGATTTATGTAATCTAGTTGATAGGGTGCCCCTCCCTCACCCACCCACCTGCTGTGAAAACCAGTACTGAGAGTCAAAATATAAGTTTTGAAAAGTATTAACCAAGTCTCAGTGTGTATCTACAGATAACGAAGATCTACTGAGGTAATGTTGAATCCCTCTATTTTATACCAAAAACTTGACCTTCACTGCCACTCTTGTCGAAAAAAATGTACGATACCTTACCAGATAAAGCAGTAGATCGAAAGGTAGACAAAAAGAAAGAAAGAAACATAGATGGAAAGACAAATGAAGCGTACATTTCTGACAGAAGAGTCGAAAGGAGCAAAGCGAGTGTTTGTTTGAAAGAGTAGGGTCGCAAAGTGACTCAGCAGCTAAGTTAATTAGTAGTAGTAGTAAAAATACCTGAGACTCGTGTATTGTCAACTGATGAATCCAAACAAAATTATGTAATAACATTCCAAAGATCCTGATCCTTAAGGTAGAGTCAAGGCCTTGCTCATCTCCTTGGATTCCAGCTTGTAATGATTTTACGTAGATTTTAAACTAGATTTCTTATTGAATGCTTCTGTACAAGTTCTCTGTTACAATCACTTCGAAAACTTTGTAAACATGAATTCAAAGTATGTAAGGCGGCTGAAAAGTAATACTTAGCTTCAAAATGATGTACTTATTTTTCTATATAGTCGTCATTAACACTTATACATTTCTTCTGACGTTCAAAAAGTTTTTTTATTCCGTCCACGAAAAAATTTTCATCTTCTTCTTTGATCCAAGACTTCACTGCCTTTCACCTCGTCATTTGAGGCGTAATGATTACCTTTGAGGGTTCGCTTCAATATAGGGAAAATTGAAAATCGCTCGGGGCCAAATCGGGTGAGTAGGGAGGGTGAGAAATGGGCATGCGAGATGTGTGGTCTCCGCAGACTTTTCGATAACCAAGTTCCTGAATGATATGGCCTACACGTCTCTTCGGTATTCCCAGATGGTTCGCAACATGCTGTTGCGTGATTCGACGGTCACTTTATATCAAGTCGTCCACTTTCTTGCGATGAATTTTGTCAGTCACAGAGAGTAGTCGTCCGCTGCGAACTTCGTTCTCAGTATTAGCCTTACCGAGTTCACATTCGTGAAATTCTATCATTCATTGATTTACCGTACTTCTATCAACAGTATCATCACCATAAATCGCTTTTATAATAATAATAATAATAATAATAGTAAATAAGCGTTTATTGTACCGCAGGTCTAAAATAAATTCAGTCATGTTCGTAATGATAGCATTATCCGAACTCACGGACAACCGCCCCACTGCCGACCATATGCCTCATTGATCGCTCAACATTTCTCTCTGTCATGGACATTCCGATACCAGCAAGATCCCACCCTTCCTTCCAATTCATCTCTCCATCTCATCCTGGGCCTCCCCTTCTCCTTTCCTCCCTCGTAAGGTCTCCACTCTGTGACAATTTTGGATAAACTATCGTTTGTCGCTCTCAAAATATGTCCCGCATACTTAAATTTTGATTAATACTGTTGCCTACGTCTAAGCTTCGTGTTTGTTTCTCAATCGCTTTGTTTTTAATTTTGTCTTTTCTTCTGACATTCAAGGTACTACGCTCCATGGCTCTTTGTGTTCTCCTCAGACCCTCTATTTGAGAATTAGTGAGCGCCCGTAAGTGTGGTCCATAGCATAACACTGCAATACACACTTCTCCAGAACTCTTACCTTAGCTTGTGTGCTTATGTTTACCTTGGAAATCCCTTTTAATGACCAATACGCCATCGCTTTTCTTACTCTAATTTCTTTCTCTGCACCCTTATTGAATGATACCGTCTTCCCTAGATACGTGTAGTCCTTTACTACCTTTTCTATACGTATTCCCCCGATGGCTATTAGAGGGTGGTTGAATTATTACTCGTCATGTATTCCGTTTTTAGTTTATTTATTCGCCTGTTGCCCTCTGTTCCCACGTTTTTTTTTTGTTTTTTTTTAACAATTCTTCTCCCATAATTTGCAGTTCTCCTTTGGTTCTGCCTGTGACTCTGCTTCCATTTTTATGTAAAATGATTGTTTCGGATACTTTCCATTCTTCGGGGTTCGTTTCTGTGTCGATAATTTTATTGTATATCTTAGTAGGGGGTTTTATGAGAGCTTCGGCAAGCTGTTTTAAGGTGTTGTTTTCTATCCTGTCGGGACTTGCGAGGCCTTGTTCGTTTTTAGATGCCTCAAAGCGTGTCTGCTCTGCTTCTCGTTCCATATGATAGCAACCGGCGAAAAATATCGGTAAAATATTGACTTTTAAAAATTCAGTCACTGCACGTTGTTGTTTTATACCCATACATAAAGCAGAAATACTCTTCTCCACGGTAATGGCTACTGAATGCGAACCAGTGGAGGTATTTCAACCAAACTTGGTTTACAGGTAAAGGAGGAATGTAGGTTTGCTATGCTACCTCGAGCAGCTCTGTAGGTTCTTTTGTTCACATTATATAGTCGTGTGTGCATTATTTTTCAGCCGCCCCTCGTAGCTCGTCACCCTGCTACTCGTATCTGTTTGCTCGTCATCTGCTTCCTAAACATACATACCTAATCTTTTTTTTTTTTTTTTTTTTTTTTTTTGTATTACCAGTGTGGCCCGAATTAATAGGTATCTATTATCGAGTTTAATGTATCATCGACGAAATTGTTGTGTTTTTAGTTGGACAGAAGAATAGGTGGGTGGACTTACACTCCACAAGGTGGTATTCTCGATCATCATCATCATCAACGAAGACAAACGGACAGTCTACAGTCTGCTTATGATAGAAGTTACCCGAAAACGTTGGAATCGTTGGCGGAAAAGGTAATGTGTATTTTATAATTTTATCAAAGTTTATGATTTCTGTTCGTTGCCTGCTCTTTAGAAAACTAATTCGAAATTGTAATTGTTTTAGGTTCATCCTTTCTGTCCCAGCGGTTCAACGTTGGGCCGGCGTACGTCCGAGACCGCAATATCTTCCAGATACTCGCAGTCACCAAACAGAAGATTTGGAATGACGAGGTCAGGCTCTGATCAACATTTGCCGCGTACCGAGTACGAAGATTTTAGTAAGTTTCGCAGATTTTTTGGGGAAAATTAAGTGGTGACGCGAAATATTCGTAGAACGGTCAAGTATATTTTGTGTTTCAGGCCGAACTTTACCAACAAGGCAGTCACACACGTTGCTTCGCTCCAGCTATAGGGGTGGTTCAACGACTCCTAGTTACACAAGACAATATAGCGCCGGCAGCGCTTTGCCATCATACAGCTCTACGTTAACCAAAAGGCACAACGTAGATTACGCCTCGGATACCGAAGCATCTTACCCGTCTGTATCGAAGTCTTCTTATTATTATTGCAGGCCTACTAATGCAGCTCAGACAATCTCTGGTGAGTATTTCTTTTTTTTTGTCCCCCCTCCCCCTTTTTTTTAAATCGGTAATAAACGCCTAGGTATTTGAGTTTTTGAAAATGCACGCGCCTGCGGACATTGCTGATCTACTCGCATACCAAAAACTTAAAATAAGTATATGACGCGTGAATTGGTTTCAGGCATTTCGTCTTCAACGCTATCACGATTAACGAAAAGTGGAGCGCTTTCGCGAGCATCTTCGTTACGTTCAAATTCCTTACCCCGTGACACCAGAATAACGCGTGCACAGTTATCGGCTCTGGGACAATCGAGGTATTTAATTTAAATGGAAAATTTGAACACTGGAACGAGATTACATCACTTATAGATAATATCGATGGCTAGGTTTAAATACCTCGTAAGTCCAAAATTATAAATTTTTCAGGAGAGCAAAAAAACGTTTTAAAAATTCAGATCTTGTTGCTTGCATTTTTAGAGTTCATTATTATATTGTATAGGTCTTAATGGTATGGTATAATGATATTTTATGCGTTGGTTACTTATAAGTAGTTAGTTAAAGTGCTTTGAAACGACATACTAGGTTTTTAAATTTATAATTGGTGGAATTCTTGTACTTACGAGGTTTTTAATGGTAATTAAAACGACATACGAGGTTTTCAAATTGCAATTTTGTTCAGTAGAACATAGAAACCTCGTATGTCGGACTTACGTGCATTTTAATCTTTGATTTTTCGTGTGTCGACTTACGTGGTTTATAATTACGCCGTTTGGAGCGCTAGGATGCGTTTCCGACTTACGAGGTTTTTAAATTCGGATTCCTCGATTTTTTTTTTTCTAAAGAAACCACTTAAGTCGCATTTTCGATAAAACCTGTACTTACGATGAGGTGTATTTAAACCCAGCCATCGATATGTATTTCCCGAATAAAATTTTTGGTAGGTATTCGTTATTCAATCGTCAATTTAATTTATTACCATTCGTGATTTATTTAGTACAATATCAAACGCTATTCCTTCGAGTTTGAAGTACGGTAGAGATGCAAAAACGATCAGTAACTTACTAGATCAGGACGATGATGGAACGCTGAGTGCGCCGGAGTTACCATCGACGGATAAGCTGAAAAGAGGTGAGATAATCGCAAATTCGAGTTTCGTATAGACCGTTGCTCCTTTCCTCGGCTGTCATGCTGACGTTTCAACTTCTCTCTTCGTACATCAGTCTAATAGTCGAGTATTAACTTGAAATTTCTCATTCCGTGCAGGCAATTATCTGCCAACAACGAGCGTTTTTACGGCTGATGAGTATCGTGCATGGTTGTCGAGAACGCCGTCAACTAGCGCTATTTATGACAGATTAAAAAGCAATCGAGATTCGTCATTGTTACGTCAACGAGGCCGTTTCACGTTCAGCGCTGAAAATCTACCTGAAAGAACGAGACAGGTACAAGTTCTTGCTTTCATAAATAATCGACTGCTTCGCCGACGAGTTCGAATGTCTACGAATGCTGTATAGAACGTAACGTTTGAACTCGTATTTGTTCGTAGTCGGAATTACTGAGTTACTCCAAGTACCGTCCTGGTCAACTGGCATCGATGGGTCCCGTTAGTATGACGCCGTTACCTTCGGCAACAGTTACTACTTTGGACAGGCACACACGTACGTCATCGCTGCGAAGAATCAGGCATTTACAAGAACTGGAGGCTAAACACCTTGGCAACCGATCAATTACTCCTGATGTGCAAATCGACAGGAGCAGGGTGCTGGAAATCAATACTTCTGGTAGGTTTTGCGTTGTTGAAATATCTTCGAGTACACGGAGCTCGCGATATTAAGGTGTCCTCGTATTAATGATCGCTGAATAAATTTCATTATTCAGAATTCAGCAAATATAAAATAGAGAAGCCTCATCTCAGCGACGAGTTTCCATCAGTAAGCGGTTTACTTTGGATACATCTCTTGGCAGGTCGTGGTTTACGTGCTACTGCTACGACAACACCATTATCAGGTATAGAATACAAGAAGGGAATTGCTCTATATTGGCTGTTCATCCGTACTTTGAGAAAACTCTACGATGACTCGCAATGTTTCAGGACCAAATACCAGCACTAGAGATTTGTATTGCGTTTTGGAATGCGACCGAATTCACAAAGCGAGAACAGTGGTGCGCAATGGTGATCTTGTTTTTGACTGGGACGAAACCTTCGAATTAGATTTATTCAGTAATCGGGAGCTAGATTTTCTGGTGTATTCGTGGGATCCGCAGTACAGACATAAACTCTGCTATAAGGTAAAATCTCGTTAATTTTGTATGTAGAATTAATCTAATGGTGGATAATTACCAAAGTTGTTTCGAGCTATTAATTCGTCTCACCTTATGCTTCACTTGTACTCCAATGTATCTCCATTGATTTCTTTTATACTACCTCCCGTCGGGGGAGAATTCGGTGTGGTGAATGGAGAAATGATGCTAGCCTCCTTCCAAATTTCAAATGTTGTGTTTTATTCTTTTATTTTTCATTCGTATTCGAACTAACATCGATGTTTTTCGTTTATACCTCACTCCCTCATCAAAAACGGGAAACAAAACTTTTGAGTGAGTCTCTTATTTTTGAAATTTGACCAAAAAAGGTTTCGTTTACCCTCTCGTGATATATGTATGTACTTTCATTCTCGTTCATTTTCTTCGTTATAACTTTCCATGAATTGTTTTCTGACTTACGATAGTATCTTTCGTTTTCAGGGCTCCATTCATTTAAGTTCCTTACTTTATAAAAGTCCAATTCACCAGTTAGCGCTGAAAGTTGAACCTAGGGGTACTCTGTATCTAAGACTACGGCATACTAATGCTTATCACACCTATTTACGGAAACCTAGTAGACCGCTGTTACCGTCGAGGAGTTTATTAACAGTCAGTGAGTATCCGTTCAAGTACATCCGAATTTGTCTGAATGTGTTCGAGCTCGTTCCTCGTTTTGCTAATGGTAACGATTTATTTTACGATTGCAGACAGCCTATTCGGAACTGATCTAGAAACTGTTGTGAACAGAGAATGCGAATCGGTATCGGTTTCGATGCAGTCTCTTCCACAATCTCCACTCGTCGTGTCGGTACCGATTATCGTTCGTAGATGTGTAGAAGAAATCGAAAGACGAGGATTAGATATCATAGGTTGGTGTTACGATTTCAGTCACATTTAGCGTTCGATACTTCAAAAATATTGGCAGATACCTTAATCTAATTATTTTCGGGGCTACAGGACTATATCGATTATGCGGATCAGCGACGAAAAAACGAATACTCCGAGAGGCGTTTGAAAGAAACCCACGTATTATCGATTTATCGCCTGATAATGTCCCCGATATTAACGTAATCACGGGTAAGAAGTTGAATTTGACGGATTTATGAATTATTTTGTCGATTCGAATGCAAATATTGGATTTTGATATTAAAACTTTTTTGCAGGAGTTTTTAAAGATTACTTGAGAGAGTTACCAGAACCATTATTCACCAAGCATCTATACCAGATGATAGTGGATGCATTAAGCGTTTGTATGTCAGATGATCCTCAAGGCAACGCTAAACTAATATTTTCTTTATTGGATTGTTTGACGAGAATAAACAGAGTACGCATCATTTTATTATCGCATTGTTGCATTACATGTAATGATGTTTTTTTTTTGTTTCGATTCCGATGTTTTCTGGTCTTAAATTGTATTTTGTTCGAGAAAAATTACGTTCCTCCATATGCTAATCAAATTTCTCATAATGTACTCGTTTTCCTTTTCCTGTAGCATGCATAACGCGTTCCCCTCGGTACTGATGCGATGCCCGAAAGGGTAGTTTCCGGTGCCGGGGGTGCGGTGTCTCAGGGGCCACTTTGGCATGCGTGCATCGCCATACGTCCCTCAACACCAGCATTCATAACGCACCTTCTCTATTGCTGGCATACCTCTCGAGGATTCCAAAAGTAGTCAATGCTTTTTTTTTTTTTTTTTTTTCAAAATGGGCCTATTGTTTGCAGATTATTACATTTATTACCTACATTATATTTTCGTTGAAAATAATACACTATTTTTGAATTCGATGTCCTTACAGGCTACACTTATTTTCGTAATGGACCATTTGTCATTGGTGGTGTCGCAATCAGTGAACAATAAAATGACGCCCCAAAATTTATCAATTATTTTCGCCCCGTTATTGATGATTAAAAGTGAATCCGAAGATAAAGACATCGACTTCAGTCAGCCGATCAATATTCTACGCTATTTGCTGGAAGTTTGGCCTTCAAAATCAGGTACGAAAATTCGATTTATGTTCCTGCCACCCTTACTGTTTATAAACCTACGAATAAAAATAGGACGAATGGTTTTGCAACATCTGATAATGGCATTTAATGGATAGCGTTTACTGTATAATTGTAGTTTCTTGCGTATTTATATCGATGTGATTTATTTTTGAGGCTCATTTTACAATTCTCTGTACATTTGTGTGCCTAGTAGAATGGCGAAGACTGCTTCTACCGCACGTGTGCTCATTTATGTACTTATTTATGATTAGAATGGATATAATATTTTGAAGTGCGCTGGCAAAGCAACGTTGCATAGCTGTCTTAAGATAGCAAAAATCCGAGCATTTTACCCAAAAAATTGCGAGAAAAATAAGTGGGCGCACCTATTAGCCTATCGTCTTCCAATTTTTCTATACTATTTACGTATAATTTGCGATCTTTCCCGTTCTGTTTGAAAACATCAAATGAATAAAAGTCATTAATTTGAAAAAAAAAACAAAAAAAAAAAAACAGTCAACTGAAAATCTACAATATAATTGTCCTATGTACTACACTATAGTTGATTTTCAGTTTTGAATCGTCTCTTTCAAATCAGTTGATCAGATTTTTCAATCCAAATCGAAATGACATGAATTAAACTTTGTGATTTTTGGAATTTAATAGACGATGTTCATACGCGACAACAGTACCTAAACTTTTTTTTTTTCTGTAGTGGCTTTGCTTTAATGATACGTCTCTAAATAATTTTGGAATAATAATTGAAAAGTTAAAGTTTGCAAAACTCAGTTATTTCTATTATCAAAAATTATGCATATTATATTTTTCTCTGCTAGATACTAGAACATTTGAAATTCACAAAAAAAGAAAAGTAAGTACTATACATTAAAGTGGAACGAAGATGGCAACACTTTTTCTCGAAATTTCTTGGACATGTAGGATTAGTGTGGTTTTCTCATTTTTTTGATAGTGTATCTTTGATATTTTCCATCGCCATATTTAGTTTGAACTTTGGATTTTCCGGTTTAATTTAGGACCCCTAGGGTAAGTTTTATCTGCCTGTATTCTTAATCGATTGATTTCATAGGAAGTGTCTCTTCCCTTGAATCAATTATAATAAAATGAAATTCTGAAAAAATTTCTGATCGACCGGATAATGTGAGCACTGATCCAAGAACTTCTAAAACCGAATCCAGTGACTTCTAAACCTTATTGTTGGAGCCTCCGCCCTCTTACGAGGGATGAATTCAGATCATAATGTCTCTATTTAGCCTAAAAGTGTCTATCGTCTATCGGAACATTGATGATATTTCTGCATTAAAAAAAGGCCGCATGCGACCCGTGTTTTCATTATTTAATTGGTGTGGAACTGCGGAATTTATTTTATTAGAACCAATGAAGGAAGGGAGCTCGGGAAAATGAGTTCATTGTGATTAGATAAAGGCCAACCTAAGATAGTTCATTAATCAAATTGATGAACTCTAACCACAAACTGAATATGGTTTTGAACAATTTTAATATTTTTGAATGAAGTTTTACATACTATTTTTTGGTAAAAAGGTAATAAAATTGCCTAACCCATCAAAACAATTAGATTCATTTTTCCGCTCTAATCTACTACACGTAGATACAGGTAGAGGTAGACAGACAGACAAACAATCAATGAAATAAGTATCCACAAGGAGCCCTAATTCGCGAATTTCAAATAAAATTTTCAATTTTAGTGTACTTTGAAAATTTTTCAGTTTCAGTTTCATTTTTTTTTTTTTCAGCATAGTTCTTTTTCAATTCAGTTAGTATTCGCTAAATTAAAAATCCTTAGCCTTGTGGTGGGTTATGGCTTCGTAAGTGGATAAATTAAAAAAGCTTAATAACCGAATAAATTTGACATTTCGTAATTTATTTATGATTCCTGACCCATAATCTGTTCAAAAATTTGAAATTTTCTGTAATTTCTTAAAAATTTTGTAGCAAATATCAAATGTTACGGATTTATATTATTTTTTTCTTTCAAGTATTTAGATCACATCACTATTTGGTCCCTCTGTGAAGTCAAAATTACTATTAAAAGATTTCTGTGAGCTTTGAAATTCGCTAGATGATGGTGCCAGTATTATCTTTAATAAAATTATAAAAATATTTTCGGCTTCTTCGTGACATGAATCGCATTCCGTAACCTACAGATTGATCAGGCGTTGCATTTTTTCCAGATAGTCCGGGAGATGATTATTGGTCCAGGAAAGATTTCAGCAGCCCCTACGGCTCTTCCGCCTCCATTGCCGAAGAAACCGAACGCCGTATCCGCTCACGTTGGGGGTCCTCTACCCATACCCTCGAAAGGGATACGAAAGCCTCCGCCCGCCGTTCCCGCTCGCTATACTCAAGCAGCAGTCATATCCCCGATCACTGAGAGTTCATCGTCGACGTCCTCGTCGGACGGCGCCGGCACCGTCGTTGATTCGGCCGGCACGATGTCCGTTAATGCTACTGGCGCCCGAAAGGATCAGAAATCGAATGTCGCGATCAAGAGTCGAGTATTCGAGGCGAGAAGCTCGACGGCTCGAGAGACTCATACGCCGCAGGTGCCCTTTCGATCAAGCTCTTACGTTGGTCTTTCGACAACTACGTCTATACGGGACGAACAGTCCCCGTCGGCGAGTCCCGACGATTACTCGAACGTAGTGCCCAGTAGAACGGCGGCCGACAAATTGAATTTGAACGGTGACGGCCTTTCGTCGAAGACAAAACACGTGGCCCCCGCTTCAGACGATCTCGGGCGAAAAAAAACGGTCGAAAGTGAATGTAGCGGCAGTTACAGTATTCAAGCGATCGGTCATGGGAGCAGTGGCTCGTCATCGTCGGTTGGGAAAGCTGATTCGGCTAAGATCGAGGAGGCGCTGAAACAGATTTCTGATTCGAACAGATCGATGCCATCATCCTGTTTCGGTCATTCGCGTGTAGACAGCAGTGGCAGCAGCAGCAGCGTTGGTGGCAATAACAGCGTGCCCAGTACTATCGAAAAGGGCGTTTCATCGGATACGAGTCCATGGGACAGTATTGTCGAGTCGTGGATCAAGGAGACGGACGGTGTGTCAGATGACGACGCCAACATGGTGGCGTCCGCGTTGACCGAGTCGTTCAAACGCTCGCACAAAAATCCGTTTCTTGCCGATTTGAATTGCGCCAAGGACGGCAGCGGTCAGTTCTTGTCGAATGACTCGAACTTATCGCGTGATCGTTATAGAGCGTTTTCGAACAGTTTCAGTTTTTGTGTGGATTCACCGTCTACGTCGGCTGCCAGCAACAGCTCGACCACGGATTCGACAACGGATAGCATCGCCACCGTGGTCGAGGGTGAGGCTTACGTTAAGAATCGTGGTGATTTGGAGTCTCCGGCTACCGGCGGATTTCATATCGACGTGAACGTATTCAAGAACGTCACCGAGGAAACAAAAAATGGAGAAACAGACGATGTGGCGTCGTATAATCACAGTACCCAGAAGTACGATTAATCAATCACTGCCATGTAATGAATCGTACAAGTATTCGGTTACCGTTATGTATGAGTGAATGAATGGTGCAGTAGAAGGTTATCAGCGATGGTTTCTCAGCAAAGTGGTTGCTGTTACCGCAGTGTTGATGGTTCGTACCAAATGTGCAGTTGCTACTGACGAGCGAATACCGAACCAACTGTTGGTTTGTATCTCAGGTTTTCTACGTCCGTTTTTTCCACTTTTTACAATACTGTTTTCGCACAATAATACCTAGTAGGTACCACGAACAACTGTTATAAAAGAGATGGAAAACTATGTCGATTTAAAACACTATTTATTTACGAGTAATTCGAGCATCAACTGCGAGTTGCGCTTGAAACGTTGCGGCTATCTGTTCTAACTGCCGTTGAAAATTAGTTCACGAATAAGCGCTCGATTTATATTGATAAACAGTCGGTGTTCCTCGTTTTGTCTCCGTGTCGGAAATGACCATCGGAATATATTTACCATTTCCAAAACTAAATGCCTAGTAACTGCGTTGATATTTCTGCCGCATACTCGTACGATCGTTTTTTATTACGCAGAATTAAGGTACGGATGAAAGGCTGGGGCTGCCGTTGTGTGCTTTCAGGCGATTTCTGGAAAGACACCATTCGGGTTTCACCATGGCAGTATGGACAATTGGGTGGTTATATTTTCACTGTATTCCACTCTGTTATCAGCTTTCAATAGTATCTTCAATATCGATTGGAATTTCAGAAAGAAAAACCTAATTTTAATCTTCGACTTTTAATTTTCGGAGCTAAACATGCAGGTACATTTAATACTGGTTTTGCCCTAAAAATAAGATTGAAAAGAATTTGTAAAATTGCGATATTTCTTCGCCTTTTAAAAGTAGGCCAGATAATATTCCACACTAAGTTTAAAATTATCTGTCAAATGAAAATTAATTTAAACAATGAATAAGTGTTTTCAAAATGAACAAAGTTTAGAATATATTTGAAAATTTTCTTCAAAGCAATGTATTCAGAAGCGTGAAAATGTAGTTTCCTTTAAAACGATTGAAAATGTTTGGAACTCGTCGAAGAAACAAGGACGAATTTTCATAATTTTTTATGTACTTCGCTAATAATTGCTCGTGGGGAAACGACTTCAAAAGCAAACTGGAGAACAATTTGGACAAACATTCAACTTTAAAACGAGGTAGTTTCGTGAATTTTAATTATCTTCTTTTCTGTGGGAGTGACGCCAGTGTAGCGTCGTACAGCGGTCCTCTAAAATAAGAAAAATTCCAGAAAAATCGTCAGCGCTTCGTTTCTTTCATTTAAATTGTTCCTAACAATATTACTAACCCGAGCTTCCGAGAAAACTATAACAACCAATTGAAGAACAAACCCCAACTCTTCACCCGTATCGTGTTAAAAATTATGCCAGTCAATTCGTTTATCGCCCTTTGTGCCTGTTTGTTAATTTATTTATTCTTATAAAGTATTTAAGGTGTACAGTAAAATGGTTGTTGAGTGTTACTTACCAAAAAGACATTGAAAAATATGCTTTTAATCGTTCCAAAATAATTTTTATATTTTACTTATATACGTCGTTTTTATTTTTATATTCTAATGTTTCTTCTATTTTTTACGGTATTTTCATTTTACCTTGTTTGTTTACAATGAAACGCTTTCTTTTCCTTATTAAGTAGTTTTTGAGGTCTATTATGGTGAATCATTCGTAGGTACTTATGTTTCATCCTCTCCATTACCCGTCATTTTTATTCGTTTTTAGACATTCTTTTACTTATTCCTAAATTTTCTAGTCATACCGTTGCCATATTTTTCGTTTTGTTTGTAACCTGCGTATTACTTTTATACGATTATCATTTTAATTTTTTTAATTTTTCACTCGTCCCTATTATATTTTTGTATTTTACTCGTATCAGTCGACTCGCAGACGTACTCGACCCATTAGTTTTACAACTAAATCAATTATAGAATCTCATCAAGCTTAAATTAAGATACCATCGATGCCTCAGGGTATGAACTGAAGTTGTATGTGCCGAGAATTATAATGTAGACATCAGCTTTACGCGTGCTGATTGCAATTCGGAGTGATAATAGTATCGCTTCAATTCGTAAAAGTTGTAACTATCAAGTTTAATGTTACCAGGGTTACTGTAATGTTGTGAATTGAAAGCGAAGGTTGCTATTGCGACCATATTAATTAGGATTCAGGAACACAACAGAATTAAAATAACTCGGTCACTCGACCACGTTAGATTTTGCAAAAAAATGAAATAATTTCATCTGATTTCTAAAGGTTGAAATTTTTGGTCGGTCATCAAAACTCGTATTCATATTGCGCAATATTTCTGATCAAGTTCGAGATTTGGTTGCCATTTTGATCTCTTTAAATTGTAGTTATTTAATGTTCGTGTAGCGTATCTATAGAATATAGAGGTACTCTAAAGAACGGTGTCTCGTTCTGCATGCGAAGTAGCGCGATTATAATTACATAATATGTTGTAGGTAGCAGTAGGAAAAGGTCATATTGTTAACGTACTGTTATGTAATAGCGCGAAAAGCTTAAATTTTTCTAGCTGGGTGTACGATGTGATTTCACAAGAACATATCAGAATTGATACGTTTTGAAAACGTGTAGTCTACTTTAATTATTCGCGTTTCGATTTGTGACTAAAATCAAGCTGAAAATGAGAAACACGGAGAATTGATTTCAGTTGCATTTGTATTTTTTAATTTCTTCATATCATGGGACTGATTCTGTTAAACATATCATTCTCGCATTGCTATAATCATTCATATTTTTTCTTGTAATTCGGTTCAAAATCTTGAAAAAAATGTGGAGTAACTGTTTACAATTTTCTTATACCTTTATTGTTTGTACGTTAGAATAGTTTACCTGTATGTTGTTTCTTTAGAGTTTCTGCATATTATATTTTGTATATTGGAGTGCTTACCAAGTACGAAATTTGTGTCGATCCAAATGTCTTTGAATTGAAAAGAAATGCATTAACTTAAATCATAACTACCTTCTGCTACTCCCCGAGCATGCCGTGTATTTCTTTTAGCGATGGCAAATATCCGTTCATTTTTTAAACATCGGTAAAACCAGTATTGAATCCCTCCAAAGTGCCAGCATATCGGTATTTCAGATTCGATTCGTGTTTCAGATTTCTAAAATACGTCATCTACGCTTCAAAACAATTACATATCAAAAATTTCAAGTTTTTGTTGAAAATTTCGGGAAAATACTGATACTGGTATTTTTGTATAGCACTACCCGATTTATCATACGGATATTTTATGTAGGGTTTTACGCTACCGCAGGCGCATAGGCAGTAGTACTATATTTCTAGAGGTCAAGGCTACCGATTCCGTGCTTATCGTCATAAAACGTATGAAGCGTGAATTATACGCTCGCGAGCACTCCAATATAAACAGAAGTTCTATGACGGTTTCCAGTATCTTTTTCTTGTAAGTTCTGGAACTTGTAAACAACGTTTCAGTACGGGTCCGAATGTGATATAAAGATTAACGGGGTATTGCAGAAATCGGCTGTACCATCAGAAATTGGCCTTTTCAAGAGACACGTCGCCCTGGAATTTCTTATGGAACCCCAATCAGTCTGCAGTTTTTCTGATAACAAAACAAGTACTTCCGTCAATTATCGATTTAAGGAAGTTTAATTGAAGCGTGTGGTAATTTTTATGGGGCTCGAGCCCCAAAAAATACACGATTTCCAAAAAGGGGGTTTGTGTAAGAACTGAATTCTCAAAAGAGGGGGTTTGTGTAAGAACTGAATTCTCAAAAGAGGGCCTCAGGACGTTAAAGGTAAACCCAGCAAGACTTTTCCTCCACCTAACACCGCTGCTGGATCGTGGATTGCCACTAAATTTTACAATTTGTATGTTAATAATATGCAAAATAACGAATAAAAAATTAATTAACAAAAAATCTCTACGGTGACTTTGTCCCGCATTTTCTTCCAATAAGAATATCACGAATTTATTGCCCGAAAGTTTTGCTTTGATTTTATCCGAAATATTGAATAACGAGACAGTCTTTTGCTGTGACTTTGAAATAATTATGACTGGCTATGAGGGGGAAAATATTAATTTGACAAACAAGTCTTTTGCTTTGGCCTTGTTTAATTGATTAGTAGACGAAAATACTTGTTACATAAAACAGTTCTTAATTTGATTTGGATATGAATTGTAATTTCAAAAAGTCTCCGCTTCGACTTTGTCTTAAACTTTGACTAATCAGCCCATAAAACTAAGAAAGATAGGTTTTTAGTAGCGTCTACATATAAATTTGGTTCGTTTTGAGGGAGAAACCGGTTTCGAAATTAGTTGTAAATTGTGACTACCGTGCTAACCAAAAATATTCTTTCATTTGATTTAGTCCAAAATTTCTTTAGAAGACGGAAGAGAAAGACATCTTGTAGTTTAACGAACCAGTAAATATCAGATTCAGTTTTATTCTGAACTTTAGTCAGTAAGCTTGTCTCGAATTTCATTTATTTAACAAAAAAGGGGGAAAAAAGTGAATTTCGTTCAGAATTTGGATTTACAAGCACAAAAATGATTACCTATAATAAATCTCTCAGACCACAAACATATTAGCCTAAGAGTTGCTCAATTTCTTGTCTCGTTGCTTCTAAAAGCTAGTTTGCTGCTGGATAAGACATCAAAGTCAATACAGAAAGTGTGACCCCAGAACAAGAGAGACTAGTTTACTCGCGAAAGGTAGGCAGACTTCTAGTTTACAATTCAACCTACAGAAACATATCAAAAATGGTCCGAATTGACTGAAATCAATTCTGTCGAATGTAAACATCTGTATATTAAGTCGAAGTATTATTAAGGCAACGCCTCTCAACGTGTACATTTTTCGTTAATTGTCGTAATTCCTCCTTCTGTAGTTACTCGTATTTCGTGTCCTTTAGCGATTACCTTCCCGAACTCTCTGTTATTTGGACGCTGTGTACAAAACCATCAATGTTAAGTATAATCGCCTGTTTGTGAAATACACTAACTATAAAGCGCGTATTCTTAAGTAGCCGCAGCTACAACAATACCTACCAATATTTCTTAATGAGTCAGATTTCATACGATTGTGTTCTATTCGTTTGGTGAAGCGATCGTAAAATTAGTCCAATAATTGGAATCACTGTACAAATCAGCCGTAGTACTTACTTTTGTATGATATTTCCACAAAGTACCTCATCGGCGATTCCACTCGTCAAATAATATTCTAGTTGATGTTGAAAGAAATTCTTCGTATACCTGCTGACCTTTATGAACGGGCATACATGTATTTTGTAATAATTGCTCAGGGTATCATGATCGAGCATTTTCTAAAAACCTCTCATCTATGTATATGTATGTAACTATCTCTCATCATTTTCTCCTCCTATTTCTTCATTTTCTTTTTTCATGTTCGTTTTTGAACCATCGAGAATTTGTATTTTTGATACATTTTGGCTTTCAAATTTCAGTCAAACTTTCATATTTATATAGGTAATATTTTTGTCTTATAAATTAATTTTCGTCGCATTCGAACTCTTCCATGTTAACTTCGCATTTTCTTTCAGTCACTATCTAATTTCCAATTTTATATTGCGGCTTATTCGTTTTCTAACGACTTATATAATTTACATATATACAATCAGTATTAACGGTTTCTTCATTATCGTACGATGCGTCGTAATTTCAATTCCTTAACAAGGTCGGAAAATCATTTAATAACTTTTCAACATATTATATACATACATCTCTGTATGGGGAATGCTAGTCGTAAATAATATTCATTTCTAAGTTCCTATGTAACCTTACCCTGTAACGTCTCTAATTGTAGTTATGTAATTTTTTATTTATTCGACGATGCGAATAGCAATGGTATTCATGTACGAGAAATTGAACAGAGTCGTAGATATATAAATATATTCTCGCAGTTATATTTATAATTTTAAAACTTTCGTATGGAGAAAATTAATTTCATATACATTGTTATGTTAGTGTGTACGTGTTCAATTCCTTGGAAATAACTTACCGAAACGTAGTTCGTCGACGATGTCGAATTTATACATTAGTAAATGAAATTTAGTCGAAATTCGTGTGATGTAGTATTTTTTAATATTATACATATTAATTAATACGTTATTAATTTTTTAATTTTCATCGATAGAAAAGTAAATTAACTAAGAAAAAAGAGGTAAATAAAAAAGAAAGGGAAAAATATGTACTCCTAAAAGTAGGTACCTTTATTACCATGCATATTTTGCTAAGTTATATATTTTCGTATCGAATGCATGTATCGGCTTCTACGCGTTAAATAAAAATTACGTGTATAATTATTTGTAAAGTGTTGTACAAATATAAAAATAAAAATTAAAGTTTAAAGTAATTTTTATAATGTCAAAATTAGTTAGCTCAACAGATTAATAACTCACTTCGTTGTAATGCCCTGTTGAGAAATGAAAATTAGAACTTTCCTTGAGAGAGCACCAAAAAGCCTTACCATCAAGTACGAAAAACTTGAATAACATTAATTGAATTATTTTTTGATACCAATATGTATTCAGAATAGTGTCTTCGAACCACAAAATATTCTCGACCTATATTTTCTTCAAATGACTCTCGTACAGCTCTTGATGGAATTCGTGGGTCGCGCCGCTAGGTAGCGCTAAAACTGCAATACTGTACTTCAAATGGGGATTTCGCGTATGAAATTTAGAGTCCTTTATTTTGTCGACTTTGTCATCCATGCATTTCACAGAACAAATTTCATGTTCTTCGCACAATGACACACATGACACAATGCGAGCGTCGGTGCGTCGCGTAATCAACACCAAACGATATTCGAGTATCCAGCAGTATCCAGTTTCGGAGTCGTCCGTCGGAAGTACTGCGTTGTAACATTACTGTAAGAAGCAGAAGAATTTACCGAAATCGAATGAATTATTAGTTCGTTATTTGTAAGAAACAAAAGAATTTACCGAAGTCGAATAAATTATTCGTTCGTTATTTTTGTGCGCAGTACGTGTATCGCAAGAAACTGCAGTTTTCGTGTCCGTTTGTTGTGACCATGAGATTCTCGACAGAGGAACGTACATTCGTTGTAAAAACGTATTACAAGTCAGGTACACAATCAGTAATTGATTCGTGGGATGATGTATTCGGTACCCAGCCACCTTCAAAAAGGAATATTCAGAAAATTATCCGAAAATTTGAAAGAACGGGAAGTGTAGCAGACGCTCCAAAAAGTGGACGGCCAGTTTCTGCTACCACAGTTGAGAATCAAGAACGTGTTGCAACTCTTCTAGTTGATTCTCCACAAACATCAGCTTATAGCTGTACCAAAGCTCACCGATATGCCTCAATTTTAAGGCTTGACGATCGGAAATTCCAAAATTATCTTGAACAAAATCATAAAATGATATAATAACTTCTTTCTTGATTAGTTTTTCTCTGTGTAGAAGAAAAACTTTATTAAGGACGTATCCGTATCGACAGCAATCAGAGAACAATCTCTTTGTACTGTACCTTAAAATTTTCGTACCTTTCTCTTGAAGAAATTCTACCAACATATCAAAATTATTTTCAGAACTTTTAGGAAAGAAATTATTACGTGGTTCATAACGAATCACTAACGATAATAAATATTTATGAAGGTCTTCGCCGTACAATTTCTGCGACGAACGAGACTTTGAAATAGGTTTTTTAGTTAGAAACTTTATTATTTTATTAGTATTATTCATTTTAGGAAGAGACAACTTACGCGATTCTAATTTGGTACGTTTTTCATTGTTTTGAGCCGCATCACTAAAAATTTCAACTAGAGATTTTAATTCATTAAGAGATAATTCGAGAGATACGTTGTTTACCGTAGCCATGTTGAACCAAATTTAAGTGCGTAGTTGGAAAGAAATACCTAGTCATTTTGACGACGTGGTCAACCAGTTCAGTGTGAATGGATTCAACACGAAAATTTTTTTTAATTTCATGATCAGTGCGAACAGATTCAACGTAAATTTTTTTTCCAATTCCATTCTAATTTATAACTACATATTAAGACAGTGCATTACTTTGTCATAATTTTTCCCTTCATAATTCTGAAAGAAACCCATCAAATTTCATCCACTCCATATGACGTGAACTAGCACTTCATTCTATTTAAAATTTACGCTCTTTTTTCTAAGTACACTAAAACGACAAGTACAAGCACTCGTATGCATACCGCCGAATAATATACACCGCTTACAATGATTTTTTTGAAGTCATTATCGAATGAAAAAGAAAAATTTCAGCAGTACCACCATTGGATAGGAAATTACAAGTGTAATAAATTTTCTTCTCTTCAAATTTTCGATTGAAACAATATTCTTTGAGAAATTCTGAAAACTTTGAATACGCCTTGTAAGCGCAAAGTTAAAATCGGACTGCTAATACAAAAAACACAATTAAAAAAAAAAATATTTCATTAGGGTAAGTACAATGTTTCATTTTTACAATTGAATAATGTACACGAAATATTAAGACGGATGAATGTTTATCAACAATTGAAACACTCATTTTCTCGCGGCGGATTTTTAGTTTTATAATTTAATACTGAACACATGGTAATTTTTTGGTCGTCAGACATATTAAGTCCTGAGAAAACACGACAATCAATTTTTACCTTATCTGGATTATACTTAACATTTGTAAAAGAATCGCAATAATCATCAACAATTATTTGTTTCAGTCCTTCATAAGCTGTTTTACCGAACTTTAATTCAATTATTATTCCTACGCTTAATTCGAAAGACAGCAAGAGGAGATCTAATCTACCTTCACCACCTTCTATTTCTGAGAAACATGAAAATTTTTTTGAATATGCGAACAGAATGAAAAAAATTATATGATGCAACGATGCCTCATTTTTACAGTTAAATTTGACTTTATTTATAATTTGATTCAATGAAACGCTTATTTTTTTCCAATAACTCCTTATTTTCAACTTCTGAATTACAGGTACTAAATTTATCGAAAAGAGCAGCCATTTCCTTAGCTTTTGTTATATTTAACTTGAAATTACGAGTATAGAATAACCCGAGTTTTTCAGAAAATTCACGTCGAATTTCATAATTCGGAATTTGAATTTCAATGGTATCGCTTGAATCATCCAATTTGCCTCTTCTTAGATATCCCTACTCCAATATAAAATTGAGAAATACATCCAAATCGCCGACAACAAATTCTGCATCAGCACTACTTACTATATTTTTCAAACTCACAATATGTTCCGGTTCAATTTTTGATAAATATTGAATTTCTTTTTTGTTTCTAAGATCGCTCAGTAAGTAAGTAACAATTGATCTCACAGCTGGCATTTGAAATGCTTTACTAAGACCGGCAACAACGCCCAACTGCTTCCAGTAGTTTTTATCTTCTCTATTTCCTCCGTCATTAAGAAAATGCATCACTGACCATGTACTCAGCATATCTTTACGATAGCCATTGTAATTATCCTTTATTTCTTGGTATTTTGATGTCAACATCACCGTTTCCCTCGACAAAACATCTCGCAGTTCTTCGAGCTGAATACCATAAAATTTCGTGAAAACATGCTCATCTTGAAATTTATATGGATCTACGTTCAAGATACTCAGGCCCATCGTGGCCAGGTATGATATACCTGTTAGTATTCCACGAAATACGTCTGCATGCGATTTCAAGAGAGACGCAATTGAACCCATGCATAGGGCGATTATTTCACCAATTTCATCTGTAGCCTTACGCTTACGTCTTTCACAGGGTCCTTCACGTAGTAATTTTTCACCTTTCTCGATGTCATCGACGTTCAAAATAGCACTGCTGCAAACACAATCATATTCATCCACGAGAACGATCACTTTTTGATGGTAATGCTTATAGAGGTATTTCGCCAAATTCTGAAGAGCTCTTTTAATTCCCCTCGGTGAATCTGCTAAAGAATCAAATTCACGATCACTGCACCATTCTTCGACATTCTTTTTTTGATGGTCATCCAGTTTATCGCTTTTTTTTAAAATACTCATGCTTTTTATAGGCTTTGTGAACTATCTCTCGAAGCAGTATAAGTACACTTCCGTAGCAAGTAATATCGTCTTTTGAGCATAGAAAATCGAGAAATATGATAGGATATTTTCCAAAGTGCTCAGTGAAAAAACCAGGACATTCTTTCGCTATTTTAGTGTCTTCGAGAGTAGCGTGGCCTTTGAATAACTTCCTATTCTCAGACAGAGCTACTTCGTCCGGTAAAATTTCCAGAAAATGTTTCAGCATCGACAGGTTAGTAGTTATAACGGGTCTTCGACCCAGGTATAACTACCATCAACTTATACCCTAATTTGTCTAGAAAATTAATATCATTTTTATTTCAAAAATTTAACTTGAAATAATACCCTTTAATTTATTCTAAAAATAGTTAATTGTTTACATTCTATTTTTTCAAGGCGCACAAACGTTCAGGCAAAAATCAATGTAAATATTTACTCTTATTTCACCCAAATTTCATAGTTTTTCTAAGTATTTCTAATACGTGATGGATGTTGAACCCAACTTGTCAATCGATCTAGAAATTGATATGATTATCACAAAAAACGCACCTCAAAAATCTACCGGGTCTTTGACCAAGGTATAACTACCAACCCCTTTCTATCTAGAAATTATACTTATTTTTATTCTGGAAAAGTGAATAATTGTTTACCTAGTATTTTTAGAGTGCATAAGCGTGCAGTCAGCGTTCAAACAAAAATCAATGTGATTATTTACTCGTATTTCAGGTCTTTTTTAGAGAAATTATCTGGATGTCATTTTCACCAAGGTAGGTACCCAGTAAAATCCATTATCCAAGGTAGGTACCCAATAAAATTTCGATATAATAGACGAACTTTGTAAAAGGTGCACGAGTGTGCGAATAACATTCAGGCTCAAAAAATTTTGATATAGTACACGAAATTTTTAAAAGGTGTACAAGCATGCTAATTTCCTTCGAAGACGGTTGTTCGCCCCACTTGCTTATTTAACCAAGAAATTTGAAAGGCACCTAACTCTACAAATACCTACGGTAAGTACTTATAATTGATGCAAAGACAGCTGTTCACCCCACTCGTTTATTTAACGAAGAAATTTGGAACGCACACAAACGTACTAATTTTTTCAAAGACAGTTGTTCATCCCACTCATTTAGTTAGATGAAAAATAGACAAGCGTCATACGTTCTCTAACTTTTCCCAAGACACTTTAGAGGTATAAAACGTGCTAACTTTTCCTAACACACTTAAGAGGTGTATGTACAATCTAATTCCATCAATATCTAACGCGTTGTGGTTTTTTTCGAAAACCAGTGTATCTGAAGAATCGAATTCTCGCACTCCAAGCTAGAGCGTTTTCTGAATACATCGTCATCGAATTCTCGCGCTCTTAGGTAGAACGTTTTCTGAATACTTCGTCATCAAATTTTCGAGCTCCCAGGTAGAGCATTTTCCAAATAATACTTCATTCATTTAATCAGGCGCTCATGATAGAGCGCTCTCTGATTGGTCGTCTTCAATCGTTAGCCTACCTTTCTCCTAGCCTAAGAGTATTTTTCTCATCGTAGTTTAATTTTTTATTAAAACGTGTCTGTAGCGAGATTCGAACTCGGTACTTCTGAATTACGAGTCCAACTACTTAACCACTGAGCCATTCAACCTACACTATGAAGTAGGGAAATTTCTTATACTTTTAACGTGCCCGAAAATTACGGACGCGTCGTCTTTCTTATTCGACGTATTGCAGGATATATAGATATACACCATGAGAGTGATGACTATTTTAAAACACGCGGGAGGATTTTCCTCTCACGTCAGATTTGTCCTAATTATAAAGAAAAGCATCAGAGAGCTGCCTGTCTGTTAGAATGTAGAGGTGATTTACAGGATGTATGGTGATACATCCTATGTCATATTCATTGAGTTTAATTCAGGGTCTATGGTCATAACCCCTAGAAAGAACACATACGACTACACTTTTCCATACTTTCACTTTTTTCACATTTAATCATTTATATATAATCAATTTAGGAGGTACTTTTAATCCTAGTTTTCCTAACTCTTCTCTAAAATTATTAATTTTTCCAACTAATAGATTTTCATCTTGTTTAAACTCTGAATATTTTTTGAGAAATTCCTCAAGATTATTATCATTTTTAAATGATTGAAGTTCCTCAAGCAACTTATCATTTCTTTTTATATGTAACATTATATTATGATTTTTCTTTTCCAATTTATCTTCTTGTTCATTTTTATTGGAAATGGATGTATGATATAGCATATTTGCTAGAAAAATTTATAAAAGATATTCAACTCTTTATTTCTGAAAAAATTTATATAGAAAAAAATTTGTTATAAAAATTATAATTTGAATTCATTTTAAATGTTACTTCATCGTACATTCAAAAATTTAAAAGGTATAGGTATTATGAAACTATTTGTTTAGTTCTCATTTTATTATTGATATATTTATTCACCATCATCAACTTCAATTTTTGAGTTGGTATTTGACTCATCTGCATCAAATTCATTTCTAGATTCATACCCATAATCACGTTCATAATAATCTAGAGTAGCTTCAAAATTTCTTCTAGCTAATGCAATTTTTTCATATATACTACCATAAACTGGAACGTTTTCCATTTTTTAATCTTTAAATAGGAACTTATTAGGTAGGTACTTATATTTTTTATATTTAATTTTCAATAATTTAGTAACCATATGGTATAGTATCATAATTAGGTAAGATTACTCTCTTATCGTACTCAAACTTGAACTTTTTGGTCTCCACTTTATTTACTAAATTTTTAGTTTTTGTGTCTCTATTTATTTGATTGTAAGTCAAGTCTATAGAAGTATTTTTATGTTCATCCATATTTTCCTTAATTAGTTTTATCATTGTATAACCATTCAGTTTTTCTAAATTTTGATAATTCAATGTAAAACCTTTTATTTTAGTCACATTTTTACCCAAGTTTGTTTCATAATAATAACTTTTAGGACCTGTAGATGCCCACAACTTAATATATTCATCCTTTCTAAGCTCATCTGTCCACTCTCCAAGCATATCACCTGTTTTGATAGTATTTTTACCATCATCAAAATAAACTATTGAATCTGTATCACAATAAATTACAGCCTCACCTAATTCATCTAATTTTTCATACAATCTTAATCTTGCATTTGCTGTTGTGAATAAAGCTATATAAATATTTGTACTAGTATTATTCTCAATATAATAATCCTTAAATTTATAACTCATCTGAGCCATCTCATCCGTCAAATAATTCACATTTATATCTATTAATCTATCATCAAGCAATACTTCATAAAATCTTCTTACATCAGTTACATATTCTGTTTTGCTTATATTTTGTCTCTACCCAACTTTCCCCACAAACTATTCAAACATATTTTAGCTACAGCTCTTCTACCTGGATTTACTTGAATTTTTTTAGGATCCAAATTAATACCCATTTTTTCCTTTATATCCTGTATATATTCTTCATTTGAATTATAATTATGAGGACTAGATTCTAATTTGATTTTCATAAAGTTTTTTACATATCCTTTAAATAGACTTCTACTTTTATTTTTGAAATGCCAAACCTCATAAATTTCTTGAACCTTATAACCTTTTTCAATTGCTTTATTAACTTCAATAGTTGACCACGTTCCAGTTATCATTCTTTCATTTTCACTATGGAGACATTCCCTTATTTTCTTTTCAGCACATCTCAAACATAGTGGGAATAATAATTTTTCATTTTTATCCATTTTAACCTTCACTGGTAATACAGGATGATATAACTTCTTAGGAGGTAAAATTTTACATTTAATTATTCCAAACCAATTCTCATCATAACTCTTTGGTTTGATATACTTTTCAGGGTGACCAACTGGATAAAAGTCATAATACTGGACAGTTGGATATAAACTACAAACATCAGCATACCTCATTTTCTTCTTCTTACTAGATTTAGCCCACAGTTTAAATGTATTAGTTCTTCCTCCAAAGAATGCATCTCTAGGATTAAGAGGTTCAACTATCTCTGGTTTTACACTATTTTTATACTCTGATGATTTAGTCCATTTACATTCCCACATCTCTTCTAAATTATATCCAGCTTCCTTTATTCTATTACTTCTCTCCTTTGTTTTTTCATACAAGTCACCCATTTCTTCCTGATTTACATTATTTATACTACCCTCATTGTAACATTTTTGACATCCATGCCAGAAGCATCCGTGATATTGGTATACAGTATTGGTTTTCTCATCAAAACCATCAACTTTTGCTCCACAAATCATTTGCTCACCACCATTTAAAGCGTGTTTTATATTAGGATTTTCAAGACTATTTAAACAACTTATAGACTGTCTTGAATATTTTTCTTCTATAGGCTCATCTACAACAGCTATAGTATCTTTCCATATATATTTAGATCTATAGATAGCCATACAGACACTTGCAATAGTCAAATATTGAAAAGGATCTATATTAGCTATTTCTAGAAATTCTTCCCTAAATTTTAAACAACCCTTCCTTGAAATATCTACATCCAAACTACAATATTCTACAATTTCTTTCTTCATATCAAAAATATAATTTTCTTGAACTTTTTGTAAATACCATTCTAAAAATTTTTCCCTAGCTTCAGGTTTCATTTGATTATAACAATAATACTCTTTTGCAGGGATTGGCCCAACATAACTTTCATTCTCTTTAGTATTAAATAAATGTGGAAAGTATCCCTTTTTCAATTCAGTTAAACCAAATGTTTTGGGAAAATCACTCAGAGGTCCATCAATGAAATTACTGTAACTTACGATTTCTCGTGAGAATAAATAAAACAGCAGTGAATCTTACCGATGAGGAAGAATAAAACCTTCGGCATTCTATCAACGAAGAGGCTCTCGTGAATCTGAAGATCGGTACGTTTTGACTTTCTTGATCTAGGAAATATTCAGGCGTTTTGAAATAATAAAATTTTTCGTTTCACAGAATACAAAATTCAAGCTTATCCTTATCAACGCGTACTCTTACACGTAAGAGAGTTGTCCTTGTAACAGAGTTACTTGTACTTACAATTGACTACGATTTGTTTCGCAAGAGCGGGCTTGATCCTCTTCGTAACTCCAGCCAAACTTCTGGAAAATCTACTTAGCATCGTATCTTGGTAGGTATAGAAATGAAATTTGAATTTTAAATCGCACACTGGGAATTTATCAGGGATACTTAATAAAAAAAAGAAACCAGGGGGAAACCAGAATAATTATGGAGGACTGGGAAAAATGAACAATCATTCTTTTTCAATTTCATCATCTCGTCTCTCGACGTTGCCAAATAACAGTCTGTGACATCGTGCATCCTTCCCATCCTTCCTTGAGAACGTGACGCATGTGATTCGAATAACATGTGTGATTAAGTTGTGAAATCATCCACCGAAGCGCTACTGTCAACCAATTCATTGCTTTTACTTACAAAAAAAATTCTCTTATATCTTTGACTATAATAATATTTAATATTACTACCTACAAGTCAAAGTGTTATATAGTGTTTTTGCTTTTTGTGTAAGTATTATTAGTATTATATATTTCTGAGGCTATGTGAAGTTCAAGAGAAAAATTTTTCATATTTTTTATTAAATTCTGTGAAATTTCTTACTGTACCAGAATTATTTTTATTTTGTTGACTAAGGTTTATAGATCTGTTACTTACCTGTGGTGTAGAATTAGTCTTATCTTTCATTTTACTCTTAGGTTGACTTTGATTTTGACAAGATTCATTAGTAATTTTATTTGAATCATACATAGTATCAGACTTTACTACATTTTTAAATGTGTATTGGCCAAGACAATTTCTACTCATTTCATAACTTATCTTCCTATTATTGTAGGGTATTTTATGTTCTTTTAAATATTTTAGAATAGTCTTCTCAGTTATTTTATACTTTAAAGAAAAACTTCTAACACTATTTTTCTTAAAGTCATATTCTTTTAATATTTTAATTAATTCGTTAGGAGTCATTTATTTATATAAATTTTATTTCTTTTACCATACCATACTTCCATACAATATTACCTTATTTCTGTACCATATTACCTTACCTTACCATACCTTATTACCTTACCTTACCTCACCATACAATATAAAAAATATAAAATTTTTTTCTAATAAATGGAAAGTCAAATAAAAAGATATATGCCCTCTAAGATTGAGCTGGAAGGTCTAGATAGAATCATTTCAAAAAATAAAGAATTAGAAGAATTGATAAGAGATGAGGAAAGTAATTTAGAGAGAATAATTCAAGCTATTGATGGATTAAAAAATATAAATACCAATATGAAGACTATTATGAAGCAGTTCTTTATAGCTCTACAACAAACAAGTATGACTTCAGATATTTATAAATATGCCAATTTTAAAAATCAGGAGTTGATAGAAACTCTACTTGAAAGGGAGGAGAAATATAAGAAAATCATAAAATCTCAAGCTGAAAAGCATAATGATAATTCAGGGGTTGAAGAACTGAATAATGTCTTCTCAACTATAATTGTAGACTCTAAGGATAAAAAATTATCAAAGTATATGAAGAAAACCTTGAAAGATATCAAATTTCATGATGACTTTAAACCTGCATTTTCAGAAGTAGGCACTAAAGAATTCACTTGTGATGAATTGAAACATATGAAATCTAACCCTAAAAAAGGACCTAGATTTAATAATATTAAGAAAATAACTACTGTGAATGTACCCAGTATTAATAATGATGCAACTATTATACAACAAAACTGAATTAGAAATGATTCTTTTTTGATAGATTTTGAGAAGGATGTGAAGGTATTTTGAGCATATTCTGAGTGTACCTATTTTAATTGTCTGTCTATTTTGGGAAGGTTTCTGTCAGGTTTTGAGAAGGTTTTTGACATATCATTGTCTAAACAATTTTCTTATTAAAAAATTTTCTATATAAATAAGATTGAAAAATGGAGTTGTCTAATAAACTCAAAGCAATTTTAAAATTAGCAGAAACATATGATGTCAGTCATTGTTCAAAGTGTAAACAAATAAAAAAAGAGAGTGAATTCAATAAAAATCAACATTGGTGTAAGGAATGTAGGAATGAAATAATGAAAAAGTATATAGATAGTAAAAAGTTCATTGAGAAGCAGTGTGAGTGTGGAAGGATAATTAAAGTTTTAAGCTATAATGCTCATTTAAAATCAAATTATCATAAAAGAAGACTTGAATTAAAAAAAGAAAATAGTTTTATATTAATTGCTGCACAATGAGTGATTTGATTGTCTATCTAAAAGTATTATCTTTGTCATTCTTAATGATCTAAGTCAATAATATTATTAAAAATAGAAAAGTGTATAAAATATTTACAAAAATTGAGAACAAAAAAGAAAAAATATTTTTTTATAAAAATTTTTGTCTAATAAATAATATAATAAAATTGAAATTGTCTATACAAAGAAAAATGAACACAGTAAAAGAATTGAGAAACCTTGCAAAAGGTAAAAATATAAAAGGTTACAGTAAAATGAGGAAAGCTGATTTATTCAGAGTATTGAATCTTGAGCCCCCGACTAAGCCCCCAACAATGAAAGATCTCAGAAAAATTGCAAAGGAGAAAAATATAAAAGGATACTATAAAATGAAGAAAGCTGATCTAATTAATGTGTTAAAAAACGATAGTTCTACATATTTAAATGATATATTTCCATTTGAGGATTCATTCTATGAGCCTGAATCAGAAAAACCCCAAAATATAATTGAGCTTATTGAAATCAAAGAAATTGAATCTAAGTTTGTTAAAAAGTATAAAGCCTATTCATCTAATTATGCCATTTCTATTAAAAATAGTGCATTAATAGAAGATCCCTCAAAGGACGAGCAGACAGATTTAATAACAAGAGCTCTTGAAGAAATGATTAAAGAAATTAAAAAGCGTACCAACTTTAGAAGAGCTGATAAAATTAATATTATTGTAAGAAATCCAGGTGTAATTCGTTACCCTATATCAACAGGATATATAAGAGGTAATTCATCTAGAGAGTTGGTACAATTCTTGTTAGAAAGAATTTCACAAATCTTGACTTCAAATGAAGAACTTGATCTAACAACTTCTACTTTCAATATAAATGTAATTGCTATGCCACAGGGAGGTCATAATACTAAAATTTTAAATTTAGCCCAGGCCAAACAAACTAAAACTTCTATAACCCAAATAAAGAATAAAGATAATTTATGCTGTCCTAGAGCTGTGGTTGTAGCTCTAACTTATCCAACAGAAAATCCCTCTATTACAACTATATTTAAGAAGGAGTTCTCAAAACTTGAAATAAGATATATTAGAGAAGGGAGAAAATTACAAACAGAGCTTACTACTCAATTATGTAATCAACTTGGTTATTATAACCAAGAAGGTTTCACATTGGATGACATAAAAAATTTGGAAAAACTAATAGATATACAAATAAATGTAGTTTGTGCAGAAAATTTAAAGTATATTTGTATAAAAATGGAAATCATTATGATGTGATTTCTAAAATGGCTGGCTTTCTTGGATCAAGCTATTATTGTCATAAATGCAAGAAACCTTATGAACATAAAGATAAACATAAATGCATTCAAACAGTAGAAAAATGTGGATTATGTCTTCAGGAAAAGCATGAACAAACAACAAAGAAGAAAATTTTCTGCAAAGATTGCAATAGATATTATTTTAATCAAGATTGTTTTGATGATCACAAAAATAGTTCTGATGGTAATCAAACTGTTTGTGAAACAGTTTTTAAATGTTTAGTTTGTAATAAAATTTGTATGCAGAATGAGGAACATAGATGTGGATTTGAAAAATGTAGAAATTGTTGGAAAGAAGTTGAAATAAAGACTCATAAATGTTATATGCAGTGGAAAAGACAAAATGGTGGTAAATGTAAGAGAGAAGTATGTCTATGTAAAGGTAATCTTGAACAGTTTGTTAAGCCTATAAAAGACTATAATCTAAATGAATTGAAAGCAAAAGCCAAAGAAGAAAATATAGAAGGCTTTGGAAAAATGAATAAACAAGAATTACAAAATAGGTTAAATCCATTTCCTTTTGCAAATGAAATTTTTGGGGAAGAAGAAGAGAAAAAAATACCTCGTTGTACTTATTCTGAAAAATATATATACTTTGATTATGAGGCTCAACAGGAAACAGGAATTCATATACCCAATTTAGTTATTGCTCATGATTTTGTAGGTAATGAGTATAAATTTAAAACAAATGATGAATTTTGTCAATGGTTAATATCGAAAGAGCATGTAGAATACACATGTATAGCTCATTATGCAAAAGGTTATGATGCCCAGTTCATTTTGAAATATTGCGTTGTAAATACTCTCAAACCTTATACAATTTATAATGGAACAAAACTTATGCTATTAGAAATACCAAAAATAAATTTAAAAATTATTGACAGTAGTAATTTCATTGATGGACCTCTGAGTGATTTTCCCAAAACATTTGGTTTAACTGAATTGAAAAAGGGATACTTTCCACATTTATTTAATACTAAAGAGAATGAAAGTTATGTTGGGCCAATCCCTGCAAAAGAGTATTATTGTTATAATCAAATGAAACCTGAAGCTAGGGAAAAATTTTTAGAATGGTATTTACAAAAAGTTCAAGAAAATTATATTTTTGATATGAAGAAAGAAATTGTAGAATATTGTAGTTCGGATGTAGATATTTCAAGGAAGGGTTGTTTAAAATTTAGGGAAGAATTTCTAGAAATAGCTAATATAGATCCTTTTCAATATTTGACTATTGTAAGTGTCTGTATGGCTATCTATAGATCTAAATATATATGGAAAGATACTATAGCTGTTGTAGATGAGCCTATAGAAGAAAAATATTCAAGACAGTCTATAAGTTGGTTAAATAGTCTTGAAAATCCTAATATAAAACACGCTTTAAATGGTGGTGAGCAAATGATTTGTGGAGCAAAAGTTGATGGTTTTGATGAGAAAACCAATACTGTATACCAATATCACGGATGCTTCTGGCATGGATGTCAAAAATGTTACAATGAGGGTAGTATAAATAATGTAAATCAGGAAGAAATGGGTGACTTGTATGAAAAAACAAAGGAGAGAAGTAATAGAATAAAGGAAGCTGGATATAATTTAGAAGAGATGTGGGAATGTAAATGGACTAAATCATCAGAGTATAAAAATAGTGTAAAACCAGAGATAGTTGAACCTCTTAATCCTAGAGATGCATTCTTTGGAGGAAGAACTAATACATTTAAACTGTGGGCTAAATCTAGTAAGAAGAAGAAAATGAGGTATGCTGATGTTTGTAGTTTATATCCAACTGTCCAGTATTATGACTTTTATCCAGTTGGTCACCCTGAAAAGTATATCAAACCAAAGAGTTATGATGAGAATTGGTTTGGAATAATTAAATGTAAAATTTTACCTCCTAAGAAGTTATATCATCCTGTATTACCAGTGAAGGTTAAAATGGATAAAAATGAAAAATTATTATTCCCACTATGTTTGAGATGTGCTGAAAAGAAAATAAGGGAATGTCTCCATAGTGAAAATGAAAGAATGATAACTGGAACGTGGTCAACTATTGAAGTTAATAAAGCAATTGAAAAAGGTTATAAGGTTCAAGAAATTTATGAGGTTTGGCATTTCAAAAATAAAAGTAGAAGTCTATTTAAAGGATATGTAAAAAACTTTATGAAAATCAAATTAGAATCTAGTCCTCATAATTATAATTCAAATGAAGAATATATACAGGATATAAAGGAAAAAATGGGTATTAATTTGGATCCTAAAAAAATTCAAGTAAATCCAGGTAGAAGAGCTGTAGCTAAAATATGTTTGAATAGTTTGTGGGGAAAGTTGGGTAGAGACAAAATATAAGCAAAACAGAATATGTAACTGATGTAAGAAGATTTTATGAAGTATTGCTTGATGATAGATTAATAGATATAAATGTGAATTATTTGACGGATGAGATGGCTCAGATGAGTTATAAATTTAAGGATTATTATATTGAGAATAATACTAGTACAAATATTTATATAGCTTTATTCACAACAGCAAATGCAAGATTAAGATTGTATGAAAAATTAGATGAATTAGGTGAGGCTGTAATTTATTGTGATACAGATTCAATAGTTTATTTTGATGATGGTAAAAATACTATCAAAACAGGTGATATGCTTGGAGAGTGGACAGATGAGCTTAGAAAGGATGAATATATTAAGTTGTGGGCATCTACAGGTCCTAAAAGTTATTATTATGAAACAAACTTGGGTAAAAATGTGACTAAAATAAAAGGTTTTACATTGAATTATCAAAATTTAGAAAAACTGAATGGTTATACAATGATAAAACTAATTAAGGAAAATATGGATGAACATAAAAATACTTCTATAGACTTGACTTACAATCAAATAAATAGAGACACAAAAACTAAAAATTTAGTAAATAAAGTGGAGACCAAAAAGTTCAAGTTTGAGTACGATAAGAGAGTAATCTTACCTAATTATGATACTATACCATATGGTTACTAAATTATTGAAAATTAAATATAAAAAATATAAGTACCTACCTAATAAGTTCCTATTTAAAGATTAAAAAATGGAAAACGTTCCAGTTTATGGTAGTATATATGAAAAAATTGCATTAGCTAGAAGAAATTTTGAAGCTACTCTAGATTATTATGAACATGATTATGGGTATGAATCTAGAAATGAATTTGATGCAGATGAGTCAAATACCAACTCAAAAATTGAAGTTGATGATGGTGAATAAATATATCAATAATAAAATGAGAACTAAACAAATAGTTTCATAATACCTATACCTTTTAAATTTTTGAATGTACGATGAAGTAACATTTAAAATGAATTCAAATTATAATTTTTATAACAAATTTTTTTCTATATAAATTTTTTCAGAAATAAAGAGTTGAATATCTTTTATAAATTTTTCTAGCAAATATGCTATATCATACATCCATTTCCAATAAAAATGAACAAGAAGATAAATTGGAAAAGAAAAATCATAATATAATGTTACATATAAAAAGAAATGATAAGTTGCTTGAGGAACTTCAATCATTTAAAAATGATAATAATCTTGAGGAATTTCTCAAAAAATATTCAGAGTTTAAACAAGATGAAAATCTATTAGTTGGAAAAATTAATAATTTTAGAGAAGAGTTAGGAAAACTAGGATTAAAAGTACCTCCTAAATTGATTATATATAAATGATTAAATGTGAAAAAAGTGAAAGTATGGAAAAGTGTAGTCGTATGTGTTCTTTCTAGGGGTTATGACCATAGACCCTGAATTAAACTCAATGAATATGACATAGGATGTATCACCATACATCCTGTAAATCACCTCTACATTCTAACAGACAGGCAGCTCTCTGATGCTTTTCTTTATAATTAGGACAAATCTGACGTGAGAGGAAAATCCTCCCGCGTGTTTTAAAATAGTCATCACTCTCATGGTGTATATCTATATATCCTGCAATACGTCGAATAAGAAAGACGACGCGTCCGTAATTTTCGGGCACGTTAAAAGTATAAGAAATTTCCCTACTTCATAGTGTAGGTTGAATGGCTCAGTGGTTAAGTAGTTGGACTCGTAATTCAGAAGTACCGAGTTCGAATCTCGCTACAGACACGTTTTAATAAAAAATTAAACTACGATGAGAAAAATACTCTTAGGCTAGGAGAAAGGTAGGCTAACGATTGAAGACGACCAATCAGAGAGCGCTCTATCATGAGCGCCTGATTAAATGAATGAAGTATTATTTGGAAAACGCTCTACCTGGGAGCTCGAAAATTTGATGACGAAGTATTCAGAAAACGTTCTACCTAAGAGCGCGAGAATTCGATGACGATGTATTCAGAAAACGCTCTAGCTTGGAGTGCGAGAATTCGATTCTTCAGATACACTGGTTTTCGAAAAAAACCACAACGCGTTAGATATTGATGGAATTAGATTGTACATACACCTCTTAAGTGTGTTAGGAAAAGTTAGCACGTTTTATACCTCTAAAGTGTCTTGGGAAAAGTTAGAGAACGTATGACGCTTGTCTATTTTTCATCTAACTAAATGAGTGGGATGAACAACTGTCTTTGAAAAAATTAGTACGTTTGTGTGCGTTCCAAATTTCTTCGTTAAATAAACGAGTGGGGTGAACAGCTGTCTTTGCATCAATTATAAGTACTTACCGTAGGTATTTGTAGAGTTAGGTGCCTTTCAAATTTCTTGGTTAAATAAGCAAGTGGGGGCAACGTCTGAAAATTAGCATGCTTGTACACCTTTTAAAAATTTCGTGTACTATATCAAAATTTTTTGAGCCTGAATGTTATTCGCACACTCGTGCACCTTTTACAAAGTTCGTCTATTATATCGAAATTTTATTGGGTACCTACCTTGGATAATGGATTTTACTGGGTACCTACCTTGGTGAAAATGACATCCAGATAATTTCTCTAAAAAAGACCTGAAATACGAGTAAATAATCACATTGATTTTTGTCTGAACGCTGACTGCACGCTTATGCACTCTAAAAATACTAGGTAAACAATTATTCACTTTTCCAGAATAAAAATAAGTATAATTTCTAGATAGAAAGGGGTTGGTAGTTATACCTTGGTCAAAGACCCGGTAGATTTTTGAGGTGCGTTTTTTGTGATAATCATATCAATTTCTAGATCGATTGACAAGTTGGGTTCAACATCCATCACGTATTAGAAATACTTAGAAAAACTATGAAATTTGGGTGAAATAAGAGTAAATATTTACATTGATTTTTGCCTGAACGTTTGTGCGCCTTGAAAAAATAGAATGTAAACAATTAACTATTTTTAGAATAAATTAAAGGGTATTATTTCAAGTTAAATTTTTGAAATAAAAATGATATTAATTTTCTAGACAAATTAGGGTATAAGTTGATGGTAGTTATACCTGGGTTGAAGACCCGTTATAACTACTCAGGTTAACCGATTTACCAAATTGACGGGGAGCGATAAGACAAACTCGCGAATATTTCTCTCGCATAATCTTTTCTATTAATATGGTTTTGCAATTTGACTGGCACTAGCAACTATTTAAAAAGAAGACGAGACTGGTCAACAAAATACAACGTGTATTGATTCGTCAAGTGAACATAACATAACTGATTAGGTGCAAATGCAAGTAAATGATAAAACGGTACAGGACTACGACCATGTCAGGTTTGCCAACAGTGGCCACGAATAACGAATATATTTACAGGGTTACAACACCCTTCCTCTCTCAGGGTGAAAAGCGTGGAGGGGCCTTGGTAGTTCGGCTTGAACGTCGCGGTAATGCCGCGGGTGGCCGGGGGGTTGGGGCAGGTGGTGGTGGTGGTGGTGGTAGTGGGCTGTGGTATTCCGGCGGTGGTTGCGCCGGTTCGGTGCTCGATGCTGCATCCATGGCGACAGGTGTCGGATTTGCTCGCCAGTCCGGATGGATCGGATACGGGTTGCTGGTCGTTGGCTGTGAGCGGTCATTCCGGATCTGAGAGAAGTGTCGCCGATGAAGTTGGCCATTTCCATCACGTATCTCCGCCATGACCGCTCCTATCCTTTGGATCAGTTTTCCTCTTTCCCAATTTTGGGGACTGCTGAACACTCTGAACCATACGTTGGATCCTTCCTCGGTGCTGCTGTCTAGGTGTTCTTTTCCCACTGTGTTACTCCGCCGCAAGTCGATATTAGCTCGCATGGACTTTTCCCCCCTTTGAGGGGCGCACAGCGATATGCTAGTAGGAATTCCTGCAATTTCTTCTCTAATGTTTTTCCCGGATCTTCGGTGATCGCAATCTTTAACGCTCTTTTTAGCGTCTGTACGAAACGTTCCGCCTGCCCGTTTGACTGCGGGTGGTAGGGCGCTGAGTGGATCTGCCTAATCTGATTTTCTCAGCAAAACTTCCAAAATTCTTCACTCACAAATTGCACTCCATTATCGCTGACTAACACCTTGGGAAAACCAAAACGCGCAAAACATTCCTGCAATTAGCTGATTGTTGCCGCTGAAGTTGTGCCTAGTTTTCTATCTGCCAGTGTCGCGTACACTTCCGGCCATTTGGAAAAGGCGTCGATGATTATCAGGAAATTGTACTGCATAAATGGGCCAGTGTAATTGATATGCACTCTTTCCCAAGGTTCTGCTGGCGGTTCCCATGGGGGCGATGGGACGGCTACTGCATTGGCATTAACTTGGCATGGTTCACAACAGCTTACCATTGACTCGATGTCGTTGTCTATTCCAGGCCAATATACATAACTCCTTGCCAAGCCTTTCATGTTACTGGTTCCCAGATGGCCAATGTGCAATTCTCGAAGTATTTTTGGTCGTAGCGACTTTGGGATGTAGACTCTTGTCCCATACAAAATGCAGCCATTTTCGATAGCATACTCCTTTGAGATTTGTTTATCTTTCTGACTATCTACTTTGGCTTTTCCCTGCAGTCTGTTCAAAATCGGTACAATCGATTCGTCTTTTTCTGATTCTTTTGCCAATTCATCCATTGACACTGGTAGGGTTCTAATTTAATTTACTTGGATGGCGCTTGGTTCATCTGGACCTTCACTCAATGCTGGTGTGGTGGGAAAGCGCGATAAGAAATCCGCGTTTGCATGATCTTCCAATTTCCAATATCGGATTTCGTAGTCGAAACCCTGCAGGAACAACGCATAATGCAGCAAACGCGTAGCGCTGAGCGTTGGTTTTGCTGCGTTTTTATCAAAAATTGATTGCAGGGGCTTGCAATCCACATATAACACGAACTTTCGACCGAACAAATAATTAAAAAAACGTTTTACGTCCCAATAAATTGCTAACAACTCACGATCAACCTGGCTGTAATTTCTTTCTGTTTTCGACAGTGCTCTGGAGGCGAAAGCTACTGGTCTTTCACCTTCTTCGAAATTATGGCTCAGTACGGCTCCGATGGTGTATGGTGACGCGTCTGTTGCCAGGATGAGTTTCTGTTTTGGATCGAAATGGCAGAGGATCCTGGGTGACGCGATTTCGCTTTTAATTTTATTGAACGCCTCCTGACATTCTTTCGACCATACAAATTTGACATCCTTCTGGAGTAATCTGTTAATCGGGTGCAAAATATTACTCATATTCGGCAAAAACGACTATAGAAGACCACCAAGCCTGTAAACGATTTTACTTCAGAGACGTTTCTTGGTGGAGGTGCTTTTAGGACTGCATCAATCTTTTCCGATGTCTTGTGAACGCCTTTCGCATCTATTTTAAAACCAAGGTACTCGAGTTTGTTAGCTAAAATTTGACATTTACTTTTGCGCAACTTTATGTTATTATCACGACGAATACTAAAAAAACGTTTTATACTGTCAAAATGCGATATTGCGGACGCACTAGAAATTTTAATATTGTCATAGAAACACCGGCACCCGGCGATGGGCTTAAAAATCGTTTCGACATAACGCTGCCATTTTGCAGGTGCCGACTGAATTCCGTAATTCAGCCGTTTCACTTTAAATAGACCTTTCGGAGTATTTACCGTTAATAACTTTGCAGTTTCCTCGCCCACCGGCATGTGCATGTAGGCTTCTTTTACGTCGAATTTCGAGAAGTATTTGCAGTTGTTGAAGTTGTATAGAATTTCTTCTATATTTGGAATGGGATATTCCTCCGGTACAATCGCCCTGTTGACTGTCACGCTGTAATCACTTACAAGTCGAACGGCTCCATTCGCCTTTTGCACCACCACCAAAGGAGTTGCCCAATCCGCCGACATTACCGCCTCATATACACCTGTGGACACAAGACGTTCAATTTTGTTAGCTACTCTTTCCCTGAGCGCATAAACAACATCTCTATGTCTACAAAAAATTGGTTTCACTTCGGGTCGTACCATTACATGTTCACAAATATCTTTAAGTTTACCGATTTCATTGTCGAACAGATCAGAGAATTCGAGAACTAACTTATTTAACGCATCTTGCAAGTCGAAATTCACATCAAGTTTATTTATTTTATCGTTTACATCGTCAAAAATATCAAAAAAAATTTCGTACCACCACTCTCTACCAAAAACCGAGTCGTAATTTTCCTCAACAATTAACAATTTTAAACGGCAGAAGGTCTTCGATTTGTACGTAACATCGACTGTAATGTAGCCAAGAACAACAATATAATTACCCGTATAGCTTTGCAGTAAAATTTTACACGATTGAATATTTTTACAAAGGTTTAGTTTCAAAAGGTTTCTTCTCGACATTATTGCAAAACATGATCCGCTATCAGCTTCAAAAACAACGGGCACACCATCAAGGTGTAAGTTTGTAAATACCTTTTCTTTTGGGTCGCGAATCGCATTCACCTCCTCCACTTCGTAATCATCGAAATTGTAGTCTGTCGCCGATTCCAACGGAACGACTTCGTAGGGCTCTGCGTTCCCGATCTGGTTTACTTTCGTTGGATTGGTTTTTCGAAAATCTTCCCTTGGTTTTCCGCAGGCTACCGCTGTATGACCAACTTTCTTGCACTTATTACAAGTTGCCGTACGAAAATGACAGTAATCCGCTTTGTGACCCGCTCTCGAACACCGATAACAGACGTAAGATTCGGTTTGGGATGATTGTTGTTGATTGTTTTGACAATAGAACCCGCCTCCTCGAGTGCTTTGCTGTTGATATTTCTTCCGCACGAAAGATTCGTTTACCCGATTCACGCCGCTGCTTGCCCAGGTTTCCTGCTCGTTCTTGAAATGTTGCACTCCATCACTGGCCTGTTCGTCTATTTCTGCTTTTTTAACAACGTCATCAAGCGTGAGCTGTTGCTGCATAAAATAGTAACTCTGAGTTTTAGGATCTCGTACTCCGGAAATTATTTGGCTCTTGAGCTCCTCCTTCAGGGTTTTTGCATCCTCAAAAGCACAATCGCGACTGAGCTCCTTCAGCGCATTGTAAAAAGCACGAAACGATTCCCCGTTCTGCTGCTTCCGCTGCCTAAAATTATGGCGAGCTACGTGCGTTAGGGGTTTCTTCTTATATTCGTCACGGAGTAGATCTTCGACTTCCTTAAACGATAAGTCAGTTGGTCTTTTCGGTATCGCTAAGAGCAGGAGTTTCTGGTACACTGTTGCACCGACGGAAGCAATGAAAAGTTTTGCCTTTTTACTGTCGTTGATACCATTGACGAGGGCGAAGCAATCAAATCGGTCTAGGTACGAACCGATTTCTTCAACCTCCGGGTTGAATTCTTGGAAAAGAATCGAACTTTGCATTTTCGTACCTGACGTTTTTGCAGCAGATGTAGATGGCCCCGGTGGTTGATTTTCTGTGTTTACGTCAGAGGAATCTGTCTCCGTAGAGTTCGTCATTAAATTTTTACGCAAAACAAAACGATTTCCGTCGCCACTTTTGCAATTTGACTGGCACTAGCAACGACTTAAAAAGAAGACAAGACTGGTCAACAAAATACGACGTGTATTGATTCGTCAAGTGAACATTAACTTTGAGTCTTCGTGAATTTAGCTGTCACTTCTGGTGGTATTTCCTCATGTTCTGGTATCTCTTGATGTCTCAATGAAGTTTCTTCATGTTTAAAATCGTCAATCATGAAAACATAAGAAAGTAGGGTCAAGGGTTTAGAGTTGACACGGAAAACGTTCCATCCAGCCATTCTCATTCAAAATGAAAGTAAAGCCCAAAGTTTTTATATGAGTTGAAAGTCTACTCCTTTATTTATCAAATGAGACCATCACGACCACAAACAATGAGTTTGAGGCTGAGGTATACCTTAAAGTGTGAGGACACTTTTTTGTGTCAACTCTAACCAATAGTGTTTGACTTGACACATGAAGGAATTAGACATGATGACACATGTAATGAACATAGGTGTTAGACTTGACACAATGAACGTATGATTTTATTGATAAGTTGGTAAGTAAATGCAAAATTACAAGTTATAGGTTGTGGCATGTAGATTTGGGAAATAAAACATCGAGCGAAGGTAACGTTTCGGCTTTACCTGTGATAAAAAGTGCCATTTAACCGGCTCAAAATTAGTGATCAAAGTGATTAATTTTCATATTTCAATATACCATATGATTTGTCTTGATGTAAGCTTTTCAAAGATATATAATACACTTACTTTTGCTTCATTGTACTCCGTGGGGAAACAAATACCGTAATTCCTTGGAAAAAAATTCTCTTATCAAAAATCACGTTCCTAGAATTTCTTTGCAGAACAAAATTAACTAGGGAGGAACGATTTGCGCGTCGAGCGTAGTTGCCAAATAGGACATAACTTGTGCAAATCTCGGCTCTCTAGCTCTTTTCAGTGTCGCAGAATCTACAGCGTGTCATGTCTTACACTGTGTCAACTCTAAACCTTTGACCCTAAATACAGAATATTGATTCCATAAAATGAAACTGTATAAAAAAAGTTATTTTTATTCCCTAATGCAGTCTGAATATTATTTGTTTTATTGTCTTATATTTTTTTTCGGTTTATTAAGCGCGGTTTCTATCAACTTTTAAGCCATTTATGAAGAAGGGTATTCTTTCTATACTCGGACAGTGGGTTCTATAGAACAAAAGATAGAGAGAATCCTATTAATCAGCTAAGGTTGAAGAGACTGCAGAATACAGTAGGATTGGATGAGGAGAGGAAGATTTAATAGGATAATATTGTCAGATAGGTGTGTTCTTTTAGCTTGTGTATTAGGACATTCAAAGAGATAGTGGTTAGCGTCAGCAATCATGGGTAGTGACAGATGAAACGGACAGTCACACTTTCACTAAGACTGATTCGGAAACTGTGGAAAAGCAGGTTTGTGTGGTTAAAACGAAGTTTGGTTATTATGCGAATTTCGGCTCCAGAAAGTGTTTGGTATTTGTAGAACCAACAACCAAGGGATAGTAGGAAGAGCAGGTTGAATGGAGAGGCAAGAGGAGCGGGCACTGCGAAATCCATTTTGGAAAAGTAAGCTCCATTTTTGGAAGTTCGCTTGGGGTTGCAAACCAATAGGAGGATAGGAGGTATACCGGTTTTAGAGACTGGATGCAATCTGAATATTAATTAGATACTAGTTTTCTCACCTTCACTTTTGCTGTCTGCTTCAATGTCAATTACATCCATGAAGTCGTCGAAGAGATTTAAATCCACAGTACCTTCAAAAAAATTATGAAATTGAAAAAAATTTCTAAGAAATGCAGAACGTTTATCAGCAAGATAACATATAACTTAGAAACGGTTGGTGTATTTACTTTTGTTTCTAACATGGACACCTTCATACAGTGTTACTACGCCGGCCTCACTGGACGGACATTCCACACGTTCTATAAACAAATGAAATTATAAAATGTCTTTGCTTTCTTGTCCACATGGTTGGATCGAGTTTAGTCTACATGTGATGTTGATATTCTCAAGTCCTGTTTGTCAGGGTCTCAACAGTGTGGTAACCGAGAACGATGAAGTTCGACGGGGACATATAAGGGATAGATAACCCGGATATGTTTTAATTCGTGTTTATGAAATGTGCAAGAGTAATGGTATACAACATACTTGGAATATCAGCTTTTCCAAAACCAAACTCCTCTACATCTGAATTTCCCATAACAGCAGTTTTCCCGCCACTAACTGCCACAATTTTCTGTTTTGTAGGGCTCAGGTCATCGAGGGCCTCTCCCGGACCACCACCTGTCTTAACTGCGCTGCGCGCAAGGTTGGCAGCTACTTTTTTGGCCTCAGACCTCATATCTTGCCATGTCTATAAAAATAGAGAAGTATAATGGTTAAAATTGCTTTCTTATTTCTTATGCAATTAACAGGAGAAGCTTCCTATTGTATCGCAGGCCTGTCAATTACGAACGACAATTATGAAGTCGCGATCAATATCCTGCTCAATAAATACGGAAATAAAAGGATTTTAATTAACGCACATTATCAAGCCCTACGGCAAATTTATGTCTCAGATAATCGTACTTATAGATTAAAGATTACCTTAGATCTAATTGAAAAACATTTGAGGGCATTAGAAGTACAAGGCGAAGATATATCCCATAACACCTTTGTATCATTAATAATGAGTAAATTTCCAGTCGATATCCTAGTCAAGATCGAAGAAAAGGTAGGATCGGAGGAACTGACTACAAAAAAGTTACGAGAATACTTAGCAGACATTATTACAGCAAAGGAGCGGGCGGAGCTAGTCAATTTGACATTTCCATTTAAAAAATATGGAGAGAAAAATGAGAATTTTTTTAATAACCGGTGGGAGGGGAATAGGAGCCCCAAAAGTCAAAAAAGGTCGTTTTCGACAACGGAAGCCCTCACGGTTCGAGAGGTGCATTGCATCTACTGTGAGTGCGATCACTACAGTGATGAATGCACCAAATTTAAAACGATTGATGAAAGAAAAAACCGCATAAAAGGTCGGTGTTATATTTGTCTAAAAAAGACGCATTCAAAAAACGAATGTAAAAGTGAATCAAAGTCATGTTTTTACTGTCGGAAGGTTAGGGCTCATCATAGGAGTCTCTGCCCCGAAAAATTTAAGTTAAATGAAGACAAAAAGGTCAAAAAGGAAATTAAAAAGGGTTCGAATGAACCAAATAATGGAGGTATGAGTACCAATGAAAGTAATACGAATGATACGAGTACAGAAACATTTACCGGTGTGGCAATTGAAGAGGAAGTCTTCATGCAGACAGCTTCGGCCTATGTTTGCAATGGCTATCAACGAGCAAACACTAGAATGATATTTGATAGCGGTGCATCAAGAACGTATGTCACCGAACAATTAGCAAAAAAGTTAAAAGCCAAATATGTGGGCAAAAATAATCTGTCAATTTTGACATTCGGAACTAAAGAAGCAAAAAGGGTCCGGTCTCCAGTCGTGGAGCTGGAAATTGAGCTTAAAGAAGGCAAGCTTCTAAAGATTAAAGCTAATGTAGTGAGTTACTTGAGTGATAATATTAATCCAAAGACATTTGAAAAAAGTGAGATTCCAAAGAGATTAAAAGATATGCAATTAGCCGATACAATGAAAGATGAACCGATTGAAATGCTAGTGGGTAGCGATTACTACTTAGACTTAGTAGGTACAAAAAAGATCAAGTTAAAAGCGGGATTGTACATGATGGAAACAGAGTTGGGATGGATGATTTCAGGAAGAAATAAAACAAAGGGAAGAAAGGAAATACACACTGTAAGTTGTCTCACATGGCATAAGAACGAGCCAGGTGTGAAGAAAGAATTAGATATCGCAAAATTTTACGAACTGGAAAACTTAGGCATACTAGATGAAGTGAATGAAAATGAAGATGAGATAGCGATAGAGAAATTCAATGAAAGTGTGAAATTCGAAAACAATAGATACCAGGTGTCGTGGCCCTGGATCGACTTCCCTCCCAACCTTCCGACAAACTATGCACTCGCAGCAGGCCGACTCCGAAGCCTTCAGAACAAATTTAAACGCCACCCAGATATCTTCAATGAATACGAAAAGAACATAAAAGAAAATTTAGATTTGGGCATAATTGAAAGGGTGCCTCCAGGAAATAAGAACTCCAGTGCAGTACAGCACTATATTCCCCACCACCCGGTTATAAAAGAAAATAAAAAAAAAAGAATTGTATATGATGCGTCAGCTAAAGCTTCGGCAAAGGATAAAAGTTTAAATGAATGTTTGTACCGAGGTCTATTATTATTAGAGAACTTGTGCGCGATGTTAATAAGATTTAGATTACACAAAGTAGCGATGGTGGCAGACATCGAAAAGGCATTCTTGCAGCTGTCATTAAACGAAGCTGATCGAGACGTAACACGCTTTTTATGGTTCAAAGATATGAGTAACAAAGAAAATGAGTTCGAAGAGTATAGATTCTATAGGATACCATTTGGAGTAGTCTCAAGTCCTTTTTTATTAAACGCCACAGTGCAAACACACTTGAAAAATGCGAAAACGAGATATGCGGACAGTCTGCGGAATAGCTTTTACGTGGACAATTTGGTGTCAGGGGTTCAGAACGAAGAGGAATCACTCGCGTACTATGCCGAAATAAAAGAAATTTTTAAAAAAGCATCCATGAATTTAAGACAATGGACTTCGAACTCCCTAAAATTTAGAAAAAGAATTCCAAAAGAAGATCTAGCCGATGACTCGATAATCACGGGGGTCTTGGGATTATTATGGGATACGTCTGCGGACGCCCTATACATAAAAAATAACGTAAAGGTAGACACATTAAAAAGGTGCACTAGGAGAAATCTGTTGACAGCTGCGGCGACAATTTTCGACCCCTTGGGACTCGTTTTACCCCTTCAAGTCGAATTGAAATAATTTTTAAAAGAAGTCTGGAAGCGGACAGAAGGGTGGGACGAAGTAGTTGAACCATGCCAGAAAAATTGGGTAGCCATTTTAGAAAATTTAAAAGAGATTAACAAAATGGAATTTAATCGATTTTTACAAATCGAGGAAGAAACAGAATATGAACTGCATTGCTTCACAGATGCTTCAAAAGAACTGTATGGAGCATGTATTTATTTACGAAGCGAAAAACAAGGAAAAGGCCAAGTCAATCTGATATTTGCCAAAAATAGGATTAAACCAATGTCGAAAGAGAGCCTTACGATCCCAAAACTAGAACTTTTGGCCATGGTGATTGGGATACGAAGTGTGCAATTCGTACAAAAAAGTCTGCCCCTCGAAATAAAAAATGTATACGTATGGACGGATTCAAAATGTGTGCTAGGCTGGTTAGACTCCAAGAAAATTCTACCGATATTTGTTCGTAACCGAATTAATGAAATAAAAAAGAGTAAAATTCGAAATTTTCGGTACATAAATACGAAAGAGAACCTTGCCGACCTACTCACGCGAATACAAGAAAAAGGAAACTTTAATGTCAAATTGTGGAAACAGGGTCCGGCTTGGTTAGAAAAAGAGAAAGGGTCATGGCCGCAAATTAAAATAAAAGCCGAAGAAACAGAAGAACTTGTTGCTGTGTCTACGGACACTGTAGTCAAAAAAGAACTACCCTTCGGCATTCAAATAGAAAAGTTCTCATCACTCAAAAAACTCCTAGGTGTCACCAAGCAGTGTCAAAAGTTTTTAGATAAATGCCGAAAGAAAAAAGAAAATGCAAATTTAGAAACAGCTAAAGAAATGTGGGAGAAATATGTTCAAGATCAAAATTACCAAGCCACAATTCAAAATATTAAAAGGGATAAAAAAGACGTATTGCAAACTAAATTAGGTCTATTTCTTGACGAAATAGGAATTTTAAGATGTGGCGGTAGATTAGGTAACAGACCGTATCAAATATATCCAAAATTGTTGCCTAAAAAGCATCCTTTCACCGATTTGGTTATACAAAGCTATCATAAAAAATTATATCACGTAGGTGTCTCACACACACTCGCGGCGCTACGAAAAGAGTATTGGATACCACACGGCAGAACGGAGGTGTGGAAAAATTGGAAAAAATGCCTCAGCTGTAAAAAATGGGAAGGAGGGCCATCCCGAAACAAAATTCGAAAATACTTACCCTTTCACGTACACGGGTTTGGATTGCTTCGGGCCATTATTCGTTTTAGAAAAAGGAGAAAAAATAAAAAAACATACGGCTGCATTTTTACATGCCTAGTCACCCGGGCCATTCATTTGGAATTACTGAGGGACATGACCGCTTTAGAACTCTCGGTCGCCGTTAGGAAATTCATTGCAAGAAGAGGTTTACCCATTCAATTTCTTTCGGATAATGGAACAAATGTAAAAGTAATCAAAGAAGTATTCGAAAAAATGAATGACAAAATTAGATGGAAATTCATTCCCGAGCTATCTCCGTGGATGGGGGGTTTTTATGAGCGCCTGATCTCACTAATTAAAAGATGTCTAAAAAAGACTATTTCTCATCAGACCCTGTCGTTCAGAGAATTAGAGACGATAATCATGGAAATTGAAAAAGTACTCAATTCAAGGCCATTGACATATGTAGGCAGCCAGGAAGATGAGAGCATACACGAACAAGTCATAACACCCGCTCACTTCCTGAACATATCCACGAACGAAAATATATGGAATCAAGAACTTCCAGAGCTAAAAACAGTTACAAAAAGGGAGGTAGGAGAATTTTGGACTAAAAATGAGTCACGTTTAGACTTCTTCTGGGGACAGTGGCGAGAAGGGTACGTTCAAAGCTTACGGGAGCGGTACCAAAGAGAAATACGACAAAAAAGGTCGAAATCAGATCAGATCCCGAAAGTAGGTAATATTGTGCAAATTTCTAACGAAGGACCACGAGGCTCATGGAAAATGGGTAGAATCACGAAATTAAATGAAAGCGGGGATGGGCAGGTTCGGTCGGTGGAAGTGAAACAAGCGCAGGGGCGCATTCTGACCCGACCCGTGGGTTCATTATATCCACTAGAACTGGATGTTACAGATGAACCACCCGAAACCTCCCCACAAGGCCAAACAAGGCAAAAAAGGCAGGCAGCAATCGCGGCGGCAGCGCGTATTGCTAGTTATGCTAACAGCGTCGCGCTAAAAATTGTCGAAATTTTCGGATAAAAAAAAAAAGGGTATTTTAATTTATTGTTTCAAAGGTTTTGTCCCCCTCGAGGTCTCTGGATGTCCAGGACGGAAGGGTGGTTAAAAAAAGAAAAGAGATCGAAAAAGCCTCTGTGTACTTGCATGTATAAGCAGCGCTGTCGATACGGCGCGAAACGTTTAGACAACTCCGCTTATCATGCACGCGTGCCATATAGTAGAACAAGTTGTATCCAGCTAGACATAGCGTCGGGGTTAACGCGCTCGGCTTCGATACTGTGGTACCTTATCAGTACACGACGAGTCGCATCATGAGGTCAAAGAATTGAATCGGCACATTCTCGGAGTGGGAGGGTGCCGAGGGCAAAATTTACGAGCAATCCGATAAATAAATAATTTAAATCTGCCAGCTGCCAACGTACATTCATCTCGTAACCTGTGACGACCGGAAAACTTTGAATATGAGCCAACAATTTTCGTACCAACGTGAGCGGCGACGCGAAAATGCCGAGGCCGCACTCGAAGAACTGTTCGGGCCCAGGGGGTCCCTGGAATTGTCGGTGGTGGCCATCGATCGACCCGCTACCCCGCACGTAGATCTGCCGAACGAAGAGATTCAGCTCCCGCTCCCGAAATCTCAAAAAGAGACGATTCGGGAAATCGAAGGGTTCCTGGCACCGGGCGATGCTCCAGTACGAAAGCCCTTTGAAGCTTTTCAAGTACGCATAAGAAAACGAGGAAGGAATTCAAAGAAGCGGAACGTAGAGTACCGGAGAAAGGAAAGGCGGCTGAACGCAGTCGACAACCGAATACGACAGCTCGAAGAGGAGCTGTACGGGCAAGAGGACAGTTAGTCTTTCTTGACTTTGTTGTTTTGTCTTATTTTTTTTTTGTCTTTTTTATTTTATTTTCTTTGTTTTTTGTTTTATTTTAAGTATTTTCTTTCTCTTCAGTATTATATTTATTGTTTGGGGTCTTGTCTCCCCCCCCCCGAGTGTCGCGAAGTGCGAAATTATTACCTTTGATACTCATAGAAGAAGTTGTACAGAACTCGCATATAATGTAAAATTCATGAAATACACGAAGGAGCGAACCGAAACTTATTTTTGTTGTTGATATTATTTCACATAATCAGGTCTATCGGTGTCGCTCTCTCTTTCTCTCTTTCTCTCTCTTTCCCTCTAGCAATCCTCTCGCTCGACGTCATCAATCCTCTCGCTCGACGTCATCATGTTCCGTGCTGAGTAATCGCATGGACTGTTAACGCTCGAGTCGAGAGTGCAGGTCATGTTGGAGATTGATCGCACGATCAGGGACCTAAACCCCCAAAGTTAGAGAAGGTAAAGGTACCGTCTTCGAGCCGAGCCTTCGCCATAGGGGCTGTGTGCCCTTAGCCCCCCATTGACCCACCTTTAGTTCTTTTAATTTTTTCCGCAAGGAAATGACGCACAAACGACGGGATTTAATGTACAAAACAGAGCACAAACGATTGCACCCACTTTCGAGTCAATTGACCAACATGGGGGTACGTACTCCCGCTACCCCACCAGTGACCTACTTTCAGTTTTTCTGATTTATCTCCGCAAGGAATAAAGCACAAACGACGGAATGTAATGCACAAACATGCCCAAACAAAGCACAAACGGTGGCACCCATTTACCAGTCAATCGGCCATCAGGGGGCTACGGGTCCTCAGCCTGTAAGGAGTGCATAAAGCACAAACATGCACAAACTAAGTACAAACAAATGCATAGTGTTTCGATACAAAGCTCTTTTTTCTGTTACTTTTTTTCTTTCCATCCTTTCTTTTCTTTTCACATCTTCGAGTTGGGAGGGGGGCTTTCCCACAGTTCTGCTGATGAGGAGCGGGGAGCGACGGCAACCGTGGCACCGTCTATCCTGCAGTCGGTGATTGGAAGCATACATGCGCCCAAACGAAGCACAAGTGAAGCATAAACATATAATACATGTATTTTCAGCTCAAAATTCGAGTACTAAGGGCGAGGGCGTTGCTCCGGGTACCTCCTTGTATGCTAGCGAAGTCGAGGTTGATCACAAATGAGTCTATAGGTAGTACGAAGGTGCAGAAACGAAGCACAAATTTTTGCATTCATTGGCGGAACATCTCGCTGTCATCTGGCCGGGCGCCATTATTTCTGTTGATAGCAGGGGAGGGGGTTGAGCACAAACAAAAATATTGAAAGCACAAACGAAGCACAAACGATTGCACCCATTTTCGGGCTAATCGGCCAACTTGGGGGGCTACGTGTCTCCAGCCCCCCATTGACCTACTTTCCGTTTTTTTGATTTTTCTCCGCAAGGAATGAAGCACAAACGACGGGACTCGAAGCACAAACGTGCACAAACGAATGCATGTGGTTTCACTACAAAATTTCACCAATGGGGGCTGGCGACATGGACCTTACCATTTGACGCCGACGCGCAGATTTACCACTACGACATTGTCGCCACCTGTAGTCGGACGTACATTGTGAAGTGTACTACGAACGAACATAGCATACACACCTACACAGTCTTATCTGTGAATATTCGTGTGGAGCTCACTACTACAACATACAACAGAGAGTGCCGGACAATAGGGCGAGAATTTTCAGCGTCGGATGATCGGAAGTGTATAGTGTTTACTGTACTTTCCTCATATTTTGATGACCTCCTCAATTACAGCATATTTAATTCCAAATATTTCGAAAATAGCAATTTGTTATCGTTATTTCCAGGAAACAGACAAGATAATTACCATTCATTTCTGGTACTGTATACAAAAATTACGTACCTAATTCCATAAAAACATGTCTGAATCCAAATAATTTTAAAAATATTTCCAAGTCTCTACCTATTCGAAAAGTTAGAAGTAGGTAGGTATTTTGAAAACCAAAGAGACATAGAAAAATTCTGAGGCATTTTGATAAATTTTTGAATTATGAAATTTTGACGAAATTATGACCAATGTTTCACCCTGTGACGATTCCTTGACATCGACGAATCGTCACACTATACTAGCGTATTCTAACTTTTTTCAGTGGCCATTTATAGAATTACGCATTTTGTCACAAGAAACGCTATTTTGACAGGGTTTTTTGTGTCGATCTGCCGCCACAAAACCGTTCTTTGCATGACGGGATGCAATGGCATATGTGGGCTGACAAAAAGAAAGAGACCTCAGGACAAAAAATCATTTTTGTGATAACAACTGTTTTTGACTAATTTTTGACCGCTCTTTCGCTTGGTATTGTCGAGAAAATATTCTAAAAAAGTTTCCCAAACGGCTGTAAGTCTTCAAAGTTGAGTGTCTCTGTAACGTGAAAACGTTATCAATTTTATTTATCTGCTCTCCTGCAAAATTTACATTTTTGCGCCGAGGTCCCTTTCTTCCTGTCAGCTCACATATAGTGATATGTAGGTCTTTCTTTTTTCAGCGAGGAGGGAGGGATCTCAATTTTCAAAAATATTCTGTTCCTCTTTTTTTGTTGTCTCAATTTGATACATGAGAAAACATTTTTAATTTAGGGGGTGGTAGTTATGCACCCCCCTCCTCCCATAAGTCGCATCTCTTCACAAACGTTTGATATAAAAACGAATATCAGAAGCAAATACGGAGTAACTGTGTAACTGCGTAATTCATATGGTAAAGTACATATATCATTGTGTCGCTTTTCTCCTCTTTCTTTTTGTGTTTCGCATTTTCTTTTTTCTTCTTCTCGTGAATAGAGAGGTTTAAACATCCCCCCCCCCTGAATCTGTCACTACTACAGGATATTAAATTCAATTGCCGGGACTTTTTTTCTTTCCTACCTGCATATAAAAGTCTTGAATAAGGCCGGCATGAAGAAGGAATGAAAATGATGTAATACAGACTCACCAATTTCTTTCGCGGCTACCCTTTTTCCACCCGTGAAAGCCCTGAATAAGCCTGGCGTAAAGTGGGTGTAAAGAGGGCGTAATATGGGAAACCATAAAGTCGTAGAAAATTTCAACCAATCAGAGACGACTAACCGAATTATACTCGAATTACAGCCGCTTTCAACCAGGCTCACAGAGGGTGTAACAGGGTTTAATCAAGGCTAAGCACTGAATATACCCTGTGTACACCCTCACACCCTCTTTAAACCGGGTGTAATCCAGGTTTCTTAAACATTAGATTTTCTATAATGCCCATAATGATGCGAGAAAAATGTTCATCTTAGTGGTAATATATGCTACCAGAAGTTACATCAGTAAGAGACGCTACCATTACGCTACTGTTTAACAAATAGTAACACCAAGAAGCATTTGCTATCTGTATATTTTGCTACCTCTGCATTACTGTAGTGCTACTGCAGAGAATACTGACCAAAGCAAGTGCTGCCCTTATCCTCCTATTTTGCTATTCCCACACTTTCCTTCAGAGTTATGTTTTAACAGGGAATATTTTATATGTGTTACTGACGGTAGCCATATGCCTTCCTTTGCTGATGGGAGCGCTACCCAAAATTTTCCGCTAGTTGGGATATCAGTGACCTTATGAGAAACCATGTATATCATACATACATGCTGCTAAGCACACTTTTCTCTTAACTGATTGATACCAGATTTTTGGTTTTTGCTTAGCGGCGGAACGTCGCATTTTATAATAAGGCGCTCATCCCCAGCAAAGTCTGGTTTCTGCAACGCAGCAAAACGGTGCATTTTATAATAAAGCGCTCAGCGGCAGCCAAGTTTGGCTTCTGCAACGCAGCAAAACGCTGCGTTTTATTACAAATGGCCTTTTGCCGCAGCGAAGTTTAGTTCCCATCACGCAGTGAGACGCCGCTAATACCTTTGTCTGCAGCGAATAATTCTCAACGCTGCAACATAACGCAGCGCGTCGCAGCTAAAATCATTGTTTTTTGCCATAAGGGTCAGCTAACTTTACGAATGATACCGACGGTATAAAAGTTAGTTAATAATTTAAAACGAATTGGAAAGTCATGTTTCAGAAGATTTTAAAGAACGGATACCAGTTCGTTACTTTAAGCCCAACAAAAATACCAAGTTTCGTAAAATATTTGGATATTGCCACTGCACAGTTAATAATTTTATTTTGTAAAGAAATAAAAAATGTATTCCACATGGGTACTCGTGCACCAAGTTTTAAGCATGAATATAAACGTGAAAAGGAAAGAAAAAAATTAAAATGTGGTCCAAGACAAGAATGCTTCTTCCATAGTAGAATTTGAAATAATGTAATCTTCCACGATGGCATTTTTAAGCTTCTGCTTTTCCATAGTTTCGAATAGTCGTGACCATGAAATATTTTTATCATTGATAACGAAATGTAGCAAACTCTACGTAACAGAAAAGAAAGATGAAAATTGTAGGGCACCTCTGGTAAATATTAAAATAGGAAAAAATGCTCCATTCATATAATGAAATACTTGACGGAAAACCAATTCCACATGAGTACACTTACCTAAGTAGGTATACATTAAATACAAGCATAACACATATTATATCTATATAAAATATGAAAGAAGAAATCAAATCCGGTCAAAGGTGCTGAGAACGTTTCTTCCATAGTCGTAATCTTGAAATAATGTACCCACTATCTTCCATATCGACGTTCTTAATTTTCTGCTACAGTGTACTTATTCTATAGTATATAGGTACGTTCGTGTTTATAAATTAATTATAAAATCAAAAAATATGTCATATAGAGGTATGTCATAAAACCATAGTGCGGACTGAACCATCAATATATTTTCTGAAACTTTGGCATTCACAGTCATAATAAAGCGATTTTCCATTGATAACAGTTACCAATCCCGATAACAGTATTCTCTAAACTATACCTACCTATCTATTTTTCAGGTTAGTATTCCAATCTAATGCAAATGACGCAGTGATCTCCAAGTAAGTAAAATATTCGCTAATAGAAAACCTATCAAAAGGTCCTTTGAGTCCTTTTAAAACTATAGGTACCTTACCTACCTATATATACCAACCTACCGACTTAGGTGATATAATTGTTTTTGTGTATACAATAGGTACCCAATGGCCCTACAGGAATACAGCTAACTCTGTTAAGCGAAAACTTACCACGCGTTTATCCTTCAATTGGCAAACGTCGCCAAATTCAGCCATTATACGGTCTATCAACAAATCTGTTTTTGTTTTGTGATCGCCAGAGGTGCTTAGTTTCACCAATAAAGTGTAACCCGAAGCATACAACTTTTTTAGTTCAGCCACGGTACCAATACGTTTCAACATTCCCGAATGTATGATCATTACACGGTCACACAGATCTTCGCATTCTTTCAAACTGAAATCAAATATTAAAATCATAGGTATCAGCGACTAGAAAAATTAATTTGAAAAGTTGCGAGGACGTAATGTGTAAGCAGAGAAGGACATTCGCCTCTGGAATTGGCAAATCTTCAGCTTGTGAAATGCCTTATGCGCACGGTTCTGCTCTATAATTATCGCCCATGGAAAGACGGTATGAATTTGAACTTTACCTGTGCGAGGCAAATACGATGATTTGCTTGGATCGTTTGGCGTGTTTTATAGCACTATAAATTTTTCTTCTTGAAGCAGGATCGATACCAGCGGTTGGTTCATCCAAAAATATTGCTAGCGGATAGCCTATCATTGATAGAGCGATGCACAGTTTCCGCTTATTACCACTGCTGTAGGTATCGATGTAACGATTTTCATAATGCTCTATGCCTTGCCGAAAAGACATTTTTTTATTTATTTATTACAATATGAAACATTTACAATTAGTGCATAGCTGTGGACCTGAAACTAAAGGATTTTCAATCCTGATCTGAATTTTTGATAACATGATAGTTATAAGCAACAACGGAGTTGGTCATCGACCTAATAGTGACGTAGGTATAGGTATAAGCTAAAAAATACTTTACGAGTTAGTATACCTAAAATGGAGATCCATTTTTCGACATGTTTTTGCGGATCCTGAAGCCCTCTTAGAGTAGCGAGTAAATGCAACATTTCGTGAGCTGTTAACTCCTCGTGAATTGCATTCGTTTGAGGACAATATCCAATCAGTGACATATACTATAATGTAACATTTAAATCCGATCAGTTGGTTCTGTCTCGTATTATATTCGTATAAAACCCTGAATCTGCAAAAATCACGCTGTATAGCCGGTGCCTGTGTGTGGCAGTGTGACATTCTTCCGATTAGTTCCAAATTCGGCCCAGTATATAATTGTACGTAGATGGCATTTGATGACACAATCTTTTCAGTAACACCAATTCCAGGGTAAACAACCCTCTCATAGGAACTTCTGGCGCCAGGTACGCTACTGCCATTGACTGCACCTGCAGCATCAACAGTAACTCTAACGGGCAACTTAAAGCAAGCACCCCGTACCTTGTCATAGTGTTACTATACGCTTTGTGGTGTGCGGAACTGACCATCACCAGGTCAATAGTTACAAACTGCCCAGATTGGCTAAACTGATACACTGCCACATTGTGTCAACGTTACTTTTCTTACGTCTCATTGACGTTACACTTTGCATAGCTGTATTGGGTCAAATAGAGCCTCGATACCCACAAAACGCGATGTGTCTCATCTATTTCCAACCAATCAGAACACAGAATCATCTCAAAGTGGGCGAAGTCGACAGTTTTGCCACAAATCTTTTAAGGTAGTCAATTTGTACCTAAGATCGTTGTCTCAAGGGAGGCATTCCATCAGCTGAAAACTATGATGATATAATTGCAATTCTCACATTTTTAAGGTCTTCATTTAGTTTGACATCGTCAATGATTACATCTCCGGTAGTAGGTGTTGTCAATGCGGAGAGAATGCGAAAAATGGTTGATTTGCCAGCTCCATTGATGCCAACCAAGCCGAAACATTCCCCAACTGAGGTTAAAAAGTTGATATCTTTCACAGCCGAGAATTTCCTCAAGCCGAAGAAAAAGTTTTTCGTTAGATTGTGTGCGACCAGTGTATTTTTAGTTTCTAATAAACCAAGAAATAACACGGATAAGGATACTGAAAATTGATATAAATAGCTTGCCTTGGGTGAAGTCTACAGATGTATCGCTATAGGTAAGTAGTAAAAGTATGCACGTCAATATATTCATAGACTTGAAAGAGTAATGTCAGCTGGTCTATCTACTTCTTAAATTTTGGAGAATTTTAGACCCATGCCTGCAACCGTTTATTATCTTATAGCTGCATTGTTTTAGTAATCTTGCACCCTCAATTTAATTAGTCATGAAGTTTTGAGATGAGAATGTTTTCAACTAACCTCCATCGTGCCATACATGCTCCATTACTTTCTGTTTCTCTTCTTCCACGAGTTCGTCTCTATCGACAATATCCTGTCTTTCGTATTGGACTTGTTTTCCAAAAAGTATATTCACCATTTTGTTCCATTGTTTATCACTGAGTTGTGAATTCACCACAATCAACAAAAACAAGTATAAAATTATGTCTGCTGATAAGTAGATTAGCGACTGGTGTATGCCAAGTTTCATAATACTTCGAAGTTCAAATGGTTTACTGTTCATCGAATCCGATTTCAAATAATACAACGGTTGTATTTTTTCTGAAATTTATAAGGGTAAAAAAACACTACACTATTTTGCGTCTTCTCTCAATACAAATGACGATTTTGACAGGTATAATAAATGTGTGTAGGAAAAAAATGTATGTACCTATATAATTGCATGTCGGCTTAGAAATCCCAAAAAATATGTCACACTTTCTGGTAGCCCTCCCCCTTTCTGGAAACTAGAAATAACGCGGGAAATAGCCAGTGTATTCGCGTAGGTATGTACGCAAAATAGTTGCTGCAGGCGCTGCCATCGAAAATAACATAATTCTGCTCACTGATTGGTGGATTTGGACGAAAACATGACATGGGAGTGATGATGAAAAAAATTATCCACGAAATCCAAAATTAAGCTCATTTGATTTTTTTCATCATCACTCCCATGTCACGTTCGATCGAGTGTGGCATGAAGGACTGCTATTCAAGCTACAGAAAATAATCCCAGCTGCTTTCTGCGACCTCATCAAATCTTACTTGGATGAACGCTCATTCCAGGTCAGAGTGAACGACGCCCAATCTAGCTGGTACAATGTCCAGGCTGGCGTACCCCAGGGCAGCGTGCTGGGGCCAGTCTTGTACTTACTGTACACAGCGGACATACTAACCTCCGACGAAATCAGCACAGTCGTATTCGCCGACGACACAGCACTCCTTTCAACGTCTCACGACATTGCAGAAGCTACCACAAAGGTTCAACGGCACGCCAGCAAAGTCTCGAAATAAATGGACCGGTGGAAAATTAAAATGAACGCGACTAAGAGTACCCATGTGGTCTTTTCCTTACGTCCGCATGCTGAGTTCCCGCTGCAGATAGGGGGGAACCGTTGTACCGAGGGCCAACTCGGTCAAATATCTAGGAATGCACCTAGATACGAGCCTAACATGGGGAAATCATATCAAAGCCAAATGTGATATCCTGAACAAAATAACGAAAAAATACTTCTGGCTTGTAGGTAGAAGTAGTACAAAAAAAGTGTGATATAGACACACATTTTTTTTTTCGAAGAAAAAAACAATGTGTGGATATGTCACCCTTTTTGTACTACTTTTCCTCTCTTTGCACTCTAATAAGCGCTATTTTGAATTTGTTGAAAGTTCATTGAGGGTGTTGAAAATCGGTTCTTGAATCGATTTTGAGTTTGTTGAAGTTCGTTGAGCACGTTGAAAAAGCGCTTATTAGAGTGAAATGAGAGGAAAAGTAGTACAAAAAGTGTGACATATCCACACATTGTTTTTTTTTCTTCGAAAAAAAAATGTGTGTCTATATCACACTTTTTTTGTACTACTGGTAGAAACTCGGTTCTAAGCCTCGAAAATAAGAGATTGATTTATCTATCTAGTATCAAGCCGATTTGGACCTACGGTATCGCTCTATGGGGCACGGCCAGCCGATCCAACGTTCACAAAATTAAAGTTCGGCAGAACTACATCCTACGCACAATCACCAACGCGTACCGGTATATACGCGGAACGATGACCTCCACCGCGATCTAGTCATTCGGACTGTCCAGGAAGAGACTGAACGCTCAACCAGTCAATATGAAATACGGCTTCACAACCACGTTAACGCCACAGCAGTCGGACTCCTAGACAACTCAGAGGACGTCCGTAGACTGCGAAGAACACGCTTACCCTTTAACTAGTTCTATTGACTAGTATAGCTACGTGTACAGTTAGATACCCACCGGTAGTTACTGTAAATATAACTTGTAATAAAAATTAAAAAAATGTTTTCGTCCAAATCCACCAATCAGTGAGCAGAATTATGTTATTTTCGATGGCAGTCACCTGCAGCGACTCTTTTGCGTAGGTACATACGCCAACAGGCAAATTAATTGATTATATGAATCGTCCTGATTATTTGCAGTTATACCTACTGATAATGATGCTATAGTACCTAATGATGATAATTTTTATTGTACGCCCGACTTGCTTTATTTTTCAATCAGTAAGGACGAAAGAAAACGGGAAGATTCGAATTCATTTAAGATTTGTTCGTCATCAACGAAATTATAGTCTTACAGTCTGCACTCTGCAGATTAGTTAGATACTTAAGGGCCAGTAGTACAATAAAACGTGACGTCGCGTGATGGTGGCGGTTCAACCAATTGAGCAGCCGAATTCGGCCGCTCAATAGCGGCTCAATTTCGGTTCAACGTTGAACCGCAATTGTAGTAGGTACTGACCCTAAAATGATTGTAACTTAATAGAGTTTTCTCAGAAGCGTCCGTAAATTAGTTAATACTGTCCAAAAGTAAGAATCGCCTAATGCAGGCTCCTACTTACCTCTACATAACGCGAATTCCCAGTCTAAGCAATATACGCAATGGTTATTGTTTAATAATATGAATAAATATCGCATAAGGGCATTCAAAAAGCCAAATGGAGGCAACACGGATGAGATGTATTCAAATACAACATATTGAGATGAACCTTGTAACTGGAGTACAGCTAAACTGAAGGCGTTGCAGACATCTGAGGAAATAGCAAATATGTATACGTATAGGTACGTAATTAGATATTAATAATTTTCCCAACTAATTTACAAAGCCTATAAGAGTGGCTAATTCGTTCAGCAGTGAAGACGATTAGAAGTTATGATGGTTAAGTGACTTTCGTCAATCCTCTAAAGCTCGTTATACCTAGTTATTGATGGATATGACACATGGGTTCATATAACATATAGGTACGTACTTAGGGCAATGTTGACGAGCAAAAATACTGAAACGGAATCGAAAAATGTAGCAAATAAGTAGCTGTATAATATACCGCTGACGCCGAACCACAATAGAATAGCGATCCAAATTTCTGGAAATCATCACTCGTAATATAGGCAGTTCTAAATTTATTGTTTAGCCAAAATAGGAATTTTTTATCTACGAATATATAGGTAAATGGATGTTCACGTACTTACAAACATTTTGAAATTATCGACGAATTCCAGTCAAGGTTAGGAAATGCAATAAGGAAAATGATAATTATAAAAACACTTACTCATGTCTTCAAATTTAAAGACTCCATACGTGTCTGTCAGTTTCATCGCTGCTACTTGAATGAAAGCTATTAATGCGAAATATGAATAATCGAATACGAAATTGCCAGTCCAGTAAGTTAAGTTCGATAAACTAGACATAGTTTGTATATGTCTGATTCCATGGATTCTTTCAGTAACGACAAAAGCGAAGAATATTGCAAATAACGTAATTATAGCTGAGTTATAAATGAATATCCACCAGAATGCAGATGTGGTATATGTTGTTTGAAGATCAACGCAACAAAATGTGTAAAACTGAAAAACCAACTTGAAATCAATGAAAAGTCAATTAGGTAAGTAGGTACATCAAGTTTCAGTTAAAATACCTAATTCAGGTGAATTGACTATCTTTTGCTACTTTCATGATCACGCTGAAAGAAGTATAATAAATATCATCTGTGCGATATAGTTTGGGGTTAAACTGTATGGCCCAACAGGGAATCGCTTATGACGGGAAAAAAATAGTCACGAAGGATGGAAACGATTATATGGCAGTCGGTGGCAGAATATAGCAAAGACTGATTTTTTTAGGTATAGTCTAGCATATTCATTTGACTTGGAAGCGCTGTTTTATGAATTGAATCATAGAGGTATCAGTCTAAACTAGACAGTTCCGGGCTTCAAATTTTATCAGATGTGCCGATTCGTGACGAATGTTGGGAACAGTATACATACAAATGAAGTGGAGAAAATATTAAATATGCTCAAGGTGGCGACAAATGGCTAATCTACCCCGTGGGACGTATGGCGATGCACGCATACTAAAGTGGCCCCTCTAAGACACCGCACCCTCGGCCCAGGAAAATACCCTTTCGAGTATCGTATCAAGATGCTCCTGTACAAAACTGAAGCAACTACGATTATTATCGGGGTCTTCTGTAGGTTCACGCGACAAAACAGCAGCGTTCCACTTTTATACAAAAATGAGGTACGTAGACGGTATACTCGAAACAGGTATAAGTGCATGCATACAGTACTTAAATTTACCAGATTATACGTGTATTATGCGGTCTATTGCCTACTCTTTAATAATGTACCTAAGTATATCCATATGCGATAGCTAGGGATAAGTATAATTAAAAACCCATCTTTCAAAATATTGAAAACATTAAGGTACATACTTTTGTAACAGAGAGAGGTTGATTAATCGCAGTTATAAAGGTATCTTTCTTATTATCTTGAAATCCTGATCGAATTAAAGCATTACTATACAGATTCATCGATATTGGAGCACTATGCGGTAAAAACATATTATAAAGAATGGTAGGCTCTTCCGTGGTAAATTCTGCGGCTGCCACAGAATTATCTTTGTATTCGTGTGGATTGTTTTCACTAAAATTCAGCAAAACTAAAAGGGGAAAAAATGCATATTTTTATTACACATTTTACACAGAGATACGTGAGGGATATGTAAATACACATAACTTACATGTGAAGGACAACATAGAAATATGAAAATATTTTAGTAGGTAGGTACCTACCTCGTTGAATTGAGTCACAATTGGAATAACTAGTGAGACTGGCTCCTTGTCCCAAGACGTATTCCTTGTATGCTTTACTCAGGGATGATTTGGCTTTCTCACAAACGAAAACTTCTGCATTTATGTATTTCTTTATTGATAGCTCTTTGGACGGGTATATAGAGTTATGAAGAATCATGTAAGTCCAGTCAATTACTTTGATATTGAGAACGCCCAAAATAATGGCAAGGAAAATCTGTTAGATATAGGTACATTGGCAGAAAGAAAATAAAATAAGTAAATAATCTTTTTTCTTAAATAATGTGATAAGATATCTACCCTGCTATAGTAAATACCCACCTTACAACGACCAAAGTACTGATATTAAAATAGTAACATAATGAAATGTATAACTGGATTAGTGTATGGATATTCATATAAATAAATAAATTACAAGAAAACGTACACAAGTAAGGCAACGCAGATACCTTCTGCTGATCAATTTAAAACGTTTGACTAATAAAGCTACAAGTTGATGAATAATTAACTGAAACCCGTGTCGTTTTGTTAGAGGTAGATCTGAAAAATTATAAAATTGCAGAAATAAGTACGTCTACCTACCAACAACACAATTCTGCTAATAATCTATTAGTTTGAAAAAATAAAATATCAATTAAAAATATCTAGTTAAACAGAGAGTACAATTTGACTTACCATCTCGAGAAGGACTTCCCAGTGCACTCTTAATTCTATCTTTGGTGGCAAGGCTCGTAACACTGAAATAACATATAGGTACGCACTTGAGAAAAGAAAATTGAGAGCTGAATGCAAGAAATACTTAAATAACATCATGGCATCATGGCTGGAAAACCCGGTGGCTATTTTGCCAAAATTGAGATTTGTATGGCATAACATAATACAAAAATTTAACCAAAGATCACAAAAGTTTAGCTCAGCCAACTTCTTGCATTCATTCCCAAATGAATATGTGCGAGTCATTCTACGAAATATTTTCTGCATACTTCAAGAAAAGTTGTTCCATTGTGGTGTAAGAAACTTCAATATTTGATATATTTAAAATATTTTGCTTTGCTTCCAACGTTGAAAACAGCACTGGAAATAGGAATTTTCGCTGTATGGGTAAGTTATAGGAAGCAGAAAAATCAGAGTCCTTTTGAAGGCTAGCTGTTGGAAGAACACTGGTTATCAAAGCGGTAACATTTTCTGTATTGAAATTGTTTCCTTTAGTGAGGATTAAGCTGTAACCAGTTCCTGAAATGCAGAAATTTGTCAGTAAATAGGAATTTGTTTATTTGGAAAGCGCTTACGTGACAAAAACTATGATAACTATACTAATGCGGTGGAAGCTTCCTCAGTCTTAGGGTATCTATAGGTTCACATATAGTGGTTCAAGATATATTTATTTTGTCAACTAATATATTAGGAGATAATGAACAATATAAATGAGGTTATCAACGAACCGAATGCTGTTTTCAAAAACATACTGCTGCCGTAGCAAAATACTTGCCCATCGTGCATGATTGCAATTCGGTCTCCCAACATATCTGCTTCTTCCATATCTTGCGTTGTTATCACAATAATACGATCTGTTTTAATTTTCTATTGAAAAGTAAGTTTTTAAAATCATTATAAGTATTAAGACTAAACAAAGCGGCTCGTGCCTTGTAGGTACGGCTACTTAAGATTGCATTTAGTTTACTTTTAGTAACGACCATATCCTACGACGACTGTGCACATCCATCCCTAAGGTAGGTTCATCTAAAATTAAAATCTGAAAGTAAACCCCGTAGTTTACTGGTAGAGATACCGATACAGAGATATTAGCTAATTTACATAGCTACCAACTTTTTATGCCTTATCCCCGATGCGCAAAATCCCTCAAGTTACCCGGGTAACTAACGGGGAACAAGGGTAATCTAAGGATAACCCAGGATAACAAATGGGTAACTAGAGGGTAAATTACTGCGCATCGGGTCCAAGAGGATCTTATACATTTGATCTTCTTACCTTCGGGTAGCCAATGACAGCGAACGCGAAGGACAATTTTCGTTTTGTTCCTGCCGATAACTCTAGCACATATTTTTTAGTGTCATTCTGCATTTGTAGAGCACGGAGTAACTCATCGGTGAGAACATTCGCTCTGTATTCAGATAAACCTTTCAACTAAAGTGTCGGGTTTAAAAATTACATATGAATTCAGATTATACCTAATGATAAATCGCTTATTATACCTAATCCATAATATATGTTCAGTAGTTACTTATTTTATTATTATTATTATTATTATTATTATTATTATTATTATTATTATTTACCATTCCAAAGAATAACATGTTCTGCTTTACGGTTAAGTACGGGAAATACACGTTTTGTTGAGCGCAGTAGCCAATTTTGTTTCCGAGTCCACTTCTGTTTTCCATGATGTCAGCATTATTATACAAAACATACCCACTAGTTTCTGCGGACATACCTGTAATTAGTACATTATTTACATTACTTACGCTTTCGAGCTCCTGTTGACTATCCAGATAGATTAAATGTAAGTATAAAAGTACATCATAATTATCTTTAAGAGCCTAGCATGACTCATGATTGTGAGTTATTCCAGGTACCTGTCAAGACATTTAATAATGTTGTTTTTCCGGCACCATTATGACCCAGTAATACTGTTATGTTTCCAGTGTAAATATCTAGATTTACATCATTCAAGGCTGTTGTAGAAGTAAATATTCCATATTTCTTTTGTAAATGTCTGATTTGAAATCCAACGGGCCAGTCATTTACTTTTTCAACAAATTCGTTGTCAATATTAGCAGAGCTATCATTGAGCAAGATGAGCTTAGTTTTCTTTAAACAGGGCAAGACCCACTGAAATACGAGAATTGGTATTACACACGATGGTAAATTCATTGTACAGAGTATAACCTATTTGAGACCGTTAGGAGTTATACTGCCTTCAATGTACGAAGGTAGGCAATCTAGTTGACATTCTTGAGATTATTATAAAAAAATAATGTGCATAGAATGAACGCGCGCGCACCCGCCTGAAATGACCATCGGACTGTTAATGTGTTAAGTATCTCAAACGGATTTCCTATCTTCGTATGCTAAGTGCTGTAAGGCAAAGAGGCATTCGAATCTTCGTGTTTCTGAATGGAATGGACTACCCCGTAGTAACATTCTACCTTATAGTTCCAAATCGTTACTCAGATTTCCATTCATTATAGGAATGGATGATATTTTAATTCATAAAATATACCTGCTTCATGAACGATTGATTATTAATTTATTTAAAAAGAGGATATAAAACGGAAAATTACCGAAAATATAAACAGCAGATTCTTTTTCCTGCCGTATCTGCCCGGATGAACTGAACTAACGTAGAATATTATTAATCCATTTAAGACAATATTTAATACGAATAAAAATAGTATGTTCCTCAGGTGGAGTACTTGCGGATCCGTTATATCTACCATAAATGCCGACAGCTTGGTAGGAGAACCTATACGAAAAATCTGTCGCTATTTATTTCTGCAAAATTATGTCATGTATACGCATCTATACTTATAAATATAACAAATGATTTGAGCTATATTGTGCTGAACACTCAAGCTCAATTTTGCTTACGCCTATACCTAAATATGTATTAAAATTTACATAACAGAAGCAACCTATAAAAAATGCATTCAATTTTGAACAATTTATTTCATAATTTTTATGCACCCTCAAAAATTCATAAACTACGTTGGATATAAGATAACTTTGATTGAAGATTTTTTTTTTAAACTTCAACGAGGTATTTACTGCCCGAGAAGACTTTCGAGTTAGGTATTTAAAAGTTATTAAGTACTAATATCAAAATTTTACCTTTAGATTCGAAATATTCCAATGATTTAAACGCGTTGTACATCACCAAATTAGGAAGAAAACATAGCAGTAAAGAGGGAATCATCTGGGTTCCGCAGTCAGTTTTATTTATTGTCATCGATATTAACCAGCGTGAAGAAGTCAGAAACCATACGATTACACTTACAGCTACAGCTACCCAGTCTGCACAGAAAAGGAGAAAAATTCACTGCTACATATCAGCTGCGCTTTTGTCAAAACGCAGAAGTAATTATCTAGAATTTTCTAAAGCGTATAGCGAGCTAATTCATCCCCAGTTCCTTCTTTTCAAAGTACAAGTTCCAAGGTCGAAAAATAATAACTCCATAATAGGCGAGGCTGATTTTGGATTGAAAAAAAAACGTACCTATATAAGTGCTTTTTTACCTCCTCAGTGAAAGGGTTTCAAGCCGAGCAGCCGAATCTTCGGTGCCCTTCTACTCTGAAGGAATATCCGTATTTTTGGGGTTCTATAAGGACCGGAGCCTCAAAAATGGGGCCAAAAGAAAAAACAACATTCTTAACGCCTCTGAAAACAAGGTTTTCGAGTTATTTTTATTATTTTTCTTGATTTTCTTCACACCACCGCTTGCATTCGAGCTTCATATCGTAACAATCTTAAATCCGACCTTATATCATGATAAACTTACGTTTATTGAAAAGTGTGCCAACCGCGAATAGAAACGTCAAATTTGCTACGCAGTAAAGCATAAACATAATCCAAATCAAAATGGGGCTGACGTTCTCGTAAAATGGTTTAGTCGAAATGTTAGCGGTCAGAATTAATGTGATAATTGTGATAATAATGGGATAAATCATCAGCGAATAGGTGATCCAGCCGAACCATAATAACCATTCATCGAATCCCATTGTCTTCATTAATTCCTAAATCAAAGAAGAAAAAGAACAACCGAAAGAATACAAATTAATTAATTAATTAATTTGAAAAAGATTAATAAGGTACCCGTGTAAAAGTCAGACCTAAATCGAAAGAGAGTGAGAGAGAGAGAGAGAAGGGAAGAATTCCCCCGGGTCAGGCTCTTTTAGAGGGCTCAGATTTTTCTAACGGTATGGGGTTTTCAAATGCCTATACATATTTTCTAAATTTTATTGTATATTTTACTTTCTATTTTCGTCTACTTTTCTCTGAGTCCTGATCTTCTCTTGTACGCCCAGGTGAAAGTTTCCTCACAGTTATAGATGATAGAGGCTGTTGTGCTTAGAATTGTGAAAGGATGTATTTTTCAGTTTTTCGGGATATACTAAGCGAATTCCAATTGTATATTTATAAATGGTGTTAGTAAGTAGGGGTAAAGCCGCACCCAGCACTGTGTTTACTCGGACTATTGAAAAAAAAAAAAAAATTCAAGAATTAGAAATTACCTTCATGCCGCTGTGCTTTTCAACGGCTATGTAATGTGGTATCGTCAACGCGAAGAAAATAAAGCTTATTAAAGTCAGCGTGTAAATCATGTCTTCGGGATACTGTTCTCCAACGTGTTCCGGGTACGGGAATCTTTGAATGTTAATCTGCTCATTAAAAATTTAATAATTTTTAAATTGATAGTTTACATTATACCGATACATAATAGTTTACAGAACCTTGATCTTCAACGTATAGGGAAAAGATATGACGGGTATTAGGAATATGGGTGCAATTAAGAGCATCTAGAGAATACATAAAGCATGACGATATTTTTTTGGCTTTCTTCTTCCTGCTCCTGAAGTTCGAGAAGCCGATGGAAATAAAACTCAGTTTTGATTATGGGAGATGGAGAAATAAATGAATAGTAATGATACCTATCAAATACATAGGTATAATACATTTTAAATATCGGTAGAAAGTAATGAAAGCATAAAGAGTACCTACCTACTGGCATATTAATAAACTGGATCTATGTTTCAAAGTTCCAGTTGTTCATAATTGTTTCAGAAGACGTAAAGAAAATTTCAACTTTCTTTTTTTCTGATTCCGAAAAGTTTGAAAAGTTTTTCAAAATTTTAGAACAATACAGATACCTATTGGTATCTCAAACAAAAATACCGCGCTAAGCGGTATACCGATGTCTGTAAAAATAATCTGACATGTAAAATGTCGATATTTATGGAGGGTATAAGGATCTGTAAGACTACGCCTCTAATGGAAAAGTTATCATAACCTTGATTTAAGGGATGATCAGAGACGAAACATGACTTTCAGTTGGAAATTCGCCGATAAAATGTGTAAATAATTGAAAATTTACAGATTTTTCAATCAAAAACAAACAAACAAACAATGAAAAGTTCAAATAAACAGTTTCAAAATTTGCCGACTTCCAAATTATTGGGGAGGGGTGTTCAACCCCCTCTCCCTCCACATCAAACGAAGTTTGCAGTCTTTTACGGAACTTTGCTTTCTGAAATTCATCTCAAATTTTATCACATTTCCGTGAACGTAATACTATAGAATCATTCCTTACCCTATCTGCCTACATTTTTGTTTCTATTATTATTATTATTATTATTTTTTAATGACTATGGATTATCTATTGTTTTTGTTCATAAGCCTAGAGGTCTTCATTATCCTTTTTTTAAAATTTTTTTAATAAGAACTTACTTGAGGTAACTGATCTGAAGAGATGTTCAGTTCGTTAATGATAAAAGATTTGTCTAGTGTGTATTGCAATGCCAGAAATCCACTCCGTACGTATTCATCTGGAAGAAAATACGAGTAGCCTTTTAATTAATTGTTTACCCCGGTAAATTTCGCCGTTAATCAAACAAATTTTCATCAGCGAACAAAGCACATGCCTCGATCATGAATGAATTACCGCATAATCAACTCTTAACATGTCCCAGCACGTATAACGGACAGAGAACAAGGCTAAGGAAACAGTCTCCTGTAATTATCAGGCTGGCAGGAAAGCTTAACCTGGTAAGTAGTAACGTTGCACTGAAGGCAGATGTGATGTCCAAGCCCCCCCAGGGGTCAACACCAACATAACATATACTTCTACCACCAGCAGTACTAATACATTTTACAACGACATTTGCCAAGTAGGATATATACTGCGTGAACCGTGGTAGCCACCTCTCATTTCTAGTACGCCGTTCCACATTATTAAAATCACGAACGTGTCTATGAAGCTACAATAAATCGAGTATTGCCGACCCGTAACCAGCTTAGGTTTCTACAGAGGAGCAAAATGGGGCAACATTTTCTCTGCGTACATATTGTTTTCCTCAGTTTTCCAATCTGGCAATTCAATTCAATGATCAGAATCATATTATTGGGGGGCGGTGAGGCAATTTGGATAGCAAAACTTATCATCTCAGTAACTCATACATCTTTAGCAACAATAAAAGGAAAACAAAAAAATGTCTAGGGGGGAGGCAAAATTTTCTCTAGGTAGGTGGGGGAGGGGTGTCTCCTTCTGCGCACCCTTCCACTTACTGGTCTGGAGTATCAGTATCCAAAAAGTTTCCATCTGCGGATGGAACCTTTTTGAAAACATCTACATTTGATCCTTGAAAACCGCATCTCGATCTGGTTTCCTGCTACGAGGATATAAAGAAATCACAACCATTCATACTGATATGCATTGCGAGAGATCACTGTGACTTCAGAGTTAACATGAAACATGCGAAGTCTTCATTGGAGAAGGAACGATCCCAATTTTTCCAACAAGAGAAAATGTCAGTCTTGACAACTTAGGATTTTATTTTGCCAATTGTGTATATCTTTCTCAGCTAACTGACGAAGATTTTTTTTAAACATTCAAATTTCACGAATTACTTAAATTTTATATGGGTAAGAGTAAGGTAGGCAAAAGTAAATTTGACACAAAATTGTCAATTCAATCAAAAAATAATAGTCAGTTCAACAAAAATTGCCAATTTAAAAACGATTCTTAATTTGATTAAGAAATTATCAATCTGATAAAAAATTTAATTAGACAAAAAACTGGCAAAACTCGCCAGTTTGACAAAAAATGTGGTGCAATATGTGCAAACAGCGATCCAAAAATCCCAATTTCCATTCTTTAATTTAAAAAGAAAAAAAAGTTTTATATTGTTAATATGAATTACACAGAGGTACCTTAATACAATGTACTGGGAGAATTTCGGGAATTTTCGACTTTCTTTTAATTTTTAAATTTATGTATTTTGGTCCTGGAAAAACATGCATTCATTGACGTAGTAACATGAACATCTCCCAGTTCAAAGAAAATTTTGAAAACATTAAATGTTTTCAAGAAGGTACAAGTCGACTTTCTTTTCACATGAAAATTGGATTACTAAACTTGAAATAGATATACGAGTAATTGCACTGATATCGTGTAGTAGAAGAATGCCTTTAGGGATGTATTGCAGATCTTTGATAACGAATAACGTATAGGTTTTTAAGTAGTAAAAGTATCTACCTTCTAAACCAATGAGAAGTCTCTATTTGAAATGGATTATGGAATACGGTATCAGTCACAGGAGACATATGGGAAAACTTTCTGAAACGAGTTTCTGCACTGTTCTGCTCCTATATCATGTATAACATTTTTCGTTTTTATATCGAACTCAAATTTCAAGATTGGTTTAGATGGTGCTTATTCTGTTATCGAAGATATGTAAAAACTTCTTACTGTCAATTGTACAAAACCATAGGAGTATAACTCTAATAATACTGGCCTAAAATATTAATTTCTTTTCAAAACACTTCACATGGACATGAGCTTTTTCAAATCGATAATTAATAGTGTTTCGGTAATAAACTGCATATTAATGAAAATATTGAAAATAATTAGAATTAAAGAGTTCAGGATCGTATAGAGACGGTCTGGAAGATGTCCTCCTCCTTATAACCATGAGTAGAAAGTCGGTTCTCAGTCTATTCAATGCTAGTTAGCACACTGGGCAGGAAACTCTTTTTCTCAATTTGTCAGATAAAACTAGTTATGTTTTAATTGGCAATTGAGCTGTATCCTCCCCCCCCTCATAGAAAAAAAACAAAAAAAAACAGGTCAATACATATGTGAGGGCGCATACGATAAGGGACCAGTTGACCAAAACTAAAATTTTACAGGAGAAGCGTTTAAAATTGAGAGTTTTTTTTTTTTTTTGTAATTACCATTCTGTTACTTACTAACATTTCAACCGTGAAGGTCCTACACACTACCCCATGCTCCTCTAATCTCTTGTCCGTTCCTTTCGGAAAAAATTTCCAGTGTTTTCTAAAGAATTTAAATGTTTGATGATCTCCGAAAAATTTCATCGAAAAACTTCGGGAAAATTCTCCATGATTTTCAAGAAATTTCATTGGAAATTTTTCGGATCCGAGTCCCTTAAACGGTAAGAGTAAACAAGCATATTCATGTAGCAGGATAAGTTGCCTACATTGTAAGATTGGAGGTTCCTAGCGAGGAATGCGAGACTCCCCTTCAGCAGGTACGTAGGCAACTGATCGTGACAACGGGTAAATATATTTGCCTGCTCTCACATTTAAAAGGGCAAGAAGAAAATATGTCCAGTATTCGTGGAAAATTGTTTTCGAACAATTTAATTTTACATAAGAACATGCTATTTCCTTTTTGTGCAGTTTTTGAAATTTTTAAAATAATAAATTTTGACTTGCCTCACTTAAAACTGCAATATCTTGCCGAATTTTCAAGATAGAGATCTGGGGTTGGTTTCATTCGATTTCTAAGGGGTTTTTACATAAAGTTAGCTAAAAAAGTAAAAATCGAAGAATTGGTCAACTGGTCCTTTTTCGTATGCGCCCTCACATGTACTCTTTCCGATAATATTGACCACATATACAGCGTCGGGTTTGCGTACAGGTTGAACAAGCTAGCTTGGAGCGACAAATTTTTTAGGCGGCTTTTTGGTAGTTATATGTAGAAAGAAATCTAATTTTATACAACATGTAATATAAAAGGTGGAGTTACAAATATAGGCGCCGACTTAAAGAAAATGCTGGGGGGGGGGCAGAATCAAAGTTATTACAGTTCTCAGGAGTGGTCGAAAATCTCTCTCTTTGAAAATTCGAATGGTCGTCTTCCATCTATTTTGGTTCCAAAATTATAGTCTTCTCATTATTACTTATCATATTATACCATTTTAAATAATTTAAAATTATAGATTTTCTTTAATTCTGGAACGCACCTGTTATTTGCAGCTTATTTAAAAGAAAAACCGTACCCTTTTCCACTTTCGAGTTGAAAATATGGTGGAGAGGGCAAAGCCCTCCCCCCCCCCCCAAAAAAAAAAAAAGAAAGAAAGAAATGCCAAGTTGGCACCTATGGTTACAAAGCAAAGACGGGCGGCAAATTTCCTTGAGCTTGGTAGTGGCCAACTTTTTGATCCGCCGCTGCAATATTATCAAACTTGGAAAATCCATATGCTACTCTCCCTCAATTTAACACTATCACCATGAAACTACACATTTCGGCTTGTTCGAACTATCAAAGGCCTCCGGCATTCCAGTGAAACACAACAACCAATCAGATGCGCTGTCAGCTGTCAGCTATCTAGTGTCGTTGTTATTGTGTATTGGTGCGTGCGTGTGGATAGCATTGGTTTGTTGTTTCATTGTTTCTACGAATCACGATTGAACCAGCCGCGCTATCTTTCTTTGTTCTGCTGTGTTGCGAAAAGAACTGAGTTTGGTTTACCGTACTTCTGTAGTATCTGCTGATTTCTGCAACTTTATTGTTCGTATCCGGCGAAAAATTAGTATCGGAAGCATTACTATTTCCGAAGCATCTTACATCATCTGTTACTGCCACTTGTGAAGCTGGCTGTGAGTGTCTTGAACAACGGTTATTGGTGAAGATCTTTTTGTACCTCGAATCTGAAGATCGAGTCCTGTTCCTGTGTTCAAGTTCTTGATATTCGCATATGCGTCGTTTCTCATTCGGTCACCTCCTTGAGTTTATTTCGTTATCGAATTGCGTCATTTTTTTTAGTTGTATTATTGAATTGATTCTGTGCAGCCTGCAGCGAATAATACTGTACCTAGTTGCGGTAGTTGTCCAGCATCCGTCGAACCATTGCGTATCGATTTTAAAGTTTTACAACGAAAATGGTTGGAAAATTTAATAGTAAGTCATAATCGTCTGTAATGTCATGTCTGCATGAACTTCCTGTTGTATGGGTTTGAATTATTAAATAATTAAAGATATAGAATGCGATGAATAACTGTGTAAAAGTGTATTGCAAATTCTGCCCTTCCTGGTTAATGTGATCGCGATTGATTTCGAAATTCCGCAGCCGGAGGTCGGAATAATAGTTATTCCTTAATCGAAATACAATAGAAGATTAGCACGACTAATAAACAAATAATGCGATCGAAATGTAATTTATTAAATCAAGTAAAATGTAATTGATAGGCAAATGTTTGTTTATGAAATTGCCCGCCCGCCTAATGTACATTATTTCCTATTGGAAATGAAAAATACGAGTATTGTACAAGTTTCATTTACGGTATAAGAATTGACTGTTTGACTTCGTAATATCGTATAATATTATATATTCCATCATGAGGAGACTTTCCGGATGCACGATAGTAATAATAGATCCAAAGAAAATTCCGTACAAGTGTTGAGTTTCCAAGTACATGAATTTCCCCTATATGTATATACTTATGCTCTGAAAAGCTATAATATATTTTTGTTTTCTCCTACATTTCATAGAGATATTTCGATGATTTTACCGTTCACTCATCCTCTGCGTATGAATATACTGATATATATTTTTTTTCTCTCTCTCTTTTCTAGCTCGCTGGGAACAGAAGTACGCAGTCGTCTATACAGACGGCTGCTGTTTCAATAACGGTCAGCCGGGAGCCAGGGCTGGTATCGGTGTTTATTTCAACAAGGACCATCCGATGTACGTTCTGATTGGAATTTTGTTGAAGTTTTATTCTTGTTACAATTTGTACCTGTTTGGTGATGAGGTTGAAGATACGTGTTATTATATTGTTTCAGGAATCTAGCGGAACCCGTGCGAGGTCGAGCAACTAATAATGAAGCAGAACTCCAGGCGGCAATTCGCGCTATTGAGCAAGCAAAGTTTATGGGTAACGGCTAAACTTCATAGTCAGCAAATTTGATAACAACCTGCTTATGTTTAGCATTGACTATGGAGCGTGTATTTACACATACATGTGTGAACTTTGAAGAGTGACCGAATGTTTAGCCGAACTTCTGTAATGTTCTGCATCTAAAGATTATGATGGTGGAATGGAATTGTAAGATTCCATTTGTAGGGTGTGCCAATTCACTTTTTCTTCTTCTGTAGTCCAGAAAGATTTCGGCTGTTATGCCATCATCAGTGAAGTACCGTAAGAGAGACTTTGTCTCTTGTGGTCCTATAGTCATAGTCGAGAGTAGTACTGTATGATGAACCTGTTCAGTCGTGTGTCCTATTGGTTGTCTATGTTTATGCAGTCTGTCCAATCAGTGTTATTACTTGTGTGCTCCTATTGGTTGTCTGTGATTGTGCAGTCTGTCCAATCCGTGGGTGTTGTGTTATTAGTTGGAATAAGTGCTCGCTTTGGAAGTTAGTTGTTGTCGTGTTTATTAGGTTGTTTTGTTCTGTTTTTGCCTTTATTATTTCTAGTAAAGTTGTTCTTTTACCTAATTTCCTTTTTCTTGCGTTTTGTTCTATGAGTAGGATTTTGTACTTTTCTGTCAATTTGTCCTTGTTATGTCCCCGGTCATTGCAGTGTTTTCCAAACAGTGATTTGTCATAATTTAGCTTCTGTGATTTTTCATGTTCTTTAATTCTGGTTGTGAATTTTCTGCCTGTTTCTCCTTATGTAGGTCATGTTACAGTGTTCACAGTCCAGTCTATATATTCCGCTACTGTTGTTTCTGTTTTGTCATTGCTTATTTGTTTGATCAGAGGTGGGTGAATTGGCACACCCTACAAACGGAATATTACCAAGTTCACTCACACTCCAAAATGGATACTATGAATTCTAATATGATACTTAATCAAGTTATCCCTCAAAATTACTTGATAAACGGCGAGTTTTATTGTGAATTCATGAGATACACAGGGTGTCTACCACTCATATAAGTCATCTAAAAGTCATATCATTCTTCGCCTGTAGGTAATCTTACGAAATTTTTATTCTTTTAAATAGTTGGAAAAAGCTGCCAAAATAACAAGTTTATTGCACAGACATCTAATGAGTAAATAGTCAGCTAGTATGAATGAAATAGAAAGAAAGAATAGGAGTGGTGTTTTAAATGCAACATGAAGTAGGGAAGCAACAGAAAAGTAAGCGATCTGGGCGAGCAAAAATGTTTTTGAGGTTACTAAAAAATTGGATAAAAGTCATATCATCTAAAGTCATCTTTTTTGTACTTATCAATTCTAGTAGACACTTTGGTAAAGAATTAAAGTTGGAAATTACGGTCTTCCAATGTGTCCGTATTTTCTCTCCATTTCATGCTCCCTCAGTTTGTTGCTGGATTCGTAATTTGGCTATGGTTGTTTTTATTAAATACCTACCTATACCCGGTATCGTAGAATATGTGGTACATACTACATACCTAATATAATTTTAAGCTCGTAGTCAGAAAACTGTGACAAGCTACCTTTTCCTGGTGACTGCATCTGGAGGGCTCAGTGCAAGAAGTGCGGTCAAGTCCATGTTTTTGATGTGAAGAATTGGGCTGACCAAAATCATACTGGATGTTGGGTTAACATAGTCCTCTCACTGTGAAAATCACTACTTGCGCTCAGGCCTCCGTCTGCTATTTCTCTATCTTCATATACCAGCAAAATTCATAATTTATTAATCTGTATATTTTTACGAAAAACCTGCAACCATATATATCGGGAAAAAATATTTGGGTTGCTGTTGTCCTCCTGAATTCCGAAAAGTTGGGAAGAGTCAAATCTGTTACCTCCAAATTCAGTCCGGTGATAGATAGTCGGCCGGATGAAGAGGTAACCAGCGAACCAGTCAGCTCGCGGTTATTACTTTTGTATCTCTGTTGATAAGTACATAGTATAGGCATCAAGTAGAATTTTCTTGGTTTAGGAGTTGCGGGACTGACATTCAGTATAGATGCTATATGCTCCATTTACATTATTCAAATTTAAAATGGCGATGGGTCTGATCACATGATTTGCTGGTCATTGAAGTGTCCTTTATTTACTACACTGTGAAAAACTGTAAGATGAAAATTACTAGAATTAATAAAGTTTCTTGATGTCTAGCGATTTCACGCACTCATTAACTTGAAATTGTTGTCTTTTGTATTGAATTCTGGTTACAATTACTGCACCTCTACTAAATTTTGATAATTGCAGTAATTGTTCCTAGAATCTCGTAAAAATTACCAGAATTTTCAGCGAAAGAGTGAGTGAAATCGCTGAATTTTGAAAGTTATCAGAATTGTAGTACTTTGTAGCATAAAATTTTTCTCAGTACGCACTCATTGCTTGAACTCAAAATCTGTAATAATAGAATGGAAGTGGTGAGACACTGTTCAACGTACGTGGTTTGTAAACGTAGCTTGAAGGGAGTTTCATCATGCTGATGCTGTGTTAATAATAATCAGAATTTTTGAGACTGCTGTCTATTAACTTCCGTGTCAGCAAAATGGAAGAAGAAATCATGAGGATGACTTTTCCTCTCCTGTGTACATACACCACTGTTGATAGTTTTCATGTTTATGTGCTGACTCAATTTCATCTTCATAAAGAAACATTTTTAGTTGATGGGTCAATAATATCGGATACAAATCGGAAATATGCTGACAATATGTAATTGATAATATCCTAGGAAAGGAGCCTGCATTTACGTTTTCATGTACTACTACGTACGTTATTTGAAGTCGATGCACGAAAGAGCACCATTTATTGTGGCGTCTGTTTTAATTTTAGATATTTTTTCAGAATTTCAATTCTTGAGGATTTATACTGATAGTCAATTCATGATTGACTGCATGACCATTTTCATTCCGAAGTGGAAGAAAAATGGCTGGGTTACTGAGAACGGCACACGTCCCCAAAATTTCGAAAGTTTGAAGATGCTAGACAATCTCGCGAGTACGCTCACTGTGGATTGGGTAAGCATCTTATATATATACTCGCAGGGACCGTAGTTTGGCTTTTGTAAGGATTGCCATTTTAATTTAATACTAATTTGTATTTATTTATTTATTTATTCAAAATAATTTAACTGGCAGAGAGAATAATATTCCAACTATTTTTTTTCCTCCGGCCATCATTTCAATGGATTATAGATTAGCTATACCCCCCTTTCGTTAGTTATATTCTATAATGGCACACAGAGGTGTTTGGTCTGTATCAGTTACCAATACCACATACAGTTGAGAAACATTATGTTGTATCCGCTTTCTCTGGACAGGGTGCTGATCACGAGTCGGCCTGAACAGGTATTGTTACACCTGTCAAAATTTTAATTGACTCCGGCTATTTTGAATCAAGACTTGCATGTTCTCAAATACTGGGTAGAAACTTCGCAGATCTATATTGAGACCCGTTGAGATAATGTTTCGATTCTGTAGGACTCGTTTAGACTTAGTTACTTAAGACTTTTATTACGCTCCAGCACGCCTGAAACTCAAGACGATCAAGATACTGTAATTGAACTGATGAGGATGAGTCGGTAAAACACCCTCAGTAATTATTTCACTGACGAAATGGCGAGCTTCTCACTTTGAACAATTTTAGTTTTTCCTTCCAATCTGTTTCTCTTTGATAGATCCTGTATCGAACTATCTACCTGTGAGCGCTTTTTCCCTTGTTACAACATACATGGACCGAGCAGCTTTGGTTTTTTTGTATATTTCGTTGGGTTAGTATATGAAAAGGTGCTATCTGCAAAGAAACAAATTTTACTGGAGAGAGGTTTACAGGTTTTGAAGCAACCACGACGACGCTGTTAAAAATGGGTTTAACTGACAAAAGTATAACAATGTTTCAATATTCAACTTGGAATACATATCTCAGAGATGAAAACATTCCCTTTTTCTTTTCTTAAACCTTTTCATATGATGAATTTTGTGAGTTGTGTATTTTTAACCCATCTTGTTTTTAGCGTTTCCTGTTAAACTGAGGCAATATTTCATCATTTATTGTATGATATCTTCTAGATAATAAAATTCTCTGTCCAACGATTACCAGAAAGTCGCTCTGTGAAAAAATTGTAGATAGCACCTTCTCACACTAACCCAACGATGTAGCGTAAAAACGGGCTTGATCTCGTCTGCTCAGTGCTTTTCCTACTTCGAGATTTAAATGGTTCGCTAGTCGTATACGATTCTCATGGGCAGTGTCTCCGAACTTTTTTCTTATAAGGTTCATATTCTTTTCAAATTTCTAATTCAAACTTTCTGAATCTTACAAATTTACTGCAGAGTTATCCTCTTAGTGTTCATATATTCTTTTCAAGTTTCAAAATCAAATTTTTTGAATTTTGTTTACAAATTTACTGCAGAGATATATCCATGCGCACTCTCAACATCCTGGTAATGACGAAGCTGACAGACTAGCGAAAGAGGGAGCAGCCAAGTACAAGCTGAGCTACTATTAGAAAAGTAATCAGTTCATTACTTACATTTTTTTCCTATTTGTTTGAGAATCTCGATTTATTTTTTTAGTGGGGAGTATAAATCATAATTTAGATCTACCGGAAGTTTTTATCAAATATGGACTACGTGGATAAGTACATGCGTTGAAAAAGTTTACTTTGAGTTCCGATTTTGATCTATTGTAAGTAGTTATTCATTATAGATAAGATTTGTATGAAAATGAATATTAGTCTCGCCTATTATATTGGATAATACGAAAGATGTTTGGTATCACTTATGTATTCGTGATTTGATTTAGAATTGTGGCTGGCAATCCTCTGTGATGTCAATGTGATGAAAAGATGAGCTTCTCATTTAGAATAGGATATTCTAGAATACGTACCTTCAGCATCTCCAGGCGGACTGTAAACATCACTGTATAACTGTCGTGTGTCTTTAGGAAGGAGGAAAACAGGGGTTCGTATTTTATATTTAAAAGTTCTGCTACCAGGTTCGTACGGTTTGGTGAAAACGATTCCAAAGGCTGTCCATTTGAATTTCGTGCGATGTTCTCCAATGAATGTCTCACTGGCGAATCGCAGCTCTAACTCGGATTCATTCTTGACCGGTAAAATTTCGTTCGCCCCTATAAAGTATAAAGCCAGGAGGTCAGATATCAAGAATGGGGATAGGGATTCTCCTATTCGTCGCGAAAGCAGGCGCTAGAAATGCATGACTCTGATGTAAAGGCTGATTATTAGAAGATAATTTGGATTTGTACCGCTAGATTTCGTAATTAGTTTTAGATGAACGTTCGAACTCATAACTCAGTTGCCCGTTTTTGTTGTCGCTCGTTTTGTAAAACTTCGGAGTTGTACAGGCGCGGATCCAGACTTGAATTTTTTTTTTTGGGGGGGGGGGGTGGATTTTAGAGGGTAATTCTTTTGTGATTTTTTTTTTGGATGAATGAAGTGCGTAGTGCTGCATAAAAAAATGGTATATTAGTATACCTTTTTTTTTAAGTTATGGGGAATTTCCTCCCCCCCCCTTATATTCGTGCCTGGAGTTGTAATTACATAATTGAAACATCCCATCTTACTTATCGTCTGATTCACGAGCGCGATGATGTTGTCGGTGAAAGTATTCTTCGGCATGTAGAATAGAGTGACGAATGAATGTCGAAAAACGTAGTTCAGATCAAATTCGGTAATTGTAGGAAATACGGTCGCATTTTTCGATTGCGAGTTGTGAGCCAACAAATGATAAAAAACTAAACCTTGGTAGAATACAGCTATAGGTAATAGTACTTCTATAATGGTGATCACGTAATGATACAGCCGAAGACGAAGGTTCTTCCACAGCATTAACCGAATACCGTGTGTAATCATGTTCAAATCTTAATTAGTTTGCGACCATAAGTAATGAAGCAAATGCTGGTAAAAATATAAATTCTGAAGTCGCTCGGATCTAAATTGTATGATGTATGAACCACAGAAGGGTTGTGTAATCGAAATGAAGAACTTATAAGAAATTCGAATGCTCGGTAGCCAATGATTATTAATTGCAAAATTAGTGAAGAGGTTTGAAAATGATAGTACGTGGGAAAATATTTTTACCAGCTGTAATTATTATTTACTTCATTACTTGGGTGGTCGGGAACTAGCTAAGAATTGAATATAACTGATTGCAGACGGTATCCGGTTAGTGATGCGGAGGAATTTTCGTCTTCGGCTGTATCAATATGTGATCACCATTATAGAAATACTATTACCGATAGTTATGTTCTACCTCGGCTTGTTTTTTTTTTAAATCACTTTCTTGTTGGTTCACCACCCGCAATCGAAAAATGCGACATAGATACCCTGATAGTGGCAGCAGGGATAAAGCCAACTTGTGACACAAGACAAAAAACGCAATGCATTCCCAGAAAAATTTAAAATAAATCTGAAATACTTGGAATGGTTTATCGAAAGTTCATATCACAAATCGACACAGGATATTACACAGACTATAAGTTAGTTCACAACGAATTCGAATAAAAATACAAATAAATATCGCGTTAGCAGACACTATTACACGCAAAAACAATATTCGAAGAAGTAAATAGTCGGTTGTAATGACAATGAGAATACACGTATTCTTTTAACCGTACAGAATTTCTTTATAATTAATAGTTGTGTTATACGATCCCTCTCAGCACGATATGACCTTGAGATAAATATGTATTTTATACAGCACTGTTGCATTGGCTAGTGTTGCTAAGTAAAAATAAAAAATATCACCTAAATGGCGATGGTGAAATATAAAAACATGCAACGATTTCGTTAAAAACAGGAAAAGGCAAAACTAATCATCACCATCACACCGTCAGGTAACATTCCAATTTTAGGAAAAGCATAAATTAATTAAAAATATTTATCACATTGTACTATTGGACAAAAAAAAAGTACAGTGATCGCGAGTAGTCTGTTGATAAAATAAAAAATGATAATAAAATAATTTAAAAAAAAAAATGACTCGAATGTTTGGGCGATACAAAAATTATTCATTTAGTGACGATGACTGCTTCGCGAATGAGATGAAAACTTCCTCCAACGATGTATCACATAACAGGTAATCCTCAATCAAACTGTTTTCACTTTTCAGCTCCTCCATTTTTTTGAATAATGAAGACCACGGTAAGTTTACGTTCGTGATCCGGTAATACAATTGCGTCTACAAAAAATAACATCGTCTACAGTCGAATACACTTCGCATTTTACGATTACCTTGGCTCATCGTTTCACAAGTATTGAAATACAGACAACTGGACGAGACTAAGCTTTCGTATCCTTTGAACACGAATTAAGGCCTGTTTCACACGTATCTGACACGTCGGCTCGACGTCCTTCCGACATAAAATTGATACACACGAGGAAAATGAGCTTCACACCGGCTTGACGTTGTGGAATGTCGGCTACTGCCTCGACCTCAACACTGTCCGACAAAATGACTGGTAGATGGCGTGGACCGACGAGTCAGATACGTATGAAAGCGTTGCTGTTTGATGTCGAACTGAAGCGTCTGAAACGGCTAGATTGCTATTAACACAAGGAAGCGACAAATTTCCTTCAGGTCAATGACACGCAGAAGTGAATCCGCATTATCAGAAAATGAGCCGTAGAAGAACTTGCAAAAGAGGCAAACCAATAACATTACTTAAATGAGTAACTCTAAATGCTTTTTTCTAAGATTACTCCAAAAAGACTCCAGGAGAGCTAAAAGAGTTTGAAGGGTCACGTTATAACAGCGAGGTAATACTGTTGTTTTTTTTTTACGATTTAATTAATTCATCAGAACCGACACACTTTCGATAAAGGAGGTAGGGAGGAAAGGAAAAACCAACCTTATGTTCATCTTTCAGAATGCACTCGTGTTTGAATTTTTCTTGAAACCGTTTTTTTAGTTCTGCCAACGTATCCTCATCGGCAATAACTGGAATTTTCACGAGCGCCGAAAAACCTTGAGCGTAAGTCCTTTTCAAATGTTGAGCTGAACCAATACACTGCATTCTCCCTTTGGCTAGAATAGTCAAACGGTCACACAATTTTTCGCATTCTTCCATGCTGAAACAATGAGACGAACGAGTATTAAGGATGAATAAAAAAAAGGGGGCATTTCACGTCCAACAAGCAAGAGTTAACTGAGGATATCTGGCTTCTGCTCCGTACTTTCAGTTTTTAAAATCTGAACTCAAGTGTGAGCTCTACATCTTCTACATCTTGACCCTCCGGCTCCGTTCCTCAACTTATCCTCAGCCCTCTTTTATCACACAACACTACACATGTTTTTCACTCCGTCCGTCATCTCACTGACATAGCTGACGCAGCTCTGTTTTAGCGGCGGGCTGAAAACTGAAGAAATTTCCTTCTTTCTCTTACAGACTCTTCAAATGGTGCTCCGATTTCGCTTCCTATTCCCATCCAACTATTCAGATTTCACTACCCGACCAATGTCAGCACTAGGTTTCTAAGTCTCTCCAATATTTTGAAACTTAAAAAATAGCGCGGGTTTGTCTTACCTATGAGAAGTCAATACAACCGTCTGGCCAGATGCTTTACTTTGGTCCATGACCGCGTACAACCTACGCCTGGCAACCGGGTCAACGCCGCTGGTAGGTTCGTCCAAAAATACGACAGCAGGATCGCCGATCAGCGACATGGCCGTGCATAGTTTTCGTTTATTTCCACCACTATATTTTTCACATCGCTTGTTTTGATATTCTTCCAACCCTGTAACGATTTTTTTTTTTTTTTTTTTAATAATAATATTACCCCACTGCACTAGGAGAAAATGTTTCGAATAAGTTTTAAACTTCATTACGTAGGAACGACTTCCTAAATAACATATCGTTCAAAGACTGGATGTAGATTACAAATACGCACAAGGTAGAAATCAGCGACTACTTCCGTTTCTCCTTCGAATCCGCATCACCGTTAATTCGAAAGGTGACCGAAATTTTTCCGGACAATATCTAATCAACGTTTCATTGTCAAATAATGACACAATAATTCTGAATTCCGAGTGTCTGCTGATTTCAAGTTTATTAGCAAAAAAAATACGTAATTACACTTACCTAATATCGAAAGCCATTTATCGACCAAGGGCTGAACGTGATCCGAATGTATACCCCTTATCGACGCGATTAATGTCAACATTTCTCTTCCGCTCAGCGCACCGAGGAAACAATTACTCTGGGCACAGTAACCGGCCTTGGTCATATACTGCAACAAGTACACGGAATTGACAATTAGTACTACCATTAGGGCTCAGTAACATACAACGCGACATCTACAAACTAATGAAAAGTAATCACAGTAGAGCTAGTACTCATGTGCGCTGTAACTTCGGGTCTGCGACAACTACAAAAGAGCTTCTAGTTATCGCACATCTTAGGTAGAGCTTATCGCATTCTAGTTCTCTGACATAACATAGTCATAGATGGACCAAGTTCGGAATCCGGATCAGCGATTTCGTCATGTAAGGAATCGAAATCGCTGATTCCTGAATAAGCATCGGGATTTAATCAAATTCCGTGAAATCGATTCCAAAATTTAGAATTGTGTTTCATATCCGAGATCAGAATGGGAATCAAAGACATTCGGGAAATCGGAATCGATCCTTTTTTTTCCGGAATCTGCTCATCTTTGCACATACAGGGTTGTCACTTATTTCAAGAATGATCAGCAAAACAAAGTACATAATTCCGATATGTTCTAAAGGGGGCAACTTTTTTCTTTTTCAAGCATGATTATTTACTGACTATAAATTTTGATAGAATATAAGCCATAAACCTAGTTGTCATTCAGAGATTCAAAATTCAATGATTCGGATGAAAATTCCATGACTTGTCTCAGATTTTATCTCAATTCCGTGACTTTTCCTGGTTTTCCAGAAAGTGGCAACCCTGACACGGTACACTCAACATCAACTGGTATTTAAAGCTGATTGAAAGCTGGGCTCGGGTGACCATCTAATTCCCAATAAAAGTAGTGTGCCACTAACCTCGATTTTATTTTCGCTCAATTTGATGCCTAAAATAGACGCATCTCCTTTGGTTGGCAGCAGGTCGGCGGTCAGAATTCTGAACGTAGTTGATTTGCCCGCTCCGTTAACGCCTAACAATCCGAAGCACTCGCCCGCTCGAACTGTGAAGTTCACATCATCTACAGCGGCGAATGGGTGGAATTTTTTCACGAAATTCTTCTTCAATCCTTGGGCAATCAGGGTGTACTGCGTAGTATGATCTAGAGAATGATGTTCGATTAGAATAAATCTGTTCATACCACACCCGTCGATAAGCAACTCCTAGCTACATTTTCCAGCGGCACAACGTGACGAGCTGTCTTCACATTATTTCAATATTTTGGCCATACACAGTATACATTAGTCTAGGCTAAGGCCTTGGCAAATAAAAAAACAGGTTCCGGGGAAACCGAGATGTCCGAAGATAGTGTTTTGACCAGAAATCTATCCCCATTTTGTTAGCTAATTCATTTAAGAAGGTTCGATTCCCGTTTCATTATTTTCAAGAATCTTGACAACTATGAGATACTCGTAAATGAAAATGTAGCCAAACAAAAATCGTTCTAGATAAAATGCTTCATAAAATTGGTCCTTTTATTTCTTTCGTTCCTGCTCTAGAAACGTTCGAAATACGAGTAGTTCAAAATAACACTGCGAAGTCTGGAGCTGCAACGAGGGATTTACGGAGAGAAAATTAGTTTTCCGGAAATTTTTCTTATTTTACGGGGAATTGTGCACAGAACAGATCTGAATGTTATATGCAATTGACTCTTCAAATTTCACGGTTTTCCATTTCCGAAAATTGTTTGCCTCCAACCCCATTTTTACAGATACCAAATATGTGAATGTCATTGTTTTCGTAATTTGAGAGGGAACATTCACAGTGTACATTTTTGACCTCATTCAAGTCACGAAAATTACATGAGTATATCAGATGTTCTACATTCAAGGTTGCTGAATTCAATTTTGATATTAGTTTGACTCTGAGTTAGTATTGTGGTACCAATGGCAAGGGGCCAAGGTGAAAAATATCACAAAAAACACTTCAACGGTATCAAACAAAATCGTTTCAAGCAGGCTTAATTCGCTTTTGACATTCTTTCGACGGAAATAACAATGGAGACTCGAAAAAAAGTACCTACATTAGTTAGAAAATCTAAGTCTATCTTCCATCATTTTTACTAAAAATATTCAAACATGTCATTTGATATCTAGTCCCCTTCATAACTAACGAGACAATATCCATACTGTATTATCTCGTTTCTGATTTTATACCCCTTCCCCTCTGCTGATTCTATGTTTCTGAATGCGTGTAATAATTTATTTCTCCCGAAGGCCTACGCAGAAATACAGTGAAGGGGTTATATTAGACTCCCTCCTTACTATGAAAAAATGTGCAAGAAACTAATTACAGTGAAAATTTAGCTCAACAATTTTTGTTAGATAACGTTTTCGAAGTTTCTACAAAAAGACTTCTATGATGGTTGACCTTCCCCTATTCTGACGCAGGCCCATTCGAGGCGTTCCGGGATAGGGGGTGCGGTGTCCCGGAGCCAATTTGGCACGCGTGCATCGCCATACGCCCCTCTATCATCGATGATGGTTGACCTTCTAAAAATTAGCAAAATACATGTAAGTGAAATGTGGGAGATTTTTAGTATGTTGGATTGGACTCCACATCGACAAATTTTTCTCAATTCTCACTATTGTCTTCTTTTTTTCTCTCGAAATTCCCTCATTTATCTAATCACCCAGCTTATACAGGGTGTCTCACATACTCAGGATAATACTTCGCTGAGACGAATCGAGAATACTGAAAAAATGCTACGTTAAAGCTAAATTTTCAACAGTTTTGGAATCCGAGGTCCCCGAAGTTTTAACACAAAAGGTTCTTGAAACATCGGCACTGTCGTTACATGATCACATACGTCCAAGAAATTCACAGGATAATTTGTGTTGACGGAAGACAACCAGGAATGTTATCAATAGTTGTTGAGACAGAGGTTTTTAACATTCATAATTTTCAATTTTATGAGAATTCTAAAATAGATAAAAACTCGTTATTTAAAAAGAAAGATTATTATGAAGAACCACAGCCGCACTGAAGAAGGGAGGGGTCATTTGCGACGGACACATATTTCAAATAAGGTTATAAGTGAGAAGAGGGCCCCAAATATTCATTTGCCCGAAGCCGCGCGAAAACGCAGCGCAGCCCCGTTGAAGACTGAACCCATATCGATAACATTCTCACGATACACACTGTAAGTCGTAAATTGTAAGTTATCGAATACACTGAAATTTAGAATCTTCAGCTTTCAAATTCCACATTCATGCAATTTAACGACTTATATATTGTAAGAAGATTGTAATCTGAAAAATACTTGCTCAAAATTCGGGAAATATTATAAACGCAGGTTCAATTTCCTACTATCATTAACTTAAGGGAACTCGAAAATTAAAATAAATTGAAAAGATCAAAATTTGGATACTTTCAAGTAGCTAATAGTTGATGATAACCCACAAATACTGATGACGTTTCTGGTTGTCCAATCTACCATCGAAACCGTATAAGCATTTTTTGTAATTAAATCCACAATAATGAGGATTGGCTAACTGAAATGTCGCAGCTTTGAGAGCCCTTGGTTGTCTAGACTACTGAACATTTGGTTCATCAACTCGACCTATTCTACTTTTCACAGAAATATTGCCCTGATACGGCCCCCATATATGAACAGTGAAAAATGATAACTATGTAACGAGTTTCAGCCTTATCAACGAAAAAACCCAAGCAAAACACAATACTGTATATTGGAATGTTATTCGGTAATACTCTGTATCTTTATAATATTTGTGCACACTCGTATAGTGTTACCCTCAACTAAAGCAAAACGTATCACCTGCGCTGTCTGTCAAGTCATCTCTTCTCCAATGTTTAACTCGTTTCTCATCACTTTTCCCAGTCCATATTACACACGGAATTGTTAAAGCTTAAATCCCAGACTAATTTTTTGACTAAATCAAAAATGTTAAAGGTTAAGAAACAGCAAACAGTTCGAACAGCAAAAGCAGATCACATTTTGAAGCCCCGACAGCGATACAACAAGAAAGAGGATAAGTTTCACCGGGTTAGGTACCTCCATTCAGTGGATCATATTCACTCGGGTCCGAATCAGAGAGTTTCGCTTTTCTCGGTACAGTGGAATAAAATTTTCGCAGGCACGTCGATTCTGCAAGTTTGCACGATGAAATTAACCATGTCGGCATCGCCGAAAGGTCGAATCATAAATACCCGGCAGTCAGTTCAGTCGCGATTCGCATATTCGTATCGAACGAGGAAAACTAACGGAGAAAGAAGAAACAGAAAGCGAAAGAAAGGGAAAAAATGGGCTTCGAGAATGGTTTCGAAGTTAGATTACCTGATAGCTCATTCGCTGCCATTTCCACTCTGGTTTTCTCCAGTTTCACGTCATTATCACCGGACAACGCGTCCGAGTCTGAGGTTATGGTGTCGCCAAATATCTTCGCCAAAACTTTGTTCACAAAACGGTTTACATAACCCATTTCAACGATGGCGAGTATTCCAGAATATAAAATCAGATTAAAACCGGCAAACAATACCTCCTTCAAGATTCCGTTCTGATTTTCGGTCGAAGCAAATACCAAGTAAGGAATATCTGAACCAGAATGATGAAATTTAGCAACATACGCGCACACGCTTAAGCTACACATCAAATAGGAAAACCTCGCAGACTCACCTTGACAAGGTAAACTGGAGCATCGCCAGCACCCCGTACTGTCAAACCAGATATTGAAGAATTTGATGAATGTTAAAAAGTAGTTGAGCGGCGGTACCAACAACACTATGTAATTTACGACCTCGTATATGATGAACCAGAAACCGCTGAATGTGTTAGCAATTGACTGCACACCGTATATAATACCAACCACCACCATGCCTAAAATGAATAATGATTACGTTAGAACCAAGACGGTCGAGTAAAAAAGCGAAGTTTTATTCGCGCAACGATACAAGTACTTACCGAGGAATTGGAAAATGAACATTAGGCTAGTGGATCCATCTTTCGAGTGACTCAGGAGACTAATTACATAAGCGAACAGCAAATTGCCTGCGATGAACAGTGCTATCACGAAGAACAACATGGCTGGAAAAACCGCGATACGAACAACCAATTACAACATTCGATCCTGTCTACATACATTATCAAGTCACTCCGTGCGGACTGGCATATCGAAAAATACGAACCCAGATGTTGGTTGAGAAGTAGGAACGAGAACCGATCAGCGAATATCTTGAACGCAATTCCACGTCCCAATATTACAAGGAAGAAGAATGCGAAATCGAACATGAACTGACTCAGCCAGTAAATTATCGGTAGCACATTCGACATGAACTGTATATGTTTGAAACCGTCGATCCTCTCCACATTCAACGTCATTTGAAAATAAGTGCTAAGGTCGACAGAGAGGTAAGCTAATGCCCAAAACCACAATATCAATAGCGACCAACGAGAGGTATCGGCTTGACACGCCTGTGCAAATCATTTTAGAAATCATTAACAGACAAATTCGACACAGCGAATACACATAGTGTAAAATAAGATATTCCAACATTACGGCAAAATATTTCGCCACAGATGACAGCCTTTAATAAGTACAATAAAATGTACCACAGAATGTTACCCACCATGAAAAGTCAGATTCTTTTTTAAATTAAGAAGGGTACGTGAAGTAGTACAAAGTAAGATCCTACGGATAAAATCGACACAAGGAATACACAAAGTATAAAATACGAGGGGTTCCAACATTACTGTGAAATATTTTGCCGGAGATGACAGGCTCTGATGAACACAATAAAACGTACTGCCGAATGTTGCACATCGTGCAAAATTGAGTAGACATTTCTTGAATTGAGAAAAAGTCCTCAAAGTACGTAGCAGAATCCGAAGTAGTATTCAAAAACGGCGACTAAAAGTTTCTATTTAGATAGGTTGGCTGCCTTTTGAAATCTTTTGTAGTTAGCATTGAACGCTGAATGTTTTCGTACAACTGCTTATTGCTCTCACTGATTGTAAACCGATACACTCGAAAGAGCAGTTGTAACCAGAACGAGGCAATAAGGCGTCGATGAAAATACGTTTTCGTTTGGCAGATCGATGAGAAATTTCCGCAGAAAAAATTGACCTACCGAGGGGAATCCATGGTCTCCTAGATGCAGCTACAAAATACAAATACACATCACAAGTTACCTGTACTCGTCTCAACGGATGATTAATGGCAGTGATAACGGTCCTATCATTTTCTGATCGAAGCAGAATGTTCGAAAATGTGTTGATAGAAATCGGCAAGGAATGAAGCGCGAATGGATTGTTTAACAAAGTCGTGTCGGATTGGTTGAATTCGGCCGCTAGTAAAATGTCTTTCTGATACGTGGCTAAATTTTTCCGGCCAATGTTTAGAAGTTCTGAAATACAAGACAATTATTTGCGCATAACAGATGGGTAAAATTTCATTTTGGTAGCTGAAAGAGAATCCCAGAACTAGCATTTACATCAAAACCAAATGCAGAGAAATGAAAAAGTTATAGTAAAATAAATGTACTCCCACTTTCGCCGAATGACGTTCAACTGTAACGAATTCAAAGGGTATGCGTCCAGCAATCCCCGAGCGAGTTTAAACCGCGCTCCACTCACCTAGTAACAGTCTGCAGTTTCGCAACCAAGAAAACAGAAATTTCAAATTTTGGCACGTATTCTCATTTCTTTCAGCTTTCATTGAAAGGAGACCATAACGTATACACGAAATTACCCTGCATGCTCGATAAAACTCCATTGGAACAATCAACAAAAAAATCATTATTTGCTATCAGGAAAACTGCAGACTGTCCATTATCTTTTCCAAGAAATTCACCAGAAATGATATTTTTGAAAAAACAAAAACCCGGAAGAATGATTCTTGATGAATGAGTTTTACTAAGTAAGAGGATAAAAATACGAATAGCAGTCAACGTTTTCAATTTTTCCACACTGACTTTGATTCAACTTCCGAAAAATTATCATTAGCCAAATCGAAACTATCGACCTGAAGTACACAATGTTTGCTGTCAAACATTATTTCAAAGAAATAGTACTCGAACCAACCTTGGATAATACTCGCATTTTTTGACTGGACTATTTTGTTGCCGAATGATTTAGAGTAACTCACGAACAGTTGATAATACGACGAATTGGTATTATTTCGCAATAAAATTTTAGTTTCAGGATAGGTACTCAAGGAAAACGCGAGCGGCGTATCTGGAACTTCGAAATCCAACGGTCCTCCAAGAATGAACACCAGAACAATCGTTGGCATTAGAATCTGAAATCAAACATTTTTATTCAACAAAATAGCGGTACAAAAGAATAACAAATCTGGAAAATTGCCCCTCCCGGATCATGCCTTCGGTATCGCTATCGGATACTCGAGTACCCTTGTGAAGACGGAAAGTTAATACATCAGTAAACGGTACTTTACCGGCGACATTTTTCATCGGTTGCAACCCGATGAAATCCAATTGCACACAAAAATGTAATCCCCTTTTTCCCCTCACGATAAATAGTGGCGAGATATGCCCCATTTCAAAACATTAGAAATAGGGAACTGTTCGTAACAGGTACACGATGACCTCAACTAATGCTGTATGAATCCATTCTCATAGAAAATGTCAAACTGAAGTATATGAACATTCGATAGTTTTTCTACATCAGGATAAAATGTTTACATTACTGACTGTTACAAGTGATTTTTTTTTGACAATTTTCACTATGTTGAATAAAAAATTTTCCAATTTTCAACACCTCATTAATGTTACCGTTTTCACCAACTTAAACAAAGGAGCTTAGGTTAATAACTGAACCTCAGATTTTTTTATTCAGTCCCTACAATCATCGATAAATAGAGTTCAAAAAAATAGTTATTTTCGTTACAAGTGGGTAAAGTGAGTAATTTTACCTGCGAGTGCAAAGTTAACAAAACGAGCCGCAGGCGAGTTTCGTTAATTGCACGAGCAGTGTTGGCTCACTTTTCCACGAGTGACGAACGTAACTTTATCCAACATAATAATGAGGAGTGTATAGTGGCGAATTGCGAGTCAATACACGAATTGACATACATGCACATTCGCATCGAGAACATTCACAGTCAGAGATTCCAAATTTCTCGAGAAACGTAATCTTCGGGGAGGTGTTGTGTTGGACAAAGGCTTTGCTACTGCTTTATCATTACATTGAAAATGTGACTAGCTTTCATAAGCTGCATGGCTAAAACGAATGGGTTACCGATATTCTTGACGGATGAAGTTAAATATATCGTCCACATCGATAGAAACATTCATTTTGCGTGACAAATACATAAATTACCTATTAAAATTCAAAAACTACTCAAAATCAAAAGATTACATCCAGTCTTATCAGATCACGTTTGTTCAGCGATTGTAGCACTCCTACAAGGCATGTAATTCACGAATGCGATTTTTCGTGTTTTCGTCACGTGTTGTAGGCAAGCCGTGAGGAAAAGAATTTTTTGAGAATGTCTCCAATAGGAGCTGGCACAACTGAATGAGTTCCAATTGAGGCAACAGCCGTTCTCCTGTCAATTGACGTAGCAATGATCATTTCCTGTTAACTTAGTTACGAGATTTCCTATTGAAGCTCTTATTGTGAAAACAACCATAGTCAGTTTTGAAATTTTAACTTTGCAGCCAGATAGCGATATATCCGGAACTATTACACTCCTAACACTATCGTGCATAGAATTAGGTAATATCTGTTTATTCACCCGCAGAAATTTACCCAGAACAACAGCAGGAATTACGTTGCTATTTGACGGCAAAGTTGAAATTTCGAAACTGATCATGGTTGTTTTCACAATAAGGGCTCCAATAGGTCAGCGATGTTCCCTCTTTTTTCAAAAAACATAATCCGCATTCTTATTTTTACTCACGCGTGTTACCACATTTTTTCGCTCATTTTCAAAATGTCGATTTCTTTTCTCCACCTGGTTATTAAGCTTTGCTAGATAGCTCCCTCAAACTGTTTCATTTTTAATCCCATATTTTTTCTGTTTCGCAAAACTCGAGCTTAAAGCTGATTTTTCATGTGCTTTACTGTTTGTGTGTGTTTTATTTCTAGTAAGGTTACCACATGCCGACCAATACTGACTGGAACTGACAGAAATCGCATGAATCATTTATCTAAAAGCATTACTAAAGACGGAAAATATGACAAAATTCCGTAATCAATTTAAAATTTAGCCAAAATCACAATTTTGAAACACCAATTTGACTTTTTTTCTCTTTCTTTTTTTTTTTGGTCAAAATAATCCATACAACATTATTCACTCTCTTAGCCGGTAATGTATTCACGAATTTCCCTAAGTAATAAACTAATACCTACGCAACAAATCTGATCTAAAATTTAAGAAAGTGGAGGGCTAAGTGCACCAAGTCATAAGAATTGGTTTATTAGGCTTACATAAGAACATTTAACACAAGAAGCACTGGATGATTATTTGAACGAATAGGTGACTTAGTCACGTAGTGCAACTCGGCCCTATAAGTTCAACTAACATTTATTATGTAATACAATAAGGAAAACTTACTCGGTACGAAACTGATCCGAAGTTTCTAATTGTGTACAAGTATTTTTTCCACATCAGCGCCTTGAACTGTTGTATTATCAAACTCAATCCGACTTTTTTTCGTTGTGCGTATTCTACAACAAAAATCGAGTAATTTCAATTATTATTCGTGCGAGCAGGGCCTTTTTTTCTTTTGTTTTTTTTTCTTTCTGTTAACAATTTATGCTATGCCACGAGAAATGGGAACCTGGGGGTGAAAAAAACTAAAACTTGTCGACGGATTTGGTTTACGAATTTAACGACAACACTGATTGGTCCGAAGTGGAGAGTTCTATCTTAAAAAATAATAGAAAAATATTTTGTTAAAAGCTGAAAACGAGGGAAGTCACTTTTTGAAAGATAGAAAAAAGAAAAATAAGTTTGAAGATAAAAGTGGGAATCCACTCCTCGAGAAAAACAAATTCGCAATTTTTGAGCGAGACTGCATAACACTAGACTATCAAACTAATCGTGAGAATACATCGATCATATTTTCAAAATGTTGCTTCCCAACGTATGAAACACGTCATTTAGGTTGTTCAGAACTCATTTCTATCAAAAATTATAAGTTCAATATTTTCAATATGTTTACTTTTTTCTCCGAATTGAAGAATTTTATTTTCCATACGAAGTTTTCATTTTTTATGATGTGTCAGATTTAAAGGAAGAAGAGGAAAACATCATTTTTATAAATACAATATTGTAAAATATTTGTCATCATTCCCCCAATTTTTGACCGAATCAGATTAGGTCTACCGAATACTTCCAGTTTCATCAATTATTGCGATGAACAGTCTCTAACGTGCAGCAACACAGAACATTAGTCGGTGGCACAGGCTGTTCTAAAAAAGGGGAATAAAATTTAACCAAGAGGTAGTGCAAATCGAGCATATCACGAAATATATTTACACGCACCGAATTTTCAGAAGTTTAGACATAGCCGTCTATTAGTTGTAGACGGCCGTAGTTTAAGCGACAGAGGCTTACAAATTTGTTATTTTTAAATTAAAAATATAAGTTTCTGAAATACGTGGTGAAATATTTTTCTAGATCTCATTTGTCAGTACTTAGGCTAAGCAAATTGTTTGAATATAAACTATTCCAATACTAGGTACTGAAAAATTGGAATTTTCCAACTTTGGGAGCCTCTGATCTTGAAATTATTGATATTCCAGCTCATGTTGGTAGAACATATTTTGGTCAACTCGATACACCGATTACACAAATTAGTTTTACGTAAGTATGTAAAGAACTTTGAAGACTCACTAGCCAAAACAGCTCCATCCGTGACTGAGCTGCTCTCCAGCGATGTCGATGTTCCACCAGAATCGAAAATAGAAGCACCCCCAACTCTACATGAACAAAAAATATTACATAGGTCACATACTCGGTATCAGCGATCGCGTTCCTAAAATACTTTTACACTTTGAGGAGTTCATTATCAGCAGACAGTTAGTATATGATCCTCAAATTCTTCCATGGCTATACTCAAGTCACGAATATTGTATTCCTGGGATAGCTTACTTCAAAAACACCTGTTCCATCGTCGTACACGACATGCCCATACTCTCGATATCCAGATCATTCTTTTTCGTTTCTAATATTCTGAACATCTCAGGAAATTTCTTCGTTTCCCACAATGGTAAGGTGTAAACTACTTCCGTTGGTGACGAGCTATCGATTTTTACGTCGTGAATACCTCCTTCACTTTCGATAATTCTGGTGATCGCTTCATTTGGAGAATCCTGTCGTTTTGTCATCGTCAAGTGGTATCCAGTTTCTAATACAAGTAATTTTGTTTTACTAATATTTGTTATCTGATGGAGTTAATTATTATTAGTTATACAACATGAAGGCCGTCCAACACATACCGTACGATTTTTTCAAAAACAAACTGGTACCGTGACAGACAATAGTTCCATGATTCATTATCGCGATTCGGTCGCCCAGCGCGTCAGCTTCTTCCATATGATGAGTCGTTAAAATAATAGTACGATTGCCACGCAGTTCCTAAACATCAAACCATCATACAGGATTTCATAGAAATGTATCTATTATCTTGATAGAATAACATCAACCTACCAATAGCAAATCCCATAGTTTTCGCCGAGATTCGACGTCCAAACCCGACGTCGGTTCGTCCAAGATAAGCGTCTGGAACAGCCGAAATATAGAGTTCGTGATATAAAAATTCATAAATTTGAACAGATTTCGAAATTTTCGACTTCACGGTAGAAGAAGAAAATAAAGCTATAAAACGTCATGTTCATAAATATAACTTCGGAACAGAAATACCATTCTCTTTAATAAGTAGAGAAGTAGATGTATTTAACAAAATATTTTCAGAGGAGGGGGCGAGGGGGAGCCCATCATCAATATTTCATATTGATCTTCCAAAATAATTTGCCAATGTTTTGGTAACATAGACAGCACCGTTTTTCAAAATCCAAGTGAACTCACCTCAGATTTACCCATTAAAGAAATTGACAGACATAGTTTCCTTTTCATACCGCCAGACAGAGTCGAGCATAGGCAGTCTGCTTTACTATCGATTTCCATCAATCGCATGTACTGCTTAGCTTCTTCTATGGCCTCCTTTTCAGATGCGCCTTTCAACTACAAGCAAAAGTCACAATGTTTATCATCTACGCACCAACGTCACTGAATCGACGAACGGTGATAACGATACGCATCCTCACCATTCCGAAAAATAATAAATGATCCATCACAGTCAGGTAGGGAAACAATCTGTCTTCTTGCGGGCACACGCCGAGAGTACGCCTGAATTCGTCCATTCTCTTCAGCACGTCGATATTGTTCTTGTAAATTATCGTTCCAGCCGTAGGTTTTATAACCCCTATCAATAATTGAACATATTTTCGATATAGTACATATTATGTTCATTGTAATCATTACTCTTGATTGCAGAATATTGTAGAAGAAATTTCAGGCAACTCATCAAATCGAGAACAGATGATTTGAGATCAAGGTAGAGAACGACTTCACCAAGAGGCAACGTAAATGTCAAATATCGATACTTTGCTAACTGGGCTGATCAGCATGTATCTCACTGCATAATTATACTGAATGGGTGGCTCCTGCCTCCCCCCCCCCTCGATATTAATGAAACGCTTCACAGATTAACAACCGTAAATTCGATAAGAGGTCGATCTGTAGCGCCAAGAACCGTACAAACAAGGATACCATCAGTCAAAGTAGGCGAGGCATACAGAATGAAGATACAAGTACGTCCTTCCGAAAGTGAAATTGAAAAAAAAATCGACAACTACGATTTTTTTCAAGTCTATCTGTCTTTCTGTCTCTTCATTTCTGGAGTAATTTTTCAGTCGTAGGACATCCAGTTTCGAACAACTTAGGGTTGGACCGATTTACGTCAATCACTGAATGTAATAATCAACGAATGTCCATTCAATTCGAACAACACCAATGCGAATAAGATTCAGACCACATTACATTCCATCTCCTCATTCTGACAAGTTACGAAAATGATCGAAAATTACTTTCACTTTCCGGTAGTAATTACGCGCGTGAGTGTCTTTTTTTACATCTAACAACAGCACACGCTTCTCTATTCGCGGTTCCACTATCGGCGTCGTGTCCGTCGTTGCCTTTACTGCCGCCATAGCCTGGTACCACCTTTCGGTATTCTTCTCGGAGATGACGACAGGCTTCAGCTGCAGAGTCGACCGTCCAATGGGGGAGTTTTCCCTGCTTATGGGGAGTTGTCGCTCAAGACCTACTCCGTGGACTGCGTGGATGCTGTCCGCTGTCCCACGCGTTCGGCGTCCTACTTGGCCCGCATCAATTGGATCATCGCTGACCAGTTCTGCGGGCTAGCCAGCATCACTTCAACCATCGTCTCGGGAGTGATGTGGCTGCCAACAGATGCCTCAAGCGCTGCTCGCATGTCGTCCCACGCAGTGCAACAAAGGATGGTATGCTGCGAGTCATCGACCTCCGCTGGATAATGCAAGCAGTGGCTGGGTACCTTGTTCCAACGGTTAAGATAACCATTGAAGCACCCATGCCCGATGAGCATTTGCGTAAGATGGTACGTCAGCTCACCTTGCCGCCGCGAAAGCCATGCATCGAGGTCGTGTACTAGCCTCAATGTCCAGCGGCCATGAGTGGGCTCTTGGAGGCGAGCCACCACTCTTGAACTGTTTGCCGCCGAACTTCTCTCTTAATATTCTCCTTTACTGCATTCTCTTTCCTATGTGCTGATAAAGAGTAGCGCTCTCCCCAGCCCGCAGATTAATAAGATGCATTCGAGCTAGTACAAGAGCCGCCTCGTACGAGACGGTTCTATACGCGTAGATTATGCGTAGTGCCGTAGCCCGCTGAACCCTTCCTACGAGTATGTCTTCTCTGTTCTCGCGGAATGCCGCGACTGGTGTCCAATTGAGGGCTCATAGTGAAGAACCGAGTCGATTACTGTCGAATACAGCCTTCTACGACTCTCACTCGGCCCCCGAAGGTTCGGCATAAGCTGGCGCAACGCCTTCAGCGTCCGCTCTACTTTCTCTGCCGTTATACGAAGATGCGGATTCCAACACAGCTCGTTGTCCACCGGCATTCCCAGGTACACCATCCGGGGCTGTATGGATACCGGTTCGTCCAGTGCCGCAGGGTCAAATGGCTGTGGCCAGTCCTCTTTCCGCCTGTGCAAAAGGACGGCTTCTATCTTCTGGGCAGCTACCTCTAAGCCATTCGCCAGCATCCAGCGAGGCACCATCTCGAAGGTGCGTATGGGCCTGCTGCAAACTTTCTGCTCCAACCTCCCTTCTACAAAGAGAAGGGTGTCGCTGGCAAAGTAGATGGCCTGGACTCCTCTCGAAAGTGTGAGTCGCAGGATCCTGTCAAAATACATGTTCCATAACAGGCGTTCTAAGACCGATCCCCGAAGTACATCCGCCGAGATGATCTTCTAGACCTGGCGATCTTATGCGTCTATATACGCTATCTTTCTGTCAGCCAGGTAGCTCCTGATGATCGCTCGTAGGTACCCCGGGAGATCCCACTCATCTATCGCTTTCAGGATACGCTTCCAAGACAGTACATTGAAGGAGTTTCTCACATCGAGACTAATGGTTACTCATAAACCATCTTTGCTGCATAGGGTGTTGATGATCTTTTGCACATACAACACCAAATCATTGGTCGACCGACCCGCTCGAAATCCATGCTGGGATTTTGACAGCCCGTGTACTTCTATCCAAAAAGCAATAACCCGCGCCAATAACTTGCCTACGTCATCCAGTAGACATAGGGGCCGGTACGAGGAGGGCAAGCTCTCTGGTTTGTTACTGCTTTTCCGAAGCAGAACCAGCCTCGCTGTCTTCCACATCGCCAAGAAATGGCTTCTACAACACATCTAGTGAAGCAGGTGCGTAGCCATTCCGACCTAAGCGAGTGAATCAGTTTCCAGGCCAGGCTCGGTATGCCATACCGCTCCGAGGTTTTCTCCTTTCTCTTGATCCGATCAGCTCATAAGCTGTGACTTCCAGCCGCAGATCCCAGTCCTGCCTGGTGAGCTCCCGCCATGGTGTTAGCGGCTCTTTCTCTCTCTCTCTTCTCTCCCTCTCTTTCTCTCTCTCCCTCCCCTCCCAATCATAAACCGCTCGTCATTATTTATCTAATACAGAAATTTGCTAACGGATTTAAAAGAGTGGAACTACTAACAAAATTACAGAATTACGAACGTAAATTCATCGTACCAGTTAACACGGCCAATGTAGTTGTTTTTCCAGCTCCGTTATGGCCCAATAATGCGGTAATTTCGCCTTTGTACACAGTCAAATTCACACCTTTTACGGCGTAAACCAGGCCAAAATTTTTGTGCAAATCTTTGATTTTTATACTGGCTTCCAGATTAGCCGGCGCTTTTTCTAGATATTTATTGTCCGACGGATCTTCCAAATTGACCAGCTCTTGACTGGTATTGTCGCGAAACTTTGATTTCAAACGCTGCAAAATACAATTAATACGTGAGAATTGTAATATCCACTGGTTATTTATTAGTCAACAGGTGACTTATAGTCTACAAACAAAGAAAGCATGTGTAATTACAAACAAAGCTTCAGATGCAAGGGACTGGTACCAACCTCTTCTTTGATAATATCCTCCATTTTACGAAATCTGAAGACCTAAAATAAATATTAGCCAGCTTACAACTTAATATGCAGGCGAAAAGCGACTCTACGGGATGTATGTACACATAGAATGCAGCAGGCTTCACGTCGTACACGTAACTGGCTTTTTAGAATTTATGAGAAAATTACCTCGAAAATGAAAAATGGTGACTTCCTCGCACCGAATTGTCCCGGATTTATGGCTGAGATGTAGTAAGCAAGGAACAGGTATAAAATGATGTCGACTATCAACATGGTAAGAGCATAGCCTAAGGAAACGCCCACGGTATTTCGGTCCATGAGGTTCAAATTCATCCATCCAAGGGAAACATCTACGCAAAATATTATAACTTTGAAAACCAGAACTTTCAACAACGGCCAAATACGAATGTTTCAGTTTACTCTTACCGTGTACTTCGAAATACTGAATCCTGTAGAACGCTTGGACGAAAGCTCCAACGGGAAGCCAACAGGAAAGACGAATCCAGTACAATGACTTTGGTGCATGTCCCAACAAGAACATACCGTACCCCCCGCCCATCTGGACTAAGGAGAACATAGTCCCGGCAATAGTAGCTGAGGACAAAGATGTTAAATAAAAAATTAGAAAAACAAAACTAATGAATAAAAAAAGGACGCTCACTTCAGATTTTATTTTTTCAGGGTGTTTCGTAATTTTTTCCCACCCTGTCATTCCTGTTACTCCGATATTTTTAGAGCGTTCAGTTTTTCCGGGAGCAATTCTATTATTTCTGTCTTCAACATCATCAGTTCCATAATGCAGTAATCACTACATTCTTTTCTGTTCATCTTTCCTGCCATTTTCAATCTTGCAGTATTCATATAATTTCTCTCGCTCCAGTTTTTCCAGTCTTCACTGTACTGTCTAATCATTTTTTCAAGTTTGTTTACTCAGACAGATTTTCATTTCTTCCTCCTCCGTTAATTTCGTTCATCACCTTACGTTCACTTTTCTTTTTACATGTACTTATTTTTTTCCGATGAATGATCCAAAATTGTATTATCAATGTTACATTTACTTTCAGCGAGATAAAAATTAATTTTTTAATACAGATGCACGGAAAACGCTTCTTTGTGGGACTATTTACCGTTCCGAAAGTCTTACTTTGTAGCTTCAAGTTTGATACAGGATTGTAATTTACTTTATCCGTGACACTTAGGAACATGGATAGTGACACGTTCATGGCTTCACTAGTGTAGTAATGAACCCTATTCACTCCCAATTATCCATTGAAAATAAAAGCTCACTTCGGCACTTTGTATAGTAATAATATACTCTTATTTTATTTTTGGACCTCTCTATTAGCGCAATGTCGTCTGTAAATTTTGAATTATTCAGTCTGTTTCCGTTTATAAATAAACCCTTCGACTCCCATTCCATTTTCTTCATAACTTCTAGAGCCACACTGAATAGGATGGTTGATAAGGAGTCCTCCTGTTTCACCCCTCTGTCTATACCGACCAGGTTGCTCAGTGTACATCTCGTTTATCGGTGAGATAATTTTCCCAGATATTTTTTGGTTAAGTAGAGTTTCGATTAAAAAGTTGTGCTTAAGCGAATCAAAAGCCTTTTCACAGTCTACAAACGCTAAGTGTAGTTCGAATTGGTGTTCTTCGGCTTTTTCTATTACTTGTTTTTCATCTCGTGAACTGATAGTCTACTAATGATAAACCACCCTGACAGCCCGTCCAGGCGCGAATTTAGAAAAAGGAGATGGGGACACAGTGGCGACGGTGCATATTGATTAGATGTTACGTTTATGATGGCACGGGTATGGGGGCGGGGGCTCCCGGAAAAATATTTTATTCAATGTGGGATATGTAATGACGAATCTCCGCACAAATACGGATTTTTAAGGTCGCACGAATTTTTGTACGGATCTTTCAGATTTATGTACGGATTTCGTTTTTTCAACAATTTTGATGTTCAAATGAAGATTGTTTAATTTTTCAGTTAATTTTGTGAGGCTCAGATTTCAGATACTGTAATTATCAACTTTCAGCTTTATATTTTCCATTTTTTGTGCCACAGTGTTAATGACGAATGAAAACACGACGCACGAAACCCTTTGCGGCGTGTCACGAGCGTACAATTCATCATTTTTATTAATTTCTTCCTACATATTATTCAACCAAGGGGGCTGGAGGGCACGTACCCCATGCCCCCCTGGATCCACTACTGAGCCCGTCTGTTCATAAAGTTGGTATACGTTTAGTTGTTTGTATTATATTCTAGTTTCTGGTAATTTTGAAACATTTTTGCCAGAACTGGGATAAGGCTGATTGGTCTGTAGTTTGTTATGTTTGTCCCCTTTTTGAATATCAAAATTATATCAGATTTTTTCCTTCCAGAATGGATTTTTCCACTCAGTAGAATCGGGTTGAAGAGATAGGTGAGGTACCTGGCGCAAGTGCCCCCCCCCCCGTAATTTATGCGTTCATTGGTAATTTTGTACGCTTCTGATGCTTTTTCTTCTTTTAGTTTTTATTAATTATTGCTCCAATTTCATGGACCAGAAATTGAGCAACTTCTGTGTTTCCAGAAGTTAGTTCACAATTTTGCTCCTTGTTTTTATTCCCGTACAACTGGGAATACAACCCGGTAGCCCCTCATTTACTTCAAATCTGTCATAAATCTTTACTCTTTTGGAGTTGATTAAGTAGCCAGTCCAGTTTTTGCCCACTGATAAGCTTCTCCACATTTTTTTGATACTTTTAGATCCGTTTAGAGTGTCCTCAATTATTTTTTGTTGTCTTAGTGTTTTTTGGGGTCTAAATCCATTCGTTTCAATTTACACGATATATTTAGTTCTGTTTCTTCCTTTTTTGACAAAACTTCCTATTTTTCAGGCGTTCCCTAATCTTGTCTGAACTTTGCATTGGAGGCTTGTAACCCTTTTCCCCGTCTAGTTTGGGTTTGAAATTGTAATTTTATTCAAGTTACGCCTTGAGGCCTCGTAAATTGCTTTCGAGATAGCAAAATTACAAATATTTAGAGCCCTCGAGGACCTTTGTCGCATTAATAACATTACTAGATGGGTTTGCCTTAGTTAATTCATCAAGTCATCTTCTTACAAGATACATTTTTTTGTATAGGGTACATATTTGTGAAATTTGACTGAATTTGTAAAATGTTCGGGTGATATGTATTTCAAGGATACATAATTTCTGTCTCAATTCGCTTCAATTCCGATTTTTTAAGCATTTTCTCCACAATAATACTCCTACATAATAATGCCGAATTTTCGGCGCAAAAAAAAAGAGCAAGCCTAGCGACAAAAGAGTGATTGCTTTTAATCAACAACGTTCGCCAAGGTTCCAATAGATAATCATGATATTAGGTACGAAAAAAAGTAAAAGGAAATGGACCTTCCGCGCATTGCAATGACGTTATTGAAGCAGTATCTTTCATTTTCATAAATATTCATTGTTTATATTTCATTTATATGATTGAAAAACTTCGTTTCGTTATTAACTAACAAGAGCGCTAATGCGATGTTAGTTTTTCTCATCAAGTACTTACGTACGTACGTAGTTCTGAGGAATGGGTCCAATTATTGAAGTGATTTATAATTCATTCGTCATTATTTTGTTAGATTCTTGGAATTTCTTTAATCGCGATTTTGTCGTTTGTCCGATTTCACTCTAGATATTCCAATTTTCATATTTGAGGGTAGAGTATGCAGAAGGACTATATGTATAGTAATAATGGGGATGAAGAGATAAGAATGGAGAGTGAGGGAAATGTGGAAGAAGATACGGGGGGCGACTCAATTTTAAGAGGTGAATTTGACAAAGCATTGAGAGATTTAAAGAAAGGGAAAGCTCCAGGAGTGGATGAGATACCAGCTGAATTATTACAGAACTTAGGAGAATATGTACTTCATAAATTGTACAAATTAGCATGTTATATTTATGATAAAGGGGAAATGCCTGAAGACTTTCCAAAAAAGCAGGAGCAGATAGGTGTGAAAATTATCGAACAATTATTCTTCTTTCGCATGCGTCAAAAGTATTAACAAGGAGAATTCACAGGAGAATTGAGAATAGAATAGATGCAGAATTAGGAGATGATCAGTTTGGATTTAGAAAAAGTAGAGGTATTTGGGGAGCAGTGTTAGTAGTATAGAAAGGTATGATCCTGGATCGAGTTCACATTTTCAGTGCTTTTCTGTTAAAAGCTCACATTTCTGAGCATTCACTGTTGAAAACATTTTTTTCTGTGTGAATTCTGTTCTCTCTGGCTCGAGTTCACATTTCTGAGCATTCACTGTTGAAAACATTTTTCTGAGTGAGTTCTGTTCTCTCTGGCTCGAGTTCACATTTCTGAGCATTCACTGTTGAAAACATTTTTCTGTGTAAGTTCTGTACAATCCTAGACCGAGTTCATATTTCTGTGTAAGTATTGTTCTCTCTGAATCGAGTTCACATTTTTGTACATTCACTGTTGAAAACACTTTTCTGGGCATTCACTGTTGAAGTCACATTTTTGTACATTCGCTGTTGAAAACACATTTGTGTAAGTTCTGTTCTCTGTAACCAAGTTCACATTTTTGTGTTGGTGTTAAAAGAATTGATATTGTAATATAAAGTGGTCGAGTTTCCATTTTTTATCAGACCACTTTTTTTTTTCTAACTTGGATTTCAAGTGATTTTGGTTTGAAATCTTAATACTAAAAAAAAATAATAAAAAAAAAAAATCGAAAATTGATAACCTAGTTTAAAAAAAAAATAATAATAAAAATAAATAAAAAAAAATAATAAAAAAAATTTAAAAAAAATCGAAAATTGATAACCTAGTTTAAAAAAAAAAAAAAAAAAATATTATATATTATAAAATGGAAATGATTGAAAGTAAAAGCAATAACTTTAATTTTGATGACTCTACGCACTGTGTATCTAAAAAGATACCATCAGTGAAAGTGATTAATCAAGAACCTGTAGGCCTCTGGATGTCTAATGAAAATTTGATGTCTTGTGAGTGGAGAAAAAATTGCAACGAGTCATGTTCAGGTGCCAGCTGTGTAGAACATTTTGTAAATACAAAACCGCACACAATTGAGACTCGAGATGGATCAATTCAAGGTAGGATTATTGATAAAAATCGTATTTTAATCATTAGACGCCAACTTAAACTTATCAGACTTTCTCGAAATGATTACTCTTTTGCTGGTTATTGGGTAAAAGGAGATACAGACTATATTTCAGCACGTAAGTATCTCTTAGTGTTTCTAGATGAAAAGAATCATCCACTACATAAAGAACCAATCCAACTTACAGCTAGAGGTGTATTTCAGGTAGAATTTGATAAGAATTTATTAAAGTTTAGAAAAGAATTTAAAACAGTTTATAGTAAAACACGAGGTGTAATGTCAGATTTATGGTATTCTATGCTTGTGTTCTGTCCTACTTTTGTATCAAACGTAGTAGGTTCTTTAAAAAAGAGTAGAGCATGTTGTATTGAAAATTATATTGTTCCAACAGAATCTAATTTGAACTCTTTATGTGTAGGTAGAGATAAAGAAGTCTCAAAAATTGTTGAAGCTATGTTTAATGATTCTGAAAAATGGAAAGCTGAAAATAGTAAACCTTTCATAACCACATTAGTTCAAGAAAATGAATAATGTATTTTTATATGATTTTTCATATAAAAATAATACTTATTTGACTGTCTTTTTTTTCTTTTTCTTTTTTCTCATTTTTTTAAACACCTGTTCGATAATATTCCAACAGAAAATTATAATACACATCCAGTTGAATTTATTTTCTGAATTGTTCTCTGAATTGTTTTCTGATTGCATACCTATTTATAAGAATATTTTTTTTTTTTTTTTTTTTAGTTTTTAGGAGCAGGTCTAACCGCTCTAGATATAGGTTTGTATTCATAACAAACAGGTTGTTTCAAAAGAACAAATATTTCAGCTGTATTAGGAAAATCATCACGCCATGAGAATATAATTTGTACATTGGCTACATCTGTTTGTAGAGCGTCAGGTTGTCCTGTAAGATCAAAGCAAAAGATAGTATATTCTTTTTCAAATTGCACAAGATCAATTAAAACATCGTCTTTTCCATTGTAATTTTTAAAATATGTATATAAAGCTCCTGAATCCTTTTCATTAAAATTTAATCGCATTTGCTGACGAGGATATTCATAACCATTGACATTGAAACGTACATCATAAGGATTACAATGATCAAATTTACTTTTATCAGCAAAGAGATCATTGTTCCTTTTATTTTGGAAAACTACAAAAGCATATTGTGATGTAATATCTGTAGGAATTGACCACCTAAATTCTTTTCCTGATACACTACCAGCAGGTTTCTTTAAACATTGCCAATGCTCAAAATTCATACGAATTGGTATGTCTTTATTTAACAATGGTAAAACTTCTTTTTCAAGTTGTAATGAAAGCTTCACCACTGGCATTCTCCAAGTTATATACTTCAGATTCAATTCCACAGTATAATCTTTTAAATTTGGGTCAACTTGTAGCATATTTGTAACACCATGTTGTTCTCTTGCTAGTATCAAGGATTGACTAACATTAAAGAGAATTTCTTTATAAGTTCCAAAACCTAGAAACATATCGAAAGGTAATGCAACTTTGAAGTAACCATTCGCATCAACATTCATGTAATCATTATTTAGATTCCATCCTGCATTAGAATACTTGGTGGTTTTGGACAGTGAAACGAGACCATTAATGGTGCTGGCTACACCTGGATACTCCAATATATCTACCTGAACATCAGAAATTCTATAAATAATTTGCCTAAAAATATGGAGAAACCCATTATTAATTACTTGTACTGTACTACGATCGAAACTCGCAATTTTTTTGTCTTTATCACGTACTATCAGACGACCAGCTATAACTACCTCGACCAGCTATAACTACCTCGCTTTTCCAAGGTAAAGTACAAATATTAGGAGTATTTATTTCAATTATAATTTCCTCATCTTTTTTATTTATATCAATATTATTAGCAGTGGAGAATTCTATTAATTCAAAACTTTCGTAACCATTCATTTATAGTATTTTTTTTTTTTTTTTTAATTATCGTACTTCACGTATGATTAAAAATGCCCAATATGTTTCACCATTATTTTCAAGTGGATTGCCATTCTGATCATAAAGGTTTAATACAATCTCGCTTATTTCTTTATTTCTCACTCTATAATATTGAGTTTCATTTGGTGTATAGATTATTTTTTCTCCGGGTAGTGATGATATAGGAAAATAAAAAAGTATTTTTTCATTACCGTTATTACATTCATTACATATCCCTTAATGCTTTCAATAGGAAAAATTTTAACGTGGCTATCAGATTCAACTTCTTTTTCCAGCTGGTATAATTTGCTTAGTAAAACCCAATATATTACCAACAGAAGTCACATCTCTTAAATCTATTATATGTGATGGACTCCCCATTATTATGGTATGAGCGTATTTATTTATTTTCAAGGTTATATTAGCAGCCCTAGCATGTTTACTTTCATGTATACATTTAATAATATCAGCTACTTCATAAATACCAGGATCAAGTACTATAGTTGTAGGTAATTCGTTCACCTCCTTATAAAAAGTAAGTGAATTGTTTTTAGTTACAGTTATATTGAAAAAACGATAAGATGTGTGGAAAGATTCTAACCCAATTTCCCATTCTTTATTAGGGTTGAGTCTAATAATGTCATCAACTCCACTAAAATCATGATAAAGAACAGAATCTGTACCGCTCATAAGCATACTGTAAGAACCATTTATATATTTCATTTATAGTATTTTTTTTTAATTTTTAATAAATATTCTATGCACCGTCTACCACAATTTGTTTCATCAAGTTTTTGATCCTGCGTATAATTATAAGTAATTCTAGACTGTCCAAAATATTTCACTAATTCTGGTGGTGGAATGTTACCAAACGGTTCATAAAAATCAACTTGTGAATCATTCTTACAGTAAGCAGTCCAATGAGTTCCAGAGTGGTCTGAAGTGTCTAAATTTACAATTCCACATTCATATTTTTTGATTTTTGGTGGTAGCTCATCAAGCATAAAAACTCCTCTGAAATGAGGTATTTGCAATTTTTCAGCATATGCTTCTATTTCAAAATTAGTTAATGCGTCATTCTTGATGGTTATTTTTTTTTTTTTCATTATCTAAGATTTTTTTAATTACTTGTTGAGTGATCATGTCACCCCCAATTTTTCTTTTTTTAACGCCATCGCATTTTTTTTTAACGCCATTTTTTATTTTTTTAACGCCATTTTTTATTTTTTTAACGCCTCTTTTATTTTTCTCAACACCTAAACAGTCTTTTTGAATACTACCATTAACGCCATTTTTTATTTTTTTAACGCCATTTTTTATTTTTTTAACGCTCTTTTTCTTTAGAACTTCGTTAGGTATTTGTAGATATTGTCCTATGCCTTCACCAGACTTGTACTCCAACTTTTCATTACGACGTTTTCTCTCTTCTACTAACTCGTTCATTGGCTTTCTTATTATCAATTGCTTGCTTGGCGGTTGATATTAAATTACCTACAGTTTCTACTATTTTAGTACCTACTTCTACAGCAGGTTTAGCTGCTGCAATAGCAGCCAATCCTGCTAGGATAGCTGGTGGGAAGAATCCACCATTTTTAACCTGCTTCAGTTGTGTTTTGTTCAGTTTTAGCTTTAAACCTTTTCCCTTGGTTTTTGCTGTCTCAATTTGATTCACTTGTGCTTTTGTTAGAGGTAAATATGTTTCGTTCTGTGTGCTATTTTTAGTTCTGATTAAATTTTCGTATCCTAAATTTAGTACAACAGGTACCCCTTTCTCAACACCAATATTAATTTTGTCAAGTTGTTCCTTATCTGGATTGATAGGATATTTAATGTATCTACTTACTTTGATACCCTCCCCTTTTTTGTTTCGACCATTGATTGCTGTTTCCCGATAAATATAAAATCCTTTACCTTTTTTTTCCTGTTTGTTAACATATAAATTATTCAAATAATTCATTATTTCTGGGAGATCATTAGTGGTTGTTTTTCGATCAATATAAAATCCTTTGCCTTCTGTTTTCTGATTATTATTGGTTATGGTTTTTCGATCAATATAAAATCCTTCACCTTTTTTAGGTAATATTTCATTAGGTAATCGCAAATGTTGTCCTAATCCACAGTTTTTACTCATATTATTTATATTATAAAATTTTTTATAAATTCCTAAACCTAACTTCTGTTTTAATTTCATTAAATTTACTGCTACATATGCTGGAATTTTTTCATCTAATTTAGCATTAGGATCTTTGACACGCTCCCAGGCTCGCCATGTGAATCTGTTATCAGCATAATCACGTTCATTAGGATCATCTGTATTTGCATAATCTACATCATGATCCATAGCTATTTCATCTAATTTATTTTTCAGTTTTACACCTTTTTGAATATCGAGGTCTGTATTCGAACCAGGACCAAGAGCTTTATATCCGGGCCAGTGAAGTGGAAATGGTACATATTTACCAATTGTATCCACAATATCACCACCTCTTTTAGATAATCCACAGTTTTTACTCATATTTATAGTAGAAAATTTTAGAAAACTGTTTTTTGAAGTTCCTGGCGATAAAATTTACCTAAAATTTCTTCACCCTTCAAATCGTTAATAGAATAGACGGGAGGGTTTGTGTGGAATACTTTGTCAACTACAAATATTTCTCTTGTCCAGTTGTTCTTATACTTGTTCTCAAAAGTTTCTTTCTTTTTGGGTATTCTCACACGATCTCCTTCCTTGAATTTTGGTCGCGTGGAGAAACTTGAAGAATACATTCTATGAAAAATTTCTTGTTCATTTGTTTTATTCACATCACAAGGACGCATTCCTATTGTTCTATGTACCCTCACATTATTATATTCGTGCAATATCTCTGGTATAAATGGAACCCATTTATGATTCTTATGAATCTCAAAAATTATTCTCAACATCCCATTAATGGTTCTGTTTACTCTCTCACCAATTGCTGATTTTTCCTCATTCTCTGTGTGATACATATGAATATTATATTTTCCCATTAATTTTTTAAAAACTGAATTTACAAATTCTGTACCTTTGTCGACATGTAATTTTTTAGGTGGACCATATTCGCTTTCTTCAATAATTTTCTCAAAAGCTTGAGAAACCTCTTTCCCTGTTTTTTCCTTGAGGGGTTTTATCCTGAGTACTTTTGAGAAGGTGTCAATAACTACTAACATATACTTATAACCCCTATTTTCTTTTGAATACTGGGACATAATTAATAAATCACCTGCCCTGATTTCATTGATTTCATTTGTGATAATTTTTCTTTTCTGAAATTTTTTTATCACAGGTTTATGAAGTTCTTTGGCTTCAAGTTCAACTAATGACTGCATTTTTTATATTACTTGACATTTTCTATTGACCTTCATGATAACCTACATTTTGAACATTTCTGTCTTTTCCTCTAATATTTTTTGAACATTTTCATTTGTTTGTGGTAAATTTTCCTGCAATATTTTCTGAATATTTCCAGTTTTTTGTGAATTTTTCTCCAATATTTTCTGAATATTTTCAGTTGTTTGTGGTAAATTTTCCTCCAATATTTCTTGAACATTTTCATTTGTTTGTGGTAAATTTCCCTCCAATATTTCTTGAACATTTTCCTCCAATATTTTCTGAATATTTTGATTTGTTTTTGATATATTTTTCAATTCTGTTAAAATTGCTCCTAATTGGGTAATATTGAAAAGTGAATTCTCGCAGGTGGTAGCCAATCCAACTACCTGCCGCGTAATATTTTTCAGTTCAGTTACAGCTGATTGATCATGTTCAGTAATCTTTTTCAGTTGTGGTAAAATACTGCTTGTGTTATCCTTTATATTGTTTATGTACTCTTTCACACCATTAGCATACTCTATTATACCAACAGTATAATTTTCATTATTAATGACATTTTTTATACATTGTATTATCATATCTGAAATTTCGCCAACATCTTTTATGACAATTTTCAGAACAGACTCTAAGATTTTCCCCGTGTTATTCTGAATTTTTTCAACTGATTCATACAAATAATGATGATTTTTTCTAGTAAACATTTATTATAAGGTTTTTAAATTTTTTTTGGCTTCTATCAGTTCCTCCCGAATGTTGGTCATTTCATTGAATATTTGTGGATTATGATTACCTGCTTCCCACATACCTTTCAGTATTGTAAATCGATCAATTAATTCTTTAGGATCGTTCCAGTATTTATAATCAGTCTGATTGGTATAAATTTTCTTGAGGCCAGAGCCACGATGTGAAAGTATGAGTTCCTTCTCAATCAACATAGGTTGGATGAAATTTAAATATTTATACCCACGACTACTTTTAATTTGTCCATTCTCAGAACGATAAGATTCTGTACTGAGAATAATTTTTTGATAATTTTTCAGGTCTTCATCAGTATAATTTTCAGGTTTTTGCATAGTTAGTAATTCCATAGTCCTTGTGTTCCTGGATAAAGGGTAGTGTCATTACTTAGCTTAATATCAGCACGATTATTATCAGCATAATGATGAACTTCCATGAGTCGTGCATTTCCTATATAATAATCTTTATTTTCGTATCTAATACCAAAAGTTGAATCGGTAGGTATTTTTTTATTAGTATAGTAAGACAAATATCTACATGCAAGACTTTGAGACATATCAAATCCTGGTGTTTCCTCTGACCGTTCATAGGTAATTTCTCTTGGTTTGTCAGCAATCATAGGTAATACTGGTTGTTGTATTACAGGCTTAAGGTCTTTTATTGTATCAATGATTGGTTTATAGTTTTCTTCCATTTCTAGTTTTCTATTCACTTGACCTAACTTTGCACATTCAATATTTTTTTGTAGAAGTGCACGTTGTTTTACAACAAAATCAATATCATTTGAATTATAATCTGTTAGCTTTCTCATTTATAATATAAAATTTTCCTCAAATTTGTATTTGAACCTACCATTTTTCTGATCACATTCTTTATCTATAACTACAAAGTCATACGGTTTTTGCCAGCAATCATTACATATTGATTTGAACTGATTAAATGTTATGGTCCTAGCATATTCGTTATAAATATGTGTCAGATTGGTAAGATCTTGTTCAAAAAGAATTAAGTAATTAAAATTATCTCTAATCTGTTGTTTTGGAATTTTTGAATATGTTTGGGATAAATAGTAGCATGAAATATCATTATGACGACTCCATGAATAATATTTACCTATTTTATCATGGTTTTCTGTGTAGATATCATCAAAGATTACTACTGATCCTTTTTCTATTTTATTAGGGTCTGGTAAATCCTCGAGTGATACTGTATGAAATTTTTTTGTTTTTAAGTTTCTCGTTTTGCAATATTTGGCGAAACTTTTCATACTTTGGTTGATTAGAAGTATTTGAACATAAATATACATTATCAGGTAATGGTCTATCCACTAATATAGTCAATAAAACATTCGTTTTTCCAGACCCACTAGGACCACATATACAACATCTCATTATATTAGGAAACACTTCCTTCAATCTACAAGTTGGAACACTATTATCAAAGTTTAAAACTTCAGTCTTATTCTTTATTTTAGTTCGTTTCATTTATTATACAATATTTTTTATAGCCATATGGAAGTGTATTCATTTCATCAATTAAGTATCTTTTATCATCATAAGGAGATAGTGCAATTTTATTGATTGATATAGTATACAATTTCAGCTTTTTGGAAACAATTCCATGCACAATTTCCTTAGTTTGCTTGCTATTGAACAAACAGTTTTTATACATTTCAAATTTCATTCTTTCTATATTCGATCTTTTAATTCCCTTACACACTTTTTTCTCTTTCGATGTGTCGTTTCTGAAGGAGTACATTTTTGATCTTAGTCCTACCCACTCTCTTATTGGGATTCCTAAGTATTCATCCTTGAATAATCCTGGAACTTTTTTGTTTACTTGAGGCATCCAATCCATTAAATAATCTGAAGTGTCGTAATAATCTAGATTCTCTTTTATGTCCTCATAAACATCATCACATTCTATATAAACAATCAATGAATCTGTATCAGTTCCTAATAATCTTATTTTGTCTCCATATTTCGTTTTTAAAACATTGTAGTAGAACTGGAACATTAATAATTTTGACAACTCCAGAACAACAAACCCCCCAAATATTGGTTTATTCAACTTTACTTTCTTATTTTGAATGTGAAGTAAAACAGTTTCTTCATCAAGAACAACTCTTGTTTCAAACTCATTCTGTTTAAGAAATGAGTCTAAAGTAGTCACTATTTGTACTGTACATCTTTTTCTAACGTTCTCCATTTGTTTTCCATAGACACTATTATTGAGTAATTTATAGAGATCTTTCTCATAATCATTTTTGCTTTTTGTCTTAAGCTTGTATTCTTATCAATATATGGTTTCATCCAAGCTTTTTGTTTGAATCTTATGTAATTATTTATACTCTTTAAAACTATACCTTGTTTCAAGCATTCTTTCAACATTCTGTAATCAATGAGATAATTATGTTTTGGGTGTAGCGTACTTATTAATTTACTCATTTTTGGTTTATTACCTATTTTTTGTTCAATCAAAATTTTTTGAAAATCTGACAATTCTGATTCTCTAGGTACATATTGTTCTGGAAGCATGGGATAATCTTTAAATTTTTCGTGTAATTCTGTAGGAATCTCAAGATCAGCTATAAAAGTATATCCATACTCACCATTGTCATCTAGAGTAAGAATTACATCTTGAGTAAAGTCTGATGGTTTATAAGTCAATTTTTCAAATTTGCTTTCTAAGGATTTCTTTGCTTCGGAATTTTTTGCTTGCGCATCTTCAATTTGATGGGCTAGCAAATTATAGTTCAAGAATTCACCTATTGGTAATGGTTGACTCAGAGCCACCCATATAAATTATTACAATCTAAATATAGAATATAACTGATATGCTTTTTACTATCCCAAATTCCTTTCTCTTTGGCTTTTTCTTTGCTTAATTTTATCGTTTTTCTTTCTTTCTCATCGTAAAAGTAACAATTATTAGCAAGAGCGTGTCTATGAGGAATGTTGGAAATCCCTCCTCTTATTCCTTTCTCATAAATTTCATAATTTTCTTGATCAGTAATTAGCTCAAGCGATTGTTTCGTGAATTTTAAAGAAGCACTATCTGATAAATGTGGTGCTGAAATATAATATACAGGATCTAGTCCATAATGTTTATAACACATTTCCCTAAAATTATCAAAAATATCTTTTGTGAGAATTGTATCTAGTTTCAAGTATAAATCATGATAATCTCCAAAATTTTTACATCCAAAATATTTGTAAACTTTTTTTTGCTTTTGATAAATCGTCATCAGATATATGTTTATTATTTAACATCGAATACCACGCCTTTTTATCTAATGGTAATTGCTCAGAGAATTTTATCATAAGTACTAACCCAGTCATAAGGATAAATCCCCTTCTGTAAAACCAAATGTAGGTCTTCTTTTTTAAATTCTCTCAATATATTTTGAAATTTATTATAATTAATCGGTTTTGTCAATTCAGAATCACAAATTTCACATTTTGCTGCATATTTTAAAATGCCATTCTCATTTATTGGTAAAAATTGTCCTTTCCTAATTTTCTGTACTTTTTTACACCTAGCACAAAAACAGTCATTCACTTCTGCTAGATTTTTTACTGCTTGATCTAAACTAATTCCCACAAAATTTAATGTGTCAATAAATCTAAATTCCATTTCTATAGGTATTTTATCTCCTTTCCTACTTATTTTCAGTTTTTCTCCTTGACAAGAGGAACATTTTTTTAATATTTTGTCCCAATATTTTCTTTTACAAGTGCAGCAATAAGTGGAATCTCGTTTTACTTCACAATGATCTATCACCACCTTTTTGGAAAATGTTTTATAATTTTCACAATTTTCTGCAATAATTTTCACATCATGTTTCTCAGAAGGCTCCCTCTCGTTCCCACTAAATAATTTTAACAACCATTGTAAAAATATTTTGGAATCGTATTTTAAATTATGAATCAAAATTGGAATGAATCTTGGCATTCTTAAATGCGAGTTGCACTCTCCACAGGCTACACCACGAAATTTTCCTGTATAATGATCATGATCTCTAACTTTTTCATTTTCTGCAAGAATCTTGTTACATAAATGACAGTGAGAAGTTTCTTTGAATTTGATATCTTCATCTTGTCCCCAAATCATTGGCTTATTAATTCTTCTTATCTTGTTGTATGCGCGAGCATGTTCTATTAACCAAGAATTGAATTGATTCATCAAGTTTTGTACATTCGAGTCTCTAACCAGCTGTGTTCCTTGTTGGTCAGAATAGAACAAAAAACTGTTAGCAATATGTTTCTGGAGATATTTTGTTGATTTAGTTTCTTTTTGCATTTTTTCCAATAGACATTCAAAATCCAATGTCACTGTGTATGGATGATATTGTTCTGCCCCATTTGTGCAATATTTTCGAAATTTCTTCTCTTCATTTGGCATTTCTATATTTTGCTCATCATTTATACAATTTTTTAAATGTTCCCCATATTTTAATTTATCTTTAAATCTTCTATGGCATTTCATACAAATTTCTACATGATTTGTATATTTATGTATTTTTCCTTTTAATAGAGCACTCAAGTTTTTTATCCCAACAATATGATCCTTATACTGTAGTAAATTTACATGGTTTTCACTACTAATTGGTTTATAAATTAAAGAAAATTGACCAATACCCTCTTCATCTTCCTCATACTTATAAATATTGATAGATATACCTAAAAATTTTTCATATTTTTTAATATTTTCTGGAATTAAATTAACTGGATATTCCATTTTCAGTTCTTCATATTTCGTGATATCATAATTTGAAACTCGATCTGTATTAATTGTAACTGAATTCAAAATACTTTCCAACGCATATTCAAAGCATCTAAGATCTTCTTGCTTGAGACACTTAAAATTTCTATTTTGAATATTTTTCACATTAATACAACACTTTTTTGATTGAATAAATTTGGGTAATTGAAATATAAGTCCCACCACGTAAAGGGTCATTTTTATCAGATTGAATATTTATTTCAATAACTTGATCAAATTTATATTTAGTATTTTGAGCAGTATAACTCTCATACTTTTGTATAACTTCATTTTTTGCTGAGATTAATGCACTTTCAATTGCATTCGAATCTACTATAATATGATGCTTTGATCGAAAATATGCCTCTTTATCACCTATTTTATCTCCAGTTGTGTGATCTATTTCTATATAGTTTACAACTGCTATTAATCCTATGCTTATTGCCTTTTTCTTTTTCATCTCACTTTTAAGCATTCTACCAAGAAGTTCTGTAATTTTGTCTAAATAAATTCTTAAATCATATTTTGCAGGTTCGTATACTATAGAGAATTGATTTACCATATTTTTCCAACACCCATCTATCTTTCTCACACTAGGACGAACTATAGGCTCATCAAAACTATCATCATCAAAATTAAATTCTTGGAGATACTTTACATTTTGAGATTGTAAGAATTTTTCAATTATTTTAGCTCTAGTTAAATTTTTGTTTCTTTCTCCAACTTTTTTAATGAGTTCTTTTTTCGTTAATTTATTCAGAATCTCTCTCTCAAAATTCGAACTCTGTCTCTGTATCTTGTCTCTAATTTCCAATAATTCAGATTTTTTCAACTTAGATACACCTTTCACTCCACAATTTCGCAAATCATTTCTTAAATCTTTTGCTGTTGTTGTTGTCCTTCCATGCTTAGATCTGACATGTCTAGCATAATTTTTGTATGTAATTTTTTTATTACACTCTATACACATTCTCGGTGCATATTTTTTATTTATCGTTTCCATTTTATTATATATAATACTACTATTTATTCTTTTAACGTAATTCAATTTTTTATTTATCGTATTTCTTCATTACACGCTAATTTATGCACGAAAACAACCAAATAATTAACAAGGTTAGCGCAATCAATTAAATGATAACACCATCATGGCATTGAAAAAAATTATACATGAATCGAATCTATACGGCGATGATAATTTATTCATAAATATGAGAGTGCTATGTTTGCATTTTCAAACTCATATGTAATGTTGGTTACGGGCTTCGTAAGTATATATACAAATTTTAAATAACACTCTATCGGAGCTAGGAGCTGTACATTAGGCTTCCTCCCCATATTAGACGGAAGTGCTAAAGAGGGGAAAGGTCCGTACACCTCACCTAGGCTAGTTCCCCTCGGGATAACAAACTGTAACCGTGACTGAACAGCGTCACGGCGGCAAATCAAAAGTGTTATCTCGGGGTCGACGATGTCGAGTTACTAAGTCTCTGTAATCAGCGCTGATTAGGTAGTAACATTCAATGCAAAATAAATAAAAAAAAAAACGCTGTACTAGATCTCTGACGTACTCCGATGGCGCGGGTGCACACGCGTCGCTGGGTGCTTGGAGGTCGAACTACAGTGAAAAAAAAAAAAAAAAAAAAAAAAAAGATAACACCGGGTTTAGACTCGCGTACTCTGAGCTGATATGAAGCCGGCCATATCAGTCTCGGATGCGTGAATCGACGGCCTTGGTGGAAAAAAAAAAAAAAACTCTCAGAGTTTCCACAGCCTCCCGCGGACAAAAAAAAAATGCAAATAAAAATTCAGGGCGTTCGCGGGGGCAGTGGTTTTGCAAAATTTTCTCGTGAGTTTTTTCGCATTTTCCAAGAGATTTCAAATAATTTTTGTTTGAAATCTTAATAATCTATATTTTCTATTTCTCCATTTTTAAATGTAATATTTTTTTTAGTTATTTTTTTTAAAAGTATTAGCATTTTAATTTTTTTTATATCTTCTTTACTTTTTCCCGTTCTAATAGCAAATGTTTCTATCATTGTATCATTAATATTTTTTCTTGAAATATTTTGATTTTCTTTTCGTTCTTTAGATTTAAATGTCTTTCTAATATCTTCTACAAATTCTTTCTCGCCTTTTTTTTCTAAATCTTTATAAAATTCTTTAATTTTATTTTCAGGAATAAAGTCATAAACAATATTTTCCATAAATTTATATAGATCTGTTTCCAAATAAATATTAATATATTTAAAACATTTAAGGAATTCAATGTTTTTTAATTCGCAATGATAATTTTTAAAAGTGTTATTCATTTCCATTTTTATTATTTTTATATGAAAAATCATATAAAAATACATTATTCATTTTCTTGAACTAATGTGGTTATGAAAGGTTTACTATTTTCAGCTTTCCATTTTTCAGAATCATTAAACATAGCTTCAACAATTTTTGAGACTTCTTTATCTCTACCTACACATAAAGAGTTCAAATTAGATTCTGTTGGAACAATATAATTTTCAATACAACATGCTCTACTCTTTTTTAAAGAACCTACTACGTTTGATACAAAAGTAGGACAGAACACAAGCATAGAATACCATAAATCTGACATTACACCTCGTGTTTTACTATAAACTGTTTTAAATTCTTTTCTAAACTTTAATAAATTCTTATCAAATTCTACCTGAAATACACCTCTAGCTGTAAGTTGGATTGGTTCTTTATGTAGTGGATGATTCTTTTCATCTAGAAACACTAAGAGATACTTACGTGCTGAAATATAGTCTGTATCTCCTTTTACCCAATAACCAGCAAAAGAGTAATCATTTCGAGAAAGTCTGATAAGTTTAAGTTGGCGTCTAATGATTAAAATACGATTTTTATCAATAATCCTACCTTGAATTGATCCATCTCGAGTCTCAATTGTGTGCGGTTTTGTATTTACAAAATGTTCTACACAGCTGCACTGAACATGATCGTTGCAATTTTTTCTCACTCACAGACATCAAATTTCATTAGACATCAGAGCTACAGGTTCTTGATTAATCACTTTCACTGATGGTACTTTTAGATACACAGTGCGTAGAGTCATCAATTAAAGTTATTGCTTTTATTTCAATATTCCATTTTATAATATAAATTTTTTTTTTTTTTTTTTAACTAGGTTATCAATTTTCGATTTTTTAAATTTTTTTTTTTTTTTTTATTTATTTTTTATTATTTTTTTTTAAAATAGGTATCAATTCGATTTTTTTTTTATTATTTTTTTTTAGTATAAGATTCAACAAAATCACTTGAAATCCAAGTTAGAAAAAAAAGTGGTCTGATAAAAAATGGAAACTCGACCACTTTATATTACAATATCAATTCTTTTAACACCAACACAAAAATGTGAACTTGGTTACAGAGAACAGAACTTACACAAATGTGTTTTCAACAGCGAATGTACAAAAATGTGTTTTCAACATCGAATGTACAAAAATGTGAACTCGGTCTAGGATTGTACAAAACTTACACAGAAAAGTGTTTTCAACAGCGAATGTACAAAAATGTGACTTCAACAGTGAATGCCCAGAAAAATGTTTTCAACAGTGAATGCTCAGAAATGTGAACTCGAGCCAGAGAGAACAGAATTCACACAGAAAAAAATGTTTTCAACAGTGAATGCTCAGAAATGTGAGCTTTTAACAGAAAAGCACTGAAAATGTGAACTCGATCCAGGATCATACCTTTCTATACTACTAGTGTTAGCTTTGAGATTAATTTTGTACATGGGAGACTCAAAACGGGGCAGGATACATATATGGCATTCGCTCATATTGAAAAAACTTTTGGCAATGTTAAATGGAATAAAATGTTTGATATTCTAAAAAAAAAATTTTAAAAAAAATTAAAGAAACAGGACAGAAAGCTACGTTAAGAATAGGAGAGAAAGGGGAGGCTAATATAGAAAAAGATGTGAAGCAAGGGTGCTCCTTATTACCAGTATTATTTAATCTGTACATAGAGTGGGCCATAAAAGAAATAAAAGAAAATTTTGAAGTAGAAGCGAGTGTCACTGCACAAGGAGAACGAGTAAAGATGCTCAGGTCTGCAGATATTGTTTTATTAGCTGAAAGGAGAGTTGATTTGGAAAACATTTTAAACGGAATGGAGGAGATTTTGAGTATAGAATATCGTATGAGAATAAATAAAAATAAAGTAATGGTATGAAATCGATGTGAACGTGATAGCTTGAATATAAATATTAGAGAGGAAAAGATCGAGGAAGTAAGCGAATTTGCTATTTAGGGAGTGAAATAACAAAATATGGGAGGAATTAAAGGGATATTAGTAGTAGAACAGCGTAAGCCAAATTAGCATTTTATCGAAAAAGTAATCTTTTCAAATCAAAAATAAATCTGGAAATCAAAAAATTGTTCTTAGAAACTTATGCATGGAGTGTAGCCTTGTATGGATGTGAAACTTGGACCATAGGAAAACCAGAAAAGAGAAGGATCGAAGCTTTAAAGATGTGGTGCTATAGGCGGATACTTAGCATCAAATGGACGGATAAGGTAAGAAATGAGTAAGTGCTTAACAGAGTAGGAGGTGAAATGGATATTTGGAACCGTCTGAAGAGAAGGACAGATAAACTATTAGGGCATAATCTGAAGCACCCGGGAATAATATCACTGCTACTAGAAGGAAGAGTGGAGGGAAAGAATTGGGTAGCTCGGCAAAGATTCCAGTATGTTCAACAGATAATCAAGGATATCAAATGTAAGTGTTATTAGACAAAATGAGTGAACTTGCACAAGACAGGGAGAAATGGAGAACTGCATGAAACCGGCCGTAAGACTGATAACCTTATCATCATCAGTTGATTTCTGTGTTATGTAAAAATCATATGGCAATGAGGGAACAGTTCATAGTTATTCTCATATTATTCGTCTGTTCTCATTTCAGTAGTTCGTTCAGTTTTCATTCAGTTCCCGTCATGTTTGTATTCTAGTATTTTTCCCCATAATCTACCATTTCGACCATTTACCTCTTTCCTATAATTTTCATCTTATAATGACCATTAGTTAAATGAGAATTGTAATGAATCAACATTCATAGATTAGAACGTGATTAGGAGATACTGGCATATGATTACATATTCAGCCAGTTATAAACTGATTATTCGATCTAAGATCTTTTAGAACCCCTGAATAAACCGAATTCAACAGGAACAGGACTCTGAACCACTAAAATGCAACTTCCTTTGTAATTTGCTAACTATTCAGCCAACTAATACTTCCTCTCTTTAAAATAACCCACAACACGATCTCCATGTAAGTCGCGTTCAAACAATATTAAAGAAAACTTACGATTATGAAACACAGCTGAAAATGCGAAACAAAAGGCCGTGTTCGCAATGCAGTACAGCATTATACATGACCATAATATCGTAGTGTCAACGCAACGAATAGCAGCCGAGTTCGGTCCAAAAAACTCATGTTGTAATAAGAGCGTAACAATGGTGAAGGAGATGAAACTGAGAAATGTTGCATGCAGGAACCAACCAGTCCATATTAACCATTCTTCCAGGCCGACCATTTTCATAAGTTCCTAAAATCAAAATTCAAGAATCATCACACAATATGTTTGGTTTTTTGTATCCAGGAATGCCCGCTCCCGAAGTTATTTCAGCTCACTAATCGGATACAGAAGAGCTGAGCAACAGTGTTCTACAACATTTATTAGGAATGCAACTCGGTCGCGTTGCCAGCTCATTCATCTATCACCTTCATATTCATAATATAAAAACAATAATCTCTTACCTTCATACCACTTGATTTCTCTACGATTATAGACGAAATCAGAGGAACGGACAGGAGTAAAGAAGTTAAAATCACAACGAAACATACAACCGCAGGAACGAGTTTTCTAAACGCATTTTCTTCGTCATACTCTGGATAAGGAAACTTCTGAAATTTCACCTGTCACAAACATCTTCACATTTAGTCACAATCGTCGCCCAATTTCATCGTAGTTGATCGGTACCTTTAAAATTACCTCGGGAGGGTATGTGATATTCTTAGTTTTAAGAAATATCGTGTCCAAAGCAAGTTGTACGCCAGCGAATCCTTGAGTCAAATACGGATCTAGAATAAGCGAAAACAATGTGATCATTAGTAATTGATAGCATGGCTCCACCTGAGCTGCAAAGGATGGCGGAAGTGATACGATTAAAACTGTGAATAGACCTCAGTTGAATTTTTTCACGCCTGATTGAGCCTACTAAAGCTCACCGAGATTTAGTAGGGCGGATTAAGACTATTTACTACAGGGATGCAGCGTGGCAAGCCACTTTGGCACGAGTGCATCGCCACACGCTCCACCAACCATATGTACTTCATCCGAACCATACGCACAAACAGGTGACTTGTTTTTCATTTTTTACTGGGAAGGGGGTTTTCATTGGATTTGAAAGGCTAAGCCTTCCAAGCCCTCTTATTTGCGCTTATCATCACAACAATTCATAAAGACTAGATCAGAATTTACTGAGATCTTTCAGTTTGTTTTCAGACGTTCAGAATTAAGGTGACTTAGTAAGATTGATCAAAGCTCATGTCAATAAGACTTTCTAAGACCCATAAAAACTCGATCGCAAGGGTGTCGCGAATGAGGAGTACTCAAAAACACCACTATTCAAGGCCTCATTCTAGAAGTAAGACTAGTAGTGATGCCAACAAAATTGGAATTTTTGCAGCTCTCCTGCCCTTCTTTCTGAATGCACACTCCTCTTCGACAGTTTTGCAATACTGCTTTATTCGAAGAATTGCACATCCGCCGGGAAATTCAGAGGATAGATGCCAGAAGACGCTGACCCTTATGTAACGTCCTAATTCCGATTTGAAGCTGGCTCCTATTAAATAGAGAAAATATACGGGCGCTCGATTGGCGCTACTGGGTCCGACGCAAATCAAGAGTATTTTTAGCTCCTATGCTGGAACTGGCGTCTGACGTATTTCTACAGTCTTGGAAGCAAAATCATTCGTAAATTGAAATAAGAGATTTGGCGTACGCACTTTCTCGATATGGAACGTCTGGAGCATCTTTCGGAAATAGCGTTTCGGTAAACCATTCATCGGCATCTCTCAGCTTGTATTCGAACTTTCCCGAATCGCTCAAGTTCACAAAAACAATTCCGATTGAGTTAACAGTCAGTAAATCGGCAGTTCTATTAGAAGTCAATAATATTTCTAATTGAGTTTCATTATCCACAGCTTCTATTTCTATTCTGCTTCCTGCGACAAAGATTAGACACAATGTTAAAATTTCTTACATCCGACAGTCCGAAGACTAAGAGAATAAATGTAAAGCGATTCATTGAAATACAAATAGATCGCGGCAACGGCTAATTAATATTACCTAACATAGAAACGACTTTGGTCACAATGTAATTTGCGCGTGTTGTATTCGGTGCATACACTAAATGCCTGAACTTCTGAGCAGTGTTGAAAATATCACGCGGACTCAACGTATCTTCTATTGTCGCATTTTTTTCGATTATTCCATCCGCGCGGATGAATATTTCACCCATTTTGATAAATCCACCGACAAGCAGAATCGGTAAGACGATCTCCAAAGTCGTCATGAACCAACGATGCTTTCGCAACTTGTACTGCTTCCACAGCAACAGGCGGAACTTCGACCATATCGCATTGGTTTTACTTTCATCCATTTTTAAAAGTCACTGATGTTTGCCGTCAATAATGCACGTCGATCGCGAGCATAATGCCTGAGAAAGAAAAAAATCAATTATATCGAATTATAGAGAGGATCCTGGTATTTCTCACTATCAGCGTTATCTTCTACATTAACATGTAACCAGGCAAATTCCAAATTGAAATCAAAAGTTTCATCATCCGAGTATTAAAAACCTGATAATGAATTGTCTTATTTAAATCGAGCCATAGGAAATCGAAAAAAGGATGAATTGAAATAATAGGTCATATAAAGCCATCATCGATCAGCAATTTAAAACATCTCAAAAATAAAGATAAAACTATTTTAGCTAACCCATGGTATCGAACTGTACCATACTTTTCGATTAGTAGATTTCGTTCGAAGTCAATATTTCCTATGATTAGCGTTCTATACTTATCAGTACTTGCTCAAATCACATGATGGAACGAATCATAGTCATGCAGTTGCTTAGAAACACGAAGGTAACAGTAACAACCATAAGAATGAATAAAAATAGCGACGGTGGTGACACAGAAACACTGATAAGGGGGGGCAGTTACTATTAATAATTTAAAGGAAAAATTAGCCGCACAGTGGTAAGACTGTTCCTCATTATCATTTTAATGGCATGGCAGATTAGAAACATGCCGTAAACAGTTTAAAAATGATGATTTACACATTTGCGTCAATAGTCAATACGAGAGAACTTAACTGCGGGCCAACATCCGGTAACCAGCGTCGCGATGTCTCAGATTACTACGTATCATTAACAGACACACCGATTAGTGGAGCAGTCGAGTTGGGAATATAATATTCCAATAATTACGTTTTAAACGCGTAAACAGAATTTTAAATTGCCAAGCCGAACAGTTTCAGATCTCAACGGATTTTAGTAGTAGTAGCACTTTTTTCCCCCCAAAAAAATGATAATTTGGATTTCAGAATTCAAAAATATTGAACCCATGTTCAAACACTACCACAAGACTACGTACGTACATCGCTAAGGAATGCAGCAACAAATAACTCATCTTTTTTGGCACATGATACTGAGACTGGTGAGACTGGCTGTCAATGGTTGCTTATCGCAGTTCAGACATCAGGAAACGCCAGGAAAAGACGAAGGCACTAACATAACTTAGCTCTGGGTTCCGACAAAATTTATGAAGTATGAAACAGACAGATGAGAATCTTCGATAGTTTGCCACGAACGATAGATTCCCAAAAGGAAGGCAACTGAGTACCTAGGCATTCGAAAAACATCTGCTATATTCGTATGAGAAGTAATTTACGACAGTCTGAAACACATTTTTGAGCTAATATTCAACTTTTATAGACACATACAATCTCGAGCAGTATGTGACACGAAGACTGAATGAATATCAGTCCTCATTACATCCCGCAAAATCATCGATAACGACATTTCGATGCTATCTTCCCGAGATTTTGATCAAGAATTTCACCTGAAGACGGGAGCAGATTTAGGCATCGTTCACATTTTTGCATTATGCCTATTATAACACATGTGTATTGAATTTCTGCGCTATATCACCTATAACGACACATACTTGATCTTACCGGAACTCGATCGTATAATAAAACTAGATATAATTTTTATACTCACTCAATCACTCGATCAGACTTGTACTAGTCCATAAAAATTCAATTCCTTTGATACATCCTACATTCAGAACAAAAGTAAATGATAACGTGGTTAAGATGAGTTAGGAGAAAGTGGATATATCAAGCTCCAACAAATTTTTGCTGGCAGTCGTAGAGACCGTACTTCCAACTATAAAATCAATGCTAGGCATTTAAATTATACTCACCACAATACTCACAGACAATAATTAAACATGCATGATTGGTGAATAAAAATTCGGATTTTAAGACTGCCAATTCGTTAATTTTCTACATCGAAGATCGAAGACCAAATCACGATACGCCGTTAACGGTACGACAAATCATAATATTGACAATACAATACGAAACACAATTTGTCAATTTCGTCATCAATGAATCACTAGAATGGTCCAATGGTCTGATGCTGGTCTGATGAATCTTCTAGCTGATTGTTGGCTGATTTCTGCGCGTCAAGCACCAGCCTTTAGCCTTGGCACCAGCCACCTGTGTCTGCGATCTGCGTCTGCATCTCCACTACCTGTAATGCGGCAATGTGGCAACACTGGTGCGATTCTTGTATTGAAAGTTTGAAACATTGAAATGAAGTTTTTGCCTAAAGCCCCGTTCACACTAGCGTTTAATTCGCTGCAAATGAACGTGCTGCGAGTAGCGAGTGTAAAGTTTTTAGCGCAGCGAAGAGTATAATATTATATTAATATTATGAAGTATGAACTAACTTTATTCGCTACTCGCTGCACGCTCATTCGCAGCGAATTAAACGCTAGTGTGAACGGGGCTTAACGGCTAACTATTTTATTTTATGTAGGTGGACAATATAAAGACATGTAAATTGTAAAAGACATAACTGCAGCAACTGGTCCGTTTTTGGCACCCACCATAAAACAACTCGGCATCAAATAATTTATTGACACCCATCAATAAGTCATAAACTTCAACGATAATTCGTATTTATTTGACACAGGTCCATTCAAACTTTTTATCTATTAGCTGGTCATCGATGGGCAACAAAAATCATTTCTTCAGCAGGATATGTCTATACATCTTATTTTATTCAAAATCCGCAACCCTTCTGAAATTTACAGGCACTCTATTGGTTTGCACTTTCACACTTTTTTTCAATGAGGAGCACCAGGCGATAAGGCGATTTTCGCGTTCGACTATTCCCCAAGGATTAGCTGGACTCAGTTTCAAAGGTAAGCTGGAATCTGAAAAGAAACATGGAACAAAAATTTGATTCTTCTGAACTCAGCGAGCTGATTGTACTCGTATTAAAAATTTGTATGTTATATTTTGTCCAATTTGGGACTGCAGGGGTTTATATTCCGTTCTTTCCTTCTGAGAATAAACATTAGCTAAAGGGAAGGGAAACCAACTACTCCGCTTCAAGCCAATTTTGATCTGGAATGAAATTCGAATCCCTTCTTTTCAGTCAAGTGCATTAGTTTTCGGTTTTTTCAATTTCACATTTCGCTTATACGGAACGCAGAACTATTAATTAAATTCAGAACCTTACCTGGTAGTGAGCATTTGGAAAATAGAGAAGGTAACTTTTTCATGTCACTCATTATTTTATATTTGCACCAATAGATAGTCGGTACCTAGAAGTTGTTTCATCAACAGAGCTCGGATTTTTATGATTTGTCATGTTTTCCTACATTGGAGAAGATCGTGCATATCGTGTAGATCTTTGCGAATCATAACATTCTTAGTAAAATGAGCCCAATTTGATACTGCATATTTTGGGTAGGTATAGATGCATGTTTTTAAACGCATATTCGTCATATTCTGACTTTTTTTTTTTTTTCATTTTTCAGTCATATTTTGGAAATTTTGGCAAACATTTTTTTTTTACCATTTCTTTTTCACCGAAAATAGCAAACCTGAAAAAACCAAAAAATTTTGAAAAAAATTTTTTTCGTGCTAGATAAGTGCATATTTTGCCATATTTTGACGAAAATAAACGTATGTTCTATGCGCATAAAACAATTTTTTAAGCGCATGAAAATCCGAGATCTATTCATCAATTTCGATCGAAAATTTAGTCCCAAGTTACAAACGACATCATTGTCCAATTGATTATATCTGCGCCTGTACGCCTGTTTACTCAGATTTGCAGCAAGCATTGAGGAAAGTGGGAGAATTACTCGAAATATTCAGGATGGGCATGTGCACTGACTTCGAAAAATATCTAATTAACGTAGTAGTAAGAGTTGATTCCTGTTAACCCACTTTCTGAAGCAAAGTGCTCTGCCACATCTAAATTAGCGCCAGAAATGCATGCGAAAAAAGTGCTCGAGCCAGAAGTCCATAATCAGTCACTGATATCATGAAATAACACTTTGAGAAGTCGTTAATTCATACCCACTGATACGGTTTCTAGAAGTCATTCATTCTATCCATCTCCATCAGTTTCCCCACTGAATTACCAGTTATGCCATAAATTGATTGATTACATGTGGTCTCCTAGCTTATACATGCCACGAATATCAAGAAAATAGGGCGAATTACCTGAAATATCGAAAATGGGGCATTGGTAATGACTTGAAAAAATAATTGGTATGGTAACAGATGATCCGTAACAACCGATTTTCCCAAGTAACGGTACAAATACTGGCGTAACAGAAACTGCTCCGCCACATCCACCAAGCTGAGCATGCGAAGGAGGCGCTTAAGGCCGGAAACCCCACAATCAGACACCGATGTCGTGAAAATACAACCATCCCTTATCCACGAATTAGTCAAGTCGTCACTCGTCAGTATTCAAATACTTTTGATTCAAAAATGAACAGCATCTATAAGAAATATATACTGTATTTACATAATTAGAATAAACTGATCAACTCTCCTCGTTAAAGTAAATCTTCAAATATACACTTCCTTACAATACCACTTATGAATGTAGTTAACAGTAATTTAAAATTACGCGGCTTCCAATTTTCTTTCATCTGCATTAGTATGAAACATAAATTTGTTGCGCTGGTTTTATAAAATTATACATGTAAGATGAGGAGAAAGGAGAAGAAAATGTAATTAGAATTTGCATAATGAAAATATAAAATAGAACTTCGACGTTGCTGACGGTAATGTAACCCAAGTGACTAGTTTTTCCAGGCCACAATTTATTTGTAGTACAGTTGATAAATTTACTCCTTACTAACGAAGACATTATCACGTACACACGGCGCTTCATAAATTAAATTAAATCCACAGCCATTTTAATTACAAAATACAATAAGGGCCTAATGTACCGTTAATTTTGTCATAATTCACGCGGAAATCAATGATCGGATAATGTCCTCGCTTGTTCGATTTCGCTGAAATAACTACGTGCAAACTACTGCAGATTTTCTTCCAACCTGATTGTTCTAAGAAAATCAATAGTTGAAGAAAACCGTGGTACCAAAAATGAGGAAAAAAGAAAAATTGTACAAATAATTTAGAAATTTTTAGAAACGTAAATAACGATGTGTGTGGTTTTTTTCTTTTTGTACAATACATTTAATGCTAAGAAGATAAAAGGTTTACTACAAAGATAATATAGTTCGTTAATATATTCAATCAGTTTTTCTTCATTGACAAAAATAATAAATTAAACGCGTGATATGCGACGCGCGCGCGTAAATAAATTAACATAATTCGGAAATAAGCGATAGATTTTCAATCAATTTCACTGTGTTCTTTCTTTCGATTTTTATAAATTTTTAAAAACAAACGGTATGATAAAATTACAATGAACTCAGAATTTTCACCATCGAACATGGACAAACGACGTTACCTCGTCTTGGAAAGGAAACTTCGCACGATTAAAATGGGCGGGTAAGCGAGCATCGAAATACAGAAAAATTACACGTTATTGAAGTAGTTCGACGTGGGAATTATTTCCTTCTTTTGTCGACTGTTCGCTATCTCTACTCGTTATTAGCGCGCAATATGCCGATCCATTACTCTTCTTTCTGTCCAACCACAGTCGCCTCTTTAACATCGTCTTCTGCCAGATCTTTGTCGCCCCAGCCCCACACCGGATGGCTACCATCTCCCGTTCGCTCAGCTCGTTTTTTAATCATGTCTGTGGACACCGTTTTCAAATCGTACGCCCAGCCAAGTCGCGCGAAGAAATCGATGAACGCGGTGGTCGTGTTAGCCGAGTAGTCGCCCAGTTCTGCGGTCTTGTAGTCCCACGGGAATACGTGATGGTAGTTATGCCAGCCTTCGCCCATAGCCAAGAGGGAAACACTTTTGTTCTCTGACGGATTAATGTACCTGTGTGGAAAAGAACAAGAGCACTGTAAATGTTATCGAACTAGCAACCAGATAATCTGATAGTAAGCTTTACGAAATCTTAATGATTTCAGCTCGAAACCCGACAAATGCGCGCGATGAATTCAATCGGCGGGCACAGTTAAGCCTTTCAAGGACGATCCATTAATCTTATCTTGTCTGAAACAGTTCGTTGCAACTGCGCCGCGCAACATTATGTAATTTTAAAATCTGAGTATCGATAAGTCATCGAAGTTCAGATGGAACGATGCTAAGCAAATCAAATTTGTTTAAGTTGCACCACATATTATTTCCTATGTTTAAAAAAATAACTACTACTCTCCTCGCAAGAAAGAAAGAAAAAAATAATAATAATAATAAGTCAGTAAAGACAACCAGGAATCTAACTTTAAATCTAGTGCAGAAATAAGTTTTTAGCGCAAAATGTGAATCACGGATCTATTTGTTTGCGTACACTCTACAAACGTCACGAACGAAAAAAAAAAAAAAAAAAAAAAAAACAGCACGTCAAAATAAACCCTTACAGTTACAGGTTTACGCCCAAAATATAATGATGACTACTCACTTATCATAAGGTCTGTCACCCCACATATGAGCGGCGCTGTTTACTAGCCAAGTCATGTTCAACGTAAACGTGTACCGAAAGAGGGTTGCTACGAAGAAAGCACAGGACCAGGATTCGCCCCATAAGTACACTGGTACAACCGTCGGAAATATAAAACAGAAGAACGGCATCATCAACAAGTAATATCTGTAACAGAATACAAATATGGTTAGTACATGACTAGCATTCTGAAATTCATCTTCTTCAGTTGGCACTCGATCGTTCAACGGACATCGGCGATGACAATCGACAGAAAACATGGAACATAAATCGTGATAAGTTTTGTCCAATATCGCATCGCGGCTCAATCCTTCGTAGTTCGGAGACACTGATTTCGTTCGTGTAGAACACTGCCAGGACGTAGAGAAGTAAGAATTCGGGATATAGGATATCTCGATTTTGGCGGACAAACCGCTACCTTGTTATAGGACTTGTCCAGAGATAAAAACCGTATACGCACGATGTACACACGGAATCCAGTTATTTTCGGTATTAACATCGAAAATTGTAGGAAAAAGGCCACGGATAATACAACGCAACGAATGAATACTTTCACAACTTTTGATTTTCGATCTTCCATATTTAAGAGCCTCCACGAGTTTAAAAATTCGAAAATCAAGCAAAAATTCTAACAAAAATGCTATCAAAAATAATTGTTATCAACGAAACTTTGTTCCAAAATTTGAAAGTTCTGCTAAAATACTGAAATTGTAAAGTAAAATCTCAGCGAAAAAAAAGTATTCCCCGAGTTTTCTACGGCTGGTAACGGATATTATCCGGAAACATAAGAAGCGTGAACACTATTTGTTGCCCATCTAATTCTTCAATATTAAATGGACTACCAGAATCAAAATGACTGTGGCTGAATTTTTGATCCGAATTTCATATTTCGAATTCTCGAGCTCGTGTAGTCCTTTCAAAATTCGAAATAGGCAACAGAAGGTAAGGTAAAAAGGTCAAAAAATGATGCTATTTCATTTCGAGAATGGAAATTAATGGGTCTTAATAACTGAGTTTTCATCACTATGTCCTGGTGCAAAAACTTTCCGAAAAAAATTCTTCGCCTGAAAAGACAATGTTTGAGTACAGCAAAATTTAAAAAAAAAATTATTTCTACGCCGCCAAGTTTAATTTGTTGTTCGACTTGGGTGGTGACGCTCCGTTGCTCAGATTGATAAGATCAAAAAATATATGTACTAGACTACGACCTCTTCCTGGCTAGAATTAAGGTACCATATTATGAAGAAATACTGACACCACGTTCACATTTTCGGACTGATCGGTCAAACTTTCAATTGGGGTATAAACCTGCACTAGAGTGCGCTGCAAAATCACTTGTGCGGGTGTTATCGGAGGGAAATGAATGGGATATCATGTGTACTTTTGAATAGAAAAATCTCCATGATCACCCATTCAGACCACTGATAAGGCGCAATCGCGCCAACATTTGCAACTCTAATTTATATCCCAATTGGGATGTTAACCTGAGTTTCCGAAGTTGGTATCCCTGCCGGTAATAACGAGGTGATAACTGAAAAGGTACGCAACTGAAATCATCCCCCTTTCAATTCTTATCAGTTGTTCTCGCCATTATCACCACACCACGATACTAGCGCTACCTAGGTGCGGTTAACATCCCAATTTCAAGTAGAATAATCAACAAAAACAGATGAGCCAACACTCCCTATTTCAGGAATCTTAAATCGAGCAATTCTCAACTCGGCACAATTTCGTTACAAAATAAAAAACGTAGCTTTTGACAGGAATACTAACTTCTTCTGGAATGATGTCACTGGATCAGCGATGAGGTCGGACATATCTATTTGTTTTCCTTTCTCGATAACATCCGGATGCTTGCGACACAGTAGCCAACCAATATGCGAGAAGAAGAAACCGCGTTTCGCGTTGTGAGGATCGGCGTTAGTTTCCGTGTACTTATGATGAACTCTGTGGTCGCGAGCCCATTCGAATACATGATTCTGAAACACAAAATAAATTACGTTGTTAACGTCGTCGTGCACTGATTTTCTCTAATACAATTAACAGTAGCACGAGTTGCGGTATCCTGTATGACTAACTGGCCCAATATTCACACTGTTATCGAAATCTAAAATTATCCGCGAAAATATCGTAGCAGACTGGCTAACCGGCCGGGTTCACGATCGAAATTAGATCGAAAAAGTCGAATAATAAGAAGAATATGGGCCCCTGCTGTTATCACTCAGTCCATCTACCGACAAGAAATAGATATCCTGAAACCTGTACTTAGTTCACCCCTTGATATAGTCGAAAAATACAACCGCACACCACAAGGACTGTATGTGCACACACCGCATTAATACATCCCCGCGCGAATATTATTTCCATAATATGGTCTCCATACCACGCGATCATCTTCGAGATGAGCAGAGAAATTTGACTGGCACACAGATGCCAAAAGCATTCTTTTCTGGGCTGTACTCTACACCCAGGGACGTACCGATAGACGGGGGCAACTTACTACCCCCCCCCGTAGGAGTTTTTCACTAAGCAGCGGGAAGATTGGGAAAATTTACCATTTCAGTCAGGCGAGTTGGAAAATCCAACAAGTTAAAAGGTTTTTATTTATTTATTTATTTTTTTTTGCTTTGATACCTGGGAATCGAGAAGTTGGGAAAACCGAACAAAGTCAAAAGATTTTTTTTCCTTTTGCATTGATAAGTGGGAATTTTGAGTTGAGTCAGTTAAATAAACCCAAAAGGTCAAATGTTTTTTTTCTTGTTTTTTTTGCTTTTTTGCTTGATATTGGATTCTGAGTTGGTCAGTTGGGACTTTCACAATTCCCCCCCCCCCAAAAAAAAAACTCTTCGGTACGTTCCTGCTGTACTACCGCGCATACTGATGAACAGCGAATGAAAAGAGTAACAAATTTCAGACACAACGCCGTACCGCCTAAAAATACTCCAAGAGCGAGAACAATCGTGCCACACATTTCAACTTTTAATCGTAAATAAAAGGCTTTTCAAATCAAAACGGGCATACCGTAATGAAATATTCCACATTCGATAATTACGGAAGGAATGCGAATCATATGGAACTTGGTTATCTGCTTGCTAGCTCGCCTATCTTGTTTACTGCCTTCGTGGCTATTATTAAACGTCTGCGATGGAATCGAAATAGGACCCAGAATAAAGAAGAAGAAACACGGACGAGCATCGTACTCGACACAATAATGGGTAGGTCTAGGTATTCTGAAGTACTCTATCTTCGCGTACGAAGCCACAGAAACCTGCGGACGATACCAGCGACAAAACAAGACAAGAGTCTTCTGTATTTACTAACATGCATTTTGTACAGGCCACGGTCACGCGAATTTCGGCGATCAAGTTGAATTTGTGCAACAATGAAACGCCGCACAGTGGTCCGACGCCTCGAAACACGAACACTGCTGGGAAAATTATAACACATGTACGAAATTCGAAATTTTCAAACAACCAACAGGCGCTGGCTGACCCGATATTAGAAATTAGGGTTCCATTCGTCCAACCGTGACCGTTCGTCCATTTTGAATAGTTTGTAAATGTCGCAACTATTTGCCAGCATTGAGTTATTGACCACCTCTCATTAGCGCTACTTCTGGGTTAGTCGCTACTCATGACCATTTTCCTTTGGTTTCCGTCACACGTTCATCTAGGTAGTTTTTAGTTTTTGATCATGTTTGATTTAGATCGTTGTCGACCAATTTGTACCTTTTCCAGTCACTTTTACTCCACTGAAGATGACGTAACAGCCGAAAGCGCTCTAGACTACAGAAGGAAGAAATTGTGAATTGGCACACTCTACATACAGAATTCACCAAGTTCACGCACACTCCAACATGGACACTAAACTTTCAGCCGTGTTTAATATAGCTCGTTTGATATTCATTGATTACTTTTGGTTAGATTTAGAAACCCAAGCCTAATTAGAGGCGAAAATAAGAATTCATCATTAATATTCAGGCGTAAGTAAGCATCAATGACTTAGTAGCTATGTCGCTCACAATGGCGAAACACCCAAAAATGTTCTGACAAAAATACGGTGCGTTCAAGTTGAATTGGTGCAAACGTCAAGAACTGTGGGTGGAGGTAAGGTAAAAGCTGAGAGTTACAGGCGGCATTTCAGAACCATCTGCACATTTTTTACCGATTTGATGACTGCGAAAAGAACTTTGTTGCTAGTAATGTAAGCGGTTGAGAAGGCAACCGAGCAAATAAATTTTATTTATTGGAGGAAAAAATTCGCTCTCGTTCTCACTCTCTCTCTCTAAGAAGCGTGAACACTATTTGTTGCCCATCTAATTCTTCAATATTAAATGGACTACCAGAATCAAAATGACTGTGGCTGAATTTTTGATCCGAATTTCATATTTCGAATTCTCGAGCTCGTGTAGTCCTTTCAAAATTCGAAATAGGCAACAGAAGGTAAGGTAAAAAGGTCAAAAAATGATGCTATTTCATTTCGAGAATGGAAATTAATGGGTCTTAATAACTGAGTTTTCATCACTATGTCCTGATGCAAAAACTTTCAGAAAAAAATTCTTCGCCTGAAAAGACAATGTTTGAGTACAGCAAAATTTTAAAAAAAATTATTTCTACGCCGCCAAGTTTAATTTGTTGTTCGACTTGGGTGGTGACGCTCCGTTGCTCAGATCGATAAGATCAAAAAATATATGTACTAGACTACGACCTCTTCCTGGCTAGAATTAAGGTACCATATTATGAAGAAATACTGACACCACGTTCACATTTTCGGACTGATCGGTCAAACTTTCAATTGGGGTATAAACCTGCACTAGAGTGCGCTGCAAAATCACTTGTGCGGGTGTTATCGGAGGGAAATGAATGGGATATCATGTGTACTTTTGAATAGAAAAATCTCCATGATCACCCATTCAGACCACTGATAAGGCGCAATCGCGCCAACATTTGCAACTCTAATTTATATCCCAATTGGGATGTTAACCTGAGTTTCCGAAGTTGGTATCCCTGCCGGTAATAACGAGGTGATAACTGATAAGGTACGTAACTGAAATCATCCCCCTTCCAATTCTTATCAGTTGTTCTCGCCATTATCACCACACCACGATACTAGCGCTACCTAGGTGCGGTTAACATCCCAATTTCAAGTAGAATAATCAACAAAAACAGATGAGCCAACACTCCCTATTTCAGGAATCTTAAATCGAGCAATTCTCAACTCGGCACAATTTCGTTACAAAATAAAAAACGTAGCTTTTGACAGGAATACTAACTTCTTCTGGAATGATGTCACTGGATCAGCGATGAGGTCGGACATATCTATTTGTTTTCCTTTCTCGATAACATCCGGATGCTTGCGACACAGTAGCCAACCAATATGCGAGAAGAAGAAACCGCGTTTCGCGTTGTGAGGATCGGCGTTAGTTTCCGTGTACTTATGATGAACTCTGTGGTCGCGAGCCCATTCGAATACATGATTCTGAAACACAAAATAAATTACGTTGTTAACGTCGTCGTGCACTGATTTTCTCTAATACAATTAACAGTAGCACGAGTTGCGGTATCCTGTATGACTAACTGGCCCAATATTCACACTGTTATCGAAATCTAAAATTATCCGCGAAAATATCGTAGCAGACTGGCTAACCGGCCGGGTTCACGATCGAAATTAGATCGAAAAAGTCGAATAATAAGAAGAATATGGGCCCCTGCTGTTATCACTCAGTCCATCTACCGACAAGAAATAGATATCCTGAAACCTGTACTTAGTTCACCCCTTGATATAGTCGAAAAATACAACCGCACACCACAAGGACTGTATGTGCACACACCGCATTAATACATCCCCGCGCGAATATTATTTCCATAATATGGTCTCCATACCACGCGATCATCTTCGAGATGAGCAGAGAAATTTGACTGGCACACAGATGCCAAAAGCATTCTTTTCTGGGCTGTACTCTACACCCAGGGACGTACCGATAGACGGGGGCAACTTACTACCCCCCCCCCCCCGGTAGGAGTTTTTCACTAAGCAGCGGGAAGATTGGGGAAATTTACCATTTCAGTCAGGCGAGTTGGAAAATCCAACAAGTTAAAAGGTTTTTATTTATTTATTTATTTTTTTGCTTTGATACCTGGGAATCGAGAAGTTGGGAAAACCGAACAAAGTCAAAAGATTTTTTTTCCTTTTGCATTGATAAGTGGGAATTTTGAGTTGAGTCAGTTAAATAAACCCAAAAGGTCAAATGTTTTTTTTCTTGTTTTTTTTTTGCTTTTTTTGCTTTGATATTTGGGAATTCTGAGTTGAGTCAGTTGGGACTTTCACAATTCCCCCCCCCCCAAAAAAAAAACTCTTCGGTACGTTCCTGCTGTACTACCGCGCATACTGATGAACAGCGAATGAAAAGAGTAACAAATTTCAGACACAACGCCGTACCGCCTAAAAATACTCCAAGAGCGAGAACAATCGTGCCACACATTTCAACTTTTAATCGTAAATAAAAGGCTTTTCAAATCAAAACGGGCATACCGTAATGAAATATTCCACATTCGATAATTACGGAAGGAATGCGAATCATATGGAACTTGGTTATCTGCTTGCTAGCTCGCCTATCTTGTTTACTGCCTTCGTGGCTATTATTAAACGTCTGCGATGGAATCGAAATAGGACCCAGAATAAAGAAGAAGAAACACGGACGAGCATCGTACTCGACACAATAATGGGTAGGTCTAGGTATTCTGAAGTACTCTATCTTCGCGTACGAAGCCACAGAAACCTGCGGACGATACCAGCGACAAAACAAGACAAGAGTCTTCTGTATTTACTAACATGCATTTTGTACAGGCCACGGTCACGCGAATTTCGGCGATCAAGTTGAATTTGTGCAACAATGAAACGCCGCACAGTGGTCCGACGCCTCGAAACACACGAACACTGCATGGGAAAATTAATTAAACACTTTGTTACGAAATTCCGAGAATTTTTCAAACAACCAACAGGCGCTGGCTGACCCGATATTAGAAATTAGGGTTCCATTCGTCCAACCGTGACCGTTCGTCCATTTTGAATAGTTTGTAAATGTCGCAACTATTTGCCAGCATTGAGTTATTGACCACCTCTCATTAGCGCTACTTCTGGGTTAGTCGCTACTCATGACCATTTTCCTTTGGTTTCCGTCACACGTTCATCTAGGTAGTTTTTAGTTTTTGATCATGTTTGATTTAGATCGTTGTCGACCAATTTGTACCTTTTCCAGTCACTTTTACTCCACTGAAGATGACGTAACAGCCGAAAGCGCTCTAGACTACAGAAGGAAGAAATTGTGAATTGGCACACTCTACATACAGAATTCACCAAGTTCACGCACACTCCAACATGGACACTAAACTTTCAGCCGTGTTTAATATAGCTCGTTTGATATTCATTGATTACTTTTGGTTAGATTTAGAAACCCAAGCCTAATTAGAGGCGAAAATAAGAATTCATCATTAATATTCAGGCGTAAGTAAGCATCAATGACTTAGTAGCTATGTCGCTCACAATGGCGAAACACCCAAAAATGTTCTGACAAAAATACGGTGCGTTCAAGTTGAATTGGTGCAAACGTCAAGAACTGTGGGTGGAGGTAAGGTAAAAGCTGAGAGTTACAGGCGGCATTTCAGAACCATCCGCACATTTTTTACCGATTTGATGACTGCGAAAAGAACTTCGTTGCTAGTAATGTAAGCGGTTGAGAAGGCAACCGAGCAAATAAATTTTATTTATTGGAGGAAAAAATTCGCTCTCGTTCTCACTCTCTCTCTCTCTCGCGCACTCTCTCGCTGAAGCTAAAGGCTTACCACATTTAGATTTTCTAATAAAAATACTTCGCATTATCGAAAGGGTTTTATTTTTGCTTCGCAGAGTACGAGTATATTTAATTCATTCCAGATTTGGGCCTTAAATTGGAAATTCCATCTTTCAAATTGACGAAATAGGCTCGACTTGAAAAATTGAACAAAATATTTATCGAAATAGGAGTTTTTCCGAGCTACTGGTTTCGAATAAGAAGCAGATTTTTGATCAGGTCTTGATTTCAGTCCCCAGATTCAGAATATTTCCGAGAAGAGGCAACGTTAATTTGACGTGGAAAATCAGCGTATCAAAGTAGGGGGTCTTCTTGGGTTATTCAGGTCGAATATCCCCGATTTTGCATCTTGAGGTCCAACATCTAAGCTTCGCAAAGGAAAATTAAACACATCTGTTCTCTACAGTTTGAAATTTAATAATCTTCATGCAAATTATCAGAAATACAGTATCAAATGGAATGCAAATCTACGAAAAAGATGGAGTTTCCACACCTCCATCGCTACACCGTGGGTTCGAAGACAACCTGAAACGGGCAAAATTAACTTGCCCTGAAAAAGCAAATGAAAAAAATTCTTAACTGAGGTTTTTGGACGCTGATTCGAAAATTAGGTTAATATGACTTAGACGCAACGAGAACCGTCGGTACACCTCGTTCAGAGTAAATCCTTTCTCATTAATACATTCGAATATCAGATGATCGAGATTGAAAACATAGATTGGCCCTCTTCCGTCAGAACTCGACCTAGCTGAACAGCAGTAACGTTCAACAGCGCTAACAGGACTATTAAACCACCCAATTAATACCACGAAAATAGTTTCAATTTATATGTGGAAAACGCTCAATGAAACATTCAGCCAACAGTTGCAGTGCCAAGTTGTAAACCAGAAAATCGCAATAGCCAGTAACTCAGAATAAGGATCGCTATTTTCAACAGTTGGTCAAAAGACACTGGCAAACAGATACTTATTCAAAACACGTCACCGTTGAATTTTCCTGTAGTACTATCACCTTCCCACTCGCTAACAGGGCCGATAAGGAAACTAATGTTCATTCAACAGGTCTACACTCGACTGTATGGTGAACACAAAACGGGAAAAAGTAAGTGCACAGAACTGCTCCGCGCAATGAGGTAATTAACTGTAAGCCGCGACAAGGTAAATCGATTCGTGAGACAAGGGCGAAGTTCATCGGAGCTCGTACGTAAAAATAAGACCTCGAGTAGTTCGTTCCCTTATACTGGGGAAAAAGGAAACGAAACACGAAAAAAAAAACTCATTTGCCAACACTCGCCGGATTAAAAAGCAGCTCAGCTCACTCTGACATCAGATGACAGTATCGACGAGCGAGAACCACTAGCTAAGACGTAGATATTTGACGCTATCATAAAATCAGAATTTTTCTTTATACTCGTAGATAAAATCCACTCTGCTACGAACCAATTCTCCAAAAATTAGGTTTCAGGCCATCTTTTGGCATTACCTTTCTAATACCAGGAAGAAAATGAAAGTTAATTCGCTTCAAAAGCAGCAGCAATACTTTCAGAGTGAAAACAGATATCTGCGTCACAGTGCAAACATCTCCAGTATTTCCGTTTTCACTCCGACCCTTCTCTCGCAGAAAGAGACATATTTAGAGTCGCCCCACCCTGTCTCAAATTTTCAACTTCAAAATAATCTCCGTAATTTGCTGTTTCGTTAATACGCGGGGAGATTTTCACTCTTTTGCATGTACTTATATTGGTCTCGACTCTCGAGCACATTCGAATAAAGACAAGGGTAACGACTGCAACCATAGACATTCGTTAAGGCTCGGCTGATTCGTGAAGTCACCTTTACTTCGGAGCGAATGAGTAAAATGATCACGAAATAGCTAAAATTTTCGTTCAAGTAGAAGGACAAGAAACTCTTTGTCTGACAATATTCAAAAGGCAGAGAAAGGGAGAGTAACTGAAAATATGTATCACCGGTTTGTGGGCAAGGGTGCTGTGTACAAATAGAAACACATTTGAGTACTACTGTGGTCCTTATTCTCAACTTTTACTGCTTCACTGCAGCAGCAGCCCCTCCCCCCTCCCGCTTTTGTAAAATAAAGGAAATGTTATACCAAGTCTGAGCTAAATTGCTCAATGATACTCGCACTCGAAGGCAGTAAAAATTCTTATAAAATTTTACACTGACTTTGAGCATTCGAGATCTAGCAACTGGAGCCTCTTTCTCCGAGCCTAAAAATTATCTTCTTTTTGAAATGGCGAGTTTTAAAGGTTGCTCAATCCATTCCCGACGAGCTCCTTTCTCTAGATCCTATAGCCTTCATGTATATTTTGAAAATTGAAAACATTAAAAATTAGCACTCCATGGAGCCGAAAAAGGTGAGAGATGGCCAACAAGATCGCAGAAATGAATTTCAACGATACCATACTAAGAAAACACCAATTTCATACAGAAAGTAATCTTTAAGCCCATATGAAAAGGATCCAAAGAAGAAATAAGATTTTCAAAATCAAAGTTAATTTTTGTTCAAGGCACGGACTACCCTTGAGCAATTTTATTAAAATTTCGCACTTTTTTGGTAAAACATGTAACTTTCGGTGGGATGGGTGGTACCATAACCAAAAATAAGAAAATTTTCACCGGGAGTAAATAAAGACTACACTGGTGAGTACATCTGAGCACAAATGAATGAGACTGTTAATATGTAGCGACCATTCAGCACAGTGAAATACAAAATTATTCGTCGGGATCATGATTCTTGTCCCAGGTATACTCTAAAATTCTATTTCAACAATTTTCAAAAACACATGCTGCATCATGCAGGACATATGCGCCAAATATGGCCACAGATGTATCATTTTTTTCATGACATATTTACACTGAAAATGGCCACAATCGGACAGTAACTATAACAGGACTGCAACCACATACGAACTATCGGGAGATCATGAAATTCACTCGTACATTCAAAAATGACCGGCAAGCATATACACAGTGGAACTTCCCTATAACGCACTTCTACATAACGACATTTTCTATGTAACGAACTTTTTAGCTGGTCCCTTGGAATTTCCATTCAAAAACATTTCTTTATAACGAAAGAAAATTTCTATATAACGAACTTCCTTTTCACCGTTCAGAAGCTCGAATGCTTGAATCACATTGAAAACATGTAGCTACAATACTTTCTGGTAATTTAACAATTGACCAAAATGATAATGAAAACTGCACTGTACATAATATGTATGGGTGGGCATTTCTTTTCATTAAAAGCTCTCAGTTTCTCGTGTGCATTCCACCAATTAATTATACCCTTTATTATTCACATACAGTATGCATAAAGTCTACCTTAGTACTGTGCATGTATGTACATATAACCTGCAATTAAAATTTAAAAAAAAGAGATTTCCATGCAACGAAGTTTTTATATTATAACGAAGTTTTTCTTTGTCCCCTTGGAGATTCATTACCTTATATGGAAGTTCCACTGTACATCCATCTTCAAGGATGCTAATTGCCCGGAAACATAAAAGAATTGCATTTATAATGGCAGACTTCATTAAGGAACTTTTCAATGTATTCGTGAATAATTTAGTCCAGTTATTAGCTGAATAATACGTTTTACAAATTATATTTTAGAGCTTGTTTATGTAATACATTACTTCATCAAGCAGGTATTCTTACCACATGACGCAAATAAGGAGACCAACTGGGAAGACGTAAACAAGAATAAAGAAGCACATTCGCGAATGAATGTAGAAAATAACGTATTTTGCGATCTCCTTCGAATCGCCAGCAATTTTCTAATTAGAAAACTCGCATTCACACAAATTTCGAAGTCCGAGACTCCGGTGCATCGACAACCTCATCGTGTCATTATGCTCCCAAAGTCACCAGATCTTCCGTAAAATTTGCGTTTTCGAGTTCTCTAACTACTGTGCGATGCTTCACCACGTGCTTAAAAGTATAGCATACATGGGAGTGAAGGTAAACGAAGGCGACCATACGTAAAAACAGGGTGCATTCGCTGGAATCTATACACACCATCTTTTCACGGAATGAGATACATCGGATTTTAGGAACACAGAATCGATAGACGCGCTGTGATGTCAAACAACATCAAAACCACAACTTACACAAAATTAAAATCACGAATTATGTTCACCCCCCGCAGTCACAGAAAACGAGCTAGTTCGAATTAGCATTTTCTAATTATGAACCTCTTACGTAAGGTACTCGAACAATCACACAGAATTCACTAACCGTAACGGTACACATCCGGCTCCAAATGAATGGATTTTTCACCGACCCGTCACGCATGGCGAATAATACAAAAAATTTTGAATTTTGCTTAGCCACCGGTCTCGTAGAATGTACCACAAACGCGAGTCCATCCATCACCGAGTCACTCGTCCAGCGAATTTGTCGACAATTTGATTATACAGCACGCGGCTCTATACGTTTCCATTTCTACGTAACGACCATAGGAAGGATACCTTCCTTCCTAAAGCGGGGCCCAATTTGATCATGGATCACTAATCTACATACAAATCCTCACCATTTATTTATAACAGAAGGTTACTTCCTGAGAATCGCTGGCAATTCTACAGTCGGGAAATTATTTTCTCAGAAACACAAAGGTACCTTCAACCATTATGGACACATTCTCGATAAATCCACATTCCGGTCCCTTTCTTAGGACGTGTCGTTCTATGCTGTCCACGACACCGAGTATTCTGTCCGGCAGGTATGAATCTGAACGCAATGTATACTGTATACCGGGCCAGGCGGGCATTAAACTCGCTGAGCCTTTATCAGCAGCATTTTTCAGTCTTCACCTGCGGACAACCTCTACTTGTCATTTCCCTATTTGCGGCGTCAACACTTACGTCAGTCGTGAATCAGTCAACCCTCGTTTAAAAATACGCTGAAGGTGGCGATAAAGGTGATTTAAGAAGTAAAAGTAAGTGTGTGATTAACTGATTACACGAAAATGTCATCGTTTTCAAGTGTCGAAACGTTTCAGCTATGAAAAACAACACCCGACGGCCGAGCATTTAAACAGTACTGTGGTCATGGACGACGGGAGGAAAGGAGGGGTCGCAACAATAATTTATGGAGAAGTAATGTTCGAGTTAATTTCAACCGTAGGTACGATGGTGTTGGTTAATGAACAACACCTACTATTTTCGGAACTGATAATTTCAAATGCGTACAACGATACAACAATCCCATTGACGCTTCCCAAGATAAATGGTGTCCGAAACTTTCGAAATTTCTTCATCAACTAATTCAGAACCGCTATGATTCAACATTCACCATCCTACTAGTTTCCTCTGAAAGATACGAATTGTTTCAGAGCAAATTTGCTGTCTCCCGTACAAGTATTGCGGCCGAATAAACTCTTCCAGGATGTCTGCAGAATGGAAACATGAAAATACACGTCTTTTTCACGACTTAAATTTGTAAGCACCGCATCCCCGGTCCTAGGAACTACCCTTTCGAGTATCGCATCGGTGGCCAGAGGGACGCTTTAGGACCGGGCCCGAGCGCCCATTTCGCCGTGCCGCAACCGGTGCGCGCGTCCTGCAAGGGCCACCATGAGGTTCCCTACTGATCGAGATTTGCGCTCCCTGAACACTCGCCTGGAATTCAGGTCCCCCACAGCCGGACGGGCTGCCTCTTTCCTCACCCCTCACCTCCTAGTCCTGATCAGTGTGGCAACGACGGGGGAGCCCTGCCGGGGGGTCCGAAGCACAGCTGCAGCAGCTCTCCTAGGATGGTACAGAGTTGTTTTGTTCGATAGTGTACGCCGAGCTCAGTAAGTCCCCGGCTCTCTGCCTCGATCACTCCGTCTGCATCCTCTTCTTCATGATGGCCGAGACAAAGGCCAACACCCGGTTCCAACTGCTTCCGTTCTTCATCATCTCCGGAACCAGGGTGTTCGACGCAGGACGGCTGATCACGCCGTCATCCTCGTTGCTTCTTACGCCGGGATCGATCGCTGTTGTGGTCGTCCCGCGCCTCTCCTGCTCCCACGCCTCACACTCGAACAGGGTGTGCCAAGGTGTGCCCTCCGCCCCTCGACCACAGTGCACGCACACGGGGCTCGGCGCTATCGACATCCAATGTAGGTACGTGCCGAAACACCCGTGGCCGCTCAGGACTTAGGTCAGGTGGAAGTTTAGCTCTCCGTGAGTTCTTCCTGCCCATCCATTAAGATCTCGTATCAGCGCTCGGATCCACTCGCCCTTGGACGAATGGGCGAGCGCGTCCTTCCACTTCCGAAGCGTGTCCTGCTGGATGACTCACTTAACCCGAAGGGCTTCCCGTTTCGTCTTCATTTTCTTCTTTGCACCGTATACCTCCGCTATTCCGCCGACCTCGAGTTCGACCGGCGGTATACGCGCTAACACGCCTACTGCCTCTGAAGAAACAGTGCGGTACGCACTGACACACCTCATCGCGGCTTTTCGCTGGATCTTCTCCATCTCCGCTCTTCTGTATGGAATCTTGATGGCGTCGGCAAATACTGGCGGCCCGTATAGGAGGACGGACATGATGACGTTCACGTACATCTTTCTTCGCTTCTCCCTCGGTCCTTCGAGGTCGACATCAGACGGCAACCACTCATTGACAATCAATTTCGATAGAATATAAGCCATAAACCTAGTTTTTCATTCAAAAAATCAAAACATTCCATGATTCGGATGAAAATTCTACAATTTTCCCCTAACCATCCAAATTCAATAACTTTTCAAGGTTTTCCAGAAAGTGGCAACCCTGTTATTTACAACTTTTTATCACATTCATAAAACGTTTGTGAGTTCAAAGACATGAGTCCTACATGTCTACGGCTTTTCTATAACTTTTCTGATTTATTATAACAAATAATGAAGTAGTAAAACGATCTGGATTCTATCTTTCAATAAATTACACATCTGACGTCAGTGGAAAAAGACGTGACTTTAAAATGGCTGCGTGATACTTCAGAAAAAACATAATTTTTCCATAATTTCAGTGGAAAAAACATTTTTAATGATTTCCATGACCAGTGGATACGATATTTTCTTTTAAACGACATGAAAATTCATCCCATGTTTTCAAAGCCATAGAACACTAAAATTCGTGAACTGGTTAAACAAACTGCCAATCGAAGGCATTGAAAAAGACCAGCTCTTAATGAGTACACCAAAACTTAAACTGATAACAAATGACTCACTACAAAACTTTGAAAAGACCCTTGTATTTTCCCCCTCTTTATACAACCAGACAAAATTCATCGAATAATTCTCATCTGTATGTACCTACGCAATTAAAAAACCTATACCTAGAGATACAAATTTAAACTAAAAAGCCAGATTTTAATAATAGCTCAAATGAAGAAATGAGAAAACCAGAATTTTCATCCTCCGTAGAATTTAAGAGAAAATTTATTCAAATGGCGGGCTGTAATTCACGGTTTACGACGCTGAGTTCCTGAGTTATACATACGAGTATATTTCAATATGAGCTATCCCAGTTCTTCATGGGGTGCCATCCCCACTCCTCCCTCCTGTGAACCCTGCCGCTCTATGTTACTTCCCATATCTTATTTTTTTGTGCTTTATACTTCGTTTCATTTTTTCCTGTTATTATTATTATTATTATTCTTAATTATGTTTCTTTTTCCATCGTTAAATTTTTATTGTACACATAAACTGTTTTTAAAGTGTATGGGGAGTCCTATTTAATGGCATTTCTGCTGTGGGCCTCTCTCCATCTACTAAAATATTATACACGGGCGATAATAGCGAGGTTACCCTTCGACGGGTTGGATTCGAAAATCGCTCTCAGAATCTAGTTCAATGTCTCTGAAAAATTACAACGGAATATCATCTAGGAAAACTTGTCAATATTTAGTCTTGACCTCCTTTGGAGACACTCCGAGGAGTAAAATTGAAGGAAGATACCCTCGGAATCGAATCGAAAAATCAACTTTTACCTTAAATATTATCTCCCCTCCATCCAGATCTACTCTTCCCTTCCCCTGCCAAAGCAACTGGCGCAGATCGCCGAGCCAAATCATTTCATCATTGGTTAGCATTAAATCTACGAAAATAAATTTTCACACACTTAAAGACCGAAACAAATTTTTTCGTAAAAAATTTCGAGACTAAGTATTCTTTTTATAAGAATAAGAGGGGGATCGTAGTACATATTATTCTCTTTATCTGATCGACTTGGTATTTTATAACAATTACCTTTCATTTTATTGCAACGGATTGGAAATTTCGAAGTTCGAAAATAAGGGTCACTCGAGTACGTATACATTTGACATTCTTCAGAGTAAAAGGTTTAATTTTTGAATAGAATCAGACGATAAGCAGACTTATTAGGACTCGATAAGATTGCCGAAAATCGTTATGCTCAATTAACACTTCGTTGAGACATCCAAGAATCCAAGTCTTGAAACTCGTTAAGGCAATGCACAACTATATGAAAGTCTGGGGGACTACATAAAAACAATGTCAAAATTTTGAATATTTAGTGAGAATTCGGTTACACTTGTTTCGTTGAGCGCGTTCCAGAGTGGGTAAGAATAAGGACTATCAGATTTGTTGTGACTATGACCAACTCCTCAAGACTCACCCACACCAAGTTAAAACTCAGTCGCACTCAGCTTACACTGCTGGATTCATAGAGACAGAATTCAGACTTTGTCGAGATTTGCTGAGGCTACGTTCAAACTCTCCAAGATTAACCAAGACTCCGTTCACTTCTTAAGATACCGCTAAAGATTCGTGAAGAGACTATGTTCGGGCTCTACAAGACTGTTAATAAGACGAATACATCACAGTTTCGTCTTTTTGTAGGACATTTTGGAGAAGAATCACAGGTCAACATATCAATGGAATAGGAAAACATCAACGAACTGATGGTATAACCATGAAAAGAAAAATTAGCCTATCAACTTATTACAGTACACTTGTTTGGTAAAACATGAAATTACGCAACGTGAGTTAAATATTATATGCCATGACGCTACACTACGACTACGATAACGTAGCACTGTACCAGCTCGGATCGATAAAAGCGAAGGCAATACTCGGGACGAGACAGAACTCGACCACCTGCGACTCAAATGAAATTAACATTTTCGTGTTCGACACACTTCAGTTTTGCAGCTTTTTTTCACGCCAGCAACACGTACCAAAGATCGCTCATTAATTCGAGAGTCTACTAGGCACATATATTCTCACCAGTTACAATTAATATAAAGTCAATATCTGCTATATCAACAACGGGCCTAGTTCGGGTGGTCAAGGACAACTATGTAACAGAAACTACAAAAACATGCTGATTTTTTTCTTCAGAAGAAATTCGCAGATCAGTCTTCAATGGAAGCAACTGAATTGAGTTCTTTGGTGATCACAACTCATTTCCAATGTAATCAACAATACATCTCATTGGGGCGTTCAAGGACAATTGTAGACCAGAACCGACAATATTCTGAAATTTCTTTTCCAGGATTAATAGCCTGCTAGGTCATAAACCGAAGCAACTGAATGGAGTCCCTTTGCTGGTCATAATTCAAGTAGCGATTGAAATTAGTGATACCGAACATATCTTTCCTAGCGATTCATAAAATTTCCGACAAAATTATTTTAGCATATGTTAGTACATTTCGACTAAGAAAGCAATTTTATCCTCTTCTGGAGCATGCTGTACAGGTATTTTCATTAAAACTGACGTAATTTGAAGGAGTATTTGAAAGAAAAAAAACTTGATTCATTTTTGATGTTTTGTTATTCAACTAACGAGCTCAAACTGCAATTTTCAACGGTGAACTCGGAGAGCCAAAAAACAATCCAAAATTTTTAAAACTTCGAATTTGGTTAATTTCATTTTAATGAAATTCCTTTCGAGTTTTCATTATCCTCTAATTATTTTTGAAATCAATACAGCACAGTTGTTATACCTTTCTTTTGATAAAATCTTGGTGTTAATTTCAGTGTATTCGTTTTATATGTAGTCGAAGCGACTCTCATAGTACCCTTCAAGATGATACCTATACATTATACAGCCATTTTGTAAAATAATATTTTCGAATAACACGCACTTTTCGGGGGTTCTTCGGAAATATTTTGCTGAAAAAAAGGAACTTTTACGCGCATATTTTGCCTATATTCGGATCATAAAAAATAGAAGCAGTAGACATAGTGTTTTCCAACGGAATATTACTAAGACATCGATAGATACTCATTCGATATCTGAAATTGAACATAGATTATTCGGATGCTAAATATAGAAACGAAGCAGATTTTCGATTACAAAAATCAAATAAGATAACGGCGTTTATAAAACTTCAAACCGCACGAGATCAACGAATAATTGAAGAATCGTTTTCCAAGAAGAAAAGACATTTCAGGTAGAATTACTATTTCAAGAATGAGCTTAAAACGTCAATCATGCATTTTATAAGAAACATATTCATTATACTCTAGGGTTACGAGCAAAGCGTAGAGAAACTGTACAGTGTATACCTGCCTTCGAACTTAAAATTGAATGAGTAATTCATCTACCCAATTACCATTTTCTTTGTCTTCCTGCCTGTTTAGCTCTGTTTACGTGAAAGCTAATTATCTGTTCCCCTGCCCAACTCGCTCTTAGGAAAGCAGATTTGCCCCAAAATTGGTACTATTCACAGGGCAGGACCTTTCCGCACACAATTCATTTTCATCATTCAAGGGCACTGAACACTCCACGGCCTAAAATTTTATGGAAACCTCATCTTCTCCCAGGGCACAACAATTCGATAACTCTCAAATTTATACTTTCAAGGAGTGAGTACTGCACGAGCCGGAGACAAGAAAGAAAATTTCTTCATGGGCTATTCACAACCCTGAATAGATCTACCAAACTTCATCATTCTCCGCTATTTCCAGTTCAAACATTGAACACTTACACTTTCGCTCAGGAGTTCAATTTTCTATCTAAATCAACAATATCCCTTTGCCGATTTTGCGCTAAGCTATTCAATTCTTAGAACACAACTTACCTGGAATGCAATGGTGTTGAAAACCATCAAGATTATTCTCAATGGCAATTTCGCTTTGTACGCTCGATGTGCCCATAGCCTGTGGGCTCCGGCTGTGATTCCTAGGCCCGTTGCCTGGTACAATAAGAATGCTAGAAAAAAAAGTTACGAATCAAACCAGTGCAAAACAACGTCATTTCTGTAAGTTAATCCACGAAAATTAAATTCAAAGAACGGAAACGACCAATTACATACCCCAAACATCTGTTAATAATTTGGCCGATGTCAGAGCTAAGTATGCTCCATATAAGGCAGCACCGTGAAGAAATACGAATAAAATTATATTTCTCCACACTAATTCGCGTTTGTATTCTTTAGCTGGCTTCGGGGGCGATATATGTTCGTGGTCGTTGTGTAAACTCGCTTCTAGTATCTCCACAGGATCGTTCTCGAAGAGAACTCCAGTCTGAGTACTCGTACTCGGAGCCATGGCTACAATCTGTAAAAATAAATGAAAAAATACGAAATAGATTAGATTTTCGCCGATCATAACAAGGTAGACATTTTGTTCACGAACTTAAACGATCTAACCAAAACGATTTGCGGTCCCTCGCGAACATAGCACAAAACTCAGCGACGTCACCAACTCGGTACAGTAACAGACGATAAAATACAAGATGCTGGTGGCACTCGTACGGTTTTCGCTCACGGATCAGACAGACTCGAAAATTAGCAACTCTTGATTGTTAAGAAACTCGATTCCCGGAGGACGTAAGACTCGACGAGCTTCTCATTAATTACTCGCGCGTTAATAATCCAAATACGAAATTATGAAAAGATAACGAAATTGGTCAAATGTCGCTAACAACCACACGGATTATTTTCACGTCATCTGACAGGGTGATTTGTCATCGACGATAAACACGGTCACGTTCCCGACAAACGGTAGCCGGCTTGACGTGTATCACTCGACGGGTGATCTCAATTCTTAATCTTGACGGTTCATTATGCAATACCAAATACGCCGACACGCGGTTACCAGTACTACCGCTAATTAAATATCACCTTTCTCACGTCATTACTTTCCCGATAGGTTCAAATCGTCACAGACGAGCAACCTACGGACCGAACGAGGTGTAGGTACAATTTCGATAGTCATAAAGAAAGCAATCCTCAATACTTGCACACATACGAAAAATGACACTATGAATCAAGGGCGGAGAGCACAAGAGTCCATACTAGATAAATTTAGAAGAGTGGCTACCTGAAATTTTAGTAGCTCGAACTCCTTTTGCAAGTTGAATTCGAATTACGAAAGTGAGCAGAACACAGATCACTCGAGCCGCACGATTTACGCCAAAATATGTTGGAACTTGTGAATCAAATACTCAAAACTGCTTCATGACACAATCTGACATAATTTTACAAAAAACAACTCCGAAGATACTGGAAACGGACTAATCTAACGTCTGGAAATTGAGAAGAACGTCGGCGCGGTTCATCAACGTACCTCATTCACATAAAATTTCACGTTGCCAAGTTTCATTCAGTTCTATATCACGAATTTTATTAGGCTTCGCCTGTGACGTCACGATTAGATGCGAAACGAAAACCCAACACCTAATCACAATCAACGGAGCTCCACGCGGATATAACAAATAGGACTCTAAATAATGATTATAAAGGTCTCCTTTTCTTTTGCGCACTCAAGTCGTTAAAATCAATCTGGAAGCCACAAGTTGAATACGTACTATACATGGACGCTGTTAAGCAAAAATAGCTCAAGCAACAAAATCTGTTTTTTGAGAAAACGTAACATTAAAAGCCAATGAATAACGCTGGTTTACAAACATAGCGTTTACTGATAAGCTTTTTTCAATGTGGGTGCACATTTTTGAATCGGGGGCCTAATTTTGAAAAATTCTACTTTTTACGCACTTTCCAACGATACTACTAACAACTCATTTTCTCAACAAATGTCACCTGAGCACTTTTTGCTTAACACTAGATTTTTCATTTCTCACTTAGTGCAAGAGGTGTGCGCTTTTGACGAGCACAAAAATTTGCAAAACAAACGACAGCGAGGGAAGTAAACGCACAAGGCAATGATTACGTACTCTATGTACTAGGTGAAAAATCTGTTTTCTATTATCAGTGCACAAAAAGGTACAGAAATCAATTCCCTTTTTACCCTAGAGCAAAAATTTACTTTTTGCCCGCAGTTTTTTTTTTTTTTTTTTTTTTTTTTGGCGCGCTACTGTAGCAGTCGCAAATGATATGTTAATTTTTGCACTTAGAATTCGCGCAAACTGACAGACTTTTTATGTACATATTCGGGCCGTGCATCCGTCAGAGCGCGTCGCTATCGAGTCGAAGTGATAAGTAGCAAAAGGTGAATCTTTGCATTTCTCCCATTAACGTACAATGTACATACTCATTAAAATTGAAATATCTCGAAAAATAAGACGTTTTTTAAAGTATTTAAAGAGAAAAGAATTTTTTGAACAAAGAATTTTCTTTTGATTAAAACTATTTTTATAGCTAGATTCCAAAATTTTGCTGCATGTGTTAAAAACTTCACCTTTTGGTCGCTGATAATAGTAGTCGATAAGCGCTGCCCGGCTCGAATTATAACAACACAAAGCTCCTTTCGACTGTTAATAGTATTTCCACGCCCGCTCAAATTTAGACCTAATTTTTTCAATGTGAGAAGGATGGACATTGAGTTGAACGGGAGAGTAACATAGGAAGCAGGGCATACAGGTAAGTACATACAGTATTTTGGTTCAAGTATTGATACATCGCTGAAGAAATGGATATCGATGTATCGACATTTTTCTTCGATATCTTTTCCAGATAGTGTCACATAGCATAGTCTGTCATACATATATTTCCGTATCCTTTTGTCAATCCGCATTCCAATCTCATACCTTACAAATATCGATGTTTTTAAAAAACAAATGAGGACTTATCTGTCAAAAGGGCCCCTGTCAGCAATAATGGTTTTGAGAAAAACAACTTCCAAAGTTTTCAAGCTGAAATACTTCTTTCTGACTGATTTAACTGAAAAATATGTTATTATAAAAAGTGTTCACGGTGAACATTAATAGAAATGACTGATTAATTGTTTAGTTCGTTCAGAAACAAACGCGGACCAATTAAGAAAGAAGGAAGATGACAGGGGCTCTTTTTAGAGCGATGGGAAAATGAGTGTGGTGGGACGTGTCGTGGTTCATCAGTAGCTGTTTTCCCATGATAATATTGGTGAATTTTAGGTATTTACTCTTCTACTTTGCTAGTTACCATGCATTAATACAACTTATGAAACAATACAATTTCCTAACTTGCTGTATGATGAATTATTGTCCATTCTTGTCATTGAAGCTAATGCAGTTGCGAGGAAGTCTCTCCCTGCTCATAATGCAACCAAAATGTGTAATTTGCTAATTTCTGAGGTGCATTATCCTGGGTGGAGTCACTCGCTTTTCACTCTATGATATAATGTAATGTATGCTTGGTTTCATTGACCATTATGTATATGACACGTTCCTACTTCCTACCAATGTGTTTGTAGTCATTTATTGGCGCCAATTTTGCTGAATATTACATGTTGTTACATAGAGCGGGGGCTTCCTAATAAAGTAGGACACGGAGAATTCGGAAATCAGCATCTCCGCAAAAAGGGCCCCTACTCTTTTGACAGAAAATTCTTCAAATATCAATACACAGATACTTATTAATGGCCAATAGTATCGATTTTTAAATATCGACCCCCATTACTACAACACTGAAGTAAGAAAGACTTGGTTGGTTATCGCGAAAATCAAACCTAAGCGGTCGGGGAAATGCGGGTAGTCAATAAATTAATGCCAATGACGGGAAATTTTGACTATGCCGAATTTATCTACAGCAACTATACTAAATTAAACGGTTTCAATTCACGCAATATTTTCAATAACTTTCAAATCTCACCACACGCATTGGTTTCTGATGTCATAAATATATGATATTTTCCCTTTTTCGTGTTCTTGCATAATTACAACCGCTAATTAAGATTACGAACTCGTTCGATGTTGACTGCTGACACTTCGTGTCCTCAACTGCTACATGTTACCAGAGGTTTCTTCACCGATATTTTGGGCATATTTCACACGTATTCCTTTTCCTATACCTTCTCGAACACGTTCGCGCGCTAATACGATTCACTTCGCATCAGTACGATTTATTGAATTGATTACACAAAGCAACGGCGAAGTTTACAATTTTCCACTAATTACGACTGGTGGCTAGTGGTGTGGATAGGAAGGTAGCAAGGAGGACATCTCACCCTACTGACTTCCGAAAAGACGTCGTTCAAATCCTCTGTTTTTTCATTTCAAAAAATGGTTGCTTCTTTTGCTCAGGAATCACCAACGATCCACTTTTGGACCAATTCCCACTTAAATCTTTAGTAATGCTACAAGCCAAGCAAAAGCGTACACCGATAATCACTTCGTTATTACTTGCATTGACCTGAACTTACTAAGAATTACCTACTTAAAACCTCGAATTATTGTGCAATATACGTAGGGTGGCTGACAAGTAATGAACACATGACCGCAGAGGAGGAACGAAAAACGACATGGGGTGAGACCAGTACGAAATGAAAGTACAATTCTGTAGCTTCAAAATTATGTATCTAGTTTTCTAACATGGTCACTATTAAAACTAATACATTTCTCCCAACGTTTAATAAGTTTTTCATTCTGCTTTCACTTCGTCGTCTGAGGAGTACTGATTACCCTTAAGGTCTCGCTTTAACATAGAGAAAAAGTGAAAGTCGCACGGGGCCAAATCAGGTGAATAGGGAAGGTGGGGACTGGATGTGAGCTTCAGCTTGCGCACCCTTCAGTGGCACACAAGATGTGGGACTTCAGCATTTAGCCAAGTTCCTAAATGATATAATCTACACGTTCTTTCGATATTCCCAGATGGATCGCAATATGCTGTTGCGTGGTTCAACGATCACTTAGAATTATATCGTCCACTTTCTTGCGATGAATTTTGTCAGTCACAGAAAGTGGTTGTCCTCTGCGAACTTCTCCCTCATATTCGCCTTACCGAATTCACATTCCCAAAATTTCATCACCCGTCGATTCCCCATACTTCTATCAACAGTATCATCACCATAAATCGCTTCTAACCAACGAAAAATGTCGGTAGGATTCACGTTTAAAAATTCAATTAGTGCACGTTATTTTAGACGCGTGCACAAAGCAGCAATATTCTTGTCCACACGATAATGGCCCCTGAATGTGAACCAATAGAGTTATTCCAACGAAACTTGGTTTACAGGTAAACGAGCGATGTACGTTTGATATGCCACCTTCGAGCAGCTCTGTAGGTTGTTTTGTTCATATTACTCGTACATAGTGGTATGTACATTACTTTTCAGCCGCCCCTCGTATTTATAAAATAATTGGTAACACCAGAATGACAACTAGTGACTCGAAACACTTCAAATTAGTATTCACTAGCCCACAAAGTATTTTGAAGGGCTTCGACTACTTTGAACGTGTGTATGAAAGGATTGGAATATAATTATTAACATTTCACAAACACCGCGCCAGTTTGACTTGTGTATACACCAAGCGATAACTCATTATTTTGAGCTTGAATTCAGACTTCAGACTGTATTATACGCACGACAATCAGTGCAGTGACAGAAAGAAAAGGAATAGCTAACCGGATAATTACTTAGTTTGTACACAGCAGCTGGATGTTGAAGCGCCTCGCCTTGAACAAAACTATCAGACAGGTGTACATTACTAACATTACGTATCTGTTCAAAAGTTGACGTCTTGTACCCAGCCAAAATTCATAAAATTTCCAAACAATTTTCAAAATATTCCTCGAAAATACTGTCCACTACAAAAAGACCAAATCAGTTACAAAACGTTTCGAATCACGTATCATGAATCATGCACTATCAATGTTCGAATTTCTAATCACGAGCAACAAATCACTTTAATTTGTGATCCGACGAACCGCGAATCACGAATAACAAAAAATTTGGAAGATAAATTAATTTGTCTAGACCATCTCATTTCTCGAGGCATTTTTCACGTTGAATCTGGACGTACATTTTTACGTTTTTTTAATGAATGAGGGGGGGGGTGAGAGAGGAAAATTCAATTTTACCTACTAAAAACCCAGAAGAAAGGTTCCGTATTTGCAAATCTGCCAACTGCTGAGCCAATGTTGCCACTTGAGAGTTGATTTTATCAAATTTTCCAACTCTGGAAGACGTTTGGGGTGGGAACTCCCTCTACTGGAACGTTCGTTGTACAAAAATGATAATAGGTAACCACATGCCAGAGCAGCTTCAACGATAACAATGCCAATAATATAACAGGTTTTGTAATTGTATGTGCACATCATCAAGAATGTCGACGAGAAACGAAACTATCAACCTATAATTTCACAAGATCACTTTTTTAGGATTTAGGACATCATAACATTTCATTGAAATCGTGTTAGTATCGCAATTCAAAGCCAAAAAACAGGAAATGTTTATTCATCACAGTAAAATTGATTGGAATCACGGATCACCAAAACTGTACCTGGGTCAATTTATTCGAGTCGTGCCTGTTATTGCTTCCAGGTAATATGTGTAGTCGTCAGCATGGCGGTTGACTGATACGAAATTTGATTTATATATTCAAATAAGTATGCAATAATTTCAAGTCGAATTTGTTAGACTAGTACCAGTCACGTACAAAAATGGTCTGCATTCCCCAGTCGTAGATAAAGTCTGGGAAGCCAATGAGTCGATGTTGAACCATGTCAGATATGCCACGAACTCCAAGTCACAGAGTTTCACACGTTAGCAGCCCTGTATATGGGTGAGTGATCACGTATGATTTACCGTAAGCGTGCAGCAAACTTTAACTAGGTATCATTAAGTCGATTAGAAATTCACTTTCAAAGAAAATTTGTCTTAAATTCAACTGCATCATCACCAAAAAACTGAATTATAATCAGTTCTACTGATAGAATCATTTTTACTCGTTTTTTACCCTCCCGAAGATAGCAGCTTTTCTATTTCAAAGTACACAATGATCACTCATTCATTTTCACCCGCACAGGTGATTTTGCAGCGCGCTCCAGTGCAAGTTAAAATCCCAATAGTGTAGCTGGGTGATTCTCCGAAAAATGGACAATTCAACGTGGACAAAAACAAAAAAAAAAGAGGTTCCCTTTTCAATTTTTTTTCGTTGAAATCGATACTAAGGGTATTGAGAAACCATATTCCGGTACCGGCCACGCTTAAATTTGATTGGGGGGGGGGGTGTAGAAAAAAATGGTCGTCCACGTTGAAAGACAAATTTTTCACGTTTACATAGTGTGATAAGATGAGGCTGTACGATCACACAGCGGCACCGTGGGTTACAATCTCACGGGTCACGGTTTTATGAAGTACCAAAAATTCATCTAGGAAAGTAGTCTCTGCAAGAAAAAGATTTGAAGGCTGTTTCTACAGACTGCTTCTAAGTGTCGAAAGATTCACGTCCTTCAACGTGGATACAAAAAATACGCGAGTATCCACGTTGAATAATATTTTATGTCCACGTTTAAGGACAAAATCGCCTTTTTCCTTTTCCCATTGGATGAATATATGGAGAATATTTGATACATGTTGCTGAATGTAATGTGGCCAACATTAGATATATTATTACGTTTTTACAAATTCCGAGCTGTAAATTCAATATGGCTGTTGATGTCCACGATGAAGGACACCTTTTTTTTTTTTTTTTTAGAAACCATGATCTCAGCAATAAATTAGTATTTTAGCATACAAATTATCATTATTTCACAGAAGTTCTTACACAGCCTTCTAGAGGAAGTTATGAGGAAGTTATATGAGCATTTGAGAGAAGCTTATGCTTATAGTGGAACCCTACAGAGAGGTTTGAAAATTATCCACGTTGAAGGACATATCTCTTCCTAGACACAACTTTGAGGCATTCTAAAGGTCACTTAACTTGGTTAGAAAAAGATTGTAAGACCTATACCGTGTTGCCTCAACTTACCTCTTCAACAATAGAAAACAGTAGTTCCTGAATTTTATGTATTAAACCCTTCCAGCGAGCAAAAAAAAACGAAACTAGACCAGGTTGACACCCACGTTGATGGACATTTCAGGTGCATTTTCGATTTTCTAAGGATGTTCTGCTGAACTAGGGAGAGCTTTTACCACTGTCTCCATCAGAAGAGTTCATTTCCTCAATTTTGACATATTGCGCATAGCATTCTGATAATAAGTGGCAGAGTTACAGCCCATTTACATGAATTGTCCATTTTTCGGAGAATTACCCAGCTCCTTCAAGTTATTCAGATATTCAAAGGACGGAAATTCGTGCAGTTCGATTCACATAATCAACGGTATATACGGCGACATTCGCCACTAATAAGTCTCGCAACACCTCATTCGTTAATCGAGTAATCATTCCATGTCAAAGCTCGAAGGTTGTACCGGCGCACGATGTGACACCTCAATCGTACCAATTACTTTTATTCCGCTTCGTAGCTCATATATTCCGCGTCTATTAGTCGGCCAACAGTGCCCCATTTTCTTCAATCTGGATGTTCGAATAGTCGCGTTGTCGCGGACTCATTACCTCAGGTTTAATCGACTCGAAGACGCCCAAGTTACACCAATTTACATGATTTCTCACCACATATTAGCGACGAGTTATCGAGCTATTCTGCTGAGATTTTAATATCGGGGTGCAATAATTCTCCGTAGTCGGATGCATACATTCCTCCTACTTCGTACATACGTATATTCGCAACTGCTACAAGTTCTATCTAACTTGTAGGCTCCATTGGTCCTACATTAACCCGTTAACCCAAGGACATTTCTGAAATAAAAATTCGATATCTAATACAACAATAATTTGCATATGCAATCGAGTTACTACGTAACTCCAGTCTTGAATTGCAATTAGATGATTAGCCGACGGAAAAGGCGACAGAACTGATACAAATCTACTCGGGAGTTGAATACAATCAAGTCTGTGCCTCGGTAAAAATGAACTTTTTCGAGTTTTGAAGAAAACGCAATCAACGCGTTACAAATACGTTGCGAACACAGGATGTCGGTTTGCCAGTATTGATTTTTATTTCTATTATTATTATTATTATTATTATTATTATTATTATTTGTTGCGGAAACTTTCAACTAAAGGTGATTTATCATCTATTATTCTCATGTACGGTTGTCATCAGGTCTGGTCAAATTGCTGACTGCCTGCCTCTATGGGTCTTATGACAATTTTGAGATTTCAGGTAAGCAACTCGCTCGGAATTTTCGACCCGAATGGAACGTGGGGCAAAAGCTTGTTTTACAGTACACATTCAATTCGCAGTTACTGGCGTGTGAGCAGCGTCTCACTAGCCGAACTTGGGACCTTCGACGATAAAACCGAGAAGCCATCTCACAAACAAATGCTCGAGTTGTTGCGGTTGCTGTGCGTCGTGATTCATTAGGTCCGGTTAGTCGGCAGTTCGGCAATCACCAATCAACTCCGTTAATAGACTAACACAATTTTTCTTCCAGCACAAATCAATATACCGAAATTTCGGAATACAGTCAGAAATTGGATTGGCTTCTGACTTCCGAGAATGTCATGATATGGAAAAATACGACGTTTTAAAAGTTTCAAACTTTCGACTTGATGAAAGACGGGGTACTAAGTGAGTAGGTACACGCACAGGGACTCGAAGTTTCTGCTTGAATAGAAGTACGTCACAACAGAAGATCCAATGTTGATGGTAAACGCCGATCATTAAAAAAACGTAATTACAAGTCACTGTATATGAAATAAGAACTCGGATAACTTCGAGGTTCTTCGGGAAAAGCGACTTATTTTGGTAGAATTACTCTTTCTGTGGCGAAGCGAAGGGACAACACACAAATAGAAAATGACGAGATTTTGGATATATTAGTCCACCGGGGGACGCAACCACGCATTGTTTTTCAGTTGTACCCTCAATTCTTCCGGTAATGCTCCCGTATTCGTATTTCGAGCCACTGTAGGGCATTTTGTATCGTCCGCAGATACAACGCAACCATTACTGCCATTGTTCACGTACGAGAAAATTAAAATCGAATTGACCACACGATCTGTGGTTCACTCTTCTATTACTGGATTACCGTTTATCAAAAGGAAATACATTAGGCCGACTTTCGTAGCTTAGCTTGAAATAAGGTCACGATTTTTGAGATGATCGTACGCTAACAGGCATACAATTTTGGATACCAGTTATAATAAAAAAGTAATCCAAATACCAATAATTTAAGACATAGAAGTCCGAGCAAATTGATTCCACCGACGACTTCGGAGCTACACTTGATTTTTCTTTTACTGCAGCAGTGTACCTGAACAGGCTTACAGCTACGCGTTATCTGTAACGAATTTCCACTAAAATTCAGTTCACGAACACTGCGCCAATTACCTATCTTTTACAGGCAGTAACGGATTGCCGACTCCGTTCCAAGAAACATTGAAGAATCGACTGAACATCGTACTCGACAAAATACTTAATACTCGTCATTTTCGCATACAGTGCACAGATCAATTTACTGACGCGTCAGTTAGTGATTTCTGCACCAGTAACACGTCTCAATTGCGGCATAATTTTCTGGTAGGTACCGAGTACTTTTTCCCGTCCCAAAATTCATCTGGTATTTTTGGGACGGCTAGGCAGCCGGGGACCTCGGTCTCAAGTAACTCGACTATGTTACTGACAGCGCAAGTACTTATTTAGAACTATAATACGATTCCAATCAGCGGGGCACACTTTTCTGCTACTAAAAACCCTACTCGCAGTCAATCTCCGAAGAATATTTCATCCGAACTTCCTAGTTCCTAAATGTGGTTCTGTATGTTCTGCAAGTGGATGGATATACGTCTCACAAACCAAGCTGGCAAATCAATGCCGACGTCTATACAGTCGGGTCGCGTGTTTATATAACAGGATTGAGGCGATTGCTTAAACCGGCAGCAAATCAACGACTTCTCCGGCGACCAGACAAGTCGTCGCTCTGTATATCTGTAAGTCGAAACGAGCACACCTTATGAAATACAGTATCTATAATAAACTTTTGTACACATACTACACAGTATGTGCCGCTGGTGCCTGAAATTATAATATTAATAACCAGTTTATGCGGTTCAGTTCCTTCTTCGAATTTTTCCCTCCAGCGTGCGATATTACAAAAATATTACATTCGTAAGTATACAGTTAAACGTTCACTCGAAGAAAACGATTGTCCATATATTCTCCTCGTTTTTGTACTTTTTTCTTCTTTCTTCATTCGAATACTTACGCAGTTGAAAACTTGTTTGTTGATGTTGCGCTTCGCTCTGTTCCGGTCTTATTCCTTCCGAAAATGGGAGAAAGTAATCGACCGAAGGCGGCGCGCATCATTTTCAATTTCGGGCCCGTTTGATGAATGGACAAAAAGAATACCAACAAATAACAAAGGCGGGGGTCATGATTTGCACCATCGGTGCATCATCACTGGTGTTTCATCAGAATCTCAGTTGCAGCGGCCAGATAGGCATGAGGTACACTGAACTCGAGATTCGTTCACATATGTGTGTACATGAGGTACCAGCTCATGAATGAAAATGTTAGCCTCGTTTTAGCATATTTCCTACATGGATGTTATAATCGCGTGCATGTCAATTCTACTTTCGCTGGCTATTCTCGTGGCCAAACATATCGTTTCCGGATCCGTTATTTCATTATCATGATCGTCAACTCATTTCTCGTTTGCCTTTGCTTCATTCTTTTCTGTCCGCCGAGCAGAAAACCGATTTTTACAGCTAATGAATATTTTGATTACGATAAAAGTTTAACAATTATCCACAAAGGTAATACAACATTCGCGACTACATAATATTAACAATTCGTCGGAACAATTCCTTCATCTCAAAAAAATAATAATCCTACACTGGCGGATCTAGAATCTGGCAATTAGGCATTTGTCTGATTAACTTTGATAGTTCATTTCTGCATTTATCTCGAAATTTTTAAACAGCTGTAATGATCCAAAAACTCTGTATAACTCGAACGCCATTTGAAAAAAAAAAGTCAATTCTGGTTTCGGTCTTTTGCAATGCCTGCATCAAAAAATTAATAGTCATGCCTCAATAACAATGGAAACAAACATACATTATTTTCAAGGTTTAGGCGTAACTGAACCCGGGCTCTGCACAGTTTTCACTTTTTCAAATAACCGCTTTTTCACATTCGTCGGCTCCATACAACTGTAGGTGTTACTAATTATTAATAATATTGTGTCGTCTCTGCCAACTCGCAGATGATGTCGGACATAGTTGCAAATATATGTCGCATCGACGCTCGTTATCATACCGCAAATTATATACGAGACTGAATTGAATATATTATGTCGTCTTAAACCGTTCATTCAAGGGAGTATTTTTCTAGTGTCAGAACTTATGGTGCTACACCTTTCACTCTCGCTTTTGTCGCCGGCGAATCCTTGCCAGGGGCATAAAGGCAAATGCGCTTATAGTAAAGCCAGAAACATAGACAAATCTTCACTCTGAGTCAGCTGGCTGACCGCAAACTGAAGCGAGAGGGCAAGTTCCACAAATGGGGACAACCCCCATAACATCTATGAAATTAGGTAGTACTTGATTGCCACATGTCAAACACAAATTCATCACGTGCCTCACACAAATACGTGAATAAGTTTTAAAAATTCTGAAATTGAATAGGACAGGTGTGGTTAAAGTGTCCGAAAATTAAAGTGGCTACTTTAGAACCGGAAGTGATCATATTAGGCCGCAAATGGCTACATTAGCGCAGCAAAAGGCTGAATGATAACTAAGCCAATGGCTATATAAGACAAATAGTGGCCAGATTAGGGACTCCCTCCAGTATCTGAACGATTTATTTATTGCTCAATTTCCAATTTCGAATGTTTAAAAATTAGAAACATTGATATTTTTCAAATTCACGCAAATCGCTGAATAGAATAAAATACAAACACTACTGAAAAGTAATTTATCGAGTTTTTAATTCACATCTAAAATTAGACAACCAGTTTCCGGCGATTACATTTGGCACATCTACCCCTACGACAACCTAACTACCTTGCTTTGAATAAAAATGTAACAATTAAGAACAATTGAAACACTGGAAGTCATTAACAGTAGTCATAATACGTGGTGCGGTGAAATTATTCGAAATTTGAGGACTAAGATCAGTTAAAACTTATAATAATGCAAATACGTAGACGACTCATATTTCGTTGGGTTAGTGTGAAAAGGTACTATCTGAAATTTTTTCACACAGTGACTTTTCGGTATCGTTGGATAGGTAATTTTAATGATAAAATATTGCCTCAGTTCAACAGGAAACGCTAAAAACAAAATGGGTTAAAATACACTACTAACAAAATTCGTCGTATAAAAAGGTTTAAGAAACCGGCTCTCTGATTTAGAAACTAAAAGCAATGTACTTTTCTGTACGTACAGTAATCTAGAAGAATGAGCATTACCAACAGATACCTATTTTTTCACCTAAAAAGTCTCGGCCTTAACAAAGTAGGGAAGTTCGAAAATACCCGAGAACCATTAAAAATGATAATGGTCGTTAGTACAAAAAGTTTTTGGTCACTTCTGATAAGACCGCAACTAAAGTGGTCGTCAACAACTTTCTTGGACTTCGCTGATAATAGATGTTTCCGGTCTGAACTGATAACAATTTCCGGGGAACAAGATTTTTCAATTCTAAAACTTTTATATCTAAGGACCGCGGTTAGGGAGTGTGTATCAGCTCCCTCTCTAATCGGCTAAAATACTGAAAAAGTTAGCGAATTCGAATTTAGAAAACTATTCTGTCGGCAAATTCAATTAGGTTTTTCCATCGGTCAAGCAGAAGCGTATGTTTGCGATTCATACATGAGAGACGGCGGAAAGAACGAATGAAATGGAACCTGAACCAATCATTCACTGCGTGGAACAAGAATCAGAATCGATCTCCATTTTTTAGTTCGTGAACCTGAACGAGAACCTTCATTTCTCAACAGTTTGGTTGGTTCTTTACTGTTTTCACGATTCGCATAAGGAACTTTCACGAAACGAGTAACCATCTTGTTCGGTTCACCCAGCCTAGTAAAAAATTATTACCAGCCAAAAAATTTTCATAAGCAAAAGGCGTACTTTAGACAACCCTCCTCTCGAAAAAATTGCTAGCAACGGCTCTAGACATTACTACACATCAGTGGGCTGAACTTTTCACCAGATATACAACAGTGGTATCAACATCAATAATTCCCTCGAATTTATTCTTTGGAAGCTGGTATCTCATTACATATTTGTTGACTAACACCGGCAAGCGGGCACAAAAACAGAATCTAATAAAAAGTTCTACAACATTTGTACAATATGGTATTGGCGGTTGGATAACAACAACGGTGAAATCGATTGAATTACGTGTCCCGTTGGGAGTCCTATCACATCACTGTACATTATTTACACCAGTAACCAGCATGGGTTGTGGAACCTCTTCACATTACTCGCTTCTAATAGCAATGAAATGGTTCTGAGGCTACGATGACACGCCGAAACACGTTCGGCGAATTAGTCTTTACCAGTCGTACGCTAATTCACGACTCCATCTTTAATTGTAGGAAAGATTTCCGCAAGTCGTGAATCAATGTCTCGCCTCTAGTAGTATTCGTACCATAGGCACCAACCAAAATACGTGGAAGCACCCCGTTCGTCTCCGATTAGGAATCCGCGACATGTATTTGTTCAGCGATTGGCGTCCTAAGCTGGTATTTACTCAAGGCCAGTTTGGCAGGCCTCAAACGATAATCGCCATCACGTCGAATGTTCGCGAAAGTTCCGAACTCGGAACCTTCGAAGGCTTGCAAAAGTCGCAACAGTAACCGATTCTTATTTAAACTCTTGTCTCCTATTAGTCTATAAGTGTTAAATATACACGACAGAAATACGGTGCCTTCAGCTCGAGCGACTTCGATTATTCGTTTCCAGATGTATGTAAATTTACGAATTAGCTCCTCATCACTCTGCATAGTGTGTACTAAAAATAACGCAACACTGCTGCACTGCTTGTACTACTACTATTATGTATTACTACTGCTACCACTACTACAACTATTACTAATCATTTTAGGATTCTGGCATTGTCGCTGGTATAACACACACGTAGTACTACGAATACGACAAGGTCTCCCAAAAATCAGTAACGAATTTTAATCTACTGAGTCTGAAACAAGATTGCCCCTTATCAATGAGTATAGCCACGAAGGGAAATTAGATATTTTCACCGCATAAACACGTATCCTCAAATAATGTCATATACTACCATCGACCGCCTGTGCTGTGATAATTATTCTTCAAGGTAAATTTACTTTTTTTTTTTTTTGTTTAATTACCACCCGTGCGTTTATCTTTAGCAAGTTGCTCGATGACAAAATATTGTTCGTAACTGCCAGAACCAAACTAACGGTTGTTCTAAATTGGCGACACTTTAGAGCGTTTCGAGGATAAAACCGTATAGAACTTAATTTTCGATAGCATTCATTTCGGATACGCCAGCTCCAAGACGATCTCACAAAATTAGTGGGTTTTCTGGAGGGAAGGCCAGCCTCTTTGCAAACACTTCGATTACTAGACAAAATCAACTTTGACGCGAAAAAGTTAGAAAACACGGGGCCATTCTGTGGAGATTCTATAATTTCACATGGGTACCACAAATCTACAATTTGGTTTGCTGAAACTCAGCTCAAAAATCTTGTCATATCTCACGAATTTCCAATTTTTTCGAAATTTTGGAATTTAAGTTACAGATTTACCCTAGAACAGAGTGGCAATAATCATTCATCCATTCGGATCATTAATATTAAACATGTTCCATAAAACAACAATTCACGAATTGTGAGGTTCAAGAAAATTCAGAATATTGTTCTATCAGCTCATCTGTATCATTTCTCATGAGGTACTTAGTTACCTTTTTTATATAGAAATAATAATAATAATAATAATAAATAACTGAAAGTTGGAGACGTTCCAGTTTTTTTCAAACCAAGGGGGTCCACAGTCTTACTTTGGGGTTAGTTCAGGGCTTTCGAACGTTCTGAATGTACATGGGGTGTAGTGAGTGGTTATACGTATTGCTATGTGTAGGCAGTGTTGCCGTATCTCACAAACTTTCGTGAGATCTCACGAGTTTAAAAAAAAAAATGGCACATAAATAAGAGTAAGCTCCGATGTATTTTGACACAACCAAATCTCAAGAATTTTCGTGAAACAGATCTAGCGACACTGGATGTAGGTTCGGGGATGCTTGTTTGGTGATGTGGGAGTACGTGATTGTGTACTATGTTTTACTGTGGTATTTCGTGGCGTTTGTTTGGCTTGGGTATGCCACTAAGAGCATATAGCTTGCAAATAATGCCATACCCACAGTCAGGGACAACAGGGTATTGCCTCACGAATTACTTGTCTAAATATCCATTAAACAGAACGTTTTCTTCATCTTAGAAATCGTTTTCGATCTGATTATTCGCTTATTTGTTGTTTCAAATTCAGGGAGGATTCAATTTGACTAAATTGCGCATGTTCAACTGATAGGAAGAAAAAATAGTATAATTAGACGAAGTTAAAGAATTCGCGATCGGAATCGTCTCTCCCGATAAGCAAATTATCACGAGGATAATCGGCAACTTGACTGACCCTCTGACAGGGTTTAATCAACACAAAAAAAAGTTTACAACCGAATCAAGAAGTTTGACGTAATATTAATCAATTCACCTCCCCCCCCCCCCTTTAAGAAAATTCAGAATTTTCATTTTTTCCAATCCATTAGACGACTTCCACGAAATTAACTTTAATGCTCTAATGGGAAGTGTGAGGGAGATATGGAAATTCATTTTCGGTATTCGTGACAAAATACAAGTACTATTAAAAAGCATTAATAGTAAGCGCTACCATAAAAATTTAAAACAAACCTAATCTACAATTCAATAAACGGACGTAAGTTTTTAATCGTTTGATCGTTTTATGCATACTATTAATGACGATAAATTTTCTACCTCATCGAATAACCAATCTAGCTTTCACAACACTAAGTCCTTCACTGAAGCAACAGTTTTGCTAACTGTAAATATGGAAACAATATACAAAAACGATGTAGGGATTCAACACTGTCGCATAAGGGTGAAAAAGAAACAGAGTAGAAGCTCGGAGCACTGAGCAGCTTACAGCCACTGATTTTCTCCAAACCGAAGCGCCGGCACTCGAAAAGTCATTTTTCACTTCTAGATGATCGGAACCTGAAGAATACTTGAGTTGGATTACCTTCTCTGTCTTTCCAAGAGCTGAACTGAAATTAATTTTTAACCAGTTTGGTTTAAATCTGAGTTCGAATACTAAGTAAGTACATTCTTCACGGAAAAGGACAGTAGAAACTACGTTTTTGGTTATGTTTGTGGATAGGGGAACATTTTATATCGCAACGAATCCGAACATTAGGTACGCTATTCATTCAACTCGGAAGCTTTAATTGGCCGTCGAAATGCCGTTAACTCACCGGCACACTGAATGAAAATGAATTTCCAATATTTATATGGAAACAGAGATGAACATGATATTCGATCCCCCCCCCCCTTCAAAATTGGCGGAATCGAGTGTGGAATCGAAAATCGACCCGTCTTTCCTTTAACGCACTAAAATCACCGATTCCGGAATCGATTCTCAGGTTTAGCCGTACCTATTTAGTAGAATCGATACCAAAATTTGGGATTGTATTTTTCTTTTCTTTCTGTGGGGGGGGGGGGGTGAATACGATTCCTAGATTCCTAATATCTCTGGGGAATCGGAATTATAATCTAGTTTTCCTTTTTCGGAATCTGTTTGCCTCGGCTTCGAAATAATAGTTACGCAATGAACTTCCAACTTACACGGTCGAGATGCGTTAAAACCCTAAAAAGAGCATAGTGTTGCTTCTTTGACCTATAGTCAGTTCAAGTTACAGCCGCGCAATTTATGGAGTATTTTTAGAGCGAACTTAAAGTGAATTATACGCACACTAATTCAGTTTTGCAATCAATTTCATTCATGTCTTTCGTATTTTCTCTTTTATTTTTCTTTTAGGTGTAACGACAAAACAATTCAGCATTAAACTTAATTTGTCAGAACACTCGATGTAACAGAGCAATTAATAATAGCAATGTCAGAACTAAACGTGCTATAATTCGTTATTGTATGCCATAATAATTACTTCATACTGTGAAATATGTTTCTTTGGTAACTGAGCACCAGGTTTTGATGCAGGTAACGTATCCATGATTATACAATTCAACTACAGGCCTATCCCATCACATGTTCTGTACTCACAGGGTAAGAGCCCCTCCCTTCTGCTGATAACAACCAAAAGATTCGACAATATCACTTACGATTGTACTGCACCACTACGATCATAATTTTCTCCTCGCTTTGCTAGTGGTAGATTTTGCTGGGAGAAGTTTAGACAAACACAAGTCACTGTACACAATGCGCGAAGTCAGCGTTTCTCTGAGTCAAGAGTCGTGAGACTGGAGAAGAAAAGTATCATCTCTGACGAAATTCATACATTTTCTGAAGGAAATTAAAAATACAACACCAAAATGGTCGAAAATTCCAATTAGTCTTCACGATAAGACCCTGCAAATAACATTTCTCATGTACAGAGTGTATCGACGGGTTTGTGACCCCTCCCCCAACGGATTTTCAGAGTCAAGATTTTTTTGACTAATTCGACTATTTAGTCCGCATTTTGGACCATCAGATGCCAAAGCAAGAAAATGGTCAACTTTTTTCGCATTTGCTTGGATGATAAACTGTTTGTATTACGAGTAGGCATTTTCTAGTAAGTTTTCGTTCGGTTGCAGCCGGTCATAATTTTGAAATCCGTTTCATTTTCAAAGGCCGACTATAAAATCGCTTATGTCAAATGTAATTCTCTAGATCTTAAAATCAGCTTACAATGAAGCCCGAAGGGGGCCTATAGGAGGGAAAAAAGAATGTTTTCCTCCCAAGGGATTTGGCATTCAACACTAGATACGACATAACTAGAACACTTAAAAGTACTATTTTAATCGTCACTGGTTCGCGATAATCCAGGAATTTTTCCTCTTCTTAAATTTTTATCAAATGGCTTTGAGAGGACAGAGGGAGAGAGAGAGAATGTAGTGGCGCGGCTGTATACATCAATACCATAACACTGATCTCAGATTTCTATGAAGATCACAGCCTTGAAGATCTGAATGATTTGCACATCGGAAGGAACTCCGGACCACTTTCCTTTTTTCAACTACCCTAACACTGCTTGACCTCTCTTATTGACTCATGGCACATTCGAAGTTCATCTAATCATATTAAGAATTCTGATTTTATACCTCTATAAAAGACTCGTATATGTCAATGTTTCTACCACATTGTCGTGGACTTCTTTTCTAATCGACTACAAATGAGAGCGACGACCCTCTTAATGGTCCTTCATTTCCGGTATTTGCACATGAAGTACAGCTACGATAATAGACTCATTTAACCTTGATTTCAAACACTCGATCACTCGATTTCATTAAAACTGAATTTTATTTTAGAGCGACCGACTTCGAATGCCAACTGAAGAACAGAATCAGAGTTCATTACCTTAAAATCAAATGCGTTTTCAACATACAAAGTAATTCTGGCACAATTTTCAACATGTTCCTAGCATAAGCGGGATAACTGGTTGCATAATTGCGGGCACATGAGAAGTCCTACGTCCCACAGAAAATGAGGTACGTAAGTTGACTCGAGAATTTTATCGGTCCTTTGAACGCACCAAAATTTGGGATTGTAGTTTTCTTTTCTTTTTTTGGGGTGGGGGGAGGGGGTGAATACGATTCCTAATATCTCAGGGGAATCGGAATTATAATCTAGTTTTCCTTTTTCGGAATCTGTTTGCCTCGGCTTCGAAATAATAGTTACGCAATGAACTACCAACTTACACGGTCGAGATGCGTTAAAACCCTAAAAAGAGCATAGTGTTGTTTCTTTGACCTATAGAAAATCCTTGTACATACAAGTACATATACCTGGCCTATCATTTGGTCGCTCGATCACTGACACTTACCGGGTGAGTTCCGACTCGTTGCCGACGGACACTTTCTCTCCGCGTACACTTTACGTCGACATCAACAGTTCCAGCCAACTTTTACGTTAGGCTGAATACACAGCGCCAGGCCAGCCTCACATAGTGATGCAAGATATTGAGAAAATCAATATCGATACGATAATATTGTTAAAAATATCGATATTGTACTTTATAAATATCGATAGATATTATCGATATTTATAATATTTTGATCGGAAATTTTAGACCAAGTTAACCTGCCTTGTTTTTTTTCAAACAGTGTTTTCTATAATACTTGTCCACTATATTTTACTAATTATTTTCTAAGTTCCCTGTCTTCATACAGTTGTGAGGTCATAGACTCATGTACAATAATTCCTGTCAAAACCAAATTTTTGGCTCAATAATAGGGAAAAACAATGAAAAACTGAAATTTGATCAAAAGAGACTTTATAACAATGGAACTTCCAGGCCTTTTTAGTACGTATGTACTTATATCATCATCAGTGAATCATCCCAGGAAAAGGACCGAAAAATCTGTTACTTGAAGGCTTTTCTCTTAAATAAGGTACTAGGAAATTTGAAATGGGAAAAAATGTATTTTCAGGAAAATTTTGCACGAACACTGTCTGGCGAAAGGGCGAAACTGGCGAATTTTGAGGAAATTTGGCGTTTCCAGACAGCCGATTTGGCGACAGGGAAGAAGTAATAACTTAATCGGTCACACTGTATTGAAGGTTTCACAATATTGAAATATCGCTCTTCCTATAAGAATATCGATAGACATCGAACATTATCCGATAATCGGAAAAACTCTATCATTTGATATTCGGCGGAAAAAATATCGATAGATAACGATATTTTTGATACGATATTTGCATCACTAGCCTCACACAGGCGCAACATCACCATCACAATCGCGCCTACGGAAAATCCCGATCACGGATTCTCACATGTACGATAACAGAATGAACCAGAATGTCAAATTCTTGCACAATCATCTCGAACACCGCATTGAACGACGCCAAAATCGACGTGTTTACCAGTGCAAAGTACTAAGTATTCGAATTCGGATCGATCAATGCCGCGTGACGTCACATGATATAGAACAATACAATACATTCATTCCACCTCGACCGGCACTTCGTGAAAAATTAATAAATGAATTAGATAAATCCCGTACCGCTGCCTTCTGTCTGATGACGAGTCTCTACTTGGACGTGACCGATTCACGCGGACGAAAATAGATAGACCCCGAACTCTGTACACGATGACCGTCTGATCATCCGATGCAACGAGTCATGATGCCTCACGCGCTCGCGCCACCAAACATATCGTGGAAGGATGGCGATCAGACGATGACGACAACTGAAGGTACGAATCAGCACTCTTCGCGCAATTAAATCGCATATATTTGCTACGCTTGACCTCGCACTCGAGTACCCGTATTTCCTCGACCAATGTATGCCTCTCCACCCACCGGCACCAACTATCAACCGGTTCCGGATTTCAACGCAACCGATTTTCCAATCCGAAATCTACAGTTCGCCACTCACGCTCCAAGTTACATTAACGGAAGTCGCAACTCGGCAACAGCATCCTTCGGGACCGATCCTGACTCCCTACTGGCCCCCAACTACCGCCAAGAAGGGGAAATGTGAAACCAAAACGGAACGGACGGGACCAGGCCAAACGTGAAATGAAATGGGTTACCGGCGCAATAAGCACGTGCTTTTCAACTCCCGGCAAATTAATGCCGCTTGCCTTGGACCTGTTTTCATTTTCGTCTCGAGCTCACCGACTTTGCACACAGGAAATCTGGGCAACAAGTTTCGCGAAAGTATGAGAGACGTGGCGCAAATGCAGTTGCCTCATTCGGTTTGACAAATGTAGGTAACGTTTTTCGGGTTTCTTAAAAAAAAAAAGGCACCAGTATAGAGAGAAAACTCGCTGAGACTGACATGATGCTTGTTAAGACTCACATAAGGAACGATTTGGCAGTTTCGCAGCCCCCCCCCCTGTGCACAATACTTCGAATCCTGGTTCCTGCCAATGTCACTGAAGGCAGACTGACAAGCTATTTGCTCGTCTTTCCGTTCTGTGACATTGTCAAGGTCACGGTTCAAACAAATGAGGAAATTGAGACTCAGTAGAACAAATGTAACTTCTTACGTTCGTTCGTTGAAATTCACCAGTTTGGCTCTTTCTACAAACATCTTTCTGTCCATTCACCTGTCTAAGTACTTCAAGCGACTTACAAGGTTCTACGGAAGGGTAACAAAACGGAATGAGTATCATCAGAAAGGGGAATGTGCGGCGTTTCGTTTCCCTTATTAGTGTTTTAATGAAAATGGTTGTATCACCCTCCTCAAATCGAGATCATTAATCCGCACCACGGAAAGAAGGCGAAAATCAGGTTCCTTCATTTCTTGCTTTCATTCTAGTTGGCTACCGAGATATTTGCATTTATATTATGTCTCGCTCTCTAGTTGTCGAATTTAGAAGAAATAGACCTGGTCTAACAAATTTTCGGATATTGGTGTAGAGGGACGTATGGTGATGCACGCATGCCCAAGTGGCCCCTATGATACCGCACCCCCGGTCCCGGAAACTACCCTTTCGAGTATCGCATCACTGACCGGAGGGACGCTTTGAGGCCGGCCCGAGCCACCATTTCTCCTTCCCGCAACGGTGCGCGCGTCTTACCAGGGCGATCATGGGGTTAAATCTTCGGACATCACCAGATAGAGAAACCGCCAAGTTTTCCCAGACGGGTGTCGTCAGATTCGTAGTACATAGGGATAAGGCAATTTTTGTAAGTAGTAACGAATGGAAATGTGTGCCCTTCCCACGCCCATACTACTAGAAATAGCATCTTTGTACGTTCATTAAAATAGGAGCGTATATGTATATGAGGAGCTTGGTTTCAAACCCAACTTTATCCAAAATTCACTTTTTTCAGGAGAGACGAGAAACTGCTGCAGACAAATCGACAAACAGTAGGAAGGTGGTTTTAGGTATAAAACATTGCTACCCAGTTTAGAAAAACAATCCATAAAAAGTTCCCTGATTTTCCCTACTACCAGGGAAATTTACCACTTTCTTTTTGGATAAAGTTCATTTTGACTCCAAGGTGAATTTTTTTTTAGAAGTATGAACGTTTATTGGCAAAATTTACAACTAAAGTTGTATCAAATCAATAAATCAACGTTTCTTCACAAAAGTACGGTTGAAATTGAGAACAGTACGGTCGAAATTAAATTTGCTTATAGTTATTCTTTTTAACATTACCCGACATTTTTAAACCTTTTCAACAGGAATATTAAAAATAAATACCTTTAGAATTAAGTAGAAACGTAAATCACGGCATGTTTATCAGATGAATTTCTTAGCAGTAAACAAAAAAAAAAAAGGCTTGGAGTCAGAATGAACTATATCCAGATAAAGTTCATTTTGAAACCAAGGCAATACTTATAGTGCATTTTTGTACAGGAACGAGGCATAGGACGGTGGTGATGAGCTCACGTGATAGCCGGTGACGAGTACTACCCGAAACCGTGTCTAACTCATTTTTGCCGAAAATGGATAAGGTTGGGTTTGAAACTAAGCTCCTCATACGTAATAATAACACCGAATGACTGAAGACTGGAAAGATCAAAAGTTGAAATTTTTCATTTTTTTATAATATGTAATATTACATTCTACGATACCGAAAACCACTCTCAAGTATCAATTATCATTGAATTACCTAGCGACCTGATCACGCCGTTAATTAGATGTGTGCCTATTTCTACATTTCGTCGATTTGGGTTTTTCTCGTAATCAATAGAGTCATTTCCCAAAAATTGGTCCAAAATTTTAAATTTCGAGTGATCAATTATTGGATACATCAGACAGGTCCTGACAACTCTATCAAACGTCATATCGTTATCAAACATAGCAACCGAGATATTTCAGTTCAAAACCCCATTGTACGCGAGGATAATGTATCTTATAAGAAAATGTTCATTACTCTTCAATTTCTTCATGTTTCTCGTTGAATTCGTCGTGTATCTCGTTACAATTGAAGGGTGGATTTCTATATCAAGTACAAACACTTTCACACGGAGACCTGTTCTTGAGATCGTCGTATTTCTTTAACTCAAATTTTTCTCCAATCTCAGAAGTAAAAAAATCAAAGTTTTTTCATTTTCATTGAACTTATGTAACAGACTACAAACAACACAAGTATACATGTCTTGAACCGCTTTGTATCGTTTATTAACCTAATTACCTTGTCTTGCTTCAGTGAAAACACCATCTTGTTTAACTTAGTGATTTTCTGTGTTACAATGTTGTATTATTACCTCCTTATGTTACGACTTCGTGGTTTACATACACGATGTTTTTAAAAACTTTCAACCGCAGTTTTTTCTTAATAGTTTGTTGTACTGGTGCTTGCACGTAAAAAGTGTGAGATTTTTTCTTTAATCGGATCATCCTAACGTCATTCTAGGCCTATAAAAATCATTAGTCACGATATTTATTATATTCGACTATCGGATGTAATAACGAACGATTAGATTAAAAAATCCGAGACTAATGATTTTGGTCGTTTCGAATTTCAAACCAGAAATAGGAATAGAAAGTCAGCATGAGGACGGAATTATATCTTCTTAAGTGCTGAATATAATATAAACTTCACAGAAATTGGAACACATAAATGTGGAAATCGAACCAAAATTACGAATGTTACGTGATTTCTGAAAATAGAGCCCCTTCCCCTTTCCAATGCATGATATTACATGATCACACAGCTTGACTTTCAACAGTAGATACACGATAAAAATAATCGGTTCCGAAGTTCAAAAATGTTACAGCTTTACACAAGTGATAAGACTTTTTTTCTCGTGTTCTCCCAGCAAAGTATATTTTCGAAGTTGTCGATAGTTCGAGTTTTGATATTTTGGACCTGTACATTTGCTTTCAAACCTCAGCTGTATAACATTGGGTGAACACGTGCGACGAACATCGATGCGTTTAAATTCGTATCGTCCCTATTTTTAACGTAATTGATAATACTTTCAGCACACATTCATTCGATTTTCCTGACTTTTTGGAGCACTAGCGTAACTACTCATTCCTTCTGGGGGGGGGGGGGGGGGTGAAATCATATAATAAGAAGTCGGTATATTTTTTTCACCAAGTTCAAAAAAGAAACGAAGTTATATATCTGATATTTAAAGGGTTCGGGTGGGTCCCCAAATCCCACCCGTATTTACGCCACTATTCCGGAGAAAATGGAGGTATTTGATCTACTCGTGACTAATGAAAAACAATAGGTGTACGGTGGGCATTAAATCCGCGACATATAGTCAGAAGAATGTTTGACAGGAGAAGACATTTGGCTATGGAGTCACGCTCAAGAATACACAAAACTTTGCAATCATCCCAGAGTTTCTGTCATCGAAGAAAAGTGAGACAAACTCGACTAATATCGACTGATTTCCTCATTTTCTGACTGCAACATATTTTGAAAACCAGTTTTATACGATTTTTATCGCAGAATTTTTTTCCAACAGTGGCGAGGTGCTACTCGGGGGTTTCGTCATTCCAACTAAAAAACTTCTCATCGAGTCGAATACGCTCGAAACAAAGTCTTCGAATCTTCCAGGTCGTAAAATCAATCGACTCAGTGATCAATCCACGGTTCGCAAATCGCAGTCAGGTATTCCAGTTCCACGTTTCGCGTACGGCCAATGTATGAATTGATCATTCGTGGTTTTATTGTTCGCGGTTTCCCTAACCCATGAAACACCCGAAACGTATTCACAAAACGTCAATTCGAATGACGCATCGCGATACCGAATTCGAAAAATCGAGTTCGTCGATGCCACACAGTGATCTCCGAGCCTTAGTTAAGGCCCCTTAAGACTCTGTTAAGAATTTTCAATAGTACGATTTCGGTTCCTCCTCCTCCTGGACGAATGGTAACGGAAGAAAAGAACGTGTACAGACAGACAGACAAACATCGATTTGCATGTTTCATGCTACGCGTATTATGTTGTCGAAGAAAGATCTTAACACTTGAATCTGGCTGAGGCTACCTGTTTTCCAGGAGTGAAAAGTCACATAAGCGAGGTTTCCAATAGATTTTACGGTAAAACCTGGCTGAAGGGATAGTTTTGAAGAGCAAACAGAAACTCGGAAACGGGGACATTTTTAATGCTTTCGTAAGTAAAAGTCCTAACTGAGTACATACCAAACACTCCTAATAGTGGACGTTTTCTCTCCATTTTTACAAACTTTCTGAATAGCGGACTGTCTCTTTTTTTTCTTTTTTCAATTTTCAAGGAGTTATTTTTTTTAATCGAATCAAATCGGTACACAAAAATTAAACATGTTATATCTTCTAAAACAAATCGTTGTAAGCCAGTCAGAAATTAATGACCGCCAAGTATTTTTGCTTTCTTGTACCAGTTACTGTCAGTACAAATTCGTTTACTTCAATTATGTGGGTGCGTATGTGTTCACGGTGTCGGTAGCAGGCTGTTTTCTACGGTTTGGTGGAGGAGCACACTTTTAGAAACCCTTTCCTAGAAAGAAACACACGACTTTTAACGAAATAATGCATTTTTAGAAACTCCAGAGAGTGTTAAATGGCCAATTTGCTCATTTTTCCTCCCATAGCGGTGCCCATAATATGTTTGTTTCATCTTCCAAAATCAACAATACAGAATTACATTTTATCACGTTACTAATGGTCTACGTGCATGTATATCATACATTTTCTCATGTAAATATAAAACGGATTAAAAAAAAAAAAAGGGCGATCACAGCTGTGTACTACAAAGAAGTTTTGTTTTATACAAAGTTTTTCTTTCTCGACTTCCAACTCTGATTCTACCACTTCAAGAGACTTTGGCAAATTTCACCCCCTCGAAAGCTTCTGAGTATCTCGTTGCCAGAGTTGACCTTCTGTTCGACAATATTTAGTGATAAAAGCAAACAAATTTCATAGACAAGCTACAAACTAACATAGTTTACCTACATCTGAAATAGAGCAGTAAGATCGCGCAGGAGTTACAAACTCAAAGTTAAACCTTCAAAAAACGGTCACCTGGTACTACATGACCTTTGTATAACAGTAATATCACATAAGTTCAATTACCTTCGGCGAATCTTTCATATTCATAATCGAGATATCTGGTTGAATAATTATCTTATAACGGTTTCTCTGCTTTCCATAAATATCGTCATTAGACGCACTTCAATTGTTGACCATATTTTCGCGGCTGATAGCTTCAACACAAATGTCACTATCTCGGACATTCACATCACACGGAACACATACACATTCGTCTCCGCATTCATCTTTGAACGTTTCCATCCCTAGAACTACGATACTCCCTGCGTCTTCATCGAACTTCTACCCATAGTCTGACGCAATTACAAACTTTGGGTGATTCAACCAATGCGTTGCAGCCGGTATACCCGGCACCACAATATTGGTCTCTGAATTTCCTACGTATGAACCCGCCGCGTGAATCATAAAATTTAAACTCTGTAACAGATATTACAATAATGTGGTCGTCGACTTTCCGAGCAAAACGCGTCAGAAGTAAATTATTAACCAATATAAATTTACATAAATGGGATGAATGACTCAATGACAAGAAAACTCACAAAAATCTCAGGATCAAGACTAGTACCCTGTTGTAGTGTTTCACGAATCCGTCAAACCTCTGTAATACAACAAAAATAACAGACTGGTCGCCCAGTAAGTTCGTGCATCGTTCCACCTCGGGCATTTCGAGTGAAAGTTACATACGAAATTGTACCGAAAGAAATAACGAGTAAGGAAGTATTTCTTCGAGAACAATTTCGCGTATTCTGCCGTCATTTCCTTTGTCACTTCTCATATGATCCGGAAACCCGACTTACACGCACCCAAATGCATCTGTGACAATGCGGCATTGAGTTCACCTTCAACGGCTAAATGAAAATTCACAACGTATTTTTAGGTTCGTCAAACTTTTGCGACAATCGATGACTTTCTCGCTGCACTCAGATTAAACGGGTATCGATATGATCACCTGCCAATCTGGACTTTGAGCAGAAGAAAGGGGGAAACCACATAAAAATGTCGGGAGGAGCGTCGAAAATGCTAAACTGCTGAACAGGTGCCAACGATGTTTGGCATAAGAAATAGAAAAGGTAAAGTAGTTCGGCAGTGTTGTCTTATTATTGGGTGAAGGCTGTCTGCTTGAAAGTTGACCGTTGTGTTTTTCCTCCGTCGGGATTCTATCGTAGATACACCTCTTATGGTAGTACAGGCACATTCCAATGACCTGTCCATTATCGCGCCGGTTCGGTACGCCCCTAGCATATTCTTTTTCTCCCAACAGTGTTTCCGCAACACGAGAAATTATCGAGGAAATGTTCACGTGTTCCAGATGGCGTGTCTACAGTACATATAACACCTCAGATCAGAACTGATAAATAATATCATTAGTCTCACTAAAATCTCACGGACAGTCCGCAGTGACTGTAGCGTGCAAAATCGATGACGGATTCGCTGAGGGCCTGGCTACTGGGCAATGGAGGGTGTGGGCCACCGCCTCAACGAAAACGGGACCAAACGGATTTTAAAACTCGGCAAGAGAATGTAACAGGATTGCCCCCCCCCCCACAAGAATGATTTTCTATAATTTTTCCAGTTTTTCGAGGTCTATTTTCCCATAACTTTTCCTTCAGAGTGAAGAAGGAATTATGGATTTTGGCAAGACCTATTTACACACAAAAACAATTCGAATGATGGATGCGTAACCATACTCTTAATTAAATAGTAACAAAGGGGGAAACTTTGACTTTTTTTAAGCATGATTATTCACTGACAATGAATTTTGATAGAATATAAGACATAAACCTGGTTTGTCATTAAGAAAATCCAAATTCCACGACTTTCCAGGTTTTCCAGAAAATGGTAACACTGTAAAGTTAGTTAATTAAAACTAGTTAAGATAGAGACATATAACCATACAAGTGCGGAAACTTGCCATTTTGTATCCAGCCGTACCCGTGGATGCCGAAATCGACTATGCGGTGCGTACCACATAGTGAATTCGGCATCAACGGACGCGGTTGAATACAAAATGGCAGGTTTCCGCACTCCTGTTAAGATACCTGATTGAGAATCTATTAAAACGACGTAAAGACCAACTAAAATTTGCGAAAATTCTATTCACTTGGTTCAAACCATGTAAGACTACGTTAGGCTAGCCAATTTACTCATTTAGAATACGCTACTGAACCATTTAAAACATTAGTAAGACTATAAAGGCTGCAATCGTGTGGCATTTGTTCACTGATAAGATATTTAAAAACGCGTATTAAAATCCGGGAAATTCGTCGCTGAATTATAGCGCGAATTTGAAGGACTAACTTGATTTTTAAAAATGTCATTCACAAAGATTTACAGCGTGAATATACACTTGAATTATACATAATTATACTGGCATTTTATTCTTATTTTCGGCGTAAGTTGTACGCAAACTTTCTTACGAGAACGCCAGTATTTTCTGTGCTAAGTGGAAAAAGTAAAGCAAGCGAGCACGTACATATCAGGTTGTAAATACAAACTTTCGAAAAATCCGCCGAATTTTGACGAAAAAGCCACAAAGCAAACCACAGATAGAAACGGAGAGTAGACGTGTTGATTTTCACACCCTGCTCTACCCTGCCACCCACGTATGAAACGTAAACAAGAACACTAGTCATTGTTCGGTAAAAATATAAGAGCAGACTCGTGAAGACCGAATTACGAGATAGTTATTTCCGACCTGTTCAGATTTGTGGCACATCTTTATACGAGTTCAATATTTTTTTGCTTCACCCCATGACGTATAGGGCTATTCCAGTACTCCATATTGCATACGTAGTGTATGATAAAGATATGTAATCGTAATATATTATGGTCTTACGCTCGTACCAGTGAGTTTCGAGTTTCGTCTTTCGTCTCGTACCTTATGCTTATTACCTCGTTTGTCTTCTCTGTTCTCTGTATAATTCGAAATTTTTGTTTTTTGAATATTCCTCATGACCTTACCGTATGATCATCGACGTCACTGAATAACAGTTCAATTTTCGGCTTACACTTTCGATAACGCAATTCAGCAACGTTCAACATTGCCGAACGAATTCATTTTCTCAAAAAATTCTGATCTCCGGCATTTTCAAGTATCCACTGCATTCGCGGGCCCATTTCGCACATGAAATTCGGTTATCATACACTACCAACTTGATAACAGGAGAGGCGAGTAAATATGCAATATGGGGTACTGTAAAAGCCCTATTGAAGCGATCAAACTTCGTGAAAGAACGCAAAGAATGCACAGCGTTATCATTCGTCGCACTGAAAGAACGAACGCGAACGAAAGAACGCATTCTTCAAAAAGCCGTTCGCGATTCACAAATGGTGGCTTTTGCGTTCGTTCGTCACGTTTTGAGGGTTCTTATTTCGCAAGCGAAAACGCAAAGGCCGTTCGCAAACGGAAACTGAGAAACGAGTAGCTTGTTCGTGCCGTTCGTTCACGGAGTTCAAAAACAGCCATGTTAGGAAGAAGGGAGAGGAGTCCTACTGTTTTTAATCACAAAATAAGAAATTTGCTAATTAGGAAAATGTTTCAACAACTTCTTCACTTTCAACATTTTGTCAACTAAATTAAATATAAAGTTTCCTCCCCCAGCAAAAAAAAAAAAAAAAAAAAAAAAAAAAAAAAAGGGAGTGTCTTCACTTGAATACTGTCTAATATTTCCAACAATCCAAACTAGGGAATATTCAGCCAACTGACAAAACCCGATACATCTTTGAAGGTGTCTCTACCAGAACCCATTCCCTTAGATACGGCTAAGGTACACCTAGTGGCGTAGCCAGGATTTTTCCAAACGGGGGAGGGGGGATCAAAGTAAGATAAGGGAGAAAAAGACAGAAATTGAGGTCTTTTTTTTTAGAAAATTGCCGATATTAGAGGACTATTTTATAAAAAATGAAGGTAAAATTACTGCTCGAGCAAAATTTTTCGAAAGAACGTGTTTTGAAGGCGAAAATTTACTCATTTTTGCATATTTTATATTCAATTTCAGGTGCCTTGGGGGGAGTATGCGCCACCTTCGCCCCCCCTGGCTACGCCACTGGGTGCACCTCAGTATTCTGATACAAGCTGCAGTGTTTTAACTTTTATAATATGGATGGAAATGAAGAAGTGTAAAACAACGACACTGACATTAGACTAAGAAAAACGTGTTCTTTTTTTGTTTACGAAACTGGTTGAAGAATAAAATGCACAAAACGAAGCTGATGAGAAGCTCATGGCAGCACTCTTGTTCAGAACTGCAAATATTAAAGAAACTCGGTAAAAACTATCTAATGATCTGTCAACAACATTCCGAGTATTTTTAACCCAATTAAGATACAATAGCACTTTTTTTTTTTGATTCTTCAGAATAACTAATACTCGACAGTACCAGATTAAGACCCCCTCAGTTTGTTGAGGTCGATCAAAACTCATCAGAACTGCATTTAAATTCAAGACTGTGCGAAGAATTCGTAACTGTGGTTAGGCTAATTAAATTTTGTGAGATTAGGGGGTCCATGATAAAACTTAGGGAAACTGTATCCGGACGTCTCAGTACTTGAAACTCGTAAATACTGTATTTAAACTTCTTGAAAACGTACCGAGACTCGTTAAGACTCTGAAAAATTCGTTAAAATTACTGACAAATTCGCAGACTTGTTAAGACTATTCTAAAAGTCATGAGGTCTACATTAACACAAAGATAACTTTTTTATGACTTTATAAAGACGCATTAAAACTCATTTAGGCTATTTCAAGACTATTTAAAAGCCTCGGTTCCTTTTTTTTATAACTCTACAAAGACCACCAAAGATGCCATATCACGCTTACTACTAGTACACGAGTAATCAACTATCACCAAATTTCGAAAACTTTTTCAATTTTTTTCCTTTCAGGAAATTCAAATTGTTTGAAACGTCGTGTTTTATGTTGTAACGTTTTTCTCGCATATTACGACATTTTATTCTTCAAGGTCGAGACAGGATTTAATTTGTGACACCACACGGAAATTTACGTTTATTGTTGGGAAAATGGCATAGCGCTCTCACCCGTCAAGAATTCAGATTTAAATACGACGTGCTTCTTTTTACTGTCTTTAGCGAAGTATATACATTTCTGTTTTCAACTCAAAAATTTAATTGTTTTTGAGTAGCGTCTCTTTTCCGGGCCGGCGATATGCATATTCTGAATCACGCGCATCAACAGACGAACCGAGACCTTGATGCGTCATTCGGCTGATTATAGTACAATATGGTAATGCGCTCCTCGAAATTAGGTATGTACTCTAATTATTGTTTACAGCCGATAAGAACAACCGAGAGTTAACAGAGTACGGAATACGGACCGCCACAGAAAGGATACCGCCTGTACCTCATGAATGTGCAAATGAAGAGTGCGTCGTCCGCCGCCGTGGCCTTTGGCCGTTGCGTAACAAGTGCATTCGATTTAGCGGTCGCAGCAGAAGTCATTGTATCGAAATTCACACGATTTTATTAGGTCCTAGTAACCTTTAGTATCAGTGAACTCATGTTCCTTTCATAGAACTAATTTTACACCCCGGAAAGTGAGTGGTTCCGAATGTATGGTGTTTTGACGTTTCGATTCGGAAACCCACGGAAATTCGTCGAGATATCGAATGAAATAATTGTTCGAAACGTTACTAACCTAAATCTAGTTTTGTTGGCTTTGTAATCGACAGGAATAATGACGATATTCGATAGGAGATGTACAAGATCAAAGAAGCTGAATACAGGGAAAAAAATTGTACCAACAGATAGGTTACCTCAATGTATCGATGAAACAGGTAGCTAGCGAGCCAGCCATCCAGGGATACTAACACAGAGTTAGCTATTTCGTCATTAAACGGGCAAACAAGCAGCTAGTTGGACAGTCAGAAAGAGAAAGAAGCAAGACTGACAGACAGACAGACAAACCAACAAAAAAAGAGACCCACAAGTAGGTCATAAACGAAACGTTTGTCAACGAAGGGGTTCAGCCACAAAAGAGCCAAGCATAGCTACACAGATTGTTTGCATTCTGTCAAGGTAGTGATGAGAATGCCAGAATGCATGTTTCCAGTCCTACTCAAAACTGACACGTGAGTGTAAGTCTGTTACTGCTGCACGAATTTCGAACGAGCAAAATGAACATTGAAAATGAAAAAACCAGACAGGAACCAATTGTCATTTGAAGTGTTTAATATTAAAACGCGTAAGCGCAATTTAATTGGAGTATTCGGAGTCAACCTTGTCAGTACTGAACAGCCAGAAAACTGGAAGGCGATTTTCATATTTTCACCCAACGATTTACTTCCCGAGCGCAATCATTTTCATTATCCAGCTTTTTTCTCATTTTTTCTTTTCCATAATACGATCATAATATATGCCTTCTCAAAAACGTATTCCAATGCTGATTGATAACGCGGAAATCGCACAGTTGATTCGGCGTAATATTGCGTAACTTAACAGGATTTTGAAGCTTCTCTAGAAATCAAAACGGAAGAACTGAGCTCGGACTCGTACTGCATCCGTTTGAGGAATGTCACGCATGTGGTCGAGCGGAGTAATTTATTGCGGAAGAATTTGGCGATGCTATTCCTTTGGAAAAACACAGCCGCAAGAGTTTGAACCCGGTTCGAACCCTTCTGGGTTAGTTCAAAATTCGGACCTAGCAGCGTGAAGATGCGCTAATGTCGTTTTACGACTTTCCATTGAATTTCTTACTAATGTTAGGATAAAAATGTACGATTTCATCCTAACGTTGATAAGAACACAAAAGAACTAGATGTTGTTGAAAACTTCCGCCAAATGTTAGCCATTAGGTTGCTAGGTTCGAATTATCACTAACACAAACCTACAATTCAAGGCGAATGTTGGGCAATGCTAATGAAGGCGATTGATAATAAAAGTCGTTCTTTTTCACATTCTACACACTTGTTCGTCAAGCTCCCTCAAATAAACACGAACGTGTTTCCGCGGATTTGAATTTACTGACATTCATAAATCTTGTTCTTTTTTTTTTTTTTTGTAGGAAGAGCTGGAAAATTATTAGTGGATACGATATTTGCGTAATGAAATTGAATAAATTATGGTACCAACAGAATAAGTTGGTAAGCTTAATACTGCTTCGAGCAGCAAATAGGAAAATTTCGACACGCAGCGACAGTAATGTACATTTAAAGTATAAATTCGAAGGAAGAAAACACTTTTTTTCGCACTCGCTGGAAATCCTAGTCATATTGATGAGGATAGTTTGAACCCGGATTAGACTAGACTCGCATCTGAAGACCTCCTCTGGTGTAAGTCACAGGTTAGATCTCGGAGACGTTATGGTGAATCAGTCCTGTCAGACTTTCGAGGACCTTCTTCTCGAACCCTTCTCAATCTTATCTAAGTGATATTGAGAAATTTTATGCGGGTGGAGGAGGGAGGGGAGGGTTTAAGACGCATGCATTGAAGAGGAATCGTTCAAAAAATATTTCTTTTAAAAACACGTAGTTTCCTATGAAACAGATGGCAGCATGAAGACCGTTTCTACAAGCATGAAGCATTTTATAGGATCTCTTGAAAATGTAGGGTTTTCGCGAAGCGAGGGGCAATGAATTGTTTCTTTACATTGTGCCACGATATATAACAGACGGGCGAAGCGAATTAAACAGACCAGTAGCAGTGGAGAGGAGTGAGGAGGTAACATCATACCGAAAATTGTCGAGAGTTAAGCCGAAACCAGCAGACACCCAGTTACCACGACAATTTTCAGACAAATTCTCCTTCTTCTGTTTTCCCATAAAACATTACTTGCCAAAATATTAATTGCGGATCAACATTTGAGAGAAACTTTTCTAATAACGTGCTGGAATTTGCTCATAAATATTTACGCAGTTCCTTTGGGAAACATATCGAGAGTCCCACTTCGGATCTCCAGAGTTATCCCCCTCTCGCCAAAGTAGTATTCACCTAAAATCTTGAGAACTCTTACAGATATGAAAAATAAAAATTCGAGCAACATATTCATTACAAGAATGTTTGTCATACCATACTTCTCTGCCAGGCACAATAAATAGGGCGGAGAGGGAGGAGTTGAAAATTTTAATTTCTAAAATGATCTGTTAAGGCAAGTCTTATGGGAGGAAACCTAGTTTATTCTTCTATTTTCTTACTCTGCAAAGGGTTAAAAATGGACGCTATTCAACAAAAGGGAACCAACTAGCAAAATCCGCTTTTTGAGAGCACGTGATTCGAAGTTCAAGAGCCACCATGTAAAAACTATATGACATAGCGTTTACTGGTAGGCTTTTTCCAACGTAAGTACACGTTTTTGAAACGGGGGTCTAATTTTAAAAAATTCTACTTTTTACGCTCTTTCCAACGATACTAATAACTCATTTTGTTTACAAATGTTAAAGTAAAAGTAAGATCGATACTTAAATCGAATTTTTAACAAGTTCATATTTGAGCCTCTTATCTCCTGGGTCCATCAATTCCATTCTTGACACAAAATAATATAGGTAGTCAGAAATGAATTATGCGACCCTGGGAACCTAATATTCGAAGTACTCGTATTAAAACTCATCTGACTATTGCCCGTACACCCCAGGGCCATTAATTCTCCAGTCAGAAAGAATGTGATGTTAAAATTAAATTCAGCGACCCCGAATATCATACATGATATTTTAGGTTGAAATTTAGCTTCGTACCAGCCCAAAAATTCCATCATCTTCCGTTTTCAAAAATCCAAGAACACAACAAAACAAGAGATTATACTAGTGGTATCTGCGAGATGGGCGAGATGAAACAAAAAATGTTATCGAGGTGGGGGAAAAATGTATGCAGGGACGCGGCTCTGGTAAAAATTAGTGTCTTTTACCTCCGTGTTACTTCGAAAAGTGAGAAAAAGATGCAAAAACCTAACTTTCTCCACACGTCCTATGTTACAGGGTAACCTCGAAGATTTTTATTTCCACACCCCCTCCCCTTCATTGAGAGCGCGTAAGCGGTAGATCCAAAGAAAATAAATACGACCATTTTTATAACAAATTTGGTCTGCAACCAACTTTCTTGTAACTTTTTTTCATATTAGTAGTAAGTCCCACGAATTCGGGTTACAACATCCGCTCCAAGAAAAAAAAAACAGGGGTGCGAGATGGGATTCTTGATATATTGCTCAAAATGAACTACTACAAATAATTTCTAGCAAGCTTCAACTCGTTATTAAATATTTTTACCTTGGCTTTCTTCGATGTAACTGACAGTCTGGATGGAAGAACGGCATACACCGTGCATACACCATTTTTTTTCCATAAATGCGAAATTTGAAATCTCAGATCTTTTACCATCATATCCACCCGATTTTAATTCGATATTTACTTTACAGCCAACATTGATATTACTCTACTGTGTGATCTTCGTACGAAAGTGTATAAGATTTGCTATAGCTTTTAGTTAACAATAACGCGTTATATGTTTGCTTTTACTATTTAAAAAATGTAGAATCGTGTCGCAATTTTTTTTGAAAATATTCGCAACGAGTGGAGAAAACTGCGAAACTTGATCGGTGGAAAAAGGGCGTTATGATGGAGACTAAAATGGATCGATGTTTATTTCCTAAACTCGGAAATGTAGCTAAGGATTTATTCTTTTGAATAAGACATAGAAGTCTAATCGCCGAGCTGTGGCAAAATGAAAACTTCAAAATCGTTTTCCTCAAAACTATACATATTTTCGCTTCCACCCAGACACTCAACTGGTCTAGAAATGTCGGAAGATTTCATCCGCGGTTGTCACGCTGTGCCCACAGAGCGTTACCACTCGTTGAAAATCATTTTCATTCATTTGTTTGAATCTTCACATCGGCGACATTTCACGAACACACTCAAGCATATACACTAACACAAGCATAAACACACAACAATATCAATATAACTGATAAACGCCGCCCCCGTTTAGTCTCCTCTCGTTAAATACGCAGCAATTTTTTTCAATCAATCGCGCTGGGTTCACGGTCGAGGATCACGCGTTTTACGCAGTCCAGAGTCGAGAGTCGAGAATTGAGAGCGATACCTTCCTAGACTCGAGGGGCACACTCGAACTGTAAAGAAATTTTTTGTGTCGCACCAATTCGATCAGTCGATTCATTTGAACTACGCAGTTGTCGAGCGTTGACTGCGTTGCGGAACGCACCGCACCGCGAATGCGTACATGCGTGTCTCGTACGCACGCACGCAATCGTTAGCCACATCGGACGAAGTTCACCAACGCTTTTCCATTTTGAAGACATACGCTTAGCCAAACAATATCAGACATGAACAACAACACCGTAATTATCATTAACAACCAGAAGGTTAAGTACGGCAGAACGTCTTCAAAATAACCAGTACGGCGCAAACGATGGAAAAACTAAATCTGACGAAACGGCACTCGCAAGGTCGAGTAATCCGAGATGATAATAGAATTTCGCAAATTCGAATCGCGTAACCGTAGCCGTGCACCGTGTACTGGGGTACGGGGCACCGCGCGATTACAGACTTTTACCGAACCCCACAACGGTGGCGGGGAAAGGGGGTAAACAGCCAGACTTTGGTCGAGTTCATCGCGAATTTTCACAATATGGCGACATGCGAAAGCGAATTAAAACGCTGATTTGGGAAAAATAAAACGTAAAATGTGGTTTACGAAGAAACCGCTTTCCTTCGTTCGACTGCTATTTTCAAGGATACGAGAGCGCAGAAAAATATTTCCATCGGATTACCATACCAGTTTTGACCGCGGACGTCGGATCGAAGGATTTCTCCGGCTTGCTAGTTGTTTACTACATACATTCGAAGTACAAAAAATGCAATTAATCGTTTCTAATATCCTCGCTGGAATTGCACAGATAACGAAAGGTCAAGCGAGGCACTCTGGTAGAGCTGGAGGAACGATAGTCCGACAGACTCGAATTATTAAAGGCGAAGTTACGCCAAAACACTGAACGTGGCGACATTTCCCACCCACCATTACCGATGCGAAAATGAAGTCTCCCACACAGTATCGACATTGGTGCAAGACTCCTCGCAAACCAACGAAACTGTCTCCACTGCGAGTTATTCATCACTTCAATTACTTCTGTCACGGCGAGTGATACCCCAACGAGATTTCCAAGAAACGTCACCAAATGGGTCTGAAGTAGCGGCACTCAATTACACGGCAGAACGCACCCAGTGATAAGGAGATAACGAAAGGGATATCACGATACAAATCCGGAATACAGAGTTATAATACTGAAACTAAAATTATCGAAGGGCCAACGTCAATTGCTGCGACTGATTGGTACAACGGCTCGGTTTCAACTACACGAACTGTAGAATAGTTAAGAATGAAGATTCAGAACATCGTAAACAGGGATGTACCGATAGGGGAGGAGAGAAGCAACTTACCTTTCCCGCCCCCCCCCACGTTCCCCACCATTACAATCAGGGACGAGTTGGGAATTTTTATTAAGCCAATACAAAAAAATCTTGATTTGACGCTAGGGAATTTTGCATTGAGTCAATAGGGGCTTTCACAATTTTTGCCCCCTCCCCCCGAAACTCTTCCGTACGTCGGTACGTCCCTGTTCATATCACAGGTAGTGTAGCATTCCTATTTGTAACACAGTATTACGAAAATATTTTAAATGATAATGCAGGGGCTTACGAAAACAATCTACGCGAACTACTAACGAACAACGAAACTATTGACTTGACTACAGCAATCTTAAAAGCTACAAAAATTATTTATTCAGAAAAATACAATCTTCAAATGCAAGTATAAATACTCTGACGGATGAAATTAATAACTTACGAACACAAAGAGAAAAACTGAAACGGACAAAAAACAAAACTACAGAAAATAAAATAGAACTAAATTTGACGTGTAGACTAATTAAAAAGAAAGTCAAAGAACACAACTACGATAAGAACAAAAAAACTCATCGAAGAGATTACAACCAAAACAGGAAGTATTAAAACCATAAAAAAACATCTTACGTTGGGAAAAAATTTAACAACATTTATGTACAATAAGACAAACGATAAAATTTATACCTAACAGACAAAAAATAAACGAAACTGCAACTGAATATTACACTGAACTATACCAAGATACTTATATTGCAAACAGAAACTACGAACCAATGGCCCCCTAACGCAAACGAAATTCTAACATTTCTAAAAGACGAGATTGTAACAGTGGTAAAAAACCTAAAAATTGGAAAGGCAACTGGTCGCGATTGAATTAGTAACGAACAAATCAAATACGGTGGTCGCAGCTTAATCGAGAAGCTAACCAAACTATTCGATGATGTTCTACTAAATTATAAAACACCAGAACAATGGAAAAAATCGGACATTATTCTACTTTTCAAAATAGGTGCTAGGCATAACATCTGAATCGAGCTCACTTTTCTGAGCATTCACTGTTGAACTCACATTTTTGTACATTCACTGTTGAAAACACTTTTCTGGGCATTCATTGTTGAATTCACATTTCTGTAAATTTATTGTTGAAAACATTTTTCTGAGTGAGTTCTGTATAATCCTAGACCGAGTTCACATTTTTGTACATTCGATGTTGAAAACACATTTTTGTACATTCGCTGTTGAAAACACATTTGTGTGTAAGTTTTGTTCTCTGTAACCAAGTTCACATTTTTGTGTTGGTGTTAAAAGAATTGATATTGTAATATAAAGTGGTCGAGTTTCCATTTTTTATCAGACCACTTTTTTTTCTAACTTGGATTTCAAATAATTTTTGTTTGAAATCTTAATACTAAAAAAAAAAATAATAAAAATAAAAAAATAAAAATCGAAAATTGATAACCTAGTTTAAAAAATAAATAATTAAAAAAAATAATAAAAAAATAATAAATAAAAAAAATAAATAAAAAAATAAATAAATAATAATAAATAAAAAAAATAAAAAAATAAAAATAAAAAAATAAAAAAATAATAAAAATAAAAAAAATAATAAAAAAATAAAAATAAAAAAATAAAAAAAAATAAAATTAACCTTTAAAAAAAAAAAAAAAAAAAAATAAAAAAAAAATAAAAAAAATAAAAATAAATTATTATATATTATAAAATGGAAATGAATTGTGAATTAAAAAACATTGAATTCCTTAAATGTTTTAAATATATTAATATTTATTTGGAAACAGATCTATATAAATTTATGGAAAATATTGTTTATGACTTTATTCCTGAAAATAAAATTAAAGAATTTTATAAAGATTTAGAAAAAAAAGGCGAGAAAGAATTTGTAGAAGATATTAGAAAGACATTTAAATCTAAAGAACGAAAAGAAAATCAAAATATTTCAAGAAAAAATATTAATGATACAATGATAGAAACATTTGCTATTAGAACGGGAAAAAGTAAAGAAGATATAAAAAAAATTAAAATGCTAATACTTTTAAAAAAAATAACTAAAAAAAATATTACATTTAAAAATGGAGAAATAGAAAATATAGATTATTAAGATTTCAAACAAAAATTATTTGAAATCCCTTAGAAAATGCGAAAAAACTCACGAGAAAATTTTGCAAAACCACTGCCCCCCGCGAACGCTCTGAATTTTTATTTGCATTTTTTTTTGTCCGCGGGAGGCTGTGGAAACTCTGAGTTTTTTTTTTTTTTTTTTCCACCAAGGCCGTCGATTCACGCATCCGAGACTGATATGGCCGGCTTCATATCAGCTCAGAGTACGCGAGTCTAAACCCGGTGTTATCTTTTTTTTTTTTTTTTTTTTTTCACTGTAGTTCGACCTCCAAGCACCCAGCGACGCGTGTGCACCCGCGCCATCGGAGTACGTCAGAGATCTAGTACAGCGGTTTTTTTTTTTTATTTATTTTGCATTGAATGTTACTACCTAATCAGCGCTGATTACAGAGACTTAGTAACTCGACATCGTCGACCCCGAGATAACACTTTTGATTTACCGCCGTGACGCTGTTCAGTCACGGTTACAGTTTGTTATCCCGAGGGGAACTAGCCTAGGTGAGGTGTACGGACCTTTCCCCTCTTTAGCACTTCCGTCTAATATGGGGAGGAAGCCTAATGTACAGCTCCTAGCTCCGATAGAGTGTTATTTAAAATTTGTATATATACTTACGAAGCCCGTAACCAACATTACATATGAGTTTGAAAATGCAAACATAGCACTCTCATATTTATGAATAAATTATCATCGCCGTATAGATTCGATTCATGTATAATTTTTTTTTCAATGCCATGATGGTGTTATCATTTAATTGATTGCGCTAACCTTGTTAATTATTTGGTTGTTTTCGTGCATAAATTAGCGTGTAATGAAGAAATACGATAAATAAAAAATTGAATTACGTTAAAAGAATAATAGTAGTATTATATATAATAAAATGGAAATGATAAATAAAAAATATGCACCGAGAATGTGTATAGAGTGTAATAAAAAAATTACATACAAAAATTATGCTAGACATGTCAGATCTAAGCATGGAAGGACAACAACAACAGCAAAAGATTTAAGAAATGATTTGCGAAATTGTGGAGTGAAAGGTGTATCTAAGTTGAAAAAATCTGAATTATTGGAAATTAGAGACAAGATACAGAGACAGAGTTCGAATTTTGAGAGAGAGATTCTGAATAAATTAACGAAAAAAGAACTCATTAAAAAAGTTGGAGAAAGAAACAAAAATTTAACTAGAGCTAAAATAATTGAAAAATTCTTACAATCTCAAAATGTAAAGTATCTCCAAGAATTTAATTTTGATGATGATAGTTTTGATGAGCCTATAGTTCGTCCTAGTGTGAGAAAGATAGATGGGTGTTGGAAAAATATGGTAAATCAATTCTCTATAGTATACGAACCTGCAAAATATGATTTAAGAATTTATTTAGACAAAATTACAGAACTTCTTGATAGAAAGCTTAAAAGTGAGATGAAAAAGAAAAAGGCAATAAACATAGGATTAATAGCAGTTGTAAACTATATAGAAATAGATCACACAACTGGAGATAAAATAGGTGATAAAGAGGCATATTTTCGATCAAAGCATCATATTATAGTAGATTCGAATGCAATTGAAAGTGCATTAATCTCAGCAAAAAATGAAGTTATACAAAAGTATGAGAGTTATACTGCTCAAAATACTAAATATAAATTTGATCAAGTTATTGAAATAAATATTCAATCTGATAAAAATGATCCTTTACGTGGTGGGACTTATATTCAATTACCCAAATTTATTCAATCAAAAAAGTGTTGTATTAATGTGAAAAATATTCAAAATAGAAATTTTAAGTGTCTCAAGCAAGAAGATCTTAGATGCTTTGAATATGCGTTGGAAAGTATTTTGAATTCAGTTACAATTAATACAGATCGAGTTTCAAATTATGATATCACGAAATATGAAGAACTGAAAATGGAATATCCAGTTAATTTAATTCCAGAAAATATTAAAAAATATGAAAAATTTCTAGGTATATCTATCAATATTTATAAGTATGAGGAAGATGAAGAGGGTATTGGTCAATTTTCTTTAATTTATAAACCAATTAGTAGTGAAAACCATGTAAATTTACTACAGTATAAGGATCATATTGTTGGGATAAAAAACTTGAGTGCTCTATTAAAAGGAAAAATACATAAATATACAAATCATGTAGAAATTTGTATGAAATGCCATAAAAGATTTAAAGATAAATTAAAATATGAGGAACATTTAAAAAATTGTATAAATGATGAGCAAAATATAGAAATGCCAAATGAAGAGAAGAAATTTCGAAAATATTGCACAAATGGAGCAGAACAATATCATCCATACACAGTGACGTTGGATTTTGAATGTCTATTGGAAAAAATGCAAAAAGAAACTAAATCAACAAAATATCTCCAGAAACATATTGCTAACAGTTTTTGTTTCTATTCTGACCAACAAGGAACACAGCTGGTTAGAGACTCGAATGTACAAAACTTGATGAATCAATTCAATTCTTGGTTAATAGAACATGCTCGCGCATACAACAAGATAAGAAGAATTAATAAGCCAATGATTTGGGGACAAGATGAAGATATCAAATTCAAAGAAACTTCTCACTGTCATTTATGTAACAAGATTCTTGCAGAAAATGAAAAAGTTAGAGATCATGATCATTATACAGGAAAATTTCGTGGGGTAGCCTGTAGAGAGTGCAACTCGCATTTAAGAATGCCAAGATTCATTCCAATTTTGATTCATAATTTAAAATACGATTCCAAAATATTTTTACAATGGTTGTTAAAATTATTTAGTGGGAACGAGAGGGAGCCTTCTGAGAAACATGATGTGAAAATTATTGCAGAAAATTGTGAAAATTATAAAACATTTTCCAAAAAGGTGGTGATAGATCATTGTGAAGTAAAACGAGATTCCACTTATTGCTGCACTTGTAAAAGAAAATATTGGGACAAAATATTAAAAAAATGTTCCTCTTGTCAAGGAGAAAAACTGAAAATAAGTAGGAAAGGAGATAAAATACCTATAGAAATGGAATTTAGATTTATTGACACATTAAATTTTGTAGGAATTAGTTTAGATCAAGCAGTAAAAAATCTAGCAGAAGTGAATGACTGTTTTTGTGCTAGGTGTAAAAAAGTACAGAAAATTAGGAAAGGACAATTTTTACCAATAAATGAGAATGGCATTTTAAAATATGCAGCAAAATGTGAAATTTGTGATTCTGAATTGACAAAACCGATTAATTATAATAAATTTCAAAATATATTGAGAGAATTTAAAAAAGAAGACCTACATTTGGTTTTACAGAAGGGGATTTATCCTTATGACTGGGTTAGTACTTATGATAAATTCTCTGAGCAATTACCATTAGATAAAAAGGCGTGGTATTCGATGTTAAATAATAAACATATATCTGATGACGATTTATCAAAAGCAAAAAAAGTTTACAAATATTTTGGATGTAAAAATTTTGGAGATTATCATGATTTATACTTGAAACTAGATACAATTCTCACAAAAGATATTTTTGATAATTTTAGGGAAATGTGTTATAAACATTATGGACTAGATCCTGTATATTATATTTCAGCACCACATTTATCAGATAGTGCTTCTTTAAAATTCACGAAACAATCGCTTGAGCTAATTACTGATCAAGAAAATTATGAAATTTATGAGAAAGGAATAAGAGGAGGGATTTCCAACATTCCTCATAGACACGCTCTTGCTAATAATTGTTACTTTTACGATGAGAAAGAAAGAAAAACGATAAAATTAAGCAAAGAAAAAGCCAAAGAGAAAGGAATTTGGGATAGTAAAAAGCATATCAGTTATATTCTATATTTAGATTGTAATAATTTATATGGGTGGGCTCTGAGTCAACCATTACCAACAGGTGAATTCTTGAACTATAATTTGCTAGCCCATCAAATCAATGAAGCAAAAAATTCCGAAGCAAAGAAATCTTTAGAAAGCAAATTTGAAAAATTGACTTATAAACCATCAGACTTTACTCAAGATGTAATTCTTACTCTAGATGACAATGGTGAGTATGGATATACTCTTATAGCTGATCTTGAGATTCCTACAGAATTACACGAAAAATTTAAAGATTATCCCATGCTTCCAGAACAATATGTACCTAGAGAATCAGAATTGTCAGATTTTCAAAAAATTTTGATTGAACAAAAAATAGGTAATAAACCAAAAATGAGTAAATTAATAAGTACGCTACACCCAAAACATAATTATCTCATTGATTACAGAATGTTGAAAGAATGCTTGAAACAAGGTATAGTTTTAAAGAGTATAAATAATTACATAAGATTCAAACAAAAAGCTTGGATGAAACCATATATTGATAAGAATACAAGCTTAAGACAAAAAGCAAAAAATGATTATGAGAAAGATCTCTATAAATTACTCAATAATAGTGTCTATGGGAAACAAATGGAGAACGTTAGAAAAAGATGTACAGTACAAATAGTGACTTCTTTAGACTCATTTCTTAAACAGAATGAGTTTGAAACAAGAGTTGTTCTTGATGAAGAAACTGTTTTACTTCACATTCAAAATAAGAAAGTAAAGTTGAATAAACCAATATTTGGGGGGTTTGTTGTTCTGGAGTTGTCAAAATTATTAATGTTCCAGTTCTACTACAATGTTTTAAAAACGAAATATGGAGACAAAATAAGATTATTAGGAACTGATACAGATTCATTGATTGTTTATATAGAATGTGATGATGTTTATGAGGACATAAAAGAGAATCTAGATTATTACGACACTTCAGAATATTTAATGGATTGGATGCCTCAAGTAAACAAAAAAGTTCCAGGATTATTCAAGGATGAATACTTAGGAATCCCAATAAGAGAGTGGGTAGGACTAAGATCAAAAATGTACTCCTTCAGAAACGACACATCGAAAGAGAAAAAAGTGTGTAAGGGAATTAAAAGATTGAATATAGAAAGAATGAAATTTGAAATGTACAAAAACTGTTTGTTCAATAGCAAGCAAACTAAGGAAATTGTGCATGGAATTGTTTCCAAAAAGCTGAAATTGTATACTATATCAATCAATAAAATTGCACTATCTCCTTATGATGATAAAAGATACTTAATTGATGAAATGAATACACTTCCATATGGCTATAAAAAATATTGTATAATAAATGAAACGAACTAAAATACAGAATAAGACTGAAGTTTTAAACTTTGATAATAGTGTTCCAACTTGTAGATTGAAGGAAGTGTTTCCTAATATAATGAGATGTTGTATATGTGGTCCTAGTGGGTCAGGGAAAACGAATGTTTTATTGACTATATTAGTGGATAGACCATTACCTGATAATGTATATTTATGTTCAAATACTTCTTATCAACCAAAGTATGAAAAGTTTCGCAAAATATTGCAAAACAAGAAACTTAAAAACAAAAAAATTCATACAGTATCACTCGAGGATTTGCCAGACCCTAATAAAATAGAAAAAGGATCAGTAGTAATCTTTGATGATATCTACACAGAAAACCATGATAAAATAGGTAAATATTATTCATGGAGTCGTCATAATGATATTTCATGCTACTATTTATCCCAAACATATTCAAAAATTCCAAAACAACAGATTAGAGATAATTTTAATTACTTAATTCTTTTTGAACAAGATCTTACCAATCTGACACATATTTATAACGAATATGCTAGGACCATAACATTTAATCAGTTCAAATCAATATGTAATGATTGCTGGCAAAAACCGTATGACTTTGTAGTTATAGATAAAGAATGTGATCAGAAAAATGGTAGGTTCAAATACAAATTTGAGGAAAATTTTATATTATAAATGAGAAAGCTAACAGATTATAATTCAAATGATATTGATTTTGTTGTAAAACAACGTGCACTTCTACAAAAAAAATATTGAATGTGCAAAGTTAGGTCAAGTGAATAGAAAACTAGAAATGGAAGAAAACTATAAACCAATCATTGATACAATAAAAGACCTTAAGCCTGTAATACAACAACCAGTATTACCTATGATTGCTGACAAGCCAAGAGAAATTACCTATGAACGGTCAGAGGAAACACCAGGATTTGATATGTCTCAAAGTCTTGCATGTAGATATTTGTCTTACTATACTAATAAAAAAATACCTACTGATTCAACTTTTGGTATTAGATACGAAAATAAAGATTATTATATAGGAAATGCACGACTCATGGAAGTTCATCATTATGCTGATAATGATCGTGCTGATATTAAGCTAAGTAATGACACTACCCTTTATCCAGGAACACAAGGACTATGGGAATTACTAACTATGCAAAAACCTGAAAATTATACTGATGAAGACCTGAAAAATTATCAAAAAATTATTCTCAGTACAGAATCTTATCGTTCTGAGAATGGACAAATTAAAAGTAGTCGTGGGTACAAATATTTAAATTTCATCCAACCTATGTTGATTGAGAAGGAACTCATACTTTCACATCGTGGCTCTGGTCTTAAGAAAATTTATACCAATCAGACTGATTATAAATATTGGAACGATCCTAAAGAATTAATTGATCGATTTACAATACTGAAAGGTATGTGGGAAGCAGGTAATCATAATCCACAAATATTCAATGAAATGACCAACATTCGGGAGGAACTGATAGAAGCCAAAAAAAATTTAAAAACCTTATAATAAATGTTTACTAGAAAAAATCATCATTATTTGTATGAATCAGTTGAAAAAATTCAGAATAACACGGGGAAAATCTTAGAGTCTGTTCTGAAAATTGTCATAAAAGATGTTGGCGAAATTTCAGATATGATAATACAATGTATAAAAAATGTCATTAATAATGAAAATTATACTGTTGGTATAATAGAGTATGCTAATGGTGTGAAAGAGTACATAAACAATATAAAGGATAACACAAGCAGTATTTTACCACAACTGAAAAAGATTACTGAACATGATCAATCAGCTGTAACTGAACTGAAAAATATTACGCGGCAGGTAGTTGGATTGGCTACCACCTGCGAGAATTCACTTTTCAATATTACCCAATTAGGAGCAATTTTAACAGAATTGAAAAATATATCAAAAACAAATCAAAATATTCAGAAAATATTGGAGGAAAATGTTCAAGAAATATTGGAGGAAAATTTACCACAAACAACTGAAAATATTCAGAAAATATTGGAGAAAAATTCACAAAAAACTGGAAATATTCAGAAAATATTGCAGGAAAATTTACCACAAACAAATGAAAATGTTCAAAAAATATTAGAGGAAAAGACAGAAATGTTCAAAATGTAGGTTATCATGAAGGTCAATAGAAAATGTCAAGTAATATAAAAAATGCAGTCATTAGTTGAACTTGAAGCCAAAGAACTTCATAAACCTGTGATAAAAAAATTTCAGAAAAGAAAAATTATCACAAATGAAATCAATGAAATCTGGGCAGGTGATTTATTAATTATGTCCCAGTATTCAAAAGAAAATAGGGGTTATAAGTATATGTTAGTAGTTATTGACACCTTCTCAAAAGTACTCAGGATAAAACCCCTCAAGGAAAAAACAGGGAAAGAGGTTTCTCAAGCTTTTGAGAAAATTATTGAAGAAAGCGAATATGGTCCACCTAAAAAATTACATGTCGACAAAGGTACAGAATTTGTAAATTCAGTTTTTAAAAAATTAATGGGAAAATATAATATTCATATGTATCACACAGAGAATGAGGAAAAATCAGCAATTGGTGAGAGAGTAAACAGAACCATTAATGGGATGTTGAGAATAATTTTTGAGATTCATAAGAATCATAAATGGGTTCCATTTATACCAGAGATATTGCACGAATATAATAATGTGAGGGTACATAGAACAATAGGAATGCGTCCTTGTGATGTGAATAAAACAAATGAACAAGAAATTTTTCATAGAATGTATTCTTCAAGTTTCTCCACGCGACCAAAATTCAAGGAAGGAGATCGTGTGAGAATACCAAAAAGAAAGAAACTTTTGAGAACAAGTATAAGAACAACTGGACAAGAGAAATATTTGTAGTTGACAAAGTATTCCACACAAACCCTCCCGTCTATTCTATTAAAGATTTGAAGGGTGAAGAAATTTTAGGTAAATTTTATCGCCAGGAACTTCAAAAAACAGTTTTCTAAAATTTTCTACTATAAATATGAGTAAAAACTGTGGATTATCTAAAAGAGGTGGTGATATTGTGGATACAATTGGTAAATATGTACCATTTCCACTTCACTGGCCCGGATATAAAGCTCTTGGTCCTGGTTCGAATACAGACCTCGATATTCAAAAAGGTGTAAAACTGAAAAATAAATTAGATGAAATAGCTATGGATCATGATGTAGATTATGCAAATACAGATGATCCTAATGAACGTGATTATGCTGATAACAGATTCACATGGCGAGCCTGGGAGCGTGTCAAAGATCCTAATGCTAAATTAGATGAAAAAATTCCAGCATATGTAGCAGTAAATTTAATGAAATTAAAACAGAAGTTAGGTTTAGGAATTTATAAAAAATTTTATAATATAAATAATATGAGTAAAAACTGTGGATTAGGACAACATTTGCGATTACCTAATGAAATATTACCTAAAAAAGGTGAAGGATTTTATATTGATCGAAAAACCATAACCAATAATCAGAAAAAAGAAGGCAAAGGATTTCATATTGATCGAAAAACTACAACCAATGATCTCCCAGAAATAATGAATTATTTGAATAATTTATATGTTAACAAACAGAAAAAAAAAGGTAAAGGATTTTATATTTATCGGGAAACAGCTATCAATGATCGAAAAAAAAAAGGTGAGGGTATCGAAGTAAGTAGATACATTAAATATCCTATCAATCCAGATAAGGAACAACTTGACAAAATTAATATTGGTGTTGAGAAAGGGGTACCTGTTGTACTAAATTTAGGATACGAAAATTTAATCAGAACTAAAAATAGCACACAGAACGAAACATATTTACCTCTAACAAAAGCACAAGTGAATCAAATTGAGACAGCAAAAACCAAGGGAAAAGGTTTAAAGCTAAAACTGAACAAAACACAACTGAAGCAGGTTAAAAATGGTGGATTCTTCCCACCAGCTATCCTAGCAGGATTGGCTGCTATTGCAGCAGCTAAACCTGCTGTAGAAGTAGGTACTAAAATAGTAGAAACTGTAGGTAATTTAATATCAACCGCCAAGCAAGCAATTGATAATAAGAAAGCCAATGACGAGTTAGTAGAAGAGAGAAAACGTCGTAATGAAAAATTGGAGTACAAGTCTGGTGAAGGCATAGGACAATATCTACAAATACCTAACGAAGTTCTAAAGAAAAAGAGCGTTAAAAAAATAAAAAATGGCGTTAAAAAAAAATGCTATGGCGTTAAAAAAATAAAAAATGGCGTTAATGGTAGTATTCAAAAAGACTGTTTAGGTGTTGAGAAAAATAAAAGAGGCGTTAAAAAAATAAAAAATGGCGTTAAAAAAAATGTGTTGGCGTTAAAAAAATAAAAAAGAGCGTTAAAAAAAGAAAAATTGGAGGTGACATGATCACTCAACAAGTAATTAAAAAAATCTTAGATAATGAAAAAAAAAAAAAATAACCATCAAGAATGACGCATTAACTAATTTTGAAATAGAAGCATATGCTGAAAAATTGCAAATACCTCATTTCAGAGGAGTTTTTATGCTTGATGAGCTACCACCAAAAATCAAAAAATATGAATGTGGAATTGTAAATTTAGACACTTCAGACCACTCTGGAACTCATTGGACTGCTTACTGTAAGAATGATTCACAAGTTGATTTTTATGAACCGTTTGGTAACATTCCACCACCAGAATTAGTGAAATATTTTGGACAGTCTAGAATTACTTATAATTATACGCAGGATCAAAAACTTGATGAAACAAATTGTGGTAGACGGTGCATAGAATATTTATTAAAAATTAAAAAAAAATACTATAAATGAAATATATAAATGGTTCTTACAGTATGCTTATGAGCGGTACAGATTCTGTTCTTTATCATGATTTTAGTGGAGTTGATGACATTATTAGACTCAACCCTAATAAAGAATGGGAAATTGGGTTAGAATCTTTCCACACATCTTATCGTTTTTTCAATATAACTGTAACTAAAAACAATTCACTTACTTTTTATAAGGAGGTGAACGAATTACCTACAACTATAGTACTTGATCCTGGTATTTATGAAGTAGCTGATATTATTAAATGTATACATGAAAGTAAACATGCTAGGGCTGCTAATATAACCTTGAAAATAAATAAATACGCTCATACCATAATAATGGGGAGTCCATCACATATAATAGATTTAAGAGATGTGACTTCTGTTGGTAATATATTGGGTTTTACTAAGCAAATTATACCAGCTGGAAAAGAAGTTGAATCTGATAGCCACGTTAAAATTTTTCCTATTGAAAGCATTAAGGGGATATGTAATGAATGTAATAACGGTAATGAAAAAATACTTTTTTATTTTCCTATATCATCACTACCCGGAGAAAAAATAATCTATACACCAAATGAAACTCAATATTATAGAGTGAGAAATAAAGAAATAAGCGAGATTGTATTAAACCTTTATGATCAGAATGGCAATCCACTTGAAAATAATGGTGAAACATATTGGGCATTTTTAATCATACGTGAAGTACGATAATTAAAAAAAAAAAAAAAAATACTATAAATGAATGGTTACGAAAGTTTTGAATTAATAGAATTCTCCACTGCTAATAATATTGATATAAATAAAAAAGATGAGGAAATTATAATTGAAATAAATACTCCTAATATTTGTACTTTACCTTGGAAAAGCGAGGTAGTTATAGCTGGTCGTCTGATAGTACGTGATAAAGACAAAAAAATTGCGAGTTTCGATCGTAGTACAGTACAAGTAATTAATAATGGGTTTCTCCACCTTTTCAGGCAAATTATTTATAGAATTTCTGATGTTCAGGTAGATATATTGGAGTATCCAGGTGTAGCCAGCACCATTAATGGTCTCGTTTCAATGTCCAAAACCACCAAGTATTCTAATGCAGGATGGAATCTAAATAATGATTACATGAATGTTGATGCGAATGGTTACTTCAAAGTTGCATTACCTTTCGATATGTTTCTAGGTTTTGGAACTTATAAAGAAATTCTCTTTAATGTTAGTCAATCCTTGATACTAGCAAGAGAACAACATGGTGTTACAAATATGCTACAAGTTGACCCAAATTTAAAAGATTATACTGTGGAATTGAATCTGAAGTATATAACTTGGAGAATGCCAGTGGTGAAGCTTTCATTACAACTTGAAAAAGAAGTTTTACCATTGTTAAATAAAGACATACCAATTCGTATGAATTTTGAGCATTGGCAATGTTTAAAGAAACCTGCTGGTAGTGTATCAGGAAAAGAATTTAGGTGGTCAATTCCTACAGATATTACATCACAATATGCTTTTGTAGTTTTCCAAAATAAAAGGAACAATGATCTCTTTGCTGATAAAAGTAAATTTGATCATTGTAATCCTTATGATGTACGTTTCAATGTCAATGGTTATGAATATCCTCGTCAGCAAATGCGATTAAATTTTAATGAAAAGGATTCAGGAGCTTTATATACATATTTTAAAAATTACAATGGAAAAGACGATGTTTTAATTGATCTTGTGCAATTTGAAAAAGAATATACTATCTTTTGCTTTGATCTTACAGGACAACCTGACGCTCTACAAACAGATGTAGCCAATGTACAAATTATATTCTCATGGCGTGATGATTTTCCTAATACAGCTGAAATATTTGTTCTTTTGAAACAACCTGTTTGTTATGAATACAAACCTATATCTAGAGCGGTTAGACCTGCTCCTAAAAACTAAAAAAAAAAAAAAAATAAAAAAAATATTCTTATAAATAGGTATGCAATCAGAAAACAATTCAGAGAACAATTCAGAAAATAAATTCAACTGGATGTGTATTATAATTTTCTGTTGGAATATTATCGAACAGGTGTTTAAAAAAATGAGAAAAAAGAAAAAGAAAAAAAAGACAGTCAAATAAGTATTATTTTTATATGAAAAATCATATAAAAATACATTATAACAACTTTAATATTATTCATTTTCTTGAACTAATGTGGTTATGAAAGGTTTACTATTTTGAGCTTTCCATTTTTCAGAATCATTAAACATAGCTTCAACAATTTTTGAGACTTCTTTATCTCTACCTACACATAAAGAGTTCAAATTAGATTCTGTTGGAACAATATAATTTTCAATACAACATGCTCTACTCTTTTTTAAAGAACCTACTACGTTTGATACAAAAGTAGGACAGAACACAAGCATAGAATACCATAAATCTGACATTACACCTCGTGTTTTACTATAAACTGTTTTAAATTCTTTTCTAAACTTTAATAAATTCTTATCAAATTCTACCTGAAATACACCTCTAGCTGTAAGTTGGATTGGTTCTTTATGTAGTGGATGATTCTTTTCATCTAGAAACACTAAGAGATACTTACGTGCTGAAATATAGTCTGTATCTCCTTTTACCCAATAACCAGCAAAAGAGTAATCATTTCGAGAAAGTCTGATAAGTTTAAGTTGGCGTCTAATGATTAAAATACGATTTTTATCGATAATCCTACCTTGAATTGATCCATCTCGAGTCTCAATTGTGTGCGGTTTTGTATTTACAAAATGTTCTACACAGCTGGCACCTGAACATGACTCGTTGCAACTTTTTCTCCACTCACAAGACATCAAATTTTCATTAGACATCCAGAAGCCTACAGGTTCTTGATTAATCACTTTCACTGATGGTATCTTTTTAGATACACAATGTGTAGAGTCATCAAAATTAAAGTTATTGCTTTTACTTTCAATCATTTCCATTTTATAATATATAATATTTTTTTTTTTTTTTTAAACTAGGTTATCAATTTTCGATTTTTATTTTTTTATTATTTTAAAATTTTTTTTTTAAACTAGGTTATCAATTTTCGATTTTTATTTTTTTATTTTTATTATTTTTTTTTTAGTATTAAGATTTCAAACAAAAATTATTTGAAATCCAAGTTAGAAAAAAAAGTGGTCTGATAAAAAATGGAAACTCGACCACTTTATATTACAATATCAATTCTTTTAACACCAACACAAAAATGTGAACTTGGTTACAGAGAACAAAACTTACACACAAATGTGTTTTCAACAGCGAATGTACAAAAATGTGTTTTCAACATCGAATGTACAAAAATATGAACTCGGTCTAGGATTATACAGAACTCACTCAGAAAAATGTTTTCAACAATAAATTTACAGAAATGTGAATTCAACAATGAATGCCCAGAAAAGTGTTTTCAACAGTGAATGTACAAAAATGTGAGTTCAACAGTGAATGCTCAGAAAAGTGAGCTCGATTCAGAGAGAACAGAACTCACTCAGAAAAATGTTTTCAACAATAAATTTACAGAAATGTGAATAACATTGCGAACTACAAACCTATTACACTCAGCCCTGCATTATCAAAAATTTACTCGAAGCTAATAGAAAACAGAATACGACCTATCCTAAATGACCAACAACCACGTGAACAAGCAGGTTTCAGAAAGAACTATTCAACTATTGACCACTTACACACCATTAACCAACTAATCGAAAAAACCAACGAATACCAACTAACCGTCCATTTAGTCTTTCTCGACTACACAAAAGCCTTTGACTCACTAAGGCACGACTTTCTGTTTGGAGCTCTCAGAAACCAAGGGCTTCCTACGTATTTAATAAACACAGTCGGAGAAATATACAACAATATCAAATCGAGAATAATAACAAATAAAACAGGAACGTATTTTAACATTGAACGAGGTGTAAAACAAGAAGACCCCCCTCTCTCCTATACTTTCATGCCTTGGAAGAAATTTTTGCCAGGCCAACTGGAACGATAAAGGGATTCTAATTAACGGAGAGCGTTTGAACATGACGATCTACAAGAACTAAAAAAAATGATCATAGAACTTGACGAAACTGGATAACAAGGAAATAGAAACAGTTAAAAAAACGATTTACCTGGGACAACTCATACTTTAGACAATAGAACTAAGAAAGAAATCAATCGAAGAATAACTATAACTTGAAAAAAATTTTGGTCCATGAAAAATATCCTGAAAGGTCCCTTATCAAATTCCTTAAAAAGCAAAATATTCAACTCCTGCATAATTCCTACCTTTTCGTACGGCTCGAACATGGTCCTTAAGTAAAGAGGAAGAAAAGAGACTAATGACTACTCAGAACTCTATAGAACGCTCAGTACTAAACTACTATAAAAAAGACAGAATAAGAACTAACAAAATAAAAACCAAATTAAAACTAAACACTAACGTCACTCACTACTCAATACACGTATGAAATGAAACTGGGTAGGCCATATGGGTAGAATGACGGAAAACAGATGGACTAACAAACTAACTTTCTGGTACACCTAGCCCAACATAACAGGAAAAAAGGACGACAGAGGGTTAGATGGGCTGATGACTTCAATATCTTTCTGAAACATAAACTTTACCATCGAATAACTCGGGAACGAACCAAATGGGAACGATTACGTGAAGCTTTCGCCCCCCAAAAAATAGGCCTAGCACGATTAATTGCGAATGTATATCATCTGTATGTATGTATTCGGCTAATAAAGCTATATTATTATTATTATTATTATTATTATTATTATTAAGAAAATATCCCCCAAAACAAACAGCCAGAAAAACGAACTAGTAGAAATGAACAAATTGGTGAAAAGGAAGAATTCGACAAGACATAAACAGTTATGATGAAAAAATTATCAAGGACATCTTGGAGGAAGGTATATAAACAAAGAAAATCAGGGTCGCGGTAAGGAAGCAGTAAGTACCTCCTCCCAAAAGTAATAAAGGGGAATGGGATGGAAACCCACAATAGGGAGGAAATCTTGAAAGTTGTCTCCAAGTTTTATTGGAAAGCATACCGAGATAAAAGGAAGATAAAGGAAATGAACGAACTTGGAGACATGTCCACGGTACAGTAAAGAGAGTTTGAATGATGAGGTGCCAGACATTCTCCAAGCGGAAGTTGAAAATGCATTAAAAAAGTTGAAAAGTAACAAGATCCCTTAGCTTAGAAGATGTAGGAAATGAAATACTCAAATCCGTGACCGATGCTATCGCCCAGCCCCTGACTAAAATTTACACAACAAAAGTTTGAGCACTGGTTATACCCCCAGGCAGTGGCTCATTTTGGAAAGAATAATACTTTTCAAACGAGGGGGCAGAACTAATATAGGGGACTATCGTCCGATTAGCTCATCAGCTAATATTTGTAAAATGTTCACGGGGATCTTGAAAGAAAGATTATATCAACTCTTAACAATTTTTAAGAATTTTATAGGAAATTGTTAGGAAAATTTCCGATAATTTCCGAAGAATCTCATAGGAAATCTTTGAAAAAATTTCATCAAAATCCTTCGAGAGAATTTTCCGATGATTTTTGAAGAATTTCATGGAAATATTCGGGGGAAAACTTTTTGAAGAATTTTTATTAGACAATCTTCACGAAAAATGTTCGATGATCTCCGAAGAATCTCATCGAGAATCTTCGGGAACAATATCCGATGATTTTAAGAAATTTCATCGGAAAGTTTTGGAAAAAAAAATTCCGTTAATTTCCGAAGATTTTTATTGGAAATCTTTAAAAATAGCTGAAATATGAAATTCTTCGGAGATCATCGAACATTTTTCCTGAAGACTGTTTAGTAAAAATTTTTCAAAAACTATCGGAGTTTTTCCCCGAATATTTCCATGGAATTCTTCAAAAATCATCGGAAAATTTTCTCGAAGGATTTTGATGAAATTTTTTGGAAAACATTGGAAATTTTTCCAAAGACTTCCGATGCGATTCTACGAAAATTATCGGAAATTTTTTCTAAAAATTTCCTACGAAATTCCTTAAAAATTGTTAGAAATTTTCCCGAAGATACCCGAAGATTTAAAAAAAAAATTCTTTGGAAAACATTGGATATTTTTCCAAAATATGTTCGAAGAGATTTTTCGGAAAGTATCGGAATTTTTTCCCCCAAAAATTTTAGATGAAATTCCTAGTCATCAAAGAGTTTTTCCGAAGATTTTTCTCGATTTTCGATTAAATTCTTCGGAGAACATTTTATCTGAAATTTGTCGATATAATCCTTAAAAAACGTCGTAGTTTTTTCCCAATTCCTACGATTCTTCAAAAATTAGCGAAAAATTTTCTGGAAAAATCTTCATGAAATTCTTTGGGAAACATTAGGCATTTTTTCTAATGATTTCCGTTGAGATTCTTCGGAAATTATCGGCATTTTTTTTCAAACATTTTCGATGAAATTATTCCAAACTATCGTAATATTTTGCATGTTGATCTGCACCAGTACGACGTTTTCCACAGTGATACACATCAAAGTGCGCTTTATGGGACTTTCCTATGTTGCGTGATGATCTGTTCCACACTGTATGTAGAACTGTATGGTCAGTGTGACTTTTGTGTGGCTTCGCGCGCTTGTGTTCTCGAATAGTGTGCATTTTCGTATCGCGATTTTGTGCATTATACTTGCAGAACTTTGGGTAAGTGTGCTCACCTCTAATGTGGGTCACTTATTGAGTATTCGCCTTCGATAGGTTACGTAGAGTTACGCTAGTCAGTACTTAATGATATGTTAGGTCAGTGATCGATCGACACTACAGTCTTGCGGACCAGACAACACTCAAAAGGCAGTACTGAGGGGGAGTACTATGTAGAGTTTGGGGGATCTAGGCTCAGGCGACGATGTGCTTCCTCTGCTGATCTCCCGATCTTGAAGCTGTCAGGTGTATGCAGAGGGGGCGGGGTACCGAGTGTCCCCTTTATGGAGCGGGATCGCCAGGACGATTAAATTCTGAAAGGTCTGCACGGTGTGGAGGGTGAGCGCAGACCCCCACCGTTGGTCTGGCGGTAGGCTGGATTGGGGACAGGCAATCCTGGATTCGTCCAACCTCTCTTTTAAATTATGTTAGTTGTACATGAGTTAGTTAGGGACCTAAATACTCAGCCGTGTCTTCTTCTTCTTCTCAATTACAGGTAAATAGTGTCTACCACGTAAAGCCAAGGGTCCACCTACATCGCAGCGTAATCATCATAAATTAAGTAATCTTACGTAGAATTATTTCAATTTTCAATATACGTTGTCTCCTTACTCTTAGTGTCATTTCTTCAGGACTTGTCAAAGTTAGTGTTAGGTCGGTTTCTCTTCTACACCATACTCGAAAGTATTTTAGATTATACCCCCTGGCCTATCTCCCCCGCGTTCACTCGCACACGCATATTCTTACAAATGTAAGTTTTTAACCCGGTTGAACTTCTGAATTCGAACTTTTTTCGTTCAATTGTATTACACAGCCTGTGATAAAAAGTGCTATAAGTCCTTACTCCAATTTACAACAGTGACGTCAAAACATGTCTTCAACAGGGATACTTACTACTGCTGAGGATAGACACTGTGGTAAAAAATCGATTTCCGGATTTAGGTATAAACCAGATATCGAAGCCTCAACACCCCCCCCCCCTCCCAGGTGAAATCTTTATCGAGTAGTTACGACGATGAACTGTAACAATTCGCATATACTGAACCCTTCATGAGTTTTACTTTCAGCATTCGTGTGAAACACCATCAGCCATATCTACATACGAAGAAAAATTTTCAACTCCGATAAAGGACAATGGCGGAGCGAGTCTGCCTCAACTGGTTGAAGAGGATCTCGGTCAAACAACGATTAAATCCATGAAACTGGGTAACCAAGCGAGGCTCGTTCAAGACTTTCCATTCACGGAGCACAGTCCCAACTCTTTCGCTTCATCATTTTTCCGACTCTTCAAGATTCAGTATCAAAAGACACAATGAGATTGACAAATTAAGAGCAGGAAGTTGCAATGGTCCTTGCGGGAAAACGACGGGGTAGTATAGTACATTTGTCACGCGCGTGAAATCATTAGTCCTCCCCACATCAAAACATGATCAGCCTCGGGCGAATGTAATCTGCAGACACATTTCATTTCGAAAATGTAAACTGCTCACAGTGTAATTTGCACACAGAACGACCAGTATATTCTGAATGTATTTTGCTCACACTTGTAATGTATTTTGCTCACATCGGTAATTTTATATAGAAAACAGTATTTTGCACACAGTGCCACTTTAACGGGTAACTCTACGGTAAATTGCAAATATAACAGGTAAGTTTAGGGTAAAATGTAACGTAATAAATAACTTAAAACATGAACGTAGAATCGACTGAGATACTCATCCTAATACCTACAGCGCAAACTACAATTCGAATGATTAGATATACTTAATATGGGGACAAAACTTAACTCGAATGTAGCATTCGCGTCTGTACGAGATCGTTCCGAAATTAACTGAAAACTTTTTATTACCTATAAATAGGCATTTAGGAGTTTGCAATAATAGAACAGGTACCTGTACGTAGTGTACGTACAAAGATAACATACGCTGATCTCTTATCTGTACTGGCAAGAGTTTCTCTATCCTCCATCGATTCATTCTCACTCCATTCTACACCGTACATAATTTAAGCGGTAACGCTCGAGTAAAGTGTGAGCAGAATACGTCCTTCAATGAAAAGGAAGAATGTAAAGTGCTCACACTTCTCCCCCTGTCGGGAGACTGTAAAGTGCTCAGACTTTTCCCCTGCCTTTTGCAGGGTGTGCACTTTACAGTGTGAGCAAAATACATACTTTCGTATTTTCTGAAAGTGTGAGCAGTTTACTTTCTCCCTCAGCCTCGACACCAACAATACCGATTAATTAACAAAGGTTCGCAGTGCCATCTTACCGGCACACGACAACATTCATTTGTATTGGGACAATTTAAGAATCATGCGAAGAGTGGATTATTCTTCAAAGGTTACTCCGAAGAAGCTGTCAAACGGAAGCGTTCGGTTGAGCCAATCATCGGCATTTCCAAAACCAACACTTCCGGCGTCAAGGTGACTTCCGATTTCGAAACGATTATCATCGAATCGCCATTCGCACGAACGTGGCACGTGTGAATTTATATAATCTTTAGAACGAATCGACGTCGTTCATTCCTCTCTCGTTGGTTGGCAGAAAATTTTGCGCGAACCTGAGCGGCGTGAAAGTACAAACAGACGAACGATTTCTGTTCCACTTCTCGGTCAAGTTGGATTCTAATTCTGCGTACAGCTTATCCAGCTCATCTCGTGATAGTAGCGAACGACCGGAATACACGGCAAATTCTATCGCAGAAAACGCCCTAGTACGAGCAGACACGGCAAAAACTGAGAAGAAACTAGCCATAAATTCTAGATGGAAACCGGTTCTAACGGGTTTTTAATTATACCGGCAGGCTGGCTACAAACGTAATACGATGAAATTCGCCGGTATCAAACCATCTATCAGGCTAACTTCACCACCGGAGACCGGAGGAGACAGCAAAATCAAGACCGAACTTAGCAACGTGAGGACACTTACTGACACCACTCGAACCTCTCGCGCCGATTCCCGAATGCAATTTAATTGCCATACTTCCTCTCTACTCTTTCACTACCTTTCACCGAACGTAGTGGTGTTTAGCAATCGCTAATCGCGATGTGGGTATTCGATTAGCGAACGCATCGCGACAATATCGAAAGGTACCAGAGTCCTCCGAAAAACCAGTTGGTCCTCACGCGTCCAAATGCGCCGATTCATTGCAGCAAGGACAGCAAAATAGAACGACGAGACAGATGATGGAATGAGAAATAACGGCAATTATTTTTTAAAGGTTTCCATAATAATGATGATTGTTATTGATCAATATTTCGACCGTTACTTGACGCGCAAGATATATTTAGGTTACGAATAGTCTAGAATCAGCATTCTCAACGAGGGAGTACGTCGCGCTGCCTTCGTGAAAACGTGCTAACAGGTAGAAAGACTCAATGAAGACGTTTCAAAATCTTCGACCATGAATCTCTTCAATCAGTTAATCAGCAAATTCGAGTAGAAACACCCATTCTTTCGTAGTTCAAGAAAACAAGTGAACTGGGACGGTCGTTATTTCTGACCATCAAAAATTCCCCCCCCCCCCAACAATTCCAAAAAAATCGTGCACGGTTTTAGGTTGATCGGATCATTCCATTTGTAGGGTGTGCCAATTCACTTTTTCTACTTCTGTAGTCCACAGCGCTTTCGGCTGCTATGCCATCATCTGGAGATGATGGCATAACAGCCGAAAGCGCTCTGGACTACAGAGGAAGAAAAAGTGAATTGGCACACCTCACAAATGGAATATTACCACTCGCACTCAGAAATGAACACTATGATCGAATCAGAAGAATTTATGCCACAAGCTTCCTTCCCTTCTCACGGGAAACCTTTTTGACTTTTTAATGAATTCTCAGCTCTTAAAATCGATTTAGGAGGTCGCTGAACTTGATACTGACTCATTTTTGACATAACCCTGCCGAGGTGCCACCACATGGGATCCAGTGACAAAGATAAAATAATAAGACAACTTTATAAAATGGTATTATTTATCTAATTTAATAAGACCCTGAGGCGGGGGGCGCAAATTCAAATATGAGCCCCAAAATCGAGTTTAATGACTTTGAAAACATTAATCGAATACCATCACGAGAAAACTATAACATCTGGTCCCAGTCCCCTGAGATAGCACACGATGGGATGGGATCGAAATATGACTGAAATCGATTTCAACAACCTCGAAAATCTTAAAACCGACGTATTTTGTATTTTATTTTTTGAACTTCCTTCTTTTTTAGAGCCACTTCCTGGGGCCATTATTGGTCGGTACTACTTCACATAATTACCGACACATAACCTGTCGGAGTACAAATTTCTAACACATTTAGGGGGCGACAAAAACCCATTTTTCATATTAAAGCTCTGTGTATTTCTCCCATAACAACAAAAGGAAGGTTTCAAATCTACTCGTAATTGACTTGAAACTATGCAGTTTCTTTCTGTTTTACTGGAAATGATTTAGGAGGGAAATACGTATTTGTTTGTGTATTCCAGATTTGTGCTCTCACAAGAAAAGTGGTGTATTTTGGTGTAAAAACCCGGCAGTAAAAACTTTTTCGAAAAAAAAATCAAAGCCGGCGCACAACTTTGCATGGTATTCCCAGTCAGAAAAACTGCGATTTTCCTTCCAAACATTATACAAGTGGAATCACGAAGAAAAATGAACCTTCCCAAAAAATTTGTTGTTAGTAGCATAATGGAAGGCCCAACGGAAGCTTTTTGAGAAAAATTTCGTACATGGATACACGAGGGCTCCAAAATAGAGTTATTTGGGGTCTACTGATGAAATGTCTTCACTCAACGCTAATCAAATGAAGATCACGGGGTGACCTAATTTTATGGTTTCCCGATTAGTGAACCCACTTTTCAGCATCTAACTGTTGTTCGGAAAAGGATCAAAATGTCATACATGCTCGAGCATTGTTCTGGTTTCCACGACTAATGGCAGCTAACAGATCACAGGTAACTAGGATACCGATGCCGGTAAGATCAACTCCGAAAGCACAGCACTAAGGAATGGATTAAGCGTAAAAATCACATTTTTATTTCGCTAACCTCAAACTTCAAAGTACCTCGATAACTTGGAACGCACGTCTCAATTGAATCAATTCACTAATAACTTATTTCAGGAAAATAAGAAATCCATTCTTGACATCTCATGACATGTACTCTGTATAATCCTTACACTATACCAAGTACCGATATCTAACAAGTATTACCTCCCATTCAATCTTCACAATAATAAATTGACATTCGATACACACATCAGTTTTCCAAATTCACCGACTGCATTTCAGCATAGTACGACTGTTTCATTTCCTATTTTACAACCAATTTGGCGGCTCCATTTCCAGAGGGTGCAGGGCGCACTAATTTCTGGTACAGGACGCAAAATTACTCTTCCAATAACGAGACATTTCAAAGGCTTACCTGTAGTTATTTCGGCCAATAATGGACTGGAAGTTCTTCAAATTTCGATGCAAATTTACCGACAAATTACACCGAGAATATACGCACTAAGCACGACAAACCAGAAAACTCGTACACTCTTTTACTAACAAACCAATTAAAAACCAAAACCACAATCACTTAGTTTAACGAATTTCAACAATTCCGGACATCGTACGGAACACAAGTTAATAAATTTGAGACAGCTCGACGAAGTATCGTACGCGTGGAGATATGAACTTCCAGGTAATAAACAGTAATCGCAGTAACGACCATTCACGTGTTGCAATGAGAATTTCCTTCGAGTAGGTAAACGAACAAATTGTAATCACGTATCACGTGATGCGAGTGAGTTGGAGCCGCGGTGGCGTGATCATCATTTCCTCCCCACTTTTTCAGTGGTTATAAAACATTTCATAGATACTAGTTAATTACGATTAAACTCTAATGGTGACTCAATGTAATACTACGCATTGATATGTTAAAGACTACCTACTCTATTTCACTAACTTGTCACCGTGCTTGTCATATGTGGCAACACTGAATTCTCTGATAACGTTTGTAGGTTGCACTAAAGCACCTATAAAAAGGGAGTATACGCATACGCCATATTGTTTGCAAAAGCGCCCGTCGATGCCGAATTGACTGCACGGTACGCAACGCATAGTCGGATTGAGCATCGACGGACACTTTTGCAAACAATATGGCGTATGCGCATACTTGGTTTTTATAGGTGCTCTAGGTTGCACTAGTTGCTTGCAGTTTTAACAAGCTTCAGCGACCCTGGCGCAAAGACGTTTATACTACTACACTAGATACCTAACTTCCTATACCTACCGTAGTAAAAAAAGCGTATCCAGAATTTGTGCGAATGTTGCATAAGCGTTCGCCAGTCACTGGTATAGTCATTTTCCCCATTTAAAATACATGGCGAATTTCGCATGGAGGTGCCGGCGTTCAAATTGAAAAAAAATAAGAAATTGAAGTGTGACATATTGTTTTTCTTATATTTTCCCGCTCCCAAGATATGAATGCATGGTCTGTCAAATTTTCAGATCGTTTTACCCTGGCAAAATGTAATAAGCGCGATTTAATAATGACCAATTTCCCATTTAAAATGCATGGGAGCCAATATTCTATACCAGTGACGCTAGCAGATGGGATACTAAAACGCGGGGTGGGTGAGAACAGTTTATACTACAAATACTAGCAGGCTGAAGGTAGGTATCTAGTGTAGTAGTATAAACGTCTTTGCCCTGGCGTACCACGCAAACGCCGACATTCAGTCCGGCCCTTGAGTGCGGCCAGACATATACAGATTTTTGATGGTGCATTTACACTACAGTAGTCAATAAGTTGAAAACACTATGTTGGCGATTATGTGATGTTAAAAACATGTTGAGAACAAGATTTTTGGAAACCGATTCGAGTCGGTTTGAAAGTATTGACAACTCTGTTGGAAAAGGGGCAAGGTGCTTCTCGGCGGCAAAAATCAGTGATAAGAGTTGACAACATCTGTTTTAAAACATTTCCAATGTATCCCGAATTTATCGACGATGCTGCCAACACACAGGCATGTGTTCAACTTGTTGACGACTAATGTAAATGCACCATGGATGCTTTAGAAGAAACTACGGATTTTTATACGGATTTCTAAAAAAAAAAATATGGATTTTTGGGCTCTATTACGGATTTTTTGACTAAAACTGGAATTTTCCGACTAAAATAGTAACATCGAGGATTCCTCATGGAACAAACAGGAAAATACGGGGGAAAAAATCTCTAATGCGAGTACACTAACACAGAGTACCAGCTACCAGCTACTACTCATCCTATTGTTCGCTCACTCACAACTGAATTACTGACTACAAACTGGCTGAACGATAATAAGAAGGCCAGGAACCTGCTCCATCTACCAAATCTAGATTTTAATAAAATTATAATAAATTTATTTCATTCCTTTAAAGTTGAGGTAGAGAAGAAGTACAAACAGTATTAAATATAATTAAAATTTCGACAAATTTACAATAAAGAATAAATTAATAATAGCAATAAACATAACAAACAATGACAATGAATGGGTCAGTCAATGAAGAGCAGTCTTTCGTTAATTAGCCTCAGCAGATACAGAGAGAAAATCAGTAAAAGAAGAGGGATGTAAAACAAGTCATCAGTTTTCACGAAAAATAAAAATCCGTAAAAATCCGTTTTCGGAAAATAAATCCGTAAAAATCGGTATTCAACTGCCACAAGAAATGGCGAATGCGGATTTTTGAAAATATCATCTGGCAGCACTGGACATCGATAACCGGGACTTTAGTGTAAGTTTGCATTTTCAAGTTTCAACTTTGTAGGAACTAGGAAATACGAAGTAACTGTAGTATCGTGAAAAGTTGTTTTCTAAAGTTTTAAATGTGCTTTTACGACTAATTACGTGCTAAATTAACAGTATGTTTGCCATCCAGTTTAGTTTGCGTTCAACCTAATACGGAGAGAATGAATTGTTACCCTGATAACATCGATTCAGAAGAGGATCAAAAACCCAAGTTTAGAGAATGTACCGATGTTCTGTGGCTCTGTCTATTCATTCTATTTTGGATATTAATGGTAATGGTGTTTCATTTATAGACATTTTAACTATATTGTCCGCATTTCTTCTTCGAATTCTTGTAACCGGTTCGAAAACCTACCCGGTCGAACTTGTTCTCAAATCCCAATACTATAAAAGTACCTCAGTTTCACCCTTTTTTCAATTGATTTCAGATTTTTTTGCTGCCGTCACTTACGTGTAAGGCAATCCTGTTCGGCTAATCAGCGGCTCTGACACTTTTGGTGACATCAAAGACGTGTATACTTCTACACTGGATACCTAACTTCCTATCCTGCCGTAGTAAAATAAAGCGTACCCAAGACTTTGTTCGAATGTTGTTTAAGCGTTCGCCAGTCACCGGTATAGTCATTTTTCCCATTTAAAATACATGATGAATTTCGCATGGAGGTGCCGTCATTCAAATTTAAAAAAAATAAGAAATTGAAGTGTAGCATATTGTTTTTTTCTTATATTTTCCTGCTCCCAAGATATGACTACATGGTCTGTCAAATTTTCTGATCGTTTTACCCAGGCAAAATGTAATAAGCGCGATTTAAAAATGACCAATTTCCCATTTAAAATGCATTGCAGCCGATTTTCTATACCGGTGACGCTAGCAGATGGGATACTAAAACGCGGGGTGGATTAGAAGGGTTTATACTAGTAGCAGGCTGAAGTTAGGTATCTAGTGTAGTAGTATAAACGTCTTTGGGTAACATCTGCGGATCCGATAACAATGAAAAGTTCGGCGGCTTTCACCTTTCTGGAATCAGTATGAGAGAGAAACCATAAGCTTGCGTCTCTTCTGATTTTTATGAGTTTACTGTGTCAACATTAGAGTCGATGTTTTTTACTACCTCCCATATTTGTTTATGTTAGATATGTATTTTTCATGGATTTCAATAACGCGAGTCAATCTCTTCGAATATGCGTCGAACAATGCCCCGATCGAAAAATAGAAACTATGGCAGATATATGACATTTTTATAGACGGAACTGGTTCCTCATTTTGCAGGTAAATAAGTGTTCATAGGTTTTATTCAAGTGTAGTCTATTCCGAGTTTGAAGTGGATTTATCGGTGGGGTGAATAGGTATGACGTGAATGTGGGATCCCTGTCCGAAACAAACCCTAGTCCTGTGAATTCGGCTGTCGGACCTTGTCCCGAACTTCCAGTTGATAAAAGGTAAATAAGGCCGCCAATTTGATTTTTTTTTTTTTTTTGACCGACGGGCATTCCGGTGACTTACCTCTGGTGCCTTAAAGCATCGTGTTGCACATTAGAAGGGCTTAGATAGTACCCATGTTGCCAATAATGGCTTGTAAGGGTCCGAATATCAATTATTCCTCTTAACAACCGAGTGTTTTTGATGTTTTACGTTCAGTGTTTCAGTAATAAATCGCTGTATACCAGATTCTAGATAACCCGGTTAACAACAAAACATCAATTTCTGATTCGAATATGGTAGCAGATCCCTAAGTATCTCTCGCACGAGTCGAGTATCCGCTTAATCCAAATTCAAATACTGTAGTCGGTTGACAGCTTGCTTGGACACGCTCATCCAGTAAAAAATTGTGCTTACTTTCCAGCTTATCATTTGTGAAGTTGAATTTAAGTAAATTAGGACTGATTACTGCTGTGAACAGATTTTGCTCTTTCAATTCAGGATAACCTGATGAACAAGAGAGTATTCCAGATTAAATACTGCGAAAAAAAGTGAAAAATAAATTGGATGCTTTAATAAATTTCTGCCGTAGGACAGAATTTCGAAGTATGAATATCCATTTGGGTAGGTTAGAAAAGGATTTCAATGTACATAAGTTTTAGGTCTCTTTTCCGGAGTATTGTTCAGTTCATACAAGTCGTAATACTGAGCTATGGCCGATACTAAATAAACGATCAACACTAAAGAAGAGGTCAAAATGAAATGGACGAATTACAAGACTATGCAGTAAAGTGGATGTTTCAAAGCAAGCAACAGCTTTCAGCTTTATTACTATGCACCGTCACCCTCATTGTACTTAATGGTTAAATATGAATGAAATTCACGCTTCATGAAATAGACATGAAAATGATTGAAGAAAGTTAGTCATCTACAACAAATATTGTTTCGTAAATTAGGAGAACGTTTCTGAAAAGCGAACCAAGGAAAAGATAGACGAAATGCTAGCGGTACAAAGAAAATAGAAATCAGGTCAACAGATAAGCGGTTAAAAAATGTAGAACAAAATGGAATACGAATTCGCTGTAGCCAGGCAGATGACGACGCTAATCCAGAATATATAAAATGCTAATAGTAACAGAAATGACAAGACAGGCTGAAGGTATAAAATAGGCAGTTCTGATAGACAGGTCGATTATTCTTGGAACAAAGCTACTGAAAATGAAAAGTGTTTTCTCATCGAAAACATCAAGAACAATACTAGAAGCTGAAAATTGTACAATTTTATTTAGGATTTAAAAAAGTAAAAGAATAAACTGATGCACTGATTTACAAGTATAATAAAACTAACGACTATCATAACTAAGTTACAATTTAAAAATTGGCTACTTTTTTTTTATATATATATATCAAACATTAAAAATTATTTTACGGGAGCAAAAAGGTGTGGATGCAAGAATCTTCACAGTTTTCGGTTATGGAAAATGCCCAAGAAGTCGATCGATTACTGTATTTTTTGTTCGTACAGGTTACACTAAAGTCGAGTACGTGGAGATCGCTTGGTTAAAGTACATGTAGTAATTTACCTCATCGGCTTAATATGGATCTCGGAGTTCATATTAGCGTGTCAGCATATGGTAGTTGGTGGTTCCATGGCGAAGTGGTTCTTCAGCAGGCACATATTTGCTGTTCAAAAATATTCGCTATTCCCCGTGTTTCTTCTGTAGAATAAAAACCTAGCTTCTTCTCGCCCCCCCCCCCCCCTGAAAAGATTTCCGAATTCGAGAAAGATATACAGAAAAACAGGCAGCAAGATTAGTAGACTAATATAGAGAAAGTTAGACACGTAGCTTCGTGGCAAGGACGTGAAATAAAAATTCGGGCCGAAGGCAATACGGTTTTCCGTTAGAGTACCTACAATACACAGAATGAATTTCGCGAGCGAAACGAGCGATTGTATAATATTTTATGCGCAAACGGATTATTTTTGCCATGTTTTAAATGGAAAATTTGTATGCTGGGACCCAGTTGAAGATGCCGGGCCAAAAGGAAACATCCCCAGTTACCTCATCTCACTTTAATTAGGCCTGCCTCATAACTGTATAGTGTATACTGTTAGTAACAGTCTTCGCATTTCAGAAATACAAAAAATTCTTCAGCAGTAGTTTTCGCAACGATGGGAAATTTAGTTTGCTATCACATCGGATCATTAGCGTTGGGCTCGCTGTTGATAACATTTCTAAAAGTACCCAGAATTGCACTTTCATACGTTCATAAGAAGTATGTAACTTGACCATCATTGTGCACGAAGTAGTTGAGAATGATTACTGATGCATTACTAAATAAAATCTGGCACGATAGTCTCTATAGAGTAGTCGCACTGAAGTATGCACACGTTAATATTTACATATCTAAAAATGTACAGAGTGCGACGAAATCAGGAAGATTCAGATTGCGCAGAATGCGCGGCCACCTGCTGCTCGTGTTGCTTTTGTTGTTTTGAAAAGTTCCTCCGATACATAAACAAACCACAACGCATACGCCATTATCGCTGTGCAAGGCACCGATTTCTGTCCAGCAGCGTATCGAGTAATTGAATCGAATAATTTAAATTGACAATCGAATTTGTGTAGGCTAAAAACACTGCGTTTACTCTGTCAATTGATCATGTTTCAGGCGTTTAAGATTTTAGTGAATAACGCCCTAAGACTGGCCACTGTGAACAGCGTCGGCGATTTCATTCTGTTGCTAGCTAAGTGTTTAGTGATGCTCACTGCCACTACAGTCGCCGTTCTAATTTTCAAATTTGATTCGACCCTTCATCTTTTCGCCGCTTCATCGTTGGTCACCTGTATGTTCGCTTATTTCTGTTCAAATAGCCCGTAGAAAGTAAAACTAGACACGTCATTACAAAACCATGTATTCCGAATATCGTTCTAATACATTGTAAACTCGGTGAACGAATTCGTCGTAACGCGTAAACCTAAAAGAATGAACTAAAAGACAAGCTACAAGCCGAGGCAAGAGCAACGGGGAAAAACGATAGTAAAATGATCAGATAAAAGTCGAAATCAATTCATTAGGGTAGGGGAGAATATGTATCCCAACATACCCCTTCGATTTAAAAAAAATTTTCGAAGACCTTATAATGCAAAGAGAGAAAATTTTTGCTACGAATATAAATGAGCAATGAAACGTGTGGTTAGTAGTCAAGTTAAAAAAACTTAAATGCTAATTTATCAACATGGTACACGAATAAATGGTAACTTGAGAAAAAATGGTATGGTAATTATATAAAACCCGACAAATGGACGGGCGCATATGTAAAAAAAATTGTCAATAGTACAAGATAAAAAAACTAGGATATACAAAACAACTATGGTTATGACGACGAGTGGTGTTAAATAAGTAACATGAGAGGGGAAAAAAATACACAATCTTTCATTTTTGGATTTAAAAAAATGTTTCGGAAGGTAATGAAAGAAAATACGAGTAAAAAATAGAATTCACAACATTTTGCTGATGGTCAAGAAAAAAAGAATTTTAATAACCTATAGAGAAAAAAATGTTAGTTAATAGATAGGGCGGACCTCATCTCCATGAAACGCTCAGACCCTACAGCCTTTGTGAGTATATCTGCGAGCTGATTACGAGAATCTACTTTTTGTACCGAGATCACCCTTTTTTCGACATAATCGGCAACGAAATTCAAGGCTACCTCGATGTGCTTTGCACGTTTAGAGAACTTACCCTTTACCGCTAGCGCGACTGCGCTGGAATTATCCTCGTAAATGGGTACAGGCTTGGTTAAACTTACGTTCAAGCTTTGTAAAATCCCCTTTACGTTGAGGATTTCGGTAGCCGTATCCGCGAGGGCAACGTATTCTGCGTACGTCGAGGCGCGTGCCACAGATCCCTGCTTTTTTGACGACCAAATTACGGGATTTTGAAACACTCTGATAAGAATGCCTCCAGTGGATTTCCGGTCCGTTGTGTCAGAGGCCCAGTCCGCATCGGCCCATCCTTCCAAGGGCTCTGATGAGCGGCCGCCGAAGTTCACTTTCAAATGCTTTGTTTCCTGTAAGTATTTCAGTACACGTAGGGCATATCGAAAGTGCGTATTATTAGCACATGTTTGGAACCGACTGAGATAATTCACAGAAAAGGATACGTCCGGTCTGCTGCATGTACTGACATACAGCAGGGCACCAATTAGCTTTCTATATTCAGCCATTGGTTCGACTCCTGCCTCGAATGGCAGTTTCAGGTTTTTTTTCCATCGGCGTTCTGGACCTGCGCATGTTTTCCACCGAGAATCGTTCCACCATCGACTCGATATATTCTCTCTGGTCCAGTTGCATCAATTTGGCTTCGCGATCATATGTAATCTCGACACCCAAATAGTTCTTAATAACACCCATGTCTTTCATATTGAAGCGAAATTTCAACTTTCTTTTTGTTTCCTCGACCAGATCACCTAGCTGTGAAAAAATCAACAAATCATCTACGTACACAATTAGACCCACCAAGTTTCCCCCCACAAGTTTAGTGTACAGACAACAATCGTAATCAGACCGTACAAAATTTAAATCAGACATAAAATTATGGAAGCAGTTGTACCATGCTCGAGAGCTTCCTCTTAAGCCATAAAGAGCCTTACGCAATTTATATACTTTACCATCTTTCCTGTCGTAGCCTTTCGGCTGGCCCACATACACCTCCCCGCATACATCTCCATTCAGGAAAGCTGCGTCCACGTCAAGCTGGTGAATGTGCCATCCATATCTGCAAGCCACCGACAGTACCGTTCTCAATGTGCCCATGCCAACAACCGGTGAATAATTTTCTTCTTGGGGGTCGGAGGGTTGGCGAAATCCTACAGCGACGAGTCTGGATTTGAACTTCCCATTCGATTTCACCGTATACCTCCATTTGACTGGAATAATTCTGACATTTTCCGGGGGTTCGACGAGCTGCCATGTTTCGTACTTCTCCATGTTTTTCATTTCTTCATCCATGGATAATTTCCACCGTTCAGTGTCACGTGAACTGACCGCTTCTTCATAGGTGTCAGGCGTGCACACCCTTGTGCATTTGACCTCTATTACGTAATCGTCCAGTCTGCTTGGTAGCTTCTTCTCGCGAACAGGTCTCTGATTCGCTTCCGCGTCCGCACTGTGATCAGAGTCCTCCATTTCTTCGTTTCCCGGGCCGTCAGCGACGGGCCCTTGACCAGTTTCCGGATATGGAGTTTTCGTTTCTTCTTCCGAGGTGTCTCCAGTGCCAAAGTCGTATTTCTTTTCCCCTGGTTTCTCGTTCTTTTCTGCAATCCGCACATACGGTGTTTCCATAACTTTCCCATTGGTTAGGACGCGATATCCAGTTTCAGTATAACCGACAATTTGGCCTTTTTCCCCTTTCGGGTCCACCTTGCATTTTCTTCGTACGTCCGGAATCTTTGTGTATACTTGCGCACCAAACGGCTTTAAGTTCGCGACGTTGGGCTTTTTACCGAAGAAAATTTCGAAAGGCGATTTTTCTTCCATCGTGTTTGCTAATAGGCGATTTCCGATGTAGGCCGCCGTCATGACGCACTCTGGCCAGTACCTTTTCTGGATCCCTGATTCCGATAGTAAGCACCGCGTCCGGTCCATGATGGTCCGGTTGTACCTTTCGGCGGTTCCGTTGAGTTGATGTACGTATGCGGGAGAGGGCTGCAACGAGATACCTTTGCTAGAGCAAAAATTAACAAATTTCTTATTGAGGTATTCACCACCACGATCACACCTCAATGTTTTGATATTACGATCAACAAGATTAGACATGGTGTTTACAAAATGAATAAACTTACCCTCAACTTCCGACTTCGACCTAAGACAATAAATGCGAGCCAATCGGCTAAAGTCATCTATAAAAGTTACGAAACCTATTTCGCCTTTATAGCCATTAGGCGAGACTAAATTAACGTCCGAGTGCACCAATTCCAGCACTTGGCTCGCCCGGGCCCTTACCGACCCGTGGCTCATACGATCAAACTTACTTTCCAGACAAACGTTGCAGGCATCCGGCAATTTCCCCAGACGTTTGGGTAAGCCTTCCAACAATTGCCTGTCGCACAAAATTTTTAAATCCGCGTAGTTCACATGGCCCAATAATCTATGCCATTTTTCCGCGATACCTGTATCTAAAGACAAAGGGACAGAAACAGATGCACACGCGACGTCCGCACACAAATAGGTTATTACCTCGTAAAGTTTATTTTTAAAAATACCTATGCCGATCATGTCACCTTTAGGGTTTCTAATTTCCGCCGTGTTACCCTTCGAATAAATAGAGCAACCCGCTTTCGTAATTCTATAGTGGCTGAGTAAGTTACTGTCCATTTCAGGAGCAAGGTACACGTCCTCAAACACAATAAATCTTTTAACACCGTTAATAACTTTGACTATATATAACTAACGTGGACCGAGCTAGGTAAAATACTGTAGGTATAAACGGAGTCGTCAGACATCCTACTGGGAAAAAACGCTTCTGATTGGATAATCATTATCAGTAAACAACTTTCAGTTCAAGAAAGAAAATAACAATAATGGAAATTCATATATTTTTTTTATTTATGTGAATTTTTGTAAATAATTATTTTCCAACCCGGTATTCCGAATTAAAGAATACATAGATAAAAGTGCTGTTGAAGTATTGGAAACTTTATATCCAGACTTGATTCAAGAAATTTTCGTGCGTCTTCTTTGGTGTATCCTTTGCTGCATCATTCTTCAAGTTTGGTGAAGGCGCATAATATCGAATCTATCTTGCCAACGAAGTACTGACTTACCTGTGGTATTATTGAAACTGATGATTAGACAATTAAGGATGTATTTATGTGTACAAATTCGGTATCTATATTCCTAGAAGATGTACTGAAAAAAATGAGCCCCAGTCCGCTTCCTTTTACTCGAAGAAAAAAAAATATCATCTTCTGCTGAAATTTGGAGAAGTGAATTAGTTGCTACGCTGTTTTTAGATATCTGGCTTTCCAGCGGTACTTCGGAATCGGTGAGATGCCCATAACGAATAAAAATTGATCTACTCAAGTTCAAATCGGAAATATTTTGCAGAAAAGTACGTACTTCGTTGCACAAAAGTAATCGTATTACCACTGAATAAAAATCATTATAATTATAAAGTATACCAAAAAAATTTCATTTCACTAACCCTTCATCAAATTTAATGGAAGGAACAGCATTGGCTTTAAGTCGTCTTTTGAACTTCCTTTTCTCACCATTTTTAGCATTGGCATTTTGTTCCTCTATTGGATACATTTCTTCTTGAACGAAGTGCCTGTGGCACAATTTCGAGCTCTTAATTTCTGCGATATTGGCAAACTCTTTCCATGTCGTTCGACATGGTTCATTTTTTGGGAATCTAAATAATGTGCGACGTTAAATTATTTCAAAATTAATATATCTACTGCACACTCTTAACAAAATATTGGGGTAGAACTACTTACTCAAACAAACTAGCTGTCTGATTGGAAGTACCACAAACACAGCATCTCACTGGCATTTTTATATTAAATTAAACATTGGAAAAATTAAAACTTTACTGCATCAATAAAATTTATTTGAATCCTTAATCACAACAGCGTATTATCAAAGGTGTTATCATTGCACATTCAGCCGGAGAATAAAATAACCAATCAGAAGCGTTCTTTCCCAGTAGGATGTATGACGACTCTGTTTACGTTGCTAGCTCGGTCCACGTTAGTTATATATAGTCAAAGGTTAATAATAGTATAAACATGAACGTCCCCAATGTGGGTAGCATATGTAATGTGACCATCAGCCAATTTTACCTTGACTGGATGATTTAATTTTACCTTCCGGAAAAAGTACCGTTCTTTATTCACGACGTAGTCTGTGCATCCGCTATCCAAATTCCAAGACATTTTGCAGGGTGACAATGTTTCCTCCGTGACCGCCTTCGCGACTGTTAGCTCAGTGTTCGGCGCGTCCGTGTCCAAGATTTCGACGCAAAGGGTGCTGATGTCCGGCACGTCGACTTCCGTCTGATTCGACGCGACGTTTCCATTTCCCCGGCGATTCCCGTATGGCCGGTATGGCTTTCTGCCCGAAGCTGATGCTGTCGTTCCGCCGTTGTTCTGCGACGTATTCTGCGTGAGCTTGACTCGGCAATCCTTCCGAAAATGACCGGTTTTCTGGCAGCGATGACACTTAAATTCCGCTTTCGAAGAACCCAGTCGAAAATTGACCTTCATCGCTGTCGGCTCGTAACCATTTTCCTGCTCCCGATTTGATTTGCAGTGGTCAAACAGGATTTTCCCCTTTACGTAGTCCACCGTCTGGTTTTCTTTAGGCATTGCATCAAGGACGTCGATGATGTGACTGTATTTGTCGGGCAAAAGTATCAACAAATACTGCAGCTTTTCTTCCGGAGTTACCGTCTCCCCGGCGTCTTTGAGTGCGCAGATCTGTTTTTCGAAACGACTGAAAAATTCGGAAGCGTCCTCACCTTCGCCCATTTTGAGGTTAAGCAGCTGCTTTTTGGCCAGGATTCGCATTAATAGAGTTTTCCTCAGGTATACCGAGTCGAGGGTTCGTAACATTCCCCTCGCCGTTGTCTCGTGTCCGATTTCGTCGAGAATTTTGTCAGTCACCGCGTCCACCAAAGTGCTCCTAACCTTGACGTCCAATTTGTCCCAGGCCGCTGCAGCCGTTTCCGTCGCAGGCCTGTCCGCATCGAGCGCATTATTCCACTCCTTCCGCTGGACGAACAGGACAAATCGTAGGCGGAATTTCGAGTAGTCCGTGCCATCAAATCTCTTCGTGTTCCAATTGTCATTACTCGCCATAATTCCAGCGGACAATGGATATAAGAAAAAAAGACCACGAAAATAAAACGGAGATTGATTGGCACGATTTTTAAAAATAACGGTTACCTCGAAAGTCCGGCAGGTTTAGTTATGAAAGACGCACAAGATAACGACGATCATGCATGGTAATGCGTAGGCTTATTGCAACGAGCCATACGAAACACACGAGAAAAGATACGAATAATTGCAATTTCCACAATCATGAAAAAGTGTTAACCGAGCTCTGCTACCATGTTCAAATAGCCCGTAGAAAGTAAAACTAGACACGTCATTACAAAACCATGTATTCCGAATATCGTTCTAATACATTGTAAACTCGGTGAACGAATTCGTCGTAACGCGTAAACCTAAAAGAATGAACTAAAAGACAAGCTACAAGCCGAGGCAAGAGCAACGGGGAAAACGATAGTAAAATGATCAGATAAAAGTCGAAATCAATTCATTAGGGTAGGGGAGAATATGTATCCCAACAATTTCGTCGCTCATTCCGTTATTTCATTATACGAAGTAAGAGCCAGCTCGACCGCGACTAAATCAATTGCCAATTGGTAATCTTTTAAAATTATTGTTTGCACGTTGGTTGTAGGTGATCATCGATACTACGTTCCTGTGTATTTCTCAAGATCAAAAAGCAAATGGCAACGACGGACAATGGAGGGACATCGTCCTCGCGACCATCTCTTATAGGGGAGTTAAAACCTGTCACTTGCCTCCGCCGATCGAGTTGCAGCGTACTTTTTAACCACAATCGCTCGAAATAACTATGAAAAATTGGTACAAGTAATGTTTGTGAGGGAATTTTCGATTTTTTTCGTCCTTTTAGTCATTTTGAGTATTGTTTTTCATTTCGGGCCGTGTTTTAATGTTTATTTTTTCTTTCGACGAGTGAAAAAAATTGAAATTGAGGTAAAAATTCTTTCACGCCCTAGTATGAAGGTACTGTTTATCCAAAGAGAGAAGGACCTTACAGCTCACAATTGCCTCTAAATATCAACTCAAGTATGAAAAAGCAGTTTCCAAAAATAATAGAATAATTGATTGAAAATACGAGGGCCGTTCAAAAAGTAAAGTAACGAGGCTAATAAAAAAATTACGACTAATTAGAAAATTTTATTCTACTGAAATATGTTTAGATATATCCGTGTACTACTTTTCGACATAATTTTCCAGTCGATCCAAATATTTGTCCGACGGGTGGGTTAGTTTATATACACCACTAGCATACCATTTTGCCGCTATCAGATTGAACGATCTCGACACATCCTCGATCAGCTCATTGTCGTTGTCGAATCTTCTTCCGGACCAAAGTCATATAGATACACCAAGTTAGACGACTGGCGCGTTTCCGCGTTTTGCCGTCATGCCAGCGCGCTGCTATCGTTGAACTCCTTGTTTGCATTGCGCATTCGCTTATATGGACGTTTTTACGTTTTTGCGGATTTGCTCGAAAACTATCGATTTTGATGAAAAATCGGAAAGAGCTAAATTTGTTCACCTTGGAATTTCCCATCAAATGCGAGTAAATTCGGAATTTTTGTGGGTAAAATTTTGAAACTGATCTTACCTGATAGAAAATGACAGGTAAAATAAATTTGGTTCTTTTCACTTTTTCATAAAACTCGACCGTTATCGAGATATCGCAAAACCTTGTTAGGGCTCCCAATGATTACATTAATTTCACGGCAGTAGAACATTGCCAGCGCTCCTATCGGGATAAATTATCGTAACATACGATGTTTAATATTGGTTAAATGGAGAGTCGTCTAACTTGGGTATCTATATGACTTTGTTCCGGACAATACTGTTTCCTTAGACCATTTATTTTTATATATACTAAGTAAATGGTCTAAGACTGTTTCAGATGCAAGAAAAGATGAAAATCGCTGGCTGCTAAATCTGGAAAGTGGAGCGGGTGTTCCCTAACTTCCCAGCCGAATTCCTGCAGCAAACTCTTCGTTACATTGGCTGTGTGAGGAGTTGCGTTGTAAGAAATCTTCTGCGTCAAAAACGGAAATTGTGTAGCCGTTTAACGTTTTCAATAACCCTACCGTTCCACATCAATGATTTCGATAAGGTAAATTCAAGCAAACGTGCGAAAGTAACGAAGAGTTTGCTGCTGGAATTCGGATGGGAAGTTTGGGAACACCCTCTCCACTCCCCAAATTTGGCACCTAGCGATTTTCATCTTTTCTTACATTTGAAACAGTATTTGTTCGGGAGAAGATTAGACAACGATAATGAGCTGATCGAAAATGTGTCAAATTGGTTCAATTCGATGACGGTAAAAAGTTGTTTGCTAGTGGCATAGATAAACTAATCCACTGGTCGGACAGATATTTGAACAGATTTGGAAATTATGTCGAGAAGTAGTACATGCATAATATCTAAATATATTTCATTCAAATAAATGTTTCAAATTCGTTGTAATTTTTTTATTGATCTTGTTACCTTACTTATTTAACGACCTTCGTAAAAAAAAAAAACGTCATGTTTCGAGGCTAAACCGGGTAACCGAAAAGGGTTTATATTGGAAATCAAAAGCAGGCTAAGTTTTGAAATGTTAACTTTAACCTAGTCTCTCATTTCCTGCAGCTTTAATATAAGTATTTAATTTTAATTTCACGGATTATGGAAGCTTGTGCTTGCATGATTCTAGGCAAAAAGCTCCGTCCCGTGTATTGTCAGTATTAATTTTCTATCTGTAACTTTCACTTGGACTAACGATTTTATTACGAAGACTGTAATTAGGATATAATAATCGTTCCAAATCCTGTTCGTTATTGTAATTTTGTAACTTCAATTTTATAAAGTATATTAAGAATATTATGAGATTTGTTTTGGAATTTAAGTTACCTGGCATGGTCACGAATTTTTGACCTCCCTTCTCCTCTGATGGGAGAAACACTGGGATGGACCAGGATTTACTTACGGAAAAAGCGTTGGAGAGAGGTTGCCGCGCAGTGACCAGTAATGCTCCCGATTATTTTGTAAAATTAATCGCGCAGATTTTCCAGATTACAATGTCAGTGACCTTGATCTAAATGATATAGATCTCACTTTCAAATCATTAGCCAATATTATTTTTTTTTTGTAAGTATGAACGACGTGCCTTACGTATAGATCAGATTGGTCTGAATGACAAATGAATTTTCTGTGCCTGTCGAAGAACTAATGCGGGAATCATTTTGACGTGTTCTCTTTTCATTGTGGTATGAATGCACAGTTTTCTCAGGAAAGTGGACAGTATTACTTTTAACTCTAACATTGCAAATTTTTGTCCTGAAAAATCAGATAAAGCGCGGAGTTTTATTATTAATTAAGAACGGTTCTTCAACTACAATTAAGAACTTTTTTTCCTTAACGTTGAACAATATGTAACGTACAAATAATTTTCTAACACTATTTTAATACCTGGAAATTCCACCCCCTCGCTTCTGGAAGGAAATTTATGTTTACTTACACGTTCCCTTATCATTCATCGCGGAAAATCAAATATTCGCAAGGTGCAAGGTTTTTCTAAAGTTGACGTCGGCATTTTTAGAAATCATGTGAAATATACTGGAAAATTGACCCACCTATACAGTTTCGGTGGCCTGCACTGAACGCTAGGAAAGCATACGGATGTCTTGAACTAGCAACATGTGGCAAAAACCGATCGGGATCAAATTTTTCGGGATCAGGATAAATTTCTGGATTTCTGTGAACTAAGTATGGTATTATGGCGACGTTTGTCGACGCTGGTATGGTATAGTGCCCTGTAAAACATCAGCAAATGATGAATGTACCTAAGTACCTAGTATGTAAGTAATTACTGCTAATAACAGTTAAGTCAGCTGCATTCAAATTGTAATACAAACTTATTTTCAAGTCATTAGTCAAACAGCGAGTGAAGTAATGGACACTGGGATACAGGCGCAAAGTTTCTTTGATAACCATCTCCAAGTACTGCATTTGGCGCAGATCACTGAAAGTAGCATCGCGTTCGCTGTCATAAAAAATGCTTTTCAGTTCTTTTTGCACCTTCTCCTAACAACATACATGGGGACTCAATGAACAAGTGTCAGCGTGCAGGAAGAAAATTGATCTTTGAATGGGAGTTGGTACTCCGCACTAACTTGAACATCTAGATGCGTCGCAATCATAAAAAGAGCCCACGTTATAGCAACAGAAGTCGTATCATGACCCTGATAAAGAAATAAATAATTTATTTAGTCTCATTTACAGTATATATGGAATACCAAATAATAAAGTAAATATATCCAATAATAATCTTGATACAGGGTAAAATATTGATAATATACCTATAGGTACGTACCTACCTTACTGTTTTTTCCGACGTTTTACTATATATACGTATACCTTTTATGTATAATATTATGGACAAGATCTTCACATACATTAATAAAATATGCTTACTTTACTTGCCTCAAACATAAATGTGTCTACTTCCTCACGAATATCTTTATCGGTCATAGCTGCTGGATTTTGTCTCTGCATTTCAATTAAACAATCAAGAAATGTTCTTCGCCTCTTATTAATACGAATGTCGCTGTCTGAAATAATAGAAATAACAAATAATTCAGTTGTTTTCAGTCACTTTTTCGTTTTTATTTTGATTTCAAAAATATTTATGTAGATAGGTACTTCATGTACCTACTACTGGAAAAAAGTTTCAGATCGCCATATTTTCTTCCATATTGATATTTATTACCCCTTTAACCCGAGCTTGTAATCAAAATTTTACTATACCGTAGAATGTGTCTTTCTGACTGGAATCATCAGGTGCATAGTTTCTTTTTCGTTCGTATATAACCTGAAAAACGAATTTGCAAGTAAACAGACATATCATTATGCTAACTTCAACTTGGAATATTTTAACAATCGCTTTAGAAACATAGCCCTACGTTTTCTGTGAATTCATGAAGTTGTTTAAGGAGTTTATGAAATTCCTTTCCCGTGGAACTGTGGTCGAATAGCCAGTCGTTCAACATCCAAAACGTCAACCAGCGAATTTGAACGATTTCACCGATTCTGTTAAAGAATAATAATTATTCTCATCACTTTATTTGTAGTAAAAAAACAAATTGTATTACAAGAAATACGGAAGATAAAAATAAGAATAAAAAGTTACCTGCGAATTGCAAATACATATGTGGACCCGTCTGCTGATTGATGATTCAAAGATATTCCCATTGCAGTTTCTGAAAATACGTATGAACAATAGACGCGATCCGGGGGGCCAAACAAGGCGATTGCCATCTCCTCCTTCCCAAAGAATTACCCTCTAGAATATTACTACACCGGTTTCTTCTACACTAAATATAAAAATAACTAAGGAAAAGTTTCCTAAAATAAGATTTTTTTGCTTGTCGATCTAAAATCAAAAATGTCTTCCTGTCTCCTTCTACCCCAAGGGAAAATTACAGATCACCATGACTGCTGGGCTGGATTAAGAGGTCGTGAGCGCCCCTGGGCACTCGCTTAGAAGCACCCTTCCCTCCCTCCATCCTCTTATTCAGTAAATTTCAAGTTGTAAAAAACTTCCTGTTGAATTTTTCTTCAAGTCCTCAAAAATGTTTCGCCCTGGGCACGGGCCCTCTTAATCCGGGCCTACATGACTGCGTGTATGAGTACGTGTGTTGTTATAAATATATTAGGTCCTAAAGGAAAGTACGTTTGTAGCGTGCGCTGATTCATCATTGATGTGCAATAACGCTGGTTATTAATCTTTTTTCCACAACATTTCCAAATTGATCCCATATATGCTGTTACAAAGATCATGATCTTAATGGTTTCACAAATCTTACATCTTACAACGACCATGACCGGGTAGATCATGCCCACCGTTAGTCCCCATCAGGCGGTTCTTTCCATCAACTGAATCTTGTTAGTTTTATTAGCATTACCGCAAATAATATCCAGTGTACACTGTGAAACATATTGATCTATATCGATACACGTTGACTTCGTCGAGCAATCAGCTGAAAGTTTTCTTGTCATTAACTTTGCATTTCGGTTAAGAACTGGTAAGTAATTTTCCAAAATTTTGAAATGAAATGTGGGAGTCAACATTTTTCTTCTCGAGTGCCATTTCGCCCCTGTAATTTATAGTTCCTTAGCCATTAGTGCTTTTCATTTCTAAGTGATATTACTTATGAGTTAGTGAGGTACCAAATTTGCAGTATTAAAAAATTTGTTTCTCATTCTCTTTAAATATAGGTATACTTCTGTTTCGTTGTTTTTTTTCTTGTTTTTTTGTTTTATTTCTTTGTACACTATTTTCTAACTTTCTCCCGTTTTCTCCTTAAAAGTTTATTTTTATCATCTTAGTAAGAATAATAATCAATTCTTCGAACGTAGATAGGGTCAATCGACTCTAATAGGAAGTATCAAATCAATGCATTTAATATCTACATGCTTGCAAATAAAACTAAAAATTTAATTCAATTATTGTTTCAGTTCAGACCTTTTGGAAATGGATTGTCTTCAAACCAGTCCCATTTCTACGCTACTACACTGTAGAATAATATGTTATGCTTTTAAATTATGTAAGTCAAAACCTTCTGCCCTACTTTTCTTCTAGCTTATTTAATTTTTTCTCCTTCTTTGGTTATTATCTTGTCTCAGTATCATTAGAAAAGCAAGTGGAAAATGTCTGTAAAAAATGATTTTCTTGAGAAAACTCTTAAATGTTACTGTTACTGTAAAAACTGGAATGTCTGAAAATAGATGAGGAACAATCTTGGAAGAATTAATTTCGGAACTTGAAATCATTAAAAACTAATGAAAAATGAAACTTTAAATTAATGATAATTATTTTGAAAGTCAATTGAAGAGCGCACTTCCAAAGTGGCCTAACTCCAAAATTATTACCGAATAACGTTTTATCAGTAATGAATTTGCGCACTGTCGTTCACTAGTATAAGGGCACCCCCTCCCCACCTCAAAATACGTACGAATCACTTTCTGAACATGGTTACCAGATTTGGCGACTTGAGAGTCCCGTTTGCGATGAAAAATCTACTCAGGTGACTAGTCGCAAATTGGGACTTCTTTCTTCGAGCGCACATACACAAAATAAATTATATTTTCCCCCAAAAATGTTCGTTTTTTCTACTCTTTGAAATGTTAATAGTGTTACTTATTTTCGTGGTAAATAGAAACGGAAAATTGAGCACGCTTATGATAACACTTTCTGCTGTATAGTGTATATTGATATGTGGCAGCACGGATTTGGCTGATAAGTTTGCAAGATGGTGCGAGGTATCTCTTCTGTTTACCCTTTAAATTACATATAAGCTACGAGGGAAAATTTTAGGCGACTTTGGGCTACACTGCGTGTTGAAAATGGCGATTTCACTTTATCAGCATCTGGTCACCCTGTTTCTAAACGAAAACAGTGCGACGTCATTTTAGACTGGTACCAAAGTGGGGGTGAAATGGGTATAAGTATCAAAAAATTTCGGACGCGAAATTAGCACGTTATGGGCATGTCGGAAATACCCGCCGCATACTCTTAGCAGCTTCCGATAATTTTTTTTTGTACATTTGTACATATTCGCTTGCCTTTGTGGAATAATTCGACGTACTTTAAACAGTTTGAAAGCTGGAAGAACAAGCTATCCAACGATAGTAAATAAAATTATATTGCCTTTATGTACAGCTTTTCCCGGCACTTTCTTTCTTATCAATATTTTCCGATATTTAGTAAGAACGAAAAAATACTGCGCTCATTTTCTGATTCTTCTTATCATGCTCTTGAAATGAAATTTTTACGCTTTCCAAGATAGCAAACTTGGTTTCTGTGACCTTATACATATACCACAACTGCCACCTCGTGACTGCATTGTCAAGTGACGTCATTCTGAAAGGTGGCGGAATTAGCCGCGTGGGCGGTAATACCCGCACTTACCTTATAAGATTTTCTAAAGCTTATTAATAAGAATGGAATTTGTTTGTACCAGTACTAACGAGAAGACCTTCGCATAACCATGGGGTAATGAATTTGTATTCGATACCTTTTGTAATACATTGATTGCTATTCAGAACAACCTATACAGAATAATTTCATTCATAAATGATAGTTGCAATAATGAGTTTCGGCTATAAAGCATGAATTTGAAAGTGAGTATATTATGCTGTTAGCGCATTCTATGCGCTATAGTAGCATAGATTTTTTTAAACGAATGCGTGAGAGTATGTCGTTTCCGCGTTTCAACAGCGTGAGCGCTGTTTAGTGTTACTTTTTTGCCCTAAGTGCATAGAAAACGTGTGTCTCATGTCTTTTTTGTACAGTTCAATTACTAGCTCGCTTAAAAAGTGGTGCTTTAGCGACATAAAACTGTTGAGAAATGACTACTTCTTATGTGTGAGTTTAGAAAAATACTTGACTACTTATACGTCGCTGTGATCGTTTAGCTATAGCGGACAACGATATACACGTATACAAATGGCGAAAAATAATATAGGTACCTACATACCAATATGTTCCCTCTCCAAATTTTGGCAAACATCCCTTGATAGCATAGTCCAGAAAGAAAATCCACTTCTGATTCTCTCTCTTTCTCGATCGAATGCTGACAGTTTGTTACCGTAATTTTTACTTACTTCAATGTCACTAGGATTATTTAGAGTGACTTGTGGATAACCCATTAGTTCAGCATAGTAGATATCACCGCACTGGTCCCGCAGTTTTTTCCCTAGGTCCAGTATATCTGCATAATTTGCAATAAAATAACGTTTAGCTTCAAAATCTTAAAATCACAAAAATTATTACTGGCTGATATAATAATAATAATTTATTCACTATTCATGCAATACACAACGTGAAATAATTGAAGCCGATCAAATTTTTTTTTGAATTTAAATAATTGGGAAAGAAAAATTCATAATCGTATCTTATATGAGTGAGACTAAGAAGAATAAAAAATACATTAATAAAACTTAATTACCCTCTGGTCTAACAGATGCCAGCTCCAATGCAATGCCAAATATTAAATTGAGTTTCGGTGTCGGTAACATACGGCATTTTCTTCTGTGTGAGAGACTTCTCCATTCGTAAAACAACAACATAAATATCGAAAATAACAAAAGTAGAACGAATAAGCAAATTAAGATCAGGTAAAAAAACATAGTTGTAGTAACAGATACCAATAAGGCGATATGCGAACTGATGAGTAACAACGACTGGGGACATAAAATATTATTCAAGTAGAAAAACCTTTAATAACTAAATAAAGATGGAAACGCAAGTACCAACGTATAATACGTGCGAAAATCTTTCTTGTTATTCTAATGGAAAATGAATGTGCGTATGCATAAATATATAGACTGTCACTTTAAATATATCCACTTACATTCATGTAAATGGGTTTACATGTTTACGTGTGTCTGTTTGAATCACCTTTGTACAATAGGTGTTGCGCTCGGTTGTGAAAAACTTTGTAAGTAATAAGGAGGGTCATCGAGCTACAGCAAGTCAATATACCGACATATATTAGGAAACAATTTTAAAAAAGTTAAAAGTTGACAGGCTTACACATTAGTGATCAATTATTGTTATTCCTCAACCACCTTCAACACCATCGATGTTATATATGAACCGGAAATTCCAATGATTTTAGAAAATGTTCAAGTACTTTACAGCAGAAAATATTTCGTTCTGCTATAAAGTCAATCCAGTTGAATAATAAGTATTACTGAAATGCCCACTTGTGGGTATGTGTCACATGAGTCATAAAATTGTCTGGTTCACTCATTTTTTGTGAGCTGTGTTGGTGTAAATTTAAAAAAATACATATATACGTAGACGCACCTGAGAAAAAAGGGGGTCTCACATTGTCGAAAAGAAGTTGGAAAAATCCGTGAGCTACTTATAAATACAATCAATCTAAAAAGAAAGCAGAATGATATGAAGGCTGTAAATAAAAAATTAGCTCAACTCAACAATTTAAAAAAAGAAAGAAAAAAATGAAACGGCTCCAAAATTTTGAACAATAAAATTCTGAAATTCTCTACTAAGTATATAATAAGAGACAAAAACTGAGGATCAATAGCACAAAGCCCAAACTACTGGATCAGTTAGATGTTCGTTGACAAAATACCTAGTAGGTATTAGGTAGTCACAAATTTCCCTAATAATAATAATAATTCCCTATCTTCAGCTGTTAAAAACTAGTTTTACAGTGGAGAGAAAGAAAATATACCTACACTTTTTCATTTTTCTCTTCTTGAACGAGTACTAAACAAGAAAACAGTCTACAGCGATACTCAGTTAACAGGATATGAAAGTCCACCTTATCCTCTATTTGGACCTAGCAGCGCAGTGGCTGACATCTGGTGGAAGTTTTTAAAAACATCTGTTTACACACCATTACTAACGCACACACATACGTTGCTCTTATCAACATGATGTAGAGACCGGATTCTTCGGCATTAAAAAATAGGAAACATCTGCAGAATTCGGCATTTTCAACAACAAAAAAAGTCATTTTTTTCACAAAATAATCTGATAAATCAAAATTTTTAATTAAAATTACCAAAGATTCTCATTATATGCATAATGATAAGATGTTTTGCTAAATTTTGCTGAGTGAATTGGTAGCGCCTGTCACTTAATAATATTAATTTTTAAACTGAGAATGAGTGCTCTAAATCAACAGATACTAGCGGAGCAAAACTATAATATTATATGCAGGCAGCACCTAAGTATCACGAGAAACCGTGCTAGTTACTTGGTAAGAAGTGTCACTGAGAGAAATACTCAATTTTCGAAGTAACGCGAACCCTTCATTTTCTGGAAAAACTTGTTCTAATTTTTGCTGAAGTAGGTATATCCTTGAGCCCCTGGAATGATCTGAATTTTTCGACGCACTTCTTCTATGATCTCGACTTGATCGCGTAAAGACAAACTTAGCATTTACAATTTTTTAATCTTTTCAGAGAGAAACGAATGGTAGGTTTGTATAAAAGCAAGGTCAGCAGGTAAATTTTTCTTCTGGATCAGTTTTTCTGAATTTCCCACATGTTGGGAATCATCCGGCAACTTCGAAATTAGTTCCGCAAAATTCTCATCTTCATTTTATATATTTCCACTTTCAAATTATAATACACCTTTTTCGCACTTTACCATCATGTGTTGACAAAATAGCATATTTCGGCATTTTTCGGCAAGTAAGGCCACTTTCGGCATTTAACCCATTTTCGGAATTTTTCAGCAATATAAAAAATTTTTCCCAGCCCCCTACCGCCATGATTCGTGCTTATCTCTCAAAATAACTCGTCTGCCTATCAAGGAAATGACTTGACAAATGTCAAGGAATCCGGTCCCTAATTGAATATTAAAGCTAATAGAACATGATGTAAAACCTTCAATTTTTAAGTGACTGCACTAATCCCAATAAATCTTTTCGCAAAAACTTGTCCTACCTATAAATATTATTTAAACATTACTGGACCATCTATTTTTACTTGGATTGGTGTCATCAATGAATTTTCGACGAAATTGGAACGAAACAAAAATCACGATTTTCCCATTTAAATGCATGGAGACATTCACCCCTAATGTTGAGCGGCAGAGGGGGAAGACTCGATGCTAGCGCAACACCGCGCTGCTAGGTCCGAATAGTTAGGCATTAAATCCAAAAATCGAACATTTTGAACTTGACTTTAAAAATTAGGTACCTATACCTATCTTGAAAACGAAGATCTACGAAGTGGGTCATCTGTTTTATTGCTCCTCCTGATGTAGGCCAAAGAGCCTCTTTAAGTATCGCGAATAAAACAATTTTCTATAATTTTATTGCGATACATGTTGAAAAATATACATTTTATAGTAGCGCATAAACAGCAGGGGAGATTATTGTTTTGTACCTACAACACACTTTTGACATTTTTGAATGACGATAGCTCCTTACTTTTAGTTAATGGAATTTTTCGAGTACTTATACCATGAGAAAGAGCATATGAAATTCTGCATTGAATACACTATTTAGTTTCATACTGACAATAAAAATGAAAGGGGTAAAATTAAAAAAAAAAGGCAAAAAGTCAGAAAGTTCTTAGGTACAACTATCTATACCTAATGTATCTAGGAACACTGCAAAAATTGTATAAAATTATACGATTTACAAGCAATTGGCGGCGAAACCGAGAGTTTCCGAAGTTGGTAGCCCTGCGCTGTAAAGGTGATCGTGGACGTTATCACCATAAGAATGCATATGAGGAGTTATCTGTCAAAAGGGCGTCCGGTCAATGTATTTCTTATGGAACGGACGCCCTTTTGACAGATAACTCCTCATATATAACTTGAATTCGCTTTTTCTAGTCAATAAAATATGTTTTCTTGCGGCTTACTATAGATGAATTTAGAGGTTGAGGTCATGAACTTGAAACGGCTCCATTTTTCATGTATTAGTTGTTTACAAGCGCATTTTGTACCAATGGTAAACTTCCATAAGAAAAACAGTAATTTGGAAATCAACTTATTCATCTAACCAGAGCGAATAAAGTGCATTAAATTACCTTTCATCGTAAACTAGACACTTCAAGCTTCAATTTGACATGTTATATGACTCAAGGAAACCTATCTTCAGCAATTGCGGAAGTTTTTTAAAGTAAGCATATCAACCTTACACATATATTCTTATGGGAACATCAACCTTGATCGCTTGATCACCTTTTCAGGAGGTCGACATTAGCGAACCTGGTTAGGGTTACGCCGCCTATACCTAACTGGCGAAATCGACGTTTTGTAAATTTTTTGCCGCTTTTATCGTGATTCATGAATAATGTAACACAAAGAAAATCAAAACTTTCAATTCCTAGCGTGTTTTACATGTGTTCTTGAAAAAGAAGAGGAAATTTCAGCGTTTACATGCAAGCAGATCAGGCATATTATACAAACTTTTCTATAATACCTTATTTTTGAAATAAAACTCTCCCCGCCCAGCTGCACATGGTTTATTGACTATTATATATTCAGAATGTTCGTGATCTCAACTTCGACAATATCATCGATTTGAGGACATTGTGTTCCTGGGTACCACAGGTCCATTTTTATGACATTTAATATGATCTGGACGACCCCAACATTAAAGTAAATTGCTTCACTTCACATGCTTACTTACCTACCTCAGGTCTTCTTTTTACAACATATTATTTAATTTGTTAAAATAGGTAAGGGTACTATCAATTGCAGTCGGCAATTTAACAGAATTTGCCCATGTGATAAAGAGCACTTGACGCACTGATAACAGTACTTTTTTCGATTAGTACAGTTGGACATGGGCGTAGCCAGCGAGTGGCAAGGGGGCAATCCCCCCTGGATTTTGAAAAAAAAATTATGTTCCGGTGCTCACAAGATTATTTTCGAATATTTAAAACCAACTGAATAAAATTCGCAGAAAATAGGATGTTCCTAGAGGCCTAGACACTGTAGACAACGAAAATGTGTGACTGGCACCACACTGATAGTTGGACGCTATTCAGCAAAAGGGAACCAACTAGCGAAATCCGGTTTTTGAGAACACGTGATTCGAAGTTCAAGAGCCATGTAGAAACTTTATGACATAGCGTTTACTGCAGGCCCGTAGCTAAGCCAGGGCAATCAGGGCATTGCCCTGGTTGACCAACCTGTTTGCCCTAGCTGGCCCATAAAAAAAAGACCCTTATCATCTGGCAACGCTGAGCTGATGCTCAGCACTAACGTCATGCTTCACAACTTCGAAGCTTCGATGCTTCCGAAGATTAATGATAATTATTCGTGATAAAGAGTATCAACAGTCAATAATTCCCAGAAGTGAACGTCGCGACTTATGTGTTTGTATTCAAATTTGTGATTAATTTAAACTTGAATCAAAGATTAAAGCTTCTTATTCCTGCGATTTACCAAACTGAAAAGAACATGAAAAACATCAGTACCACTATGGAGGCGTTATTGAAAAGTTTTTCATCAAAATCGAGAAAAAATACCGGCAAGCAGGACGTGAATATTTCATGTAATTTTTTTCCCCAAAATTCTTCACAGTCTCTTGTTTTTAAAATGAGTGAAAATAAATATTTTCACCTTTTCTCTTTCAGAACTACTTAATAAAAAATAAAATAAAAATAATAATGGAGGAGGGACGAAGGGGGTGGCTGAATAAATATTAAAAAATGTTAAAATATTGCCCTGCCTCCAATGTCATTTGCCCTGACTGAAATTCAGGGCTGGCTACGGGCCTGGTTTACTGATAAGCTTTTTTCAACGTGAGTACACATTTTTGAATCAGGGGCCCAATTTTGAAAAATTCTACTTATTTTTACGCTCTTTCCAACGATACTAATAAATAACTCATTTTGTTTACAAATGTTGGTTGCTTCCCTTCTGTTAAATAGCGTCCAGTTTATAATTCTATCTTTTTGCCCCTCCCTGGAAAAAGTTCTAGCTACGCCTATGCAGCTGGACGCTGTTAAGCAAAAACTGACCAAGCGACAAAATATGTTTTTCGAGAAAATGTAATAGATATTGAAATAAACCAATGAATAATGCCGGTTTACAAACATAATAGCCTTTACTGATAAGCTTTTTCCAACGTGGATACACATTTTCGTATCGGGAACCACCCAATTTTAAAGAATTCTGCT